>OW028647.1:6305000-7555000 GCA_932294365.1 Diachrysia chrysitis
ACGGATAGCCGTGTTAGTATAGTTTTAGTATATTAGTGGTATAGGTCACCACGCTAACTACCACTGCGCCCGACGTGCTGTGGGTTCGATCCCAGCTTGAGACAAACATTTGTGTGATCCACAAATGCCAAGTACGCCAATGTATTGCCAAAGTAAAAAGTAAAATGCCAAAGTAATGCCAATTATTCCAAGTCTTGGTGTTTTTTGTGCATGTGATTTGAATGTTTGTAAATCCTCCGCGTTAAATGCCTTAGTGCGGAGGTCGTCATTTTAAAACATAAAAAAGTAACAATAACGAACACTTATCTACCCTATTTGATTTAGCGTTAAAAATGTGCTTAACCAATTATGCTTAAGCATAGTTTTGACAATAATACAGGTAACTTAGTATGCAACAATTCTTCTATAAAAAAGTATAGGAAGCCTTTTTTTCTTTGGTAATTAGCAAAAAGATTGCGGGTAATCGAAAATCGATACCGACAGGCAGTCGTCTACCGAAGTTATAACGGTGACAACCGACCACTGCTTCTGTTTGTACCGTGTTCATAGTAGGATGCTTTGACCATCTCGTGTTACATTGTAGTACATACAAACTGCAAGATGAAGGCCTTAGCCTAAGTATAAGATTTCAACCCGATTAAAAATTCTAGACGCGGATTTGAGTCCTGCCTAAGGTTTCAAATTTTCGTTTCTAATATTTGTATTTTAATTCCCATAGTACTTCAAAGAGAACTTATATATCTACCTACAGTTTCTTTTGTGAGTAATGTTCGTTTGCCAGCAATTTCTAGGAAAATATAATTATATCCACATATGTTTTTGGAAATTCACATTGAAGTACGTTTCATTTTACTCTTTATATAACAATGCATTTATACAGGAAAACTCGCCTAGTTTTAAGAAAAGGCTTGTACAAAATCTTAATTATTACTCTGTATCTGCTGAATGCACGGAAAATGCCATAAGTGATACCAAAGTATGCTTCGCACCCTGCTCATTAAGCCTTGTTAAGAAACTGCTTACTTGTATTTTTTTCGCTGGAACCACAAGTTGTATAATGTTCGGAATATATCAATAAAATTGTAACAAAATATTTGCATGAGACTTATAATTTACTATCTTATAAACAGCGGTTATGCCTTTACGTAATTTGTAAATTGAATTTTAATTCTCAACTCCCCAGAAGTGCTATAACCCCCGCCTAATTAAGAGTTAAGTTACGTCTAACTATAATTACTAGGAACGATGACAGTGTCAAGAATATTCGCGTTATTAATATTCCAGTCATCGGTGTCCCCAGTCGGGACTGTGACTCGAATGTCAGCAATTAGACAGCGAGGGACCGACAGAAACGACATCAGGTACCAACAGATAATTAATTATTGTTTTCATATTCTTTACTGTTAATATAAAAATATTAAAATTTGTCGGAAATGTTTTTGTCAATTGTGTAAATGTAATTTGATCGATGCTTTGCATTAATTGTTTCCCAGTATTTTGAAGTCGTTGTTCAATGCTTTGTTAGCTTACCATTATTTATCCAAAAAATATTTAATTTTATTTAACCTTCAGGTTTCATCAATTTCTAAGTAACCAGATTTCCATTTACCATAAAATTTTCAACCAAATCCTGTAAAATAAAATTGAAGAAATCCAAAATATTTTTTTACAGTATGTACTGTATGCAATTTATTTATTTTTCAGCTTGCAATCACGTCGAATTGTAACTGAGTTAATTGGGTTACACGTATAAAAACGTACAATTTTACTCAACAGACGCACCTACAAGTCTCAATTATGCCATTCAAGTTTTATATTTTTATTTTGAATGTTTTTATTTTATTATTAATTTATTTTCTAGAAACTGATATGCTGACGTTATATTTACTATAATTACACGTCTAGTCTGTGCCTAACGAGTGCCGTCACTCGTGCCGTGGCGTATACCTAATGTGTTTATTCTATATAGCACTTTGTACATAATGAGAAATGAAAGCTGGTCTATAAGCGTAACTTCGTAAGTGTCGTTGATGTAAAATTATTAGTGAATTTATCGTTAAATTATGTCTGTGAAGGTGTCATAAAACCTTATTAACAAGTTAACTTTTTAAATTCCTAGCCAAATAAATATATATAGTTTTGATTTGTATTTTCTTTTAAATAGTAACTATCGATAACCTATTTTAAAATTACTAGTGTGTTTAATTTAAGAACTTCAATGTTACTACAGTTTTATAGTGTTTTTCGTCATAATGTAGGTATACCTACATATTAACTAAGACTGTCGAATTTGAAAAACATTCAAATTATTACCTGTAATTCTCGAAATGTTTGCATTTTATTAAAAAACTGAATCAAAATTGAAATACTAGGATGTAATGTTAGAAACAAATATAAAAAGGTTTTTTTAACCAACTGTTATAATCGCTGATAGGTCGCAGAAGTTTTCTCATTAGTGCGCCGCGACCAGTGCGGTCCGGTTTCAAAAACTTGTGCAATCATGTTGCTACTGACTTGTGGAGCAAGTGCACACATTCTTTATGAAGTAAACAGGTGAACTATAGGAACAACGTTACTGTAAACTACTTGAAGTTAACAGGAGTATTGAATACAGAATGTCGTTAACTTAACACGTTCTGCAGACTTACTCTCAAACTGGGTTGGTTCTATTTTTGATTCTGATACGAACTCGATTCGGTTCTCAATTCGAATTGAAAACCGAGATCTAGTTATAATCGAGTGTTATCATCGTCGGTCACTGAGTACATGTGACTAGGTCATCATAAAGTTCTAAAAGTCTTTTGTTGATTCAGTTTGATATTTACTATAATTATATTCTCGATCGCGCTTAGTTAAAACTGGTACCACTGCACGATCTGGCGCTAGTGTCAGGTTAAAATTTGAAATTTATAGTGGCAGCTTTAGTAGAAGAACAGAAGAGACCTAAATTTTCTATATTTGACTATAAAATATTTATTCTTTTTTTTAAACCCTTAACTGGCTTTGGTATATAAAAAATATAAAGCACATTTACTGAAAAAGAACAAGGTTTATTAAATTGTGATTTGTTTAATTTAAATTGAAAACTAGACGTATTGACTACAATTTTTTTTAAATCTCTTTTTTCCTTCGAAAACCTCTTTCAGTACTCATAAAACAAGCAATATTATTATATTTAAGCAAGGTACCTTTTTTATCGTTGTAAAAACGAACCATGACATCTATATCGCTTATATTGTGATAGATACTAATTAAAAAATGAAAAAAAGAACTCGAATTTGAATAAGTTTTTCGGAGTATTGAAATTCCAGATATATAATTTATTGTTCTTAAGTAGAATTTTTAGTACCAGTCGTTATTAAAACCGATATAGAGGTCATAGTTTTCGTTGATACAAAAAAAAACATTATCACCTTGTATTTATTAATGCTATATCTAAAAATAGATATAACATAACACAATAGTTGCGGATAGTCATCAAAACTCTAGTGTACATAAGTTTTCTCATTTGAACCCGCTGTAAGACGACGCTTGAGAGCGACTTGTTTTCCTGAGTAAAGTGGTTTTATCTGTAATGGGGTCAGCTGTCTTTAAGGAGATTAATAAAGGGTTGGAAGTGAAATCAAAATTGATTATAGCTTATTTTGTACTTTAATAATATGTGAATTTGTTTTTTTTTGTTTTGTTTTTTGGATTCATTTTATTTGATTGGTTTCAATATAATACATGCAGAGGAAGACCAAAAAACAGATAGATGGATTGTGTAAAAGATGATAATTATGCATAATTAAGGAGTTATTGCTAAGATGACGAGTAGTAGAGATGAATAGTAGCAAAATACGCATTGCTCCGACCCTAAATAATTTTATTGGGTACAGGGCAGGGAGATGATGGTATTAATATTCAGTTTTTGCGGAGTTAAAGTTATAAATAATTCGATGTTTGGACCTGTGAATGGTAGTTTATTTAAGGGCAAAAAAGTTTATCTCTTAATACTAACTAATGTTTTCCCAAACTGGTTTGGACAAATAACTACTAGGTCATCATTTCGTCATGATCGTAGAATAATGACGGATCTAACATAAATCAAATTTTACAGGGGAGCCATTTTAAAAAAATATGTTAGTTTTTATGACGTAACTTTTTTAATTCTTAATCTATTGTTATGAAAATTGGTATATAAGTCAGAATAAGGGTTTGTTTTAAAACTGAATAAAAATAAAAACTTATATTTATTCAGTTTTCTAGAAAAATCACATGCTGCATTTTACTTCGGAGTCAACACACAACATTACAGTCACATAGTATTATCCGACATTGTTCTACGGAAAATTACTGTTCAAAGCATGACGGATGTTACTTTCCAATCATGTTCTATCGACTTGCTGAGTAATATTTTGTCGGATATGTTATCTGTCGTATTCTATTTTAACCATAAGTTAGTAAGTAGGCAGGTGGTCGGTAAGAAATAGGTAGGTTGACATCGTAGGTTGGGGTAGGTAGGGTATCTTAAATAAAACACAAATTATTTGGTTGTATTCTTTTTTAATCAACATGATAAACATTAAGCTTAAGTTTAGAAATTATCAACAGCATTATTTTTGTACCAATTAGACTAAGAAGACTATAATGTTGATGGTATTTGGACCTGATTACTTCTAATCTAAAACATCAACATTTATTAGCAAAGCTCACAGTATCAGTATCACAATCAATGTTATTACAATAAAAATAAATGTTTTTTTTTCGTTATCTCCCTGTTTCATAGATGAAAATAGTAACAATTATGAAACTAGAAATATTAATAAGTATCTAATCAAAAAGATTACAACATTTCTATTGTACTATTGTCTAGGACTTCATAAGAATCTTCTGTTACTTTAGCCCAACGTACAAGTGTTTTCCATTTATTTAGTGTATTAATTGGTATAAACCAACAAACAGTGTGCTAGAAAGGGCTGCTGAGCAAAAACACAGGAGTTGTTTTAATCACACTGTGGACAGAACGCCTGTGGCAAAAAATACTATAAAACAACGCGATACTTTAAAAGTTGAATGCAAGATTGATTTGATTTGATTTGAGGACAAAAATACTCCAACAAATACTATAAGCAGGCTTTGCACGTGTAGATATAAATGTTACAGACATGTTGATTCTGAAATAAGGATCACCTTTTTTCTGAATCAACATCGTCACGTGAAGAACAATGGTTGCTTGGTATCGGGGTAATCCGTTCGTACATGATGTGACGCAAGTCTCCGATACCCGATGATTTCAGTATCCAAGCAACTTCAAGCCATACAAATCATATAGGTAATCGTACTAAATTGATTAAGACTAAAGTGGTCGGGTATCGGAGACTTGCGTTGCCTCTTGTATAAACGGGCTAGTTCGCAACATGCAAGTGTTGTTCCTTACTATCACCTTATTTAAGAATCAACATAGTGTAACATTTATATCTATACTTGCAAGGCCTGCCTATAGTTTTTGCTGGATTATTATTTTCCTGTATTCGATAAGCTTCTGCCTATCTCTTAACTTCTGCCAATCATCATAATTTTGGGCACGTGTTTTATTACTACTTCGAATAAGAGGCGCCGGAGACGACTAGCATGAAGACACGGCAAAGTTGATGATGACCTGTTGCTATAGTCTGCACCATGGGAAGGGCATGAGTGAGACAAAAAAATCGTAACATGCTTTACCATGGGTATAGTATGGTAATGGCATAGGTTTTTGTCCGTTGTGGCCAACAACTGGGGTAATCGGTTGAGGGAAAGGTGACAGATTGTGAAAGATCTGACATCAATTTAGAGGTATTTAAAGCAGTTAAACCTGAGGACACGAACACTTTGCTGATTTTCTGCCGGGAGGAAATATGGTGAGGATGCATTTTGATTTACGGCCAGACTAAGATCTTCTCTAAAAACAAAATTAGGTAATGGTAGGTACATTAGGGTTCATATTTTTATCTATTGATTTTATAATTTCACTTGTTTCGTATGTTGCTCATAAAAGTCGTCCATCTCGCTCCTGGGGGTTACGGCAAATGGCTGTCTAAAAAAAAAACAGTATATGTAATAAAAATATAAATTATAATATCACAGGTCAACGTTGACTAATAAAACCCGTACAAAAGCGGTTCTCAATAAAAATATTCGCAAGTATATAAATAATAAAGTTTACTTCTTTTTATTTATACAGATTAATTATTACTCAGATTAGATTATGTTTTCATAAAAAAATATATTAAATATATACAATTAAACATAGTTTTTCAATAGAAAAAAGGCGGAAGTGAATTTAGTTCTAAGAACAAAGTAGGATGGTCAGATACGACCGTCACATAAAAAATCATTTCCATAGAAAAGTGTAGCATGGTTACTTATAACTTGAAAATTAAAATCTTGTTAAATATAATACAACTTCAACAGAATAATATGTTTTATCAGATATAATTATTATTTTTATGTAAATTAAATTTATAATCGATTTATAATTTTCCGTAGAAAACCGACGAATAGTCAGATCAGACGCTAAAATAATTACTTTGCTAATTTTATATTAATATTAAAATTAAATGATACCAAATTATAACACATAGTGTATTTACGTACCTGGAGTCTTTGGTATGCAGTCTTCCTCATCAATGCACATTTCATGAATAAAATTCTTAGTTTTATAATTTTTGCTTGTTTCTTCGACAAGTTGTAACGTAACTTTGATCGTTCTGTTTTTGTTGTGGCAGAATTTCAACTTGCTATGTAAAAAACTAGGCACCAAATAATTAATAAACAGGTAAACAGAGATAAAATAATGTAATTGTTTAAGAAAAACCTAATCCGGCGCTATGCGTGGGCGAATCCGACGAATAGTGGCGCTTGTGCAGATTCGTCGGGAGCGGGAGAGGGTGACGGGAGATCCTCGCGCGTCGTACAATGACGAGTATGCACAAGCGTCATTTTACTATGAGCGCCTATCAAATCCAACAGTTTACCGACTGATTAATTTGAAATCCAAAATAGATAGATTTTTTTTTTCAATGTAGTTACAATATTTACACTATGTAGTTTCCAAATATGGAAAAAAGTCAATTTCGAATTTTTTGCAAAACCGACATTATTCTACGATCATGACGATTTGTTCAAAGTACAACAGACAATATTTTAACTCTGTGACTCAAAAAGGGAGTCTTGATAAAATTTAATCACTTTTTATTTTATTTGCGGTTCTATAATCAGGTATTCGTTCTTGTAAACTGCCAAAACTGTCCATCGAAAATAAAAAGGTCTCTTGTTAAATTTAGAAATGTATATGTAACATTAGTGACATTCATCTGCCTCTCTCAAAACAAGCACATTTTACCCACTCGGGTAAAGTGGCGACAATTAAAAACTTGGTCATCAGCGTTCGCTAACTGACTCTAACTTCGCTCGTGTAATCTCCATTTGTGGGCCCCATGTTGTTATAAACAAACTTTGGTGTGTTAAGCCTGTTTGTATTTAAACAGATTCGTAGGTAAAAATTTTTGTAATCGTAGTTGAATTAATATTCAATCATCAAGAATGTGATATCCTTCATTACCATAAAACAGTACAGATACCCTCAAAATTTGTAATAATTAAATTAATGCATGAATATAGCATAAATGTGCATAATTATGTAAACTAATGTTATTCATGCGATGACCTAAAATCGCGTAGCACAATCACAACACTGCTACGTCGTAGCTAATGTAACTGTTTGCGCTACATCATACTTTCTAGAGTTGTTAAAAACTTTGTATAACTCTGAAGAGTTTGGGTTTGTGGCGTTTATGTAGTGGAAATGTCCTGCCTTAGCTGGTGGTAGATAATGTGACAGCTGCGCACACGTACGCTCGGTTTGGCTGCACTCAAGGGAATTTATCTCCGCGCAGTATTGCCAACATTACCTCGAAACAATGTAAACAGTGGGTTATTTGGTTCGCAAACAAAATACTCACTTGTTTTTTCCAGATTAGTTTTGTAAAATAACATAGAGTCACGTCTGTTACATAAATAGGAAGATAGAGCACACAGATTTATTCCACTTTCGAATTAATGTAATAATATTATATAAGCATGCTCAGCGAGTTTTCTTCTTTGTTCTAGTGATTTTAAATACTTTGGAAATAAAAAATAACATGTTTACTTAATAATTCAGTTATATATATAAATCGGTCTTGTAGATACTTGTATTTTAAATTACTTATGAAAATTTATTGTAAAGCAAAAGCTGTTTTGTTGTTTAAAAAAATTTGGTAAGCTATATTATTTTTTTGTATAAACTATCATTTTACTATAATACTCTGCTGAAAGATTAAAGCGATTAGCACTATTATTTCTGCGGTATAACTACAATGATCCTGATCTAAGCGAGTACCGTTTAATCCCGTATCTGTAAAACCAATAGGGAGCGAAGCAGTTACGTAATTCTAACATTGAACGCATGAACCATATTGTTAAATACGGTACTAATTTTGAAATTTCAAATTCGACTAACGTCTATTCCCAGGAGGCCGTTGAATAGTTCAGCTACACAAATGATTAATAACCAGATATTAATCAAAGCATTATTCTGAGCAGCGGATTATATTACGGAGATCGTTTTATTATGGAACACGGTTTTGGCCGAATAAGCGGCATTACAATATTTTGAATGAAATTAGAAGGCACGTGAACCGATTTTGTTAATACGCAACAATTTTCCATGAAAACAGTATCCTACCTATAATTTATTATGTGAGTAACTATATTTTTTAATCCATACTTACGCTGCTTAGATCTACCCTCACTTAACACTAGCGTGTTATAAATAGCCTTCTTTCCATCTTCTTACTATGTATGACTGCACGGACAGCCGAGTGGTATAGGTTACCACGCTAATTTCTACCAAGCGCAACGTGCTGCGGGTCCGATTCCCATCCACAATAAACCAGCATTATTTTGTGTTATCCACAATAGTTTTTTTGTATAAAAAAAAAGGAAGATGATCTAAAATCGAAAAGACCTATAAATAGATGATCGAAATAATGGTACGTAGAAGTCTTAACTCGTGATCAACTTTCGACAATGTGCCTACAAACTTTAAAATGTTATGCACGTCCAACCTAGAAATAGACAACACAAATTATGAAAACTAAGCAATAAACGTAAGATACGTATGTAGGCAGCATGTTTGCAAAATTTTTCGATTTTGTCAATAGTCCGTATGGTCGTAACGGGGCTCCTAATATTTTGACTGAGCGTTATGAAGATAGAGGCCACAAGTTAAGGTAAGGGTATAAACGTCCTGTGTATTTGGGCCAGCCCTGCGCGACGACCGACGAATACAAATAGAATGGGCCAGAGATGGAACTAGAACCTTTTTGGTGATGTATTTTATATTAAAAATATTATTTAAATATTCGTGTTCATCGGCTTCTTTGATCTATTTTAAATTTATTTTTAACAATTATACCTGTTAATTCAGCAAAAAAAAATTGCTTTTGTTGGTAACTACGAAAACTTTTTTTAAATCGATTTTTCTAATTCACTTTCGTTCTAAAAGAAAAACAGTATAAAACACAATCTTCATATTTTTTAATTTCTAAATAATTTGTGTCCTTTCCTTCGATGTACCTACATAAAATACGTTCTTATTCATTTTAAAAAGCTTATCAAACTATGTCACAGGCGAGTTGCCAAAGCAATATGTGTTTATCTACTAATGATTATGTAACCTACGTTAATTTCCACACAGATTGCATTCAAACTACTTTGCAACTCCATTTACATTTTAAACATTTCCGTAGAATCGCATTTACAATTAAAATAATGTTGGTGTTCAAGTCCGGCCCTTTAGCCAACCGAGTCACGCGCGTGTATGTAATATGGCCCTAATAAATATCACTTGGTACACATATTTATATCACCCTGTATAAGGCTCACACCGACACATGTTTTCGATTCAATATACTGTAATGTTTAAATTAACTTATTGTCACTCTGTTTTGAGACCTAGGATTTTAAAAAGTTGATTTAAAAAAAAAATCCTTTTTGCTGTTTTGAAGTCATGATTTTGGGTATTAAATAAATATCACAATATGGTAACCTCTCAGATTTGTTTAAATATATACGTACATATAGACATAATATGTATGCGCGTCTCAATATAGTATCTTAAAACTTCCCAGAGGCTTGTCACATGTTGCCACAGATGTGTGTAACTTTTTATCTTTTTATATAGATAAAATGATAAGAGAGAGGTTCTATGTAGTTTAGGTCTAGATATCTTCGTAACGATTATTATTATAGCTCAGACAGCTAAGAAAATTTCATATCCATTCATCTATAACTCTTAAAAACCGATGGAAATATTCTGAGCACCGCTATTAAGAATCGATTTCCATCATACAATTTTTTTATTAGAAATCAAAAATAACACTCATGTACTACCAATATAAAACCCTAGAAAATCCAACGTGGCGGGACGTTAATTCGCTTTTTATTACGATCGTTAGGACCCTTCCAAATATAAAATAAAAAATCTACAAGCATACAAAAATTTTGCTTGTCAAGAGGTTCTTAATGGTCCCATTATTATGACAAGGGCCGATTACAACCAGGTATTATGTTCAAGAAGTAACTTGAAACCGATCGGAGGCTTAATTGCTTTATAAAAAATAAACCCAAAATATTCTAGCTAATGGCTTAATGATCAAATTGATTGATTGATGTGTGACTTTCAATAATTAATCAACCTGAAATATACTTTATATCTATACGCATAGGTATTATTTTTATGTTTTCGGAATAAAACATTAAATAGGAACGCTGGTACAAATGCTGTAGGCATAAAATCTCAATATTTCTATTTCCTCAATTGAACTCCACAATTTCATTTCGTACACTTCCTTGTTTTACCTTGCCTCAATTCTGTGTAAAGAGATTTTATCTTAATAAAAGGCTTTAGATGTTTTAAGAAGTTTCGGTTTAATCAAGATAATCTTATTGATGGGAAAAACAAACGTTTAAATACACATTACAATACACTTAGAAAAAAATAGCATCTTATACCGTGTACATATCACAGGAAGTAAGATTTTTTCATAAGATTGAAAACATTGTTTTTCGGTGCATGTTATACAAAATTCAATTTCGAATTTCATGGTTATTGAATAAATTGTTAAAAAAAACATGTTATGTCTCTCAAAACAATCTGAAGGGACACTTTCCTTAGAGAATAAGGTCTTATTAAGTTACAGCTTCATAATAGCACAGCCGTCGAATAGATATTGCAGTTCAAATCCAATTTTGTATCTCATTCAGGGTGGAAATACCGTAGCATAGAAACAGATTGGAGATTTAATCGAATACCAATTAATTGGTGCCGTCTTACGAAGTTACAGATGAAATTGGCTGGCTGAATATGAAATTTGTTACTGGATTAGCAGGCGAAGACCTTAAAGTGTATTGTTTTGTTTCCTGCTATCAGATATGAAAGGAATCGGCTGAGGGATCCAAATTCTTTAATCATTTTCGCCCTAGCAGACATGTTAGGTTTATTTTATAGAATTATTCTAGGTTTATTCTTAAAATTAAAATACAATGCCAATGCGAAGTTGGTATTTTTTTAGCAGGCACACAAACAACTTATAGTACAAAAAAATACTGACAATGTTAGATTCCAGTTAGTTCTTTTCAATAGCAGTATTTTTTTTAAACTGAATCAGTTGTTCTCTTAACTAGTACCAATTTTCCATTGCCCTTGCCATTGCCATTATTGGTATAAAAATTAATCAAAGTCACTGATGTGCTCGTCCTTGGTCTATACATTTTTAGCTGGAAATTGTGTCTACATGCTAATCGGCTTTTAAGATTAAGTTGTATGCAGGAAGAGCAGGAGCAAGCTGTTCTTTTTATGTATACATGATAGTATTAAAATTCTATTAACTTAGATTACAGAAGGTATTGATTTTTAAAAAACAAGAAATAAATAGAGAACGTAAGTGTGCAGGCTAATGGGATCTTATGATATCTGGAACAATATTGAGGGACCCAACCCAAAATCAATTATAACTGTAATGTGTTGGGTTTAATAATAATCGCAACTTCTCATTTCTTGAGCACAGACCCGAGAAGTGACAAGTTGCTACCACCTGTTCCACTTAATTGGGTTTTGGAGGTGATAAACATTAATAAATAGCCAATATACCCAAACAGAGAGCAGAAACACACGGAGCGAAGAAAAGTATAATTCTCTTGGACTTGGTTCTTTTTCACTTTTAGGTAATCGTGTGAACTTTGAAACAAAAATTTAGGTTTTCTATTATGAATGCAAGTAGCAATTTACTCGAGCGAAGAACGTGAATTTCAGGGAATGTTAAATAACGTAGGTATTAAGACATTTCTACTTAATACACAAACACACAAAAATAAAAGTTGAGTGATAATAAAAATACAACTGACCTTCAAGGTCATATGTCATGCCATCACATTAACCCCAATAAAGTTGCCGGTGTCTGAAGCAGTTATTACTTATACGAGGCTCCGTCGCGTCAACGACATACCTAAGCCGTTTACACACGAGACACCGCACGATGACAAAATACTGTGCGATTTCGAGTGTTGGCATACTATTTATGAATCGTCGACGCACAGGACCCGAACTGAATGTAGTCTGGAGTCGTCAGTGTATTTAGATACGTCATTAGTCGTTCGTGTGTAGATAGCCTTAGTCACATTATCCTTTTTCGCCAACGCCACATTATAGGTGGCCGTCATTTCGCCTCAGCTTCATTTACTGTTTGTATGTGCCGCCTGACAAGGGTCAGTTCATTAGATGAACGTAGATTAATTATATCACGTATTGTTACTCTTTGTTTTGTATTATTATGTTACGTACTGGCTTTGATATGCTTATGTGTAAGGTTTTGCTAGCAACTGGGCAAAAATTACCTTAGTATTACAGACTAAAGAAGAATAACAGAGAATTCCCTAAGCCTTGGCAAATAGCAAACATGTTATGAAAACTGATGCACCTAATCATCTTCAGGAGAAATATAAGTGGGTATTGGAGACTTGTAGCCTCGTGTACGAACGGCCTTAGATATATTTATACTACTTTACTTAAAAAATAAAATAAACAAAATTATTTATTTTATTTTTTTATATTTATTTTTCTTTTATTAGTTTTTAAGTATAAAAAATAAAGTAAGTATTATTGTTATTACATTTTGTAACGTAAATTTATCAATTTATCATATCATTTTCAAGTACGATAACAATTAGTACATAAGTATTAGTTGAACCTACAATCACATAGGTGAAATCGCTTTATAGATCAACAAACGCTAACATCAATTTTATTATGTAAGTAATCTAAGTCCAAAATTAGCCATACGCGTCCCATTCGGAGCGACCGCACCCAGCCACTTGCAATAAATCCACCGGTGTCGCGGACAGAAAAAGCTACCGCATGAACATTGTGTTATAATGGATTTATTAATTTCACGCCCCACGCCCCAACTTTATTGCTCTGCTTTAATGCTTCTAGTGTGATTAATAGATTATTATTTGTTTTTATTGTCCGTGAAACGGTTGGGATATTTCTCATTGCGATTCGATGACCTCGTTTTTAAGGTCAAATACGCAAATAAAATCGGGTAAACCGTTTTATTTATAAGTTTTTATTTAAAATCCGTTACAAAACTATTAGGAATTAACAATTTTTTGGTGTTCTTACTCGAAACTTAAAAAAATATTATGTTCAAATCTAAATAACTACCTACTTTGGATTGTTCCCAATAGTTCCACTGTCAATTAGTCCCATGAACTAGTGAGAATAATGTTAGTAAGAGTCTTACAAGTTCTTCAGCAATTGTTCCATGGCACTAGTAAGTTTTTTTTCCTTTTTACTTATTGTATATAATATACATAATTATAACACTTACGCATCTTAATTAGGTACCTCACAATTCTGAATAGCGGCTGACATTCCTGTCACAAGCTGACAATTTAATTAATTTCCCTGCAAAAAATATAACAATTAATTTCCGACAAACCTTTCATCTAACAAATAAATTCCCCTGGCTATCTCATAATCATTTCAGCGCAATAATAGCGTGTATCTGTCGTTGGTGTCAGGGCGCAGGGGACGTAGGGGACAGACGCAGCCGCGTTCATCTCAGAACGAATTACAATGTGGCGAGTGGAATATGAATGTGATGGAACATTTGGAATATTTATGCGTGTCCCCTGTTCGTGTCCTTTGACCTATTGTTTAGGTTATAAAAGGATCAAGATTTTTTCGAATTGTTTAATGATTTGTGACGTTATTTTCAATATTACTTACTTAGGTTTTAGGTTCGAAAAAATGGTTTTGGTGTGGTTTTGGTTGTTTTTTAATCCTAAGAATTGAATTCCAGATATAAGTTCTTTATTATAAAGCCCGGTTTCCACTGCGAAAGGGTAATGTGCGGAAAATGGTTAGGCGGAACGGACTCCTTTTTGATGAAATAGGTTTGCGTTTCCACCAACGAAGAGTTGGTCATTTGATTTCCACTGATAAATGAAACTGAGATAGAGAAATCGCAGACAGCGAGCGAGTCCGTTCTGAACTAGTCGGTGCAGGCCTTGCGCAGCGGACTCTTTTCAATTTCTTTTTACTCGCTCAATCCGCCCCGCTCACCACTTTCTGTGTGGAAACGCTACTATATAAATTGTAATTGCGAGTTGGACGGAGTCCGTAAGTACTCCGCTCCGCTCCCTAGAACTGAGCGAGCTCATTTCTACTCTTTCTACACGCTCGGCTCTTTCCGTCCGACTATTTGTTGGTGGAAATACAAGTATGCAGTTTGCGTTTGCGAGTTTAACGAAGTCATTAATGGGTCCGTTCCGCTCGCGGTGGAAACCGGGCTTAATAAACAATAAATATCATTTTGAGGGCACATGTTATATCTTTGTATAAAAATGCCTTGCCTAGACAAAACACTTGTTCGTAATAGCCCACACTAACACCCATACTGTTTGATTGAAGTAGAATAAATAAACTTTGCAGAATACTAGACCAATTAACTAAAAATAAAAGTCAATGAAAGCTACAAAAACATAAGCCAATTTAAATACTGTAGCCTCAAAATTGAATAACCTTTTTCGCATAATAATTCTGTAATTGAACAAAAGTACCGAATATCATTCGATACATAATTTACAACTTTCAATAATAAGGCTCAAAGGCTTTTATCGACAGATGTGAAAATAAACTCATTACAAAGTATCATGAGAACCCGATTAAAGAATGTACACGTGCAGAACTCATTGTAAATATATATTGTTGTTCATTTTAGTGATCCGTAACGAAAAGTGAATGTTGAATATTCATACCATCCGACCTTTGTTCCCTGAAGGGGTAGCAATGGTGTAATATTTCATACTCCCACTTTGTTAACGAAATTAAGTCATGGATCTGTTACTTCATAGTAATATTTTATAATTCATTTATTTAGTGCGCTAATGGTATCACTGAATAGTTTATCTTCAAGTTATAACATTTCAACAACAGTAAAAAATTAAATAGTTCTGTGGGATTTGATACAACACTGTACTAAGAACTGATATGTCTAACTCTAGTTGTCAACTTGTCAGAATGAGTTCATTTTGAAAAAACAGCAACAATTAATTGTCGTAATACAAGATTTTGACATTTAACTTAACAGTTCTCAAGTAGACGCATGGCATTGTTTTTAAACTAAATTTGATACAAAACAATACTAAGAACTAATATGCAACTCTAGATTGTCAACTTGTAAGAATGAGGTCTCTTTGAAAAAACAACAATAATTTGTTGTAGTATAAGGTTTTGACATTTAAATTAACAGCTACCAAGCATAACCTTTGAAAGTTCCGGACAAACAATAACGGTAAAACGTTTTCATATCATTGAACTTAACATAGATTAACTAATAAATTAAATAAGATACCACCCACTACACATACGTGGGATAATAATGCCTTTACAACGAGGGCGCGTAGGTGTTTTAATCGTGACTTTTAGGCGGATTACTAAGAGATTTCTGAGTTCATCCGTATTGTTTATTGTTCTTTTTGTAACAAATATGGAAGACCTTTAGGCCTTGAATTCAATTTAAACTGTTGGAAAATATTGTCGTTAAAATAAAATGATGTATTTAAATACATCATAGTTATGCCGTGAAAAACAGTTGGTACTTTTTATTCATTTAGCTTAATACCTATGTATGCATAAAACTGCCTCTGGTTACTTCTAACACCTTGAGATAAAACTTTGTTTAAGTAGAAGAATGGATACATTTTAATAAATTGTTATAGAACACTTTTTCCGATCGTGCAACTCGCACTTAGCCGGTTTTATTATTGAATTTATTGAGTATGGGGTAATTGGAAGGGATGTTTTGTTCCGTATTTTTTGTTTGTCATACGGGTACACTGTTCAAGTAATTCGAGATTATTCGATTTCGTTGAAAGGATGCCGAAAAAAGGTACAATGCAAAATTGAACAAAGAATTGGAACTCTATCCCTCAATAAGCTTATTTATATAAATTACAACGATACATTTAAATATAATATTAAAATAACGCAAAAAGAGTTTATGAAATCATAATAAAACAGCTTAATAATTATTAAAAATAATATTATTACTTTAATAGTCTGATTTCCAGTTACTATTTAATAAAAAAACTAGAAAAAAGACATTTTTTTTTTTGAGAAATGAATAGTGTATTTTATACAGTAAAATTAATTTTAAAGTAAAAATCAGTCATGTTACAATTTTTATTTCTGAGCAACTATGTTTTTTTGTGATTTGATAGTCTATTTTATTTCAACACTATTTCTTTGTTATTCCATTGGCATCGAAACTTTAAACTACTATATTTCGAATTTCAAAGTGCCTAAACTTACCGCGATAGTAACCTTTTTTGTTTTTAGCGTGATACAGTTCACCTGTGATGTGAGATAGTCACTTTTAAGTAAAAAAATAAAGCCATTGAATCATGACAAGCGACGGTAAAGTGATCGTTAAGCGTTCTACGTCACGACACCCATGTTTCTACTTCATTATCATACAAATTACAATTTGTTGTCTTTCCGTTTGCGTTGCTTCAAAACGGCTTGTTGGGGTGAAATATATCGCTGTTTAACTAAAACATTTACGTGAATATGAAGAGTGAATATCATTTTAGAATTATTCAATGCATGTTGTATGAATGCCACATTAATACTATGCATGTTTGAGTTTCAAACTCATATGGAGTGCAATACATGCTAAATAAGGAATATTCCTTATAGTTGAGATTGCTTGAATTAAGATTATTATTGACTGTAATACAGATCTTATTAGATTTCATCTTGGGTAGAAGCCTACCTTTTAAGACCTTGAATAAAGAAAAGATGATTTTTATTAAATATTACTAAGACATTAACCGATAATTGAGTATTACTTATTGCTATATTTCCATAATGTATGTCCTTCGGCTAACTGCTAGGAAACGAGAATTGTGGTGCAAACGGAAAGCCACGGGCGATAGCAATTTCATGAACGAATTATTTCAACGTCTGACACGTATTTTAAACAACTGTAGCAAATAGGTTAGATATACTTAAAAACAACACAAATCACATTGAAATTAATTGTTTAAAAATTTTAGGTTTCTGTACTATAAGAAGCGATTAGCAGGAAAAAACCAGAAGTTGGAGGTGGAAAGGTATGATTTTTCTTACATTGAGAGAGTACGCAAGGTGAATAGCGCAGGTCTTTTTTTTCTAAAAGGTGTCGTGGTGGGTGAGTGTTTAAACATACGCATTTTTTGCACAAGGTACCAATGTGAGTTTTGCAAAGTTATATTATGGAATTTCTTAATTATTCTAAGACCATTGGCAAACGGTGAAGAAAAACATCATGAGGAAATCACCAACCTGCACTGGGCAAACGTGGTTACTAATGTTCGATCCTTCTCTACATGGGTAGAGGCCTGTGCCCAGCAGTAAGATATTGATATTGTTTTTGAAAATGGGTAGTTTTCTAAAGGCGATTACTATGTAAAATAATGACGACCAATGTAATAATATAACTGTTTATAAATAAAAATATCAAAATAAATGCCCATTAACTGTCTGCAATTTGCAAAGTGGTGTCATTTCACAAAATTGACGTTACAGTCGTAATTTTTTTATTGCCATGCGTAAACATAAAACGCGTAATTTGCAATTCGAATCGCAAGATGGAAGAAAACTTGACCAAAGGTTTTTTTATGGTGTATTTATTTTTTTGGAGATTCCCAGTATACAGTATAAAACATTCTTTATTTTTATTATATGTCTACCATTAATTTGTATTTTGTACTAGCTACACTCGGAAAATAGAAATAACCAACGTAACGACCTACAATATATTGCCGAAATTCTGCATTTTTTTTCAACACACCTTTTTAAAAACGCTAGGGTTTTGAGACGAATCAAACGATAACTTAAATGTAGAAATTCACCCAGCCGTTTTGAAGATACGATGTAATAAAGAAATTTACTAATATAGGTACTAAAGATAAGCGCGAAAAACATAATCCCTTCCTTGGCAGTCGGGTAAAAATAGCTGTAGGTATTTCATATCACCTTTGTAATTATATTACTTCTGAATTATGTAACCGTCATAATCGTGTAACATATTTCTAATATAAGTATTATTACATACGGAACACTTATTTGCAAGCTTAACTCGTTTTCGACCGGATTTCTTTTATAATATTATGGAATCAAATTATTGTGAAAGCTGAAGCTTTTTATGTATTCGCTCGAGGAAGTTGTAAAGGATTATGATTTTAGACGATACCCTTTCTCAGATAAATATAACTGTGTTATTATATTTTTTGTTTGATTCCATGAAAATGTGTATTTTTCTATTTCAGGGCCTCAGATAAAGTTTTTCTAAGAGACATTCGCTTTAATTGCCGTTTTCTTCGGAAAACACCTGATTTATGTGTTCTTCAACTATTTTAGTAGGAATGGTCGTTTGTGTAATCTATAATATATAAAATGCTTTGTCCTGAATGACTGACAGATCAACGCACAGCCTAAAACGGTGATCGTAAAGACATGAAACTTGGAAGGGCGGGTTCTTTGTATGACGTAAGCATATAATAAGAAAGGATTTTCTGAAATTCTACCCCTAAGGGGATGAAAAACTGGGACACAGTTTGTATGGGACAACGTAATTCCTTGGTCCAATCTACTTGGTCCAATGAAATATGTGTTTCGTATTTTGTTAAAACTCATCGCCTTACGGGGTTAAAACAGGGTAGAATTTTTTTGGGGGTGATTTGCATCGGGGTTGATATCAATACTCCTTAGTGCTTTTGATTTAAATTACGTTTTATTTTGGCAAATGTTTGAAAACTCAATACGATTTTATTTAAAAAAAAAAACGGTGACCTCAGATTAAACTTTGTGGAATGTTATGTTATAAACCAGTTTCGACTTCTACGCGGATAAAGTCGCGGGCAAAATCTAGTAATTAATATTCTATCGCATACTAAATGCGGTATTTGAGTAATATTATTTGCTCTAAAACTAGATGCCCTGTCTATTTAATTCAAAGCTGCTCATAGAATATTGCTTTTACCGTAATTGCGTAGTTACCAACTACTCCCAGATGCACTAGAAACTAATTAATACCTTGTAATTACTTACAGCGGCAAATGTTTTCAACTCCAACCCCGTAATATACCATTCATAAATGCAAGCAATCAATTGACGCTTTTCAATATTAATATACTCAGAGTTACGGAGAATGGTCAACAAGTTTGAACACACAACGAAAACCTTTATAGGTATCTACAAAGAAAACTTCAAAAGCCAAGTTATATACGTCATAAAATAAGCAAAAAGTAGTGTAAGTAAGTACACGTTATTCTAATTTATTGAAGTATCACATAATAATAATTATTAATAATGCCCTAAAATGTTCCACTACTGGGCGAAGACCTTACCACTCTTCTTAAATAATAATACTGGTTTTAAATATATTTTTTTATATATTACCCCTTACCATGACAGCTTATTCAACCGATATGTTTCAGTAAATGACAAAATAAAACAAAACACTATTTATTGTTCTATTCGTTTCCGTATTCCGTATTGTTTTAGAACCTATAAATGGCAACTGTTGTTATTAATTCCCTTAAATGTAGAAATAGAAATACACATAAACTTTTCATATAGAAAAAAATAGAAATATAAATAGGTACATATAAAATAATAATATTAAGCATTTCTTATTTTTATTTCCTTTTATTGAAACTAAAACTTCTTTCGAGAATATTTTTTGTAACGTACGTATTATTTGTGGCCATCATGTCATTCAAACATGATGCCAATGTGTCACATGGAGTCAATTGTCTATATTAAAAACTGAACGGCATATTCCCTAGATATTTCCCTCTCTAATATGCATGAACGCATCTCGATTACACCTGCCTTATCTTTTTAATAACCTACCTTATAATTAACTGATCTGTGCTTTACGTGAGTTTTGTAAAAACTTTGAGCTTTTATCGCACTTTTAGCACACAAGCGCAAAACCGTACCAAAAGGAAAGAGGCAAGAGAGGCTTTTGCCCTGCAGTGGGACTGATGATGATGGCTAATGATAAAAAAAAATTGCCCTTGGAGTTTTAAGGAATTTCGAGATTATAAAGTTCTAGATTTAAAAATATAAGTTCTAGATTATAAAGCTCTAGGTATTGAAAGGAACAAAATCTATTTAACAGTTTATGCCTAATTCAGTGGTTGTCAAAATTGTAATTACTTAACGACTGTCAGACAACAGACCGTTCCTGATTATCGGTTGCCATTGGAAAGCTAAATGCGAGAAACGGGCAAGTAGTAACCTTTCCGTACACAAATTTTCATTGACTGCTCAGCGACTCATAGATCTAGCATATCAGAATCATTAAATAGTATATTTTATAATAACAAGAAATAAACGTTTTTTTTTTTAAACTTCGTCATGTACAAAATCAGGGCACAATGAATGTTGACAAATTTTACTTCCTGGTTTTTGTTTTTTCAAAAATCTTTTGATTTGAATTGTCGCATCTCATCACACTTTAGCACGTTTTATGGGAACGTGTGACGTCACTAGCCTACACCCCTGAACTTCAATTCAGTTTATCTCCTTGGTTTTAAATTATTTTGATAAAGTTAAAATACGCGTCTAATATTTTTTCATTTCATAACTTACTATATAGATTCTTACTTTTCACACCCAGTTAACATCCCTGTTATCATGACGCTCTTCTCGGTAACTCAGATGTTCTATGAATGAACAAGTTATTATGATTTCCAAGAAACTCGTGACCTATAAGGAAAAAGCTTTTGTCATCGCATTGATCTTTTTGCTGTTTAATACTGGCAACAAGGTGTATCTGGCACAAGTTAAGACCCTGTGATTTTGAATTATTTGTTTGCTAATCTAAATATATTATGAAGGTATCTAACACAATAGATTTGTATACCTTGCCTGATGGTGAAGGTATCTAACACAATAGATTTGTATACCTTGCCGGTGGACCGTATCCAATATTAATGCATTACCATGAAAACATAAAAAACCTTCCAAAACATTCTTAAAATCCAAAACGTTTAACCCTATTTAAAATGTTCACAAAATATCGCACATATTTCATCGTCGCAGTGCCCGTCTAACATGAACATCGACATTCGACAGCGATCGGAAGTCGTCACAACCGTGAACCAGCCAATATCCGCTCGTGGCACGCTTTGACGCCGGAACGAGTCTGACAACTTCACTGCGAACCTTAGAGGCTACATTTGTACAGTCAACATGCTACTAATTTTGTTATAATATAAACAGACTTTGTTTGTTCACGATGTAAATTTAAAAAAAAAGGTAATATACAAAATATTCTTAAAAATCTCAAAATGTTAATAAATACAAGACTTTCCCACACTAACAATAATGTAAAAAAAATCAAAAAAGCTATTTAGGTCGAAATCTTTTCCGTTAAAATATATAGGTATAAGTTTCGGTCTTCCTTCAGCCAAGTAGCCTCTTATTATCTAAAAAAATGTTTCTAAACTAAAATAATTTAGACTTATTAAATACCTATTTATTTGTATAGGATTATAATTTCATTACTCTAAACCGTATAACTCTATTGCCTGCGATTGACAGTTGCCGTAAAATGATATTGCTATTCGGAAACTGTTTGCTTTGAGCAGTTCATAGTGAATGGTCAGCGGCAATATCGCGGATTCCGAATTCATAAAGCGGGATTAACTATATTTAGGCGCTGGACAGTGTACTGTTAGTAAGGACGAGTGTCCCATTGAAAGCTCATATTTGCGTGGCAAATAGAGAGGCTTATTTATGATTGATTTTATGGTTGACGATTTGTTTTCGTCCGTTCATACTGAAAGGCAAAAGTGCTTTGATCCTAATCTGTCTTATGAAAGAATAGACTGGCGCATATACTTGCTCAGAATATATCTGTAATGCACAGTGCTATACCCGTGATGAAGAATCCAGTCTCTCCCTCGTCTCTTTTATTAGTTGAAGTCACTATAAATTACTTATACCAAAACATGCACCATTTGGTATAAAATGACATTAAAAAAAAAACTTTATGACAATTGCTTTAAATCAATTTGTCTTATGTCTTATTCGTGTTGTTACCTTCACTCTTATTGTAATTGAAATAATAAATACTACTTTTAAAAATTCTTAGTAGACTATCGAAATCTGTGAAGCTTCGAACGTTGGTATTCAGTGGATAACAACTTCGGAAATGTTAATGAGAAACGTGTGGTGGTTTTTCTCAAAGGATACTTTTTATGCCGATAAAACCACGGGAACAAAAACTCACAGAATGGCCATAATTTTACACAGACTGTCACAAACCGATGACCACAACCAACTTTGAGTAACAGGGAAGGGAGGTAGTACTACCTCCCTATCCTTAATAAGACAGGATGGTCAGCTTTAGGACATACAGCACTCCGATCTATTGATAACTATTGGGTAATATAGAATTGTCTTTTCGGTCAAAAACAAAATGTCTCTATTTAAAAGGTTGGTTACCCATTTACACACTGACCGCGACAGGCATTGCGTTTACTTAACCGATTAACCTGTGAGTCGTTAACTTAGCCTAGAACTGTTTTCCTATACCTATTACAATATAGGTATAATAATTAATTTATGTATATTATATAGGACTAGCTGTCCCCCGCGACTTTGTCCGCGTGTTTTAGTTTCAACGGTTTTTATTTTTGCAACATTTTTCATTTATGTTCCGCTCCTTTTGCTCGCAGCGTGATGTTATATAGCCTATAGCCTTCCTCAATAAATGGGCTATCCAACACTGAAAGAATTTTTCAAATCGGACCAGTAGTTCCTGGGATTAGCGCGTTCAAACAAACAAACAAACAAACTCTTCAGCTTTATATATTAAGAAATAGAAGAAATAGATTTATATGTAGATCGCGAAGCAGTTGTCACAGACATGTAAACTAAGGCACGTCATTCGGTTAATTAAGACGTGTCAGTCTCCTAACTTGCTCCAATCAATGCAGTCATGTGACAGTAGCACGTGTCAGTTGATGACAGACATTAACATTATCAAGACATTAGTTAACTAATTATATTAAAGTGATTATCGGTATTACAGAAACTTGTACTCTGTGCTATAACTATGTCAGATATTTTAAGTAAATAATTTAATTTGTTAAATTTTAAATAAAAAAGCAATTTTTATTATTATTATTATATTACCTTGGTCTTGTGTAATTTTATTTTCACGTAAGATTAAAATAAATTTAAGTGATCTTTTGAGTTTATTAACATATTTTATGTATAATATCATTGGTATGGGAATGTCAGATTATGTTATTAGCGCTCGCAAAACCTTCTAAATAGGACGTTTTCAAATGATAACTATCTTTTTTACTAAAGTGATTTTGTTATCCTATCTTTTGTACTATATATTAGTGCCACTTGACAACATTTTGGGATATAGTAGCGCGACCAGATTTTAAAACGAAAAGGTAGGTACAATATCTTGTTTGATAATATCATTGTCCAATACACACAAACATAAGAATTATCACACACAGCGTAAGTTACGCTTTTGATTTAGAAACCATGACCGGTCCTAAAAACAGAAAATGTTGTTAAATACGTTTTAACTTCTTGCATGTCCGAAACGAGGGTATGAAACAAAAGGTTGAACATTGAGGCCGAACTACGCCATACAACGTTTTAGTACAATACTTCTTCCTCATTCGTTTTTATTCGCCGGCCTTTATAACCCTCATTTTTAGGTTCATGACTCAAACAATTGTTGCAAAGTTGTGACAGCCAGATGAATGTTTGACCCTTTAGAATTCTTGCAGTAGAGAGGCGAGGGAGATGGCTAAGAAAAAAGTGTTTGAGTCAATGGGAATAGAAATTTTAGCTAAGTATCTATTTCATGCAGCAATATACTGTGTAGGCTAGTAAGTAGGTATCCCGGTTCCTAGATGTAATTTGATATTAAACCAACGTTCTGACAACTAGTCTTTTAAAGCGCTATATTTATACGATACTAGGTGACCCGTCAGATGTATGTTCTGTCTTAACTATGAATATTCAATTCGAACAATTTTTTTTCTAACATTTAGTTTTATATTTCAATATTTAATTATTATAATAAAAAAGCAGTTGCCTGCTAAGTTCACATTCATCAAACGCGAGGATTTAAAATAGTCGTATTTTTTTTGAAATTATCCAATTTTCTGCGCAATTGTCTTATTTCTTCTTTCTGTAGGAAGACCAGTTTGTCAGTCACACATTTTAGATCATCATCAAAAATTTTAAAATTGGAACGTAGCATAATGGGGACAGCAGCCCCAAAATAAGAAATTCAACGAATGTAATGAATTCTTAGAAACGCCAAACACATTAACATACCCCGAAAGTTTGTACAGACATTTAAAAACTCACGTTGGTAGACAAGGTAATTTATAGAAGCTTTAATATAAAACACAAACGCTTAAAAGGCTTAAGCAACATTACAGTAACAGTTATTACCTCATAAATATACCGTCCTTTGCTTTGTCGACGCGCAAAGGAGAAAGATTATGGTGCTAGGTGTTTGTGCTGATTTACAACTAAATACTTCTCAGGTCGTTGAACTTCTTGCTCGACTACATTGGTTTCTATAGCATTTTCGGTTGACAAATTATGTAAACTTGGATTTGGCGTATTAGTAGTGTTTGTATTTTGAAAAACTGTTTTTATTTATCTATTGGCTGGTCGTAAATGCTAATCAGTTTTTATTAACAATGTATTTTTAATCTCTTGAGTTTCTATGGCCACTTTCCAGACCAATCGGACCAACTTGAAAGTACCATAATATTGTAGTGTCGCCGAACTTCTATTAGTAAGCAAAAATATGGTTCCAAAAAATTCGACCACATTGCTGTCCACTGGAAGTTTTCCCAAAAGGCGGGCGACTTTGCCAAGTTGTGTTTGGCTAGATCTTTAAAAAGCATGTGCATACTCGGACCCCACGGACCAAGAGTCTCTACCCCAAACGGCTTGAATATATAACTTCCAAAATTTCAATTGGATGTCTAGAAGCGGTTCTAATTTAGCTGGCAAAATTTTATCCGTACAAACATTATACATTGCAAGTCAATTGAAAGCTTGTAAAATGTAATCAACATTGACAGAGCTTATTATATTTTTAAAACGTGTGTTATTTAAACCGTTACAACTGGGAACATATTTAATATTATTATATAACACAAAATTATAATATTATGCTTGTGTTTTAAGTAAGTTGTTCACGTCAAGATGCTTCCAGAGGGTTTGCTAAGTAATCAAATCTTGTGCGTAAAATACTCAAGTTTCAAAAGCCTCGAGGCTATTTTAAAATTACCAAACATAATATAGTAAGTTAAAACTTAAGAACAATATAGACGGCATAAATCAAAAACTTGAGAGGTAACACTAATAGATGTTAAAAATAAAAGATTTTGACTGTTTAACATTGGAGCTATTTCTTCAGTTCTGTAGAGCTAGGTATTATGAAAACATTAAGAAAAATCTCTATCAATTGTTACATGCTAACACTTGGTTCTTTACCTGCTAAGATAGAATGAATTATAATTATTATGCTTTTATTGCAATATTCAAAGCAAACTTACTGACCCTGACCGCTAAACCGGAGGTCGTGGGTTCGATTTCCACCCATGTCAAACCTTTGTTTGATGAGCATGATCATTTGTATTGTGTCTGGGTTTAATGTATCTGTAATATGTATGTATGTAGAAATGTTTTATGTGTCTATCATTTGTCTGGTTGCCATAATACAGGTTCTGCATAGTTTGGGATGAGATGGCCTCGTGTGAGTTGTCCTAAGATATTAATTACCGTTATAGAAATGATAGCGATTCTCATATTACTCTAATTAAGTTATCTGCAACTTGTACCTACAATCTAAATGTATAAACATAGCCAATTTTGTGTGCGTAGCATGGGTAAAGTTCTCTCTTTGTTTACAATAACCTCTTCACGGTTCCATTTCACCCTTCGGCGTTCGGAGAATACATAGCTCTTTCTCATACCGATGATAATATCTAAAGAGTATTTCCTTGTTAGTACAGCCGACGGCTACACAATCCTCAAGTGAAACGTGCGTGAGTTTACACATTTACAACATTTCAAGGTCACTGACTCGGCGTAAAACTAATCAATGATTAAAAGCATCGCCTTTTATTATGTTATAGTTTTTTTGGTCGTAATTTTACCTGGTGTCAGTGGTGATCAAGCGATCACGGCGGTCGCGTGATGGCGTGTTTCATGTTGCGTGCCGTGTTTTCACTTCAACTCCAACCGCTCTTTCTTGAGTGCTCAATAAACACGGTGTATAAAAAATTAAGATTTCTAGATGAGGTATGAACATTGGTAGTTAATTAAACCTTGAATTTTCTCTCAAAAACTATTTTTAATCACTAGCGATGGTTTGATAGCTGTAAGGCTGTAGTACACGGACTGTGTGAGATGTCGACCGCTTGCTTTTTGTTTTGTCGACTGCTCGAAGCAGTCGAACTGTTTCATTCCATGAGGCGTGCTCATGCGCAGCTTTTTTGTCTTATTAGTGGGCAAAGGCTTACCTTCATCTTAACACTGCATAACCTCATACTAGCATTACAATGGACCAATCTATGTTGAAGGGATCATTGTCAACTCGCCAGTTCCGACTGAGCATGGCTATTTTGTCACCGATTTTCTAGGATCATAATTTATTTCATAATTATGATCATATTTTTTTAAGACGTTCTAGATACTATAACAATATAGGTAAAGGATGTATTTTTTCTTGTATTAAGGATTATTTACTTTTTGTCTAAGAACAACATAAACATTTCCTTAAAATGTAACTCTTCTAGTTTTCACGAGTTCTCAGATTTTCATGAAACCTTAGTTTTATTTGCCACATAAATCGAATCACGAGATGGATAGTTTATGACATAGAAAAAAACAATATGTACCTACCTAATATAATATTTCTATGTTTTATATCAGAGTAAAAATTTGTATTAAAAACTTCATAAAATTTTTTCTTAAATAGTTTCAAATTCAATTAATTTCATATGGTAGAAAATTTATAAGAAAGATCTATACATACCTATTCTGTAAAATGAAATAAGGTCAAATATTATAATAATCAATACATTTCACAACTAAACCTTCAACAAATTAAGATTGTAATTTATAAAGGCCTGAAAACTGTAATTTCATTAACACGCACCTTTAATTATGGGCACGTAAAAGCAGTGAATTCGTGTTCATGGCCTTTCTTGTTATGGTTTTTGGAATTAACATCAATCAATTCATGTAGGTACCTATTCATATAATATATTCGTAATATAAATAAATAATTTTCTTATAATAAATGAAGGAGAAAATTTATTTTATAATTCAGCTTTTTATTTAATAAAGTTCGAGCATATTATAAAATTAAAAAACAAAATATAGCGACACATTGAATACCACTAGTAGATAACTAACTTAAAACACAGTATGTAAAATTATACATTTTCTTATGCTTTCATTAAGTTAGTAAATAACTTAAAAGATTATTATTTAAATTTTTTAGTGTTTTTTCAATAATGGCTAAAATAAATATTAAAAGCACTTATAGTCTGAATGTATGTTTATTAGAAAAGTGATGTATAGAGATGCATGTGTTCTGGTTGTAAAACAACATCCCTACTGATCAAATAACATCTTATTTACAATAAATTTAGCAATTGCTTTCGCTTAATGGTCCTTACAAATGTAACGACATAAGCAACATAGTGTGTTACCGTTGGCGGCAATAACTCCAAATATTCCGACTCGCCGCGTGCATCGAACATAAACACAGATAACAGACAACGGACTTCTCTAATATATTAGAAGACATTCTAGCGAGAGAATGTTGTGGATGTCCCAGACGATATCATTTGTTTCCATAGCGCGTCAGTCGACCGATGGTACGCATGCGGGCGCACTCGACTGACGGTCCTCGTACTCGCAGTGCGTAGCAATATTCGCGTGCGTACGGTCAGTCCAGCACTGTTAGGTTTTATAAATTTTCATATAAATGACGAGCGCCACCGAAGGTCGGGCGAGCACTGTAACCGGCCTAAGAGCTTCCGCAAATTAAACTTATTTAGCTAGAAATTTGAACTAAAATATGTAAAGGCGAAGCTTCTACTTAATTAAAGATAAACTTAGATTTGTTTGTCCTGTACTTAAGATTTGTATATAAAACAATTATTATATAATTAAAATCATAAACTTAGATTAAGAACGAAATTCCAATAATCCAGTATATACTGTGAACTAAAGTGAACAGACCAAAAGGAAATGTATAACTCAAACTCAGTCTTATCCACGATCATCCTTCTTCGGATCACAGGACGTCTTCAATACGGAACTATTCAAATCACAACCACGCTCAGCTATTAATATTGGAAGCTAGAACTCTGTTTAAGCAAGTATAAACTAGGCTAGTGAAATATACACGTGGACTTGCAATTGACATTTCTAAGGATATTAAATCCTGTAGGATTAAGTTATGTATAGTCTTTAATGACGACAAGTTTGATGTTATTGGAATGTTCGTAGATACACCTGTTTAAATACAATATGTTTAGTTTTGCAATGTCGTGGTGGCCTAGCGGTTCAATGAACAGATTTGTGTGCACAAGGGTAA
Organism: Diachrysia chrysitis; assembly: GCA_932294365.1. Lineage (NCBI taxonomy): Eukaryota > Metazoa > Arthropoda > Insecta > Lepidoptera > Noctuidae > Diachrysia > Diachrysia chrysitis. The sequence goes on from OW028647.1 coordinate 6,334,304, forward strand.
TGTTTGAACCCGTTACAGGTAAGTACCAATGTGACTTTTAAATTCTTAATTATTTTAAGACATCATTGACAATCGGTGAAGGAAAACATAGTGAGAAAACTTGAATTCCAAAACTTGGAATCTGAATTCGCAAACCCGCAAGTGACCAAACGTGGTGCTCACTTGCGGGTTCAAGTTCGGTTCTTTTTATACTCCCTTTCACACCTATGAGAAAAGGCCTGTGACCAGCAGTGGGACATTAATAGGTAAGCCGGGATCATTTTTTAATTATTTATTTATAATAAAGGAAGATAATTAATTAAGCTAATTAAGGTTAAATATAACGTACTAAATAAAACAACTGTTGACATCGTTTCTTTACCTCTTGTGAATGTTGAATTGTTGTGTTCACGATTATAATGACATGACTGGGTAGGGCATTGATTACGTCACTTGATTGCATACTTAACTCCTCTACTTATACTTATTCAAACAGAAAGACTACACTAATTAATAATTATTTACAATCCAAGTAATGATATAGTCTCCTCGATACTAAAAGTACCATGATTCGGTTGTATATTTCCTAAATTACACGATGCTGATACCATCTTCCAAATTCCTTTCGCTAAATTACCATAACGCCTCAGAACCCTTTTCCTCGCCCCAATAACTAGACAAGCTTAACGTTAAGAGGCACAACGAAACAGCCTTAATTAAACTCACAATAAATATAAACAGAATTTCTGCATTATCTTCAAGAAAGGAGCCCAAAAACATTGCCACCTTGTTACTATATTTGCAAACGCAAGTGCCCGACCCGTCTAGGGTACGTCGTGAATATACAGTGTTCACAAACAAAACAGAGCCAATTTAATATTTGCCCAGCTTAACTTCGTAAGGGTATGTCAACAGGGCATACGTGTTGTAACAATGGACAAGTCGGGTTCACGAGTGTCCCAAATAAACATCGATCTTGTACGCTATTTATCTTAGAATGAGCTACAAACACTGTTTGGTTGGTGGATGTAGACGGGATATTTTCCGGTTGCCCAAAATAAATTTTGCTGACGCCCAAAGACAAGACTGTCAGCAGCCATCAACACCATCTTGTGAAGACCATATTTGAATATTCATTAAAGCGCAAAAGATATATTTAGACTGTTGACATAAGCTTATATAGTATTTTCAAAAGCATTCTTAAATGTTAATAACAAACAATAAAAACATTCATAGTTTATTTTGCGTCAATATTATTTAATACCTATTTGATAACATGCATACTATACAGGTATGTTAATAACTTGCACATTTTCTGTACAAATCTGGGGGCCCGGAAGTACCTTTGCTCAAACATTAATTCTCCAAAACCTGCATACAAATTAAAACGAAAATTAATATTATTAAAACAGTTTGTTTTCATAAAAGTCGCTCATAGTTGTCTTGTCTGTTAAACAAAAGCAATTTAAAATTCAAGCATGCACATTCAAACAGCATCCATTGGACCATCTTGGTTAGTAACTCAATCAGTCTCTCGATCTAAATTGTTCTTTGTCTATTTAGGACAAAATAATATATGGAATACAAAGCTTGTATAATTTTAGGTTGTAGACTTCAACGACAAGAGAAAATACTTCCTTAAAATGATGTCTCCGTAATAACGGAGAATTTATTTTTTCAAGTAGTAGAAAATAATAAATCTCGTGTTCTCGTCTAAAACTATTTTGTTTTTATAAACAATAGAAGATTGAAAACGATTCTATACCTAACTACCAATGGAAGTTTCATTGATTGATCATTATTTTCAGTAGCTATTAGACACGAAACCCTCAATCAACCTTGATGTAAACTTTGACTGGAACTCAAACTAACTTTAAACTTAGATGTATCAACGATTCCATTGTCTATGCACACACATATATTATGCCTATCATTACGTTGACAAGGGGAAGGGTAAATAAAGTTGAACTTGTTGCTAAGAGCCAGTGGGTAATACGTGTAATTATAAACTCCACGACGCAGTAATGTGTTGGTTTATACGCGCATGATTGCAAATTCCATTACTCAGACTCATATGCTTTGCTCTTACTAGTAAAACTCACATTTGCATTCGTGATTTTCTAGTTATTTCATTTGTAGCTTCAAGCTCATTTTACGTTTTAACATAAATAATATATATATTAATATTATAATATTTATAAAATAAAGTGCTTTGGTATTTTAGTAATATTTTAATTATGATTATTTATTTTAGATGAAATTTTTATTTAAAATCTTACAATAATTTTAAGTTTTTATTTAACATAGTAGTAAATTGTGGTCGGGTATTTCATATTTGAACGCTCACATAATACCTACTAATAATAATCTACTATTCACTAACAACTGCCAAAGAAAACTAGAAATATCAAAGCTTATAATGTTTTTACTTTTTTAAAGATATTTAATCAGCTTGTAAGTTTTACACGCTTACACATAGTAAGACTTTCACGGCTACAATTTGCATTGACAAAATTGCAATTCGAATTGTCTACCTCACAATACATGATAGAGTAATCTACCGACAGACATCACATTATCACGCGGAATTAGATGCAGATTGGATTTAAGACCACCAGAGATGGATGGTGATATGTCATCCAATCTAAAATTTTGATAGGTTTCGGACATCATTTCGTCACTGTCTGTATTAATTAGACGTCAATTTAGATTGAGATAATTATAGAACCATGTCATTATTTCGTATAACTTATGTAATGAGTTAAAAAGCGAGTCTATTAAGTCGCTTTATGTAAAGTCCTAAAAAAAGAACTCTGCCCCTACACATCTAGGCAAAAGGCCAACTGGGAAAAGGAGCGGCCTAAATCTAGCTGTTAACCCAAATATAAAGTTACAACATTGTTTTAGTAAAGATTTCATTATACTGGTGTTGTCTGAATGAGCATTGAATCTTAGATTCCGTGTAAAATTAACAACATCCAGGCGTATTTTCTTTCTTAAGCGAATTAATAGAAAGGATATTAAGAGTGCTTATAATATGTTTTACAGTTACAAGAATACATAGGCATGTGACCGGCCTGTTACATAAAACTTTCTTCCGCCTCAGATCAATAAATAACTTCGAAATAAGAAAACAAGAGAAATATAAATCGAAAGCGTACGTGACTTGGAACCTCGCGTCATTGACGAATGAACCAAGAAGATGGATCGGTCTCCTGACAAACGACTGGGTGGCACACGCAAGAAACATTATGCTATTAAGTGGTTAGTTGAACTTTTGAAAAGGGAGATAAACAAAAACGCAAGTATGTGTCTAGCAAAGACGCAAAAAAAGCGGTATACTACTAGAGTAACATTATATTAACACCAAACTACGTACTGATGTTGTAAGTTTAGTTACAACTGATCGTACTGATCTGTAATCATAGCACGTAGGTATAGCAGAATAAAGAAATATTTATGAAAAAAACATGAACAGTAAGCTAGGTTAGCCAGTTGAAGCGGTTGTTGACCTTGTAAATATAAACGAAAAATGTTTAAATGGTTTTTTTTTTTAAAGATGACTCCTGTCCTATGGAATTAAATCCACATAGGAGGGGAGTTTAACAAACATTCAATTCACATACAGAAAGAACACCTATACTTAAAACTCTCACAAATGCTTATCTCATGAGGGGATTGAACCCGCAGCACGTCGCAAACAGTGGTAATTGGCGTGGTGACCTATATTATACCACTCGGCTATCCGTGCAATCAAAGTTTTTGTTTTTATTGTTTTACAGATTTGAATTTGCGACCAACTGTTGTCTATTTACTCTTTTTATTTAATTTCGAAGACGACTTAGAAAATCTTATCTTATTAATACTACGCCACAACAGATACATTTGTAATATTATATATCCTAGGTATATCATCTATGTAAGGTCTGCGATAACGATATGCAAGTTTATAATTGCATAAACTAATAAACCCTAGCCTTTTAATATTTACCACAAATGGTATTTTACTGGAATACAGCATGTGTAAGTGGTTAGTTTAAATCACTTTTAAGTCGTTAGCGGTAAGGAAGGCCAAAACTAGGGGTATTGTTGAATATTTTGGGGAAAATGTTTAATAATTACTCATCATAATTATCAAACATTTTCATAGAGAAATTTTAATAGTATTTAAATAAAGAAAATACGTTTGGAATCGAATAGAAATTGTTTGGTTAATAACACCTAGAGAAATATAATAGATATTTAGAGGCAACGAATGTAGTATAGGTACATTCTGAGATTGTTATTCACACTTATATTCACCTAAGTAAGTTACTATTATATTACATCCATTATATTTTCGGAGAAGAGCAATAATATCTACATCTCGAACCGTGTATTTAGTGAGCATGTTCATTTCCAATTCAGCAATCCTGACAGGTCTATACATAGTGTTGTTTGCATCATGTATACAAGATATTTCGGGTAACTTCGGGATTTACTCGAAGTGAATATACTAATAAATAATACCTACACTGTTACTGATATCATATATTATATTTAAATAAGCATAAGCATAATAATATACTGTCACTACGCAATGTGATTGTGGTTCAATTCTCGTACGAGATAAAAAAAAATCTGATGCACAAATTGTTGTTCTTAGTTGGGGTTTTTTCATGTTATTTTATTGTTTTTGAAACTGTAGGTGACATAGAGATGTGAAGTATTCATTACTCCTACTAATATCTTCATATTTTCTCTAAATTCCGTAGCATTACGGATGGTTCAATCCTCCACACAGTAGTGTACGCGCTGCTCCATAAATTCGCTTTTATGGAGTAGCGCTTATATCTATAGAGTAAGCTAAGCATATCGTAGGAGTAATTACCAAAAAAATATTTACATAAATGTTGTAAGTATGTATTGCCTAAAATATCGTGATGATGTATAAAGACACTTCAATAATATTTTTGATATTGTAATAACGAATATAGTGCTTGATCTAATACAGTCTGTTTTTCTTTCATTCGTAGCATAGCACCCTTGAGATCCTTATAACCACTACAGCGACGGTTTGTGGGTCAAGAAAAAAGTACTGTTCACACGCAGAGAACGGATAGTCCTTGAAAAAGCTAAGGTTCCATATAAGAGCTACTTGACATGAAATTATTGTACCAAACTGTATTACTTATGCTTATTAAATGTAAAATACTTTTATAACAGCATTCTCTGATTAATGTAGATAAAAAAAATTACTGATAAAAACATTATCACGATTTTTTTTTATCATTAACCACTTATATGGTTTTGTGTAGGTACAAATACAAATATTATTGCGAGCCAAAAACTTGAATACCTACATTACTTATACTATGTACTTTAAGTACATTTTAATCTTCTTTTGCAAAACAATCTTGATAATGTATTGTTTATTATAGGTAGAGTATAGTAATAAAAATTTAAACTTTTTAAACCTAGATAGGTCAAATATTATACAGTGTAATACAGTGTACATAGGTGGACTTAATGCCAGAAGGCATTTTCTGCCAGTCACTCGTCCACACCACTGGAAGAGGTGTAATAGTAAAAAAATATATATCACGTTTTGTCTTGTATTGTGGAATAATTTGGTATTTCTAAATAATAAATGAAATAACTAGTTATTTTTTGTGATTTAGTTATAATAATAGTCTAAAAAAGTATCAATTATTAATAGGTATAATATTCTTTGTGTTATTGCATGGGCACTACAATGGATCTTATTAATTTTGTAAAATTATATACCGTCCTGCTCTAAGAACGCACTTGATCGAAAAAATAGTTTAATCATTGTAAATAGGCTGCTAACTCTCTTTTGTTTTATCCAAATTCCTAAAGAACTTTATACTTTTAAATAATTTAAAACAACATTAAGTCTTCCCGCCGCTATTCGTCAAAATGATTGATTATATCAGAACATTAAATACCGATCGGTTTTTACAGTTCTTTTTGTTTTTATTACGCGTAAAGTTGCGTTATTACTGAAGTAGCTTCAGTAAAGTAATAAGTAAGTAATTTATTTAGTGAATTGGTGTATTTATTACTTCAAAATTTAAAATATAAAATCTTTTTTTTCTGGAAGTGGTACTAAAATATTTTTTTATGAGTGGCCAGTAAGTGTGGTATAATATTTGTCTGTATGCATACTGTGGATATTTTATTATCAGTCTGTCAATGATTGCATGAAGACTCTATTTCATACTCTAATCTAATCTGTCTATTTTGATTGGGTCACTTATTATGATACGCATCCAATACCTCGAGAATTAGAGACACAGTTTGGTTATGCAACGATAACCTGTATGTATGGGCATTAGACGCGTCCTATTATCTGATCCTAATTTGGCAAGTTAGGGTCTGGCCATAACTATGAGTAAATTACTATTCTATTACTGGGTCTTAGTAGTATTAAAAAAAAACTAGTTTAACTACATACCTATCTAAAATAATAAGGGTTAAATCATGTTGTTTACTAAGAAAAACAAAAAGTTTTTTTCTATTCAGCTTCACCTCTTGCTAAACCAATTTTAGTCCAATTCACCCAGCTTTTAAAAATAGATTTTTTCTTGAGAATGGCATGATCTTTTTAATTCTTGTCATAACTCACAAATAGACAATAAAACCTCTTTAACTAACTGGAAGCCATGCTTCAGGAGTGCAAACACATGTTAAACATCTTAATTGATACTTACCGCAACAATGTGGCAGTGCCCTGCAGTATGTAGCGAGATAAGCTTTCAATTATTCAGCGGCTTGCATATTAATGTCACCGGACATTCAGATAGAGATCGGTGCAGGAGTTGGTCTTCCTATTGATTAATGTCTAGTTAATGTGATATTATGTATATCTGTTTGCAATAGTGATGGGAAAGTTTGTATCCGATTCAGATATTGTATCCGAAATCTGAACGTTTATTTTTCAGAATTGAGTTTTGTTTTTTCATTTCTTAAAGGTAACTAATGTTATTTTAATAGTATTTATTAAAATGACTTCGGACAAAAGTGATGATATTTGAAATTTATAATTAAGGATCTCTTTATTGAGCTTTTAGATTTTAAATCAGTAGGCATATGCTACTGGTATGTGGCATAAAAACCAGGAATTATTTTTTCTGCTTTGCATTTCAATAGCGCAAATGTTATTTTCAACTAAAGACGTAATTACCAAAAAGTCAAGTGCATAGCAGTATCAATATCAGTTGCCTTTTACCACAAAATTTAAGTGCTACTTCTAAAGAGCTTTAGATAATAACGGGGGGTAATAATGTATTTTAACAAAGAACAGCTTTACCAGTCAGTGTACTCATCCAGTCAGTAGTTAAAAAAGTTGTTGAACTTTCAAACGTTGAAAAATAACTGAGCACGTCACTCGCTTTTGTACTTTCTACAATTTTTTCTTGAGTTTACAAGGTTTTTGCAGAATAATGCCTATTGATTAAAAGTAAAAAAAAAACATAGTTGAGTATCAGTATGATAATAAAATTGTTCCTGAATTCAAATGTAAATTGAATGAAATCTATTTAACCAAGGTATAGTTGAATAACAAACGTTAATGATTTAGTGTAAGCAATTGCGAAAGCAAAACACATTTTTTATTGTGCTATATTTGCACTATGCTATACTACAGTTATGTGCACATATTTATTTAAAATACTAATATTATGCATAGCATATATTAAACTAAATTAAGTTCTTCAAAATGTGCTTAATTATTAGTAGGTATATCATTATTAAGTTTTTTATATTTATTTTTGTTTTAAAGGTTATGTTAGAAGTATATTGCGGATAAATGTTATGTCGAGTCGCATCTCTTGAAAGCAATCGCGATCACAAAGCTTGGTACTCTCTCGATCGTTTTGTGAAAGAGATAAAGCCGTTACCATGATTACAAATCACACAATATAATTATGTATAGATATTACAAGTAAACTTGCGAAAATTATGCATAACCAGATTAACTCAATTTGTAAATTAAATTATTGAATTAAGCGTATTCAATTCTGTTTCAATTATTTTCGTTGCAGTAAAATTGCTTTAGTAAATGAAGCCTATCTATCTGTCACTGCCTGGATCATCAGTTTGTATTCCTATATTTTAGTAATTGAATTATTGAATTGGTCGGAATACTTTTTTTAAAGTACAGCGGTGTGATTCTGTAAGACCTCATTCTAAACTTCGAATCTGAATCCGCTGTGAGTTTCTTGATTGGCATTCCAAAAACTCGGTTGATAATTCAAATGTACACTAGCGCTAGACTTGCGTGCGTGTCAGCGAGTTGAACTATTTTGATGTGAGATTTTGACTGATAAAGTATGAGATGACATAAGAGTGGGATTCAGTAAGGTCATTTTCTTGTCACTTCGACGCTCACTTCGCCCTCGAATCCGATCGAAATCAAGGTCATTTTGAACCTTATGCGAAGTGAGAGTGAATAGCGATGTGAGAAGCGAGTGGTTGTTTGAACTTTACAGAATCGACGTGCTGATATTTTTTAACTACATTATCAACTTGTATAATAACTGTTGGCAAATCGGAACACGCATAGCGTCATGTTACATCAAATAGTAAAGTGTCAGGTGTCACTTCGTATTTCTGACTCTTAGCGTACGTGCCATACAACTGACATGTTTCTGATGTGTGAAATGTAGATTCCAAAGGTCCATACATTCCTTATAATAGACTTACTAACGATTCAAAGTACGAGCGGCGTTGCGTGGTGTGAACAACTAAACTGGGAAAATGTAATTGTACTATATACCTACCTACGTGATAGATTTCAATTAAATATTATTTCAAATTTATTCATTTATTTATATATATATCTCATGCATTTATGAAAGCGAATCAGTGAGTAACAATATTAATGTATAGTTTCTAACTCCGAGCTGTATTGAGTATTTTTAATATATTTTAAAATGGTCACTGGGGATTTATGTTTAGTTAAACAGAAACCTCCAGTGACTATTTTCCGAACTTGAGGTTTCCAGAGACCTCAAGCTCGGCAGTTGCGCTTGCGACTAGTGTTACCCAAATGCAAGAACAAGACGAGACTTGGCCAGTCTTGGTCTTGGTCTTGCATAAATACACCTGGTCTTGGTCTTGGTCTTGGTATTGCACTCCCAGTCTTGGTCTTGGTCTTGGTCTTGCAGCAAGAGTCTCGCAAGTCTTGCAATTACCTATTAGCTTGTCGCTATTTATTAAACGTTACTTTAGATATTAGAACAACGCAACAGAGTAGGTACACTTTGAGCTCGAATTAACATTGCCATGGTAAAGACCAACTATAAATTAATAAATGTCTAAACATTTCATGAAAAATTAAAAAAAACAACTGACACCAGTTGGGGTTTGAACCCACGACCTAAGCGGTCAGTGCCGATGCTCTTACTAACTAACTAACCAACTGAGCTATCAACTGTGTGGCGCGGGAGTCAGTCTGTTTCTTAATAAACGTTTAATAATCTTCAATGTACTAAAACACGGTTTTAACATAGAAAACCAATTAATTACATTAACTTGACTGTAATTTCAAAGAACATTATCTGTCTAGAAAGAGATTGATAGACCCTCATCTTATATGAAATGGAAAAAAAAAATAGATATACAATTTACTGAATTTACCATTTATTTAAATAAAAATACAACACAAATGAAATTACAGAACAGTACACAATAGCTGACATTACTGTTACTTTATATTAATTCTTTTGACCAAGAATTAATACAAAGTAACCACCTGGCTGACTCATCGCTTAACCTATTTCTATGTTTTCTAATTACTAATGATGCTTTAGAAAATAATCTCTCAGCAGGTACTGAAGTTGCAGGTATTGAAAGAAAATCACGGGCCATCTTCGATAAAACCGGATACTCTGTCTCATGCGTCCTCCACCACTCTAAAATGTCTTCTGAGCTGGCGGCTCTGGGTTTACTTAGGTACTCCTCCAACTCTTCAATAACTAAGCCTTGAAGACAAGATCCAGGTCCAGATGACGTCGATGGACATGCATACAGTTTATCAAAGTCTATTACGTCTTCATCTTCATCATATTCACATACTTTCTTTTCATTTCTTGGTGATTCTAGAGATTTATTCACTAAGTGTAGACTTTTATATTCTTTATAAAGTTCATTAAATTTGCGCAAGCTTTCTGTTTTAATTTGCTTGCCCCAAAATGTCATGTCAAAAGTCTGAGCCTTATGCCTTGGGTCTAAAATCAAAGAGGTACAATAAATCCAGTTGCTTTTCTTATAATGTTTAAGCATTTTGTCTCTAGCTGCTTGAAAACCCATAATGAGCCTTTCATCCACTTCGGATCGATTTGGTTTCTCATCTAGTTGTTTAACCATGGATTCAATTTTATCGAGCAAGAGATTGAATGATACAATGACTAGCGGTAATGTAACATATTTTTCTCCGCCAAGTTTCGTTGATAGAAGTTTAAAGTTTATTAGAAACTTATGTATTTTTTCTTGTATTTGCCATTCACTATCTGTGATTTGAAAATCATTCAATTCGGTGACAGAAGTGCACAATATGTTTATGCCAGTTCTTACTGTTAAACCAAATCCAATCATATCATGAGTGGAATTCCATCTCGTTGGACAGTCTAATATGGGATTCAGATTTGATGGTACGCCAGCTGCTTCACAAGCAGACTGAAACTTCCTCTTCAATATTTCACTTCTTTTTATTTTACTGCAAATACTGCGTAATTTTGTTATAGCTGTACGTGAGTCAGCAATATTTGGCGTATATTCTTCATCTTCCTCAGTTTCGTCTTCATAGTCTTGATACTGCTCTTCTTGTGTGTTACTGTCAGTTTCACAGTGTAATGCTAAGTTCTTTAATAAATCTTGTACACCAAGGTTCAAAATGTGAGCAAAGCACCGGAAATGTTGATTGTCTGAATCAAAGTGTGGCAGCTGTTTGGCCAGTTCATACATGAATTTGGTATTTGCAGTTGCGTTGTCAACCGTGATACCCTGTATTTTATCAATTATGTCATACTCCAATAAACATGCATGGAAAATCGTTGCAATATCTTCCCCAGTATGTCGACCGCGTGATGGTATAAAATCAAGGACTACAGATCGATATTTCCATTCATTGTCTATATAATGAATAGTGATCCCGTAGTAACTCCTACCAGCAATTGACGTCCATCCATCAATGGTAAATGACATTTTAGATGAGAGTTGTTGTAGTCCTTTCTTAAGATTCAATTGAAGCTCTTCAAATCGCTCTTTGACCTTCCTTCTAAGTGTGGACCTTTTAGGAAACATCATATTTGGGCAAATCAATCGAAAATAAACTTGTGTAGCTTCGTCATCGAAAAATGAGAAGGGAAGATATTTTTTCACCATCCAATCAACTGTAGCTGTCATGATGTTATCGCTGCTATTTTCAGACTGAAAAAAAAATAATAAATCATGTGTTAATATTTATTAATAAAACGATATCTATCACACTCTATATAAGTGCGTACAGTAAATTGTTCCACCTACAAATCCTACAATATTTAAGGTACTTCCCCCATGGGTCACGGATTCTTTTGGTGATAGTGATAAGATAACCAAAATATAATCCGTTTATTTACGCAAAATAAATGTTGTAAATGTTGTTAACAATCTTAGCACTACTTATACCTATACCGGTTAAATTTTGATCGTTTTAATCCCTTGGACCGGTGTTTTATTCATTACCGGTGTGCACAGCATTGTATCTCTTAAAATAAAAAAAATTGGTAGTGATAATATAATATTCGCAAAATACATGAAACCAGTAGCAGCGGCACGAGTTAGTTACCTACGCGTATGCGCGTCGCGTCGTCGTCGGTGCGTACCTAACTACCTACACTCCTCCCGATCAACTAAGGGTATTGACTCGATCAGCTGATGTTCACGTAAATGTTTTTTCAAAATTTTCCTTCATACTTACAGGCTTAGGACCGTCATAATTGCTTTGTGCCTAGGTTTTGGTACATACATAATAAAATGAATTATGCTAAAAGTTTTTAATGTAAAAATAGTCCCAACAAGCCTGCCAGTTATGACGTATTTAAAAAAATTGAAATCAAAATGATTTGAAAAGAAAAAAGTTCTAATTACACGAATAAAAAAAAAGTTCTTTTACATACCTAAATCACACCTGATTTGTTTATCACTTGGGGTTACTTTACGATAGCGTAATAATTGTTCAAAGTGCAAACCATTCTTTTTATGTTTAATTAAATGGTATTTTTAAATTACAATAAAATTATGTGTCTGTCACTTTTTATAACATCGATTGCGTTCACTTTCACACTTTTCATTTGGTCACGAGTTTGATGCTCGTTTTCTGTACACTAATTACATCACCTGCACCTCACTCAACAAATAAAAGTCCAGCGGGGTCAGGACCGGGCTTTTTGCTGGCCATGCAACTGAACCTCCTACCTAACCCAGTAAACTCCAAACACAGTATTGAGGTGGTTACGTACATTACGTTCGTAATGTGCTGGACATCCATCATGTTGATAGTAGGTATAAATGACTTAAATACGCCAGTATGTCTTCCATTAAGTCTGGAATAACACTTTGCAGCATCTTTAGGTAGGTACAAAGATTGCTAGAGGTTTGGTTTGCTTTAGAGACGACGAGCCGCTTGCGCATCGAATACTCGCGATCGCGTAAAATTGCACCATGGCAACGAACTCCAGGTTGGAGTACCTACACGTAATTACGAGACGTTATTACTTTCTCGCGACAAGGATAATCGTAAACAATTGAGATTGGCTAATTTTTGTGAACCCACGTTGACTGCTGTTAGGCAACATTGTTGTTAGTATCGAATGGTGCCTACAAATGGTTCGCATTGTTTTTTCCCTAATGCGAGAAATATGTTGAATTTAAAAGAAAAAGTACTTTATTTGTTAATTTTATCTTTACAAATCGATTGTGTTTCATGCACCTGATCGACCATCCACGGGATTAAAACGTTCAAAATTTAACCGTGATAAAAACTAACTTGAAAAAATAAAGAAAAAGGAATGTTATTCAGAAGAAGTCATTTAAAAATTAAGTATATGCCTACTAAATTAATACAGTAGTTTACCAAAATAAAGTAGTTGTTTCTCGCCGATTATAAAAACAAATGAAAATATGGGTGATTTATAAATACATATTTAACTCCATAATCTACAGTATATTAATATTATTAATAATTAATAAATAATTTATGAATAAGTAATATTATAAAGAGGAAAGATTTGTATGTATGTATGTTTGTTACGAAATAACCCAAAAACTACTGGACCTATTTCAAAAATTCTTGCATTATAAAATGCTACATTATTCTAAATTAACATAAGCATAAATTCCTTATTCCGAGTACGCTGCTTAAACTATTGTCAATAGAGCAAAGTGATGTACAGTCGACAGCAGGTCGAGCTACACATCTCCAGCATAAGCTGAACTACGTCAATAAGACGTTTGATTCAAAACAGGGTTGAACTTATATTGGATATGGATAGCGTGATGCGCTGTTGTCTGTAATACAGTTTTATAGAAGACATCAATATCTACCATATGTCTAACTATTCAAGTTACGTTACAATTACAATTTTTTCATGTTAAATTAAAATAACGCCGTGCCGCCAAGTACTAATTAACATAATTCGCAAATTGGTATTAATCTTTATCCAAATAGAAAAAATCGTATACAAGACTGCTTCAATACCTGTAGGTTACTGATTGACGTACGAGGAGGGGCGTGCACAACATTTCCTTTACGTTTATCGTTAATCGTCTACGTTTATTGCAAAATATTTAAAAAATAAATGTCCACCCGTGCGAAGTAGGGGCGGGCCGCTACTTACCTACATAGGTAATGTGTTATGTAATTGTGTGATAATAAGTATATTTTTTCTTACCTGTGTACTTTTTCCAGCGGTTGTTAAAAAGCTTCTGATATTTCCACTTATATTTGGTTTTTCAGGGACAAATATTTGTGATTCTTTTTTATGACAAGATATTAGATGCTTTCTTAAGCCTGAAGTGTTTCTATTTTTCATTTTTATTTCAACCTTTTTATGTTGACACAATTTACACAAAGCATTTTGGGATGCATGACTTATTTCGAAAAACTCATCAAATTTGCTTTTAGGTCTTTTAGATTCTCTGAGACTCCAACTTTCACTACTCCGACTAGAACAATTTGAATCTTCGTCACTCATGTTAAATTATAAACCTGATAAGTTTGCCGAGAACAACAAGGATTAGGATTAGAGTAAAAACAATTATCACATTAGACTCGAAGCAAAGCTCAATTGGAAATGATTGGAATTAAAATAAATACTTCTTTTTATAGTCCATTTGGCACGTGCCTACTACAAAATACAAAAGCACCGCAATCCTTCATGTTTAGCGCGCCGGCCGACTCAAAGAAGCCGCCTTTAGGCTGACCGCCACCAAAAGAAGCCGCCGCACAGTGGTGCCGCAATAGGTAATAGGGTTGAAATATCGATGGTCGAATTATGATGTTATTTATCGATTTCAGGGTAGTAAAATAACCAAACTAACCCCCAGTATAAAAGAAATTGCAATAACAGACAAATAATTGTGAGTGCGGAACGCCAGACGCCGCGCGCCGTGCCAGATTATGCATTGCTCAGTCTGGTGGTCACTTTGAACATTAGGATGTATAAAAAATGGTGTCCGATCCCAAAGGGTCATAAAGTGGCTTTAATAATATCACCGAAAAAAATATCAAAATTACTTTATTCATGAAATCATTTATTTTATCGATTTTTAAAGTTAACAGGTTTAGCACCAGTTTACCCTAAAACGGGGAAATTTTCAAAATGCGTAAACACTCCCGGACGCGCGGCTCCTTTGACGCCGAATAGGTACTCGCTTGTCGGCCGGCCGCCATAATGCGGCGGCGCCTTTGACTTGCCGCAAAGCCAAAGGCCATATAGGCATTTTGGCAGTGCCTACCTCCTAAGATCCAACTAACTATCCTTAATTATTACGATATAAATATAATAAATCAGTCAACACCCATCATACTCATTAGGTACTTAAATTACAAATAATAAAACTTATAACCAAACATTTCATTACAAAACAAATAAAAAATGACGTCACATTCAATACAACTTCACAATACCTACGTCGCGAAGTAGGCACTCGCGCCAAAGTTACAGTGCGTAGTTTGTGTTTCGAAAATACAATCTGTATGGATAAATTACGTGCAAACCCCTTCAAGAAGTTTAATAAAGTTTTCATTTGTTGACAAAACAAATTAATGAAGTAGTAGATTTGTAGGATAACACCCGAACCACAGAATAAGAAATACGGAACTTTAAAAAAGTGAGTATAAAATAGTTTTTTACATTTGTTTCGTTATTTATAGTAGTAGGTATTTTTTTTGCTCGATTTGCCTAATATCTGCCTACCTGGTCGGAAAACCAATGCACGCCACTGCGCCGAGGGGGCACGTGTCGGCGGCTCAGTCTCGCACAAACATTGCTTCCGACCGGTCAACACGAAATTAAGGTTCGATTCCCGATAGATCGCCCGAAGTTAGTTGAAATGACTTTTAGTTTTCAAACGGTCAGGCAGGCCAAAGCCGAGCCTAGATCATGATACAAAAAGTTACGGGTTCGATTCCCAACTTTGGCTTAAATCGTGTTTAAATTACAGTAGGTACCAGTACTACTTTGTGTCATTAAAACAATAAAAAACGCTTAATTTTAATAAAACATGTAGGTATCGTTCGTTGGTGCGGCGCGCGTTAGTATTGGGGGCTTACTCCGACAAACCGACACTCGAAGGGGTCTACTGTGAAAAACGTGATTGTTTTAAAAAAATATATGATTGCTTTTAAAAACATATTTTTATACCAAGTATATTTAAAAAAAAGTCCTAATTGCAAGACGCAAGAGTCTCGCAGGCTTGGTCTTGTTCTTGCTTAAGTCTTGCACAGTCAGTCTTGGTCTTGTTCTTGCTAAAATTAGGCGGTCTTGGTCTTGGTCTTGGTCTTGCAAAAATGCAAGAACAAGACCAAGACTGCAAGACCAAGACCGATTTTGGGCAACACTACTTGCGACCACTAGACCAACGAGGCGGTGAGCAGAAGTTAACTATTATAGGTTAAGCAGGTTTTTTTTACGCACGTCTAATAGTTTACGCAACTTACCTAAATATATACGTATCAAAAAATAAGTCTAAAATTTGAGACATGCAGGAAAAAAAAACTATGTAGTAAAATAATCGAAACCCAAATTACCACGGTACGCAATATATCGAATAACCCCGCACGGGTCACGACCATGGATAGCCACGCACTGCGCAGTAAGTATTGAAAATCAAACCTAATTTTAACCTACTTAGGGTGCTTACTTATACTTCGACTCGGGGTGGATTACGACGGACCGAGGCAGACGCGTTTGCGCTATCACCGACGAGTTTTTCTCCACGGTCGGCGGTGCGGGGAGATCTGCAATATTGCGCACCGTGAGTAGCCAGCTTTACATTTAATAAATTTTAATGGAACGTGTGTGCAAAATTGGGTCATAATCAGATTTGAAAGCTACTGTAATATCATTAGTTCTATACCATTATTTACTATTAGTCGTCGGGATTATCGGCCATTGATGGCGAGGTAACGAGTTGGATTACGGATTATGGCGATGTTCGGGTTGTCACGTGTGATTTGCACACGACACGTTGCCGTTCGTGTCACAGTGACGTTATGAGATGTAGACACAATAAGATAGTCGCGAACATTGTCGAATAGAGTTGGGAATTATGACAATGTTTGACGTAAATAATAATATGTTTTTTTTTATAATATGATTTATAAAAATATTTTTGAATACGTAATTATTTTTATTGCAATCAAACGTACCTATAATCAACTAGCTGTTTCCCGCGGCTCCGCCCGCGTGAATGTCGGTTGTCGCGACAAAAAGTAGCCTATGTCCTTTCTCAGGCTCTAGACTATTTGTGTACTAAATTTAATTTTAATCGGTTCAGTAGTTTTAGCGTGAAAACGCGACAGACAGACAGAAAGAGTTACTTTCGCATTAATAATATTAGTAAGGATTGCAATGTTAATTAGTAATTCCAATTTGATTGTACCTACATACCTACTTATATTTATATACAAAAACGAATTAAAGAAACTACTAGAGTATGTAATCGCAAAGAGTTAAATTAAACTTAACTAATTAGGGAAAAGACTTACAAAATAAATTGGATATCGAACAAAAATTTGTAATTAAAATCTTCGCGCAAATATTCCTAACCTGTTCTTGTTTAAAACAAAACAAAGTTTTTTATTACAAGTATCGAAATCGTATGGCAAATGAAACGAACTAAATTCGAATTGCACCCAGTAACACGTAGAAACGTTCGAACTGAATTCAATTATGAAATTAGTCACGTCCTTTTTAATTCAGAGGGAATTTTCTGAACTCTCACGAAGTGTGAGTCAGTTTTAGTATAAGCAGCGTGTGTCCATTGTGAGTTTAAAAGTGTTATGAAAAGCGGAAAAAAAATTGACAGTTATGTCGATTGTTGTGTTTATTTAACACTAAATGCAACTGATTTAGTTTCTGTGTAAGTCATAAATTAAAGCGCTTATCCTTTTTAGGTATATAACCGAACCGAGGTATTTGACGACCTCCGTGGTCGAGTGGCGTGCACACCGGTTTTCATGGTGTCGCCAGCTCTGAGGTCCCGGGTTCGATCCCCGGCCGGGTCAATGTAGAAAACCACTTTTCTACATGGTCTGGGTGTTTGTGGTACCTTCGTTGTTGCTGAATTCCATAACACAAATGCTTTATCTACTTACTTTGGGTTTAGAGCAATGTATGTGATGTGGCCCACATTTATTATTTATTATTATTTATTATAACCTAAGACATTTAGAAGTTTCATCAACATTCGTTTGATAGTATTTACGTCTAAGAGTGACAGGGAGAAGAAACATCCATAACTAAATACAAAATACTTTTTAACATTCATTAAACATTATTTAGCCGAATAATTCGTATTAAAATTCAGTGGATAAATAATAAAAGGCGACATTTTCTACTCTAGAGTTCAAATCTTATGACTAGGCGCTTAGGGGTTTGCCAGTTCAGCTTTAAAAAAAAATCTTAATTATAGATAAACAAAGCTCGTGGCAACTGTAACCGCTTTCATCTGTTAATTGGATCCACATTCTGCGGCCGATTAAATAGTAATTGTAAGAACAGATGTCAGGCAGTGTTGTGTTGCTCTGCAATTACGTCAATTTATGTGTTTCGTGGCTGGATAGGATACGAACAAATTAATAAAAAATTGTGGTAAGACTTAAATTAATGTGACTTTATCTTATTAGATATTTTATTTTATTTTCCACCATATTTTAATCTACTTTTGATATATATTTATTATTAGATCATGTGAACAACATGTATAAATGGATAATTATTTTATAAATCTTATAATAATATTTTAGGTTTATGTTTTAATTAGATTAGTTTATTGTGTTACTTCTTTTGTGTATATATAGTTAAGTTTCTTAAAATTAAATTAATAGTACTATTCGTAAAATAATTTTAAATTTAGTTCTATCAAACACCTCAAAATACTTTAATTTATGCAGATTTAAATTAAAAAAATAGATTTGGTTAATATTGAGAAATAGTGCTTTTAAAATGTTACTATAGCATGAAAATCTTATCATGTCTTTGGTAAAGAGCGAGAGAAGTATTTCAGAATGTATATACATATAAATATCTTCAAAACAAAATAATTAAGTGTACAAGTAACGTCAAATAACACAAAACCGATTACCACAAAAACGGCACTAAATGCGCGAGTACTGAACGCAAAGATCTTCACACAAACTCGGAGTTTTTGTCGTCAGCCCTCGCAGGGCCGTTACGTACTCAAGTCCCTTTCACGGTGTCAGGAGTCCTCCACTAATGGACCCTTGCCTCTTTCAGCACTCTGTTGCCGCTTTCAGAGGGGTAAAGTCGCGGTAAAGTATGTGTGTTGGATACTGTTGCTAGAGATTAATGTTGAGTACATGTTTATGAATGTGATGTTAGGTGATGTTTGGATAGATGTAATACTTTTTACTTAATTATTATTTCGTAAAAATTAAAAGGTTCACTTTTTAATTAACTGAATTTCTTCTTACCAGATTCGTGTTTGCTGTTGACTAACAACTAACATTCCAATAGTTTTTAAAACATAATAGTAAGTTATGTTTTTTTTTTTGTAGAAGCTAGTAATAACTTTTTTTTGCTACGTTTTTGTAGGTAGGTACTCGTGGTTACAAATCGATCCGTTCAACGTATTATTCATAAATAACTTTTCTTTTTCTAAAAAAAAGGGCTCCAGCCCTAAGAAATTTAGTCCTTGTGTCGCGGAGGGTTTCACAAACATTCAAATCACATACACAAAGAACACCCAGACTTGAAACAAGGATTTGTGGATCACACAAATGTTTGACCACATGCGGTGATCAAACCCGCAGCACGTCTCACACAGTGGTAATAGGGATGTTTCCTGGGTATGAAAAGTTAAAATCTATTTAGTTCGTCAGTTAGATAATAAAAAAATATTAGACACGTATTTTTTCTTTTATCAAAACAATAAAAAAATACAAAGACACACCACTTTAAAGTTTCCGCGTGGGGGCTTATGACGCCACGCCTCGCTAAAAATCGTAGCGAGGAGTGACGTCACGCGTAATTTCCGTTCTCTGTATTTTGATAATTTTTTGTTTGCAGGAAAAAAGAAAAAATACGTGTCCAATAAAATTCATTAATCTAAAAGACGGACATTAAAAAAATAAATAGGAAACATGCCTATTGGTGTAGTGACCTATACCACTCTGCTATCCGTGCAGTTATACATATATATACTTACGCATGTTATATCCTAAAAATAGTCATGTCATGAATCTTATTAATATGATGCTCTTGTTTTGTTTTTCGCTTTCCGGTCCGAAGGCTGTAACTTATCTACCTCAAAGGACCACTTACTTTCTGCTTTCTGCGCTTATTAGGTTGCTAAATTCAATCTTAATAAAACATAAGCTTTATGGATGCTTGTTTTTGAATGTAAATACATTATTCAAGTATTTTATAGGTTTAAATGATATATATATTAGCATTAAATTACCATACCAAATGTCATGCAAAGTAACCATAATATTAGACATCTTTTGTTAACTTGATTTGATATATCTAGACTAGCTTTTGTCCGTGGCTCTGCCTGCGTGGATGTTGTTTATAAATTATTATCCAAGTTTACCCCAAACCAAGTTTCATAAGAATCAGATATTCAGAGTTACTTTCGCATGTATTATATTAATATCTATAACATCGGTTGTTTAAGATAACGCCTTTTAAAATATTTCTACCTTTGTATAATAATTTTCATGAGGCGCATTATTTAGGACAATAGAAGTTTACTCATGCGCATTCTCAGGATCGCCTAACCAGTTTCAGACTCAATAGGAGTCCTTAATCATGAGCTGACGCGGCGGCGACGGTGTATATTGACCGTGGCGGTGTCGCGAGTCGATATTCCTAAATAATTATATTTCTACCCAAGTATATTTATTTATATTTAACTAATTTCTCTGTGTCATTACTTTATAAGCACTATATGTTAGGGTACCTATTTAAATCCTTGATACCTACTTCCTGGACTTTCACTAGCTTTATCTGTAGAGCAACAATGACGTGAATAAATCTACACTCCCACTGCCATTGTCCAAAACTCTAAGAACAGGTGTAAAAGAAACTTATCTGACAACAAAAGGCTACTACCAAAGGGTACAGTTCAAAAAGACAACACCTAATAAAGTTTTAACAAAGTGAAATAACCTAATGTATAGTGTTACAAAGCCTTTGCAGTACTGTCTACTTTTGTTTTACCCTTACTAAGAGTAGGATAAAACTGTTTTTTTTTTTTATTTAAGTCAGCCAGCATTATTTTATTTAGTTGTTTTCTAAAAATGATTATTTTGTGTAAACTCTTTGTCTATGAAAATAAGAATGAAAAAAATATACTTTAAAAATAGAGCAGAACTAAGTTTCAATCTGTGGCATTTGATTTAACTTTGTAAAAGGATTTTATAGAGGTATTTTGATAAGGCATAGTTATGTTTACGTTATAATATCTTTTCATAAAAGTCTTTACATATATACATGTAAATACGTTTTCTTCATGCAAAATGATTTTTTTGAAAAAGAAGAAACAAACGCCAGTCGAGTCTCACCAATAAGTACTCGTATGCACAAAGTAAAACCCAAGCATTTCCTAAATAAAACATGAAACTTGGTCTATAAGTATACTTGGTTTTTTTAACTTTATTTACGTGATTGATTCCCAAAAAAAGTTGTTCTATCAGCGATACAATAAAACCACAGGGAAATTTACGTTCGCAGCACTTGTCGCTACGGAATTCGTAAAAAATTGAGCACATTTTTGCATTCCCCATGTTAAACAACAGTTTTGTATTTATACTTTTTGCAGTGTTCAATATTATTTCTTTCCCAGCTGTATTTACAGTAATTCTTCATTCTATCCTAATAACATCGTCGATTTTTTTTTTAAATGTATAAATTTATCTAGCTAGTATTTACCAGGAATTTGTAGAAATTTATTTACCAGGAATTAGACAAAGGTGTACATCTTTACCAGGAGCAGTTCTTTAATTAGCTTTCTATGTTCCCGGTGGAAGCTGCTATAAAGACCCTTTGGAAAAGAAAGATCGTTTCTCATGGTTATTAATACCGTGAGAAACGATCTTTCTTTTCCAAAAGGTAACAGTTTTTTGGTCTTATAAAAACTGTTTTGAGCCTGACATTTTGTTATACGTTCATGTGTGTTATGTCAAAATAAAGGAAAAATAGAACGGAACAAAGCTAAAAGAAATAAAAACAAAAGCCTTTCAAATTTTGGTACACGAAACTCGATGGAAAATCGCTTCAAATTGTAAAATCTTAACAAGCAAATTCCACTGGTATCACCTCCGATATGTCCGCCTTCTGTACGTCGGTGTAAAGTTACTTCACTGTCTCGAGTCACTTTGATCTTTGAGAGCAGTAATTAAATCGGCTTTTTGTGAGAACTTTTTAGTTTTTTGTTGATGATCGTGTCTACAGGAGTTTAGGCTGTCCTTTTTTTGTATTAATTATAGGATTTAGCTTTGGAAGTAAATTTTTAAATTCTGATGGAATAAAATCTTGTTTATAAAGCTTTTATTTATGGGTTCAAGTAACAAAGTATCCATTGATCTTGGAATTTTAACAATACATAAGGTCATTGAGCTCATAATAGCATAGTTAAGTTTACCTTAGTTACATGTAGTTCTAACTTCATCGATATGACCCCATTTTTAACTTTTACTTTATGTAGTTTGCGTGCGTTTACTAATTATTTTACTTCAAAGGCTTAGTTAAATATTATAAAGCCTGCGACTAATAAGCTACGGTAAAAAGCTATTTTAAAACTGATTTTACAAAAGACCAATAAAACTGAGGTAAAGTGGTTAAAAGTATTACTTATATATTGTTGTAATTTCACTATTTAACTATTTTTTTCTTTTACACATTTTTTTTTGAGTTTGTTTGCTCAATTTACCACTATCACCTATCTACCTAAATACCTAATTGACTGAATTCTTTTTCATTTATTTTTAACAAAATGCTTTTTATTTTTTTACTTTCATCCCATCCCTGATTTTTAAATTATTAACTTTTGAAATATGACCATACCCAGAAAGCCTGGTTAAAACGATAAACAAACATTTTAGGTACGATTCCGTTTATCACTCTTATCTTTAAAATTAAAACGATCCAATTTTTAGCTACCTTTCCAAAATGTCTGATCGCAGACGAATAAAAAATTGGGGCAACAGCTCTCGTGAAATTTTAGATAAATTGTCCGTTTTGATCAATTTTGTCTCTGTTACAAAATGTGTATTAAATTTGACATGAAATATTTAACTTTATTAACCTACATTTTTTGGTTCTATTTTATTGTCAGTCGAAGATAAAGATAGATAAATGAATATATATAAGTTATCATGTTTGGTACCAAACTTGTGTTTGACTGTAAAAAAGTTTATATTTCCTATGTTACCTATACTGGGGTTTTAGTATCTCTGCATATTATAAGAAGTAGCCCCCGCCGCGACTATCTGTCTGAACGCGATAAACTCAAAAACTACTGATAGCATTTTCATATGGTTTTATCTATGGATAGAGTGATTTAAGAGGAACGTTTTAACTGTGACACTATTTAATAAATATTTTTTCTACCCGTGTGAAGACAGGGCGAGTTGCTAGTTGTATATAAAATATTCGTGTAATACAGCCCTAACTAGACAGAGATGAAGGAAATCTAAGAGTCTTTAGCCTTTCAGTGGGTTAAAAACAATTATTATATTTCCTTATTTCTTTTTAACAATCTATAACTAACAAAACACTATCACCCACACTTTCATAGAATTATACGAACGTATATGTAGTTAGCACTTATGAATTTAAAAAACAATTGAAATCTGTGTCAAGTCGTTTAAAAACAGTGTTTAAAATAAGCATCCGTTTTGTCATAATCCTTTTCAAGTATGTGAAAATTTTAGGAATGAACTAAAATATTATCTCGACGTGACTACGAGATAGAACGTTGAATACTAACGCTCTAATAAAGTGGGTATTATACGCAAGCTAACGATTGAGCTAGCTTTACCCCAAAATTTTGCAGTATAAAGACCAAGTTCTAAAACTGAACTGATGCACCTAATAGAAAATGTTGTTAGGATTTTTATATGGAGTTTGTTATGTATGTAGCCTGTTCAAGGCTATAATAATTTTCAAAGAACTGTCTAACCGGTTTTGTTAAAAAGGACTGAATAATTGAAATTTGTTATGTTATTGTAAATAATTAAATCACGTACTAGATTATGATTTTATACCATGCGTCGTATAGATCGATAATCACAAATCGAACGCACGATTGATCGAACGAACATGGGTGTTCTTTGTGCATGTGATTTGAATGTTTGTAAAAACCCCTCGCGATACAAGGATTAAATTCCTTAGTGCGGGAGTCGTTTTTAAAAAAAAAAAGAAAAAAAAAGAAAAGAAAATAAAATAAGAAACAACTTCTGAATTACACAAATGTTTTTTCTATGCCTTTTGCCAATGTTACTAAGTATCCACACTCATATGAACGATGTATTTATTTCTATATTCAATCCGTTTGAATCGTGAGTGTTTTTTCTACTATACCTATAACTATAGGTATATAATCTATCATATAGGTCACTTTATTCAACTTATTCTGGTAACCATACATTGACCCAAACTATACAGGATATCGAATCCTACGAACCACAGTCACACGGACGTATAAATTTACCCCCGTACACCATAGATAACCCTTCTGTGAACATAAATTTTGGATAAATAATCTTAGTTAGGTATTAAGGGGCGCAGTGAGTTATTGGCGGTTGCTGTCAAAATATAGGGTTAATAGAATTGTAAATATAAATTACAGGTACATAAAAAATATAAAAATGCTGACGTAATTATTAATTTTTCTTTTTAAATAACACTATTGATGGCTGGTAACTTACCTTACATATGAATATATTTTTGTATTTGTGGAGTTAACCTTTAAGTGATTGTTGCATTGTTCCCATTTGTTTTATATGTTATCTAAGTTTAAGATTTAAGTGTAAACTTTAAAATCGTTGGTGAACCTATTTAATAAAATAAAATAAACACAAAGATAAGCTGTCCGTAAACTATCGGTGGTTCATTTTGACATTGCCCACGCTTTTATTTTAAAGCAGTAAGAGTGATTTGCGGAATTAATTTTTACTTCTTCATTGTGGTAGAACGTACAAAATTAGCAAATAGCTCTGTCTCAAAAGCATTGTTCTTAATAGTTATGGTAAGAGGATGGTTTAGTTTGCAAAAGCTGAATCCAAAGTCTTGCTGTGGAAATTACCAGAACTTTATTTTTTGGTGTCTATTGCTACCTACCCTCTCGAATGACTTTTCCTTTCACCTTAACCCAGGATTGCAACTGTCCCTAGACGCAAGGTGCCATGATCGACCAATATGAAGATTACAATTTTATTCCAAAAGCTAACAGTTTTAGATTTTTAAATATCCTCTATATTAATTATAGTAGGTAACATAATAGTCGTACAAAAATATAATTAAGTCAACCAAAATTACCGTTGGTCTCGTTGCCAAAATTGCTATAGGGCAATTTAAGTTGACAATATTATTCAAAATAACCTTCCAATATCTCGATAAGTATTTCACGTAATATTATCCTTTAACTTGTTATATTTCCCTCGAATAATAAGATAACTTCCGACAGTATTAATATATACGTACTCCATTTTCCGTACCCAAAATAGCATATAAAAACAAAAAACAACGACGTTTATTAAACTTCTTTCAATATTGTTTCTTACTCTCTAATAAATATAATACGGTATCCAAACACAAAATACGTTTCAATATGAAAACCTACAAGACGTGAACTTATTGTAGGCGCAGAGCAAATTGCTCGTAATAATGTTGCTGCGCTATTGGTCCTATCATTTTGTACCAGTGCATTTACATATTTGAATACCTTGAAAAGTCACAGAGCAAAAAAGGTTAAAGGACCAAACATTATTTAAAAAATATGTTACATGTTTTTTATTAAATTCAAATCAAAAATGGCTTACCGGTGATGTGCTGTTATTTTTATATTTAGTTGCTATGCTATAAGCTATGTAAAACTCACTAAAATATTACGTTACATCTATCGTACATTAGCTCTCATTATACTTAATGTATTTCCTAAATCAAAGAAAAAAAAAAGAAAAAAGGAGTTGAAGAAGAGGAGATGAAGTAATAAACTCCATGTTTTAAAATAAAAAATGGAGTCACAAAGTAATTCACATCGCTGTCGACTGGAAGGGCGCCCAAAAACAGGCGGCATTATCATTTTTAATAACATATATAGAATTAAAAAAAATAATAAAAATGCCATTCGCCTATAAAATAAAGAAAACAATATTAGTTTGTGTTACCGATTCAACAGTTTATTGATACAGGCCGTCGTTACAATGTGAGGAAACAACTTCCTACACTATAGAAATGAAGTATAAGGCATCCAAATCTGTACGTTTCCCCGTACGACACCAATGCTTGCCAAGTCCCACACATACACGGGCATAATTTCCGATAGAGCGCTTGCAAATCGACGTCGAACACTTTTTATTCGTATAGATAGTTTTGCTCTTTCGTGTCGCTTTCATTTTACTGAATGTATCTTTTACGTAGTATTAAACTTACTTATCTTATTCGGTATTTTCAGTCACGAAAAGAATTTGAAAGCGTGATTATTGTTGTTATATTCTAGATGCATCTATTACAGTAAACGAACTGGTAACAATGTAACTTCATAAAATGCTCTCAATATTTTTCGTTCGATATGATAATAATACTATTATATATGGAAAATTAGACAAAAATGATGTAACAGTGTATATTGATATTTTAGTAATATGCTAAGCTCTCTATAGAAGTCACATATTATTATTATATTACATTATTTTCTTAAACACGATTGTATTATACACAAGCTGATACAATAAAGTAAATGAAAACAAATCAACATAAAAACAACTAGTATTTTTCACTTCCAATGTAAATATCGAATAACATACCTACAGATCGGTTACATATCGAATAATCCCAAAATCGAGTAACAAATCTTGTTAGGGACTACCGCAATCTAATACCACGGACAAAATTTATGTTAACCGGATACCAATCAGAGACATACCTTTGTAAAATATTAGATACCCGCGTCAAACTCAATGCGATCTTTTTATTAGCTAGTTTGGGAAATTGGCTTTGCATGGCCGTGTCTCTATAACAGGGTAAGAAATAAATTAGATTCCATGTATTCTGAGGTTTGTAGAAAAGATAAAAAGATTAGAGGGATGAAAATAAAAGGAATAGCTCATTTAGATATTAAGCCAAAAATAGAAAAGCGGTTACGTCAGTTTTCATAACACAATAATGAACTACATTAATGTAACAATTATTTAATTATATTATTTTATAGTTTCATTTTATTAATTAGCTTACTTAGTGTTGCGATAATTAAATGATTTGTTTATTTATTTAACCGTTTGCGGATTGTAATATTCTGATTATCTTGCATGGATGGCATGGGTTGTTCTGAAGGCCCGGGTCTTGGGAAAAGCCTATGTCTAGCATTGGACAGCATTAGGCTGAGTTGATTAATGTAATAATCGTTAATATTGTTAACGTTCATTAATGACTAAAGTGATCGTGATTAAGTCCCTATAACATTAAGTTGGTGTCAATTTTTGAATTAAGTTGTTGCATGTTGGTCTAAAAGTATATAGCATCATTACTGACCATAGATTAAATATAAGCATTAATATATTCTACGTCATCGTCTGTTAAGCAAAGCTATTGTTGGCTTATTTTTTTGGTAATTTTGGTCTCTTTTTTAAATTACCAGGTCTTGCCTAGTAACAATGTGATCTCTGTGTCGTTTATTCAATTTGTAAAAAAGCAAGATATATTTAAAACTTATATTTTTTATATAGATATAGTATTATCTACTTATCACTAATATAAGCTCTGAGGACCTTTTAAACTTGCATGTTGAAATATTCACAGAATTATTTAAGCTTCGAAACCAAAATAACTGGAAATACACGTAATTTCTATAAACTTAATGTTTGTTCAATACCAAGTTCAAACAACAAGAATAACATTACATGAATACAACTTCATATTCAATACTAAAATAACAGTTTAGAAATATTCAGAGCAGCTGCGTCACAGATGAAGTTTACCATAAAACTTAAAATAAATAAATTTAACTCAAAGAGAACTCCTGAATGTCAGACTTAGTGAAAGTTCACTTGAAACTGAAATATAGTGAGTTCCTACACTGTCCTAGTTCCAAGTATAAGCTTTTTGACTGCTTCGTGCATTTGGAAATACACGAGCTGTGGCGGTTGAAGCCGGTCCGTTGAAAAGCCAGTTTTTTTTTTTTTTAAATAACTGTGGACGACACATTTATTTAAAATGCAAGTAAAATATAATTATATCTTATGATTACAAGTATTGTGTTTCGTCAACTTTTATGAAGGAATTAATTGGTCTTTCAGCCAAACTTGAAGGTACACACAATATCGTTGCAAATCTACATACAATCATTGTCATCAAGCATAGAGTGTCGCTCTACAAAAGAACTAAGATAAACAAGCCAACTTCAGTGTGTTTTCTTTTTCAGTACCAATTTCGTATATAATCATGCCAGTCTCTGTAAAATAGTCACCAACGGTTGGCGACTATTTTTTTCGAAACGTCTACTGATTTGATAGTCTATCTAAAAATATTTATAATCATAGCTTATATCTTTTAAAAATAAAGAGTTTACAGCCATATCTGCATGCAGCCACTAGAGTTACACACACAAACATACACATTAGGAATATTAAGTACATTTTGGGTACCTACATAAAAGTTCTAAAATTAAATGATTAAATATCACTATGTTTTCACCTTATTCAAGGCTCCTGGACTTGTTTGCTCGCCGACTATGAGATATTTGCTTCACTACTTTTGTTACCCGTGTAGCAGTCGCGTGTGTTGAAAGGTTTAATAATTTAATGTTTACTATTTTATTATTTGATTCTATACCGACTTAATTTTTTTATGTAAAATTAAAAAAAAATGTTTTATTAGTCAAGATATTAGTTAGAAATAATCGAAATAAAATGTTAGTATATTAAGATACCTTACTATAAATTTTGAAAGAAAAAAAAACTGCTGTTTAAGATTGAGATTTGGGATATTTTTTTACTACATAGGACTTTTTGGGATGAATGGTAAAACTTCGTCTTTATACCACGCCATTTGACGCAATAGCGTGACTCTCAACAACCCTCCCGGTGGCACCAAATTCATAATTCTTATTCTGTTATAAATTTTGGTATGTATTTTGTTTTTTTCTTTTCCCTTATTGTGTTGACCATCAGCTAGGCGTTAATACCTTTGTCGATACGGGTTAAAAATAAATTACCTGTTCATAATTCGGTAGGTTTAAATATTCCTTTAGCAAACCACTTGTCTACACGAAGGTTTGTCTGTGAAAAAACAAACTTATAGTATTTTCAAGAGACTCAATGAATCACCCTCTTTGATAGCGCCACCTGTTTATATCCTTTGGAACTAAAGAGCTGACAGCAGAACATTGTTGTGCAGTATGAGTTGAGTTTAATACTTTCCATCGTACGCTGTAAAAATTTCTGTT
The DNA here is from genome assembly GCA_932294365.1 of Diachrysia chrysitis. Lineage (NCBI taxonomy): Eukaryota > Metazoa > Arthropoda > Insecta > Lepidoptera > Noctuidae > Diachrysia > Diachrysia chrysitis. Next base: position 6,363,680 of record OW028647.1, read on the forward strand.
TTTACATATGCACATATAAACCTGTCTTTCTGATAGGGTAAGTTTTATAACTGGGTAAAAAATATCTATGTGAGATTATATACTTAATAGGATTTGGCAAACGAAACTTACAATTTTGAAGGATCAAAATTGAAACAACAATTGGGAAGTATAAGTTATATTATAATAAAAGTTATATAATTAGATTACAGCATATATTTTCAATAGGTACATAACTAGCACTGTGTACGAAATACATTTTCACAATGTGAGCATATTTTATCTTGTTAAGTACTTACACCAGTAATTTAGTTTCCATAGTGAATGATTCTGTATCGGTCATACATCAATTCTTCCCCTTAATTGAGGTATTACTCATACACGTTAATGAGGGTGACAATATTTTTTTACTTTATGTTTTTTTTCCTAAACATGTAATGGCTGTTGTACATATTTTTTGCAGAACCACTAAATGTACTCACATTTTGTGCGTATTGCATTAAACTTTGGTCTAAGCATCAGAAGTGCAATGAAGTAACTTACGAAATATTTTTTATATTATACATGTGTAAATTTCCCCGGTTTACACATTATTAAAACTAACGATACTAGAGAACTCAGTAAATAAATCTTAACTTCGATTCACAACTCTCTCTCTCATAGAAATTGATAAAAGAAAACTATCGCACTTAAAGCTAAAATTTGAAAGTCTTATAGTATAGTAAGCGGCGTTGAAGCTTCCCACCATTTTTTTTAAATATCCACCGTTCAAAATTCTGATCGCTCCCTTCTGGAGGATGGTCCCCGTAAATAAAATATTTTTTTTAGTTACTACAATGCTTACATGTAAGCTAAACTTTATTTCTATGGCATGGAGTAGAATCTAGCATTAGTTACTTACATGGGACTACGAAAAGAAGAAACAATTGGACTTAACTATAATAATCGACCGTTTAAACTATCAAACTACAAAAATGTTTGCCAAAAAGCTTCGTTTTTATTGCTAAAAAAGCTTAAGTAAGTAAACCTAACTGTTTAATAAATCTATAAATCGTTGAACTGTGCTCTACGTCTATTAAGTGTGACTTAATTGGGTTATGAATGTGTTAAATAACTATTTATTAAACATTACTTCCTAATTTTGTGACATTATGTTAGCTTATTACGAAAATTATATAATTTGTGATTCAAAATTGTATGTAATTTTTGAGGCACTTTTCAAGTGGCTGTATTAACGACAGATACAGTGCGTAGTATTGCTATAAAATTGATGAATATACTTCTAATTTTTGTTGAACCATCGGTATAATAATATCACAAAATATTTAAACGATGGACTGGACATTGCTCATATAATTTTCTGACACACTTTTTCCCGATAGAATCATAATAATACATCAGTTACAATCACTCATATTCTTCTGTAGCATTAACTTACATTTCCTTCTCTTATTTAATAGAATATTTATTGTTTTCTGTCATTGTGTCACATTTGTTTTACACTTCTGGTGCGCGGATTTCCACGGTAACTGAGGTAGGTCCGGGAGTGGTCGGAGACCTTAGAGTGGCCGATCTTAGAGAAGTCGCGGAATGCCCACTGCTAGCTCTAGACCCACGACGAGATCCTGAAATCAAAACAAATATGTTATAAAACCTACTTTTTACGTTAATCTAGAAGGCAAAGCATGCTTGGAGCATGATTTCAAAAGGAACACATGCCGTGAGAAACCTAAGTTAATGACCATCAAATATTATGAAAAGCTTCAATTTTATCAATTTATTGATATTCTAATCTAATAGAAGTTCAGTCAGAGATAAAAATCAATTGTATCGGCAAAACCTCAGTCGCTAAATTGCAAAAATATTCTTTTAATTTTAAATGTCATGCAATTTAACAATTGAAATAGATTCTCTAATTTATCCGTGTTTTAATTTTTAATGATTTCTAATGATTAAAATATTTAAATGGATTATCACAAGTTATTTATTCAGATGGAATGAGTAAGGGGAATATAAGTTAAGTTAAATCACAGAAAAAGGCGACGTCAGCTATAAAAGCAGTCGGTTTTCTATTATAAACTATATAGGTAGTAGCAATCCAAACGAACCAGCTAATAATTTAGTCTACAAACAAAGTACAAGAATACTTAAATTATAGGTAAATCGATCTAAAAGGAATATTTAAGGTTTTACAGCTATGCAAAGACATTACATTACATTACATTACATTCTTATAACACTTAAAAAAAACTAAGAAATCATTTTGAAAAACACAACTTGTGTTCAATGTTCCACCTTAAATATTATTCAAATAATTTTCTAATAATAACGTTTTTAATTATTTATATTATATTCTTAAATTCAGATGTTACCACGAAACTTTCTAACTAGTAATAGCTCCCCGCATAATTTTCCGAACAGTTCATAACTACAAAAGTATTATACAATTTATTTACAACTATTACGGATACAGTAACCAAAATATTTAGGTGTAGTGTAAACTTTTGCTACTAAAACAAACACTCATAGTGTTAAAATCAGTGAATTGGGTTTGTACAAATGCGTGAACAAATATGTCCTAACAGTTCAGTAGAGTCTAGATTTTACATTTCTATAATTGTGTCGTAAATGTGTATTTATGTTTTAATTTACAAAGTAAAATATCATTCTATGATTACTATTTTAAGCGTCATCTCACATAATTGAGTTATTTCAATCCAATTTTTTATGTTTTAATCATGTGAGATCATGGACTTACGTTTTTAGTAAATTTTATTTGATCTAATTTTTCCAAACGGTACGGAATCGAATTCCGTAGAGTTAAAATTACTTAAAAAAAACTAAATCAGTTTTTATGTTTACTTTATTATTATTTATTTGTGTGTTAATTCATTTGTTTTTTCTTTTTAGTTTCTTTAGATCAACTCTACAGTGTACCTAAAGTATTAAAAACTAAAGTATTATAACAAGCAAAATGACATCGTATGTAACCTGAGGGCTTTCGGTGTAGCTGATGACTTTGATGGTGGCGTGCTGTTGATACATGAAATAATCATGATTAGCATTGTCAGTGAATAGGGGAATAGGCAAAATTTGTTATAGGTACTTGAGTAGGTATATTGTGCGCAAACTTAGTGTTATAGAAGCGTTTAGTCCTGAGGGGACGATAAAAAGGGATTGTTTTGTGTGCTGGTGTTACAGTTTGTTTTTTATAAGCTTTACTGCAGCTCAGGAAAAGTAGCGACTAGTTTTATTTTATAATTCCTTTAGGCAGTTTTTTGCAAGCTGACGGCAAGCTATTGTTTATTTGAGTGTGTGACGTAAGTACAATAATAGTAGGTACAAGTATTGATAAAACTGTGTAATAAAATAAGATAGCTACATAATGTTAAGTCATGTCAAGTATTGACTAAATCTTAGTCTCTGGTGTAGTTTGCCATATTTATGATGTTAGTAAATTTTTGTTGTAGATCTACTTCTTAAATTTTAATTTGCCCGTTCCCCTTCAATTTTAAACAAAAGTAGTTAACAAACACACCACATTTAGATTGTTAAAACACATCGATAATTAAATATCTATCACATCATAACATACCACATTTAAGTGCATTAATAAAATAGGATATAGTTAGTTAGTTGCAGCGAGTTCAGGTATTTCTATATAATAAATTTTGAGATTGAATTGAATTCAAACGCTCTAAGGTAAAAGGTAACTCCACTGCAACTGCAACTAACTGTATGGAATAATTATGTACAGGTCTACATAAGAATTTGCCGTTTTCTGTGAATGGTTTAATTGGTTATAAGTAAAATTTTATTACTTTGTTTTTAAAACAGGCTGGGCAATGGTATCAAGCTTACACAAATAAAGTGGCAATTTTACATTCATTACCTATTAATCTATGTAAAAGACTCTTTTTCTGTCTAGCCTTTTCCCAAGCTATGTTAGGGTCAGCTTCCAGTCTTACCGGATTCAGCTGAATACCGTATTTTATAGCGAGTACCTATCCAACCCCAACAATCCATTTTACTAGGTAACACAGTATCCCATGGTAAGGCTGATTGTCAAAATTGTAATGACAATCGGGACGGACGGTTTAACGTGCTTTCCGAGGCACGGAGGGGTCTCAGTATGTGGCTATAACATGACTATTTCAGTCTGGAGGTAGAATATAGGGATGATTTTTTTACCCAGCAGTGTTTTTATAGGTTATTAATATAAAAGGTATCCACCTCTTACCAAACTCTAGCCAAACAACAGCTCTACTCAACTCTAGCTCAACAGTTCTCCGTTATGTTTCGGAACTAATTTGAAATCAGCGATCACATCCCATGAGTAGCATCGTTTAGAGTTTTAGTATTACACAACATCTGTATATGTTTCTGCACATTAAAATATTAAAATGCAAGTTATTAAACAGCAATTTCTTACATAAAACCTTGTTATAGTTCATTAAGAAAAATATCAAAAGGAAGGATCTACTTTAAAATTCTCATTTTATTTTTATATAAATATTTTGTTTGTTCATAAAGTAGTTCCTTAAAAGAAAGAAAAAATTGAGGTAGAAAGGTATTTTCAGGACTTGTTTGTAAAAAGTACCTGGACTTGGTGAGTGAGGTCTAAGCTCCTGCTGGCTAGCCTGCCTCGACGGAGGACGAACACTGACACGGGAACCACGGCGATCCTTGAAAAGTTTTATAAATTTTCTGTTAAGTTGAATTACCCCCTGTAGGTGTGTAAGCTCATGTACTTTCATATTATCATTTTAATTTTTGTATTTTAATGTGTAACGTTAAAATACAGAATAATAAATAAATTAATTATTCACAATTTTATTTTAATAATAAATAACTGTGAACCAACCTTTATTTTTCTTACTTTTGTCATTAGATTACTAGTTTAGTATTTCATTATTACATGAACTTCATTTCAAACTATTATTTTTTGTTTAGATTAATTGAATTATTAATTATAAACGAAACCCTTTATACGCACTTAATACGTAAGATGACAGATAATAATATACTTTAAATAAAAAGTATGTTTTCTTGTTATAACATTGAGTAAATATGGTACCTAACATACAATAGGGATTTTGATAAAAAAAAAATGTAATGTCCGTCATGTAGATAAATAAAAAAAAAAAAAACAGGCACTTTTTCTTTTTTTTACGTAATCATAAACTTACGATTATAGGTACATTGTTTTGAAAAGTCGCATGATGTCACGATGTCGTACGTTTTGTGGAACAAATTAGATTCTCTTATCTCCTTAGATTTCTGATATTTTTAAAAAGTAAAAAATAGGTGTGTAATATTTCTTTATTATCTAATTTACGGAGTATATTAAATTTTTGTACCCAGACAATATCCCTTTTAAATCATGTTAAGTTAACATTTCGATGCAATTACCTGAGAATGCAAAAGTTTCGAGTCTCTTAGTAAGGACACGTTCATCAGTCGAGGGTTGGGCGTATTGAAGATAGTGCGGTTCTCCCTCCATCGCGCTCTGAAATTAAAATACATAAAGATATAATTAATAGCAATGAATACTCATATTGTAACATTATTTTTTTGTTGTAGGTTAACTCGTGGTGTATATAAATTTAAGAAATGGTATGCATGATTATGCTCATATGATACCTATTTACCCAAAGGAGACCTTAATCCTGAGCCCATTATTATGGATATAGAAACATAGATTTAAGATGAATATTGTTTTGTATGTATGGCTTTATTAGTATTAATTAGATTTAATAATCCTTACTAATATTATAAATGCGAAAGTAACTCTGACTGTCTGTCTATCACGCCAAAACTACTAAACCGATTTAAATAAAATTTGGTACAAAGATAGTCTAGAACCTTGGACTTGAACTTGGGCTACTTTTTGCCGCGATAACTGACATCCAAGCACGCGGAGCCGCAGGAAACAGCTAGTATGATTATAAATATAGGTTATTGTAATAAATACGTACCTAGTTAGGTTAATAATTAACTTGTCTGTTGAAATGAATGAATAAATAATTACACCTGCCGCAATGGAAGTGCTTTATAGTACATGATTTTTTAATATTCTACCTTAAATGTATTTTTTTCTGACGAATGTGTACAATTAAACTGGAACTCTCTAAGTGGAGTAAAGATCCAATAATCTTAATCGAATAGAGTTGTTAGCATAAACCAACCTGCTGAAGAGTCTCAGCACGACGCAGATGATGACGAACATGAGCGCCATACCGACCAGCACTCCGATCATCGCGGGGTCCAGAGTCTTCGTCGACTCCTCTACCGGCTTCACCGCTGGAAACGTTCAATATCAGACATTTAGTAAAACATAAGACTCGCGTAAAGTAAATACAGACTAATCCATGTCAAACTATCAGTCAACCTTCCTAAATATATCTAAGTTGTATTAAAAAAAAAATACGCCAGTTTTTAAGTCAGCTAGGTTCAATGTACTGGTAAAGATTAATCAAACATACATCGCATCGTTTCGTTACAGAGTTCCTATGGCCAGTTTTTGTCTCCATCATCAGACCAGGTCGAAAGTCCCATAATATTGTATTGTGATCAGAACTAAAGGTGTACTAGTGCAAAATTTCAGGTCAATGAAATACCAACAAATGGTCGACAATTGGTTTTGAAATTTTGACGGACAACTTACTAGCATATTATACAAATAATACGAACATTATAAGCTCGTAAAGAAGGGATAATTTTATTATACGTTATCCTTATTAATCAACATACTTATATCTGCTATGTGGTTATAGTCGAAGGCGTTCAAAAAATAATTATTGGGATGTTTTTGACTGGAATTTTGGACTGGAAGGTTTTTCACGTAAGTATTATTGCTCAAGTATTAATTACTGTGTACCAGCAGTATTGTAATTTGCTGGTATTATCATAAAAAACCACTGTGCGCGAGGTGCTGCAGGTTCGATCTCCGCATAGGACAAACATTTGAGTGATCCACAGCTTGCTCTAAGTCTTGGGTGTTCTTTGTGCACGTAATTAGAATTTTTGTGAAACCCTCTCGCGAGACAAGAATTAAATTCCATCTGGTGTCGAAATCGTTAAAAAAAATAATTTGCAAATAAACCCAGAACTCACAGGTGCAGATGACAGCGCCATCTACTGTCACCTCGGGCACCATCTCGAACTTGCACGCACATCTCTCGTTCCTGCATTCTGTCTTGAAGTACACGTCCTCGCATTGCTCGTTAAACATACATGTCTCGTTGATGCTGGCAGCTGGAATAGAAAAATATAAATTTGTTAAAACAAACAATTAAAATAAATTAGAGATGGTCTCTGACACCATTGGAAAACGGAGCAAGAAAACATTGCGAGGAAATCTAGTTTTCCTCGCAATGTTTTCTTGCTCCGTTTTCCAACATTCTAGTAGATTCTAAAAATTGGAATCTGAAATCTCTAATCCGCAAGTAAGCAGGCGTAGTGATCAATGCTAGTGCCTTCTCTACATGAGAAGATGCCTGTGCCCAGCAGTGAGAGATATCAATGACAGAGTTTAATTAAAAAAAATATATGTATTTATCGCAATTCCGATCGATTAAGTAAAAGTTACTTCCTTATAGTAAGTAGTATCTATAAGTATTCTATTTTAAGCCATAGTAAAGAACTGATTGAAGGTTTCAGACAACAAAATTGATTTTTTGATTAATGAAAAAAAAATCGTAAACCTTACTACTGAATAAAAACAGTAGTACATTAAAGTACAACCTTAAATTAGAGCTTGTGACCTTGTATTCAATCGAAGGCCATTATCGTCAAAACAATGTTAGAATAAACTTATCTTTCTTAACTTTCGTTGACGAAATTAGGAAAAAATCGATAGAAAAACGATATAAAATCCTGTTATTTTATGTAAATGTCACTTGAAATGTCGCTAACGATTATAATTAAATCTGCCGCAGTCGCTTTACGTCCCTCATTATAGTATCTGCATTCATTAAATTGAAGTACTTAAATGTATTTTCGAAGACTTTTTACAAAATTACGAATAAAAACTGTTTAATTTTTCATTTAGAATTTAGATTCTCATGTTCATTGTCTTCTAGTGATTCTCATTGTTTAGTATTCTATCTATCTCTGAGATTTTTCGCAGAGGATCACAATATTCGATATATTAATAGAAGCTATGGTAACAAAAACTGCTTGCAATGAATTTATATAACACGATATAACAAGTCGTAATAAAAGCATTTTATTGTACGGTAAGTCTCATATAAGCTAAAGCAAGTTCCTACTTCCATGTTCAAAGCAAAACAAATTGCGACCCAGGCGTAATATTAGTTTCCGGAAGCCCAGTGTAATGATGCAATATTGTCAAAAAGAAAAAATAGGACGGTATTTTGTTACATAGGACGGTATTCAGTTTGCCCCTAACTAGACTCTATAAAATTACACTCGCTCTTCGCCTTGACTAAATAAAAAAACAACAGTAAAATATTAATTTTGTGAGTAAAAAAAATCGTGCCCTTTTTATCATAAATTAATAAAGTAATAACTGTTTAAAATTATTTTTTTAATTCAGAAAACTTTAACATTGAACATTTTAAACTTTTGCCTGTTTCTGCATGACATTATAAAGTTTTTAGTTAAAGCTCTAATCGCGTGTTCAACTACTTATAAATTCTTAGGAACTTAATTTTATTGCCCTTGGATTTGGCACATAATAATATCTATAATTCACGAATGACTAACTTACAATGTAACCTAGACGAACAAAATAACAAAGAAAATAGTTATATGCATTGTAGATACATATACATATACCTATGTTTAAACAAATAAATTTATTCTATTCTATTCTATTCTATATATAAATTATTGACCTTTCGATTTGATGTTACTAATAAATAGAATATTTCTTTGTATTTATTACAATTAAAATTATAGATCTCTCTTTCAAGCAGAATCTACTTCATAGATTTACAGTTGCAGTATACTGCATCCTTACTAATAACTTAAATGCGAAAGTAACTCTGTCTGTCTGTCGCACTTTCACGCCTAAACTACTGAACCGAATTAAATGAAATTTGGTACACAGATAGTCTAGGGCCTGAGAAAGGACATAGGCTACTTTTTGCCGTGATAATCGACATCCACACGGGCGGAGCCGCGAGAAACATGTGGCTTCTGGTAGCTACTCTTCTATATGATGTTGTCCTTTTTACTTTTATAAACTAGCTACACCCCGCGGTTTTGCCCAGGTTTTCGCAAACTAATCAAAATAAAAAGTATCCTATGTTTGAATCTAGATTGTAAACTATCAGTTCGACTAATTTTATTAAAATCTTTTCAATAGTTTTAGCGTAAAAGATTTACAAATACCCATCCATCCATCTACTTTCACTAATACTGTTTGTTTCGTTTGCCGTTTTTCCACACTGAGGTTAACCGCATCACATATAGATTTATAGTTTTCGCCGCACTACATACACTAGCTCTCAGTTTAAGTCTGTGAGGATCACTGATCTGATTTAAATGTGGTTTCCTTTGTATTATCAGACTTCAGCTTTAAAACGTTTGTAGCTTGGATTAAAACACCTATAGGGTTTAAATCCAAGCTACATTGCTATGCTTATTTTTATTTTGACTTGAAATGTAAAAAAATCTTTTGTTTTTTTTTAGTATTTATTAAAACTATGGTTAATGCGGCAATAGCCTGATAGTTAAGTAGACGGCCTTGTGATCGAGATGCCGCAGGTTCGAACCCACGCATTGCACTATTGACGTGAACCCACTACAGCTTAGTTGAAGGGGTTACCAAGATTCTTAGTAATGTAAATTCCAACCACATTGCTAGTAACCTTTAAAAAAATAATAATAAAAAATGGTTCCGAAAGAACTACTACTTACACAAAAAAAATGATCGTAATAGAATAAGGATATAACCAAAGCAAAAGAAAACGGTCTTTGTAGCCCGCCTATAATGCGATATATTTACAACCTATATCTATACTAATATTATAAAGCTGAAGAGTTTGTTTGTTTGTTTGTTTGTTTGTTTGTTCGTTTGTTTGTTTGAACGCGCTAATCTCAGGAACTACTGGTTCGAATTGAAAAATTCTTTTTGTGTTGGATAGTCCGTTTATTGGGGAAGGCTATAGGCTATATAATCACATCACGCTACGACCAATGAGAGCGGAGCATAAATGAAAATGTTGCAAAAATTAAAAAGCGTTGAAACTAAAACACGCGAACAAAGTCGCGGGGGACAGCTAGTATCTTATAAAACGCTTGAAAAACCATTGTAAGAAACAGCCTAGCAACAGCAGTGCGGCAAACATAACCCGTCAAACATCGCTTTAAAATTCTAAACTTCCACTCCTTGGTTAAGCTTCAGTGTCGTTACCATGGCAATTCAATCGTCCTAGGAGCGTGACCCAACTCACTCAACTGCAAATTTGGCGTCAAGCGAAAATTTGGATCGATACATGTTAATACTTTGTTGTTTGTATTTCGTGACACGCAGTAAATCATCCAATTTTATTTCTTTCTACCCTCTTTAACAAGTAATTTCGTGAAAGCATATCGTTGTAAATGTCTCTAGTACCAACTTTCGTGTTTATTACAATAAGGAACGATGTCTAACGTCCTTCAAAATTTGAAAGTATTATTTTTATTTCTTGATTAAATCTGCCCATCTAAACATGCCAAGGCAATTAAAATGAAACTCTTATCTTACAAAGGAAGTACTTTAAGGTTAGTCCTTTGTTTGCGCGACCTATTTACCCAAGGACATAACAAACATTATAACTACTGCATAATATTGGGAGCCGGACACGCGACATTGCATTAGGACTGCAGCATCGATCCGGGTTTTTCCTTATACGCCATACCTTGTGAGTCCTTGTTTTAGTGACGCAATGTCGCGAAAAACGAAAATATTTTTATTTATCCTTATGAAATAAAACAACTAAAATCAAACTGCTTATGTAGGCACAGTACTACAAAGATTTCGCCCTTACACACTTATGTTATAAAACAGTGACATACTTAAACACACACACTGATATAATAACACACCAAAAATAACATTGTTAAAGTATATTTATTTATACAGAATAAACCCAGTTTTATATTTTCATTCGAATTCAACTGTTTTAATATTTATTTCATCAAAATCAAATCTCTATTTTTCCTCGGTTAAGTTTTGTTGAAAGAAAGTTCAGTAGGAATATTGTTATTTACATAAAATAAAATAACCCAAAAATTTTCCTTTTGAAAGTTGTGGATTCATGAATTATGTATCACTTCATTTTGAAACATAAGCAAAATATCTCGTTAAAGTCAGATAAAAACAAAATCTTCAGATGGAATCTTAGAATTTATGTTTAATTTATTTAACTGAATAAGATTCTATTGAACCTTATTCAGTTTTTAAGTGTCTAATCTTTGTAATAGGTATATACAAAATTATCAGAGTTATTCATCGCTTTGTAATTGTTTTAGGCATAAAAAACTGGTATTTTGTTACCTCCTTGCTAAAAATCTCAGGAAGAACAAATCATTTGGACTCGCAACACCGCCGCCATCGCAGCTCATAATACGCAGCTCATAGAACTCTTATTAGATCTTAACAAAACAAACGATCCCGAGAACTACGCGTGAGTGAACCGTTGATGTTAATTAGTTAATCGTCATAATGACCGTCGCACCTAAATTATTATACAAATTACAAAAATAGAAGGCTGTATTTTATCTTTTAAAAGGAGTCGCATAACGTAAAGCACCCAATTTCGTACCTCGTTATTCAAACCTAATGATATTCATTGCTTTTAAAATTGGTTATCAAAACTTGAAACCCATTAAAATTCTCACCACACTATAGTTGAAATTAAACGGACCTTTTTATTTAAATAGGCATTTTACTAGTCGTTACAAATACCTTAGTTACTTTGTCAAATGAGACTTTAAATAATAATTTGATAGATAATATTTTTTATGACAATTAATAAAACATTTGTATGCACATTGTCTCGAAGCCAGTCATTTTGTTTTTATTAGGTAGCAATTTACTAACAAAGAAGTTTTATCAACATCGTAATTTATGAATTTAAAAAAAATGTCGGCGTATATATACATCAAGTTTGATAGTCACTAAGTCTTTAACCTATTGTCCGTAAGAGTGTCTTTAAAATAATTTGCCATATTTATAAAAATCTCGACGATGATTAGCAATTGATAAGCAGATTCTTATTTCAATTTTTCTATAGAGAATTTGAATTTAGAAGTTTCTTAGCAATTGCTTAACACCGTCGAGATTATAAATATGGCCAAATATGTCTAAAATACGATCAAGTTTTTTTTTATAAAATTACGTTTTCCATTTTCAAGAGAAAAATACAACTAAAAATAAACTTTCTTTTTATTTTTTGACGTCGTAATATACCTCGATGACTGAACTCGGGAACGACTGAACTCGGGAACAGACGAACCTCAAACTTATGCATAATATTGTTCAAAGAAAAATACTCACAGTGTATAACCCCACAATATTTCCTGACTGCGCAAAACGATAAAATAATATTGTATCTTGGAGTCTTTTGTGGTTTGAAAAAGTGACTAAATAAAAATACAATATTTATTCGGAAACTGTGCGGTGTTTTCGTTTACATCATGTAAATTTTGTTTGCTTTTCAGACGCAATTTTTGTGTTAAAATCGTAAATATTAGCTGTTGTTAGTGTACTTAAACATAAAAACACCGGATAAGTGCGAATCTGACTCGCGCACCGAGGGTTCCGCACAATTCCGGAGTGTTTTTGTCGCGACGTCATGAATCGGCGGAATTTTAGCGATAAATTGTAAATCATTATTTTTATCTTACTTAAACTTATCGAAATAAAGATTTTTTTGGTTTATAAAAATATGTCAAACTTGTATATTTAAATTTTATTTGGAACTAGCTGTCCTGTTTTAGTTTCAACGGTTTTTCATTTTTGCAACATTTTTCATTTATGCTCCGCTCCTATTGGTCGTAGCGTGATGTTATATAGCCTATAGCCTTCCTCAATAAACGGACTATCCAATACAAAAAGAATTTTTCAATTCGAACCAGTACTTCCTGAGATTAGCGCGTTCAAACAAACAAACAAACAAACTCTTCAGCTTTATAATATTACTAGCTGTCCCCCGCGACTTTGTCCGCGTGTTTCAGTTTCAACATTTTTTCATTTTTGCGACATTTTTCATTTATGCTCCGCTCCTATTGGTCGTAGCGTGATGTTATATAGCCTATAGCCTTCCTCAATAAATGAGCTATCCAACACTGAAAGAATTTTTCAAATCGGACCAGTAGTTCCTGAGATTAGCGCGTTCAAACAAACAAACAAACAAACAAACAAACAAACAAACAAACAAACTCTTCAGCTTTATAATATTAGTATAGATAAGTATAGATGAGAAATGCTGAAATAAATAATAATGGTTTTTAGCAGGGCAGTCGGGTTTTTTGTATTTTATTAATACAACAGGTTTACTTACGTTTCCCACATTTGTCCTTATAGTTGCTGATCGGTATGTCGGGGTGGCACTGGCACGTCTTCTGCACGTCGTCGCACACAGCGTCTTGGAAGTGGCAGTCCTCTACCGTGGAGCACAGGTCGCCGTACAGGCCCCGTCTTAGAGGATCTGGAGAGGTAAATAATAAATAATTTGTAGAAATTTGTGGGAATTTCTTATTGAGCAATTTGTAATTATTTAAAACAAAACGGTTTACTCACGCATATTCTCGGGATCGCCCGACTAGTTTCCGACTCAATAGGAGTCCCTAATCATGAGCTGCCGCGGCGGCCGATCCCGAGAATATGCCTGAGTCAACCGTTTTCTTTTTTTAAAAATCGGTCAAGCCTTTTAGAAGTTATGGTGGAATAAAGAAACTCACATACATACATACATAAACCCTGAAAACATAACACTCCTTTTTGGGCTGTCGTGTAATAATTATGAATACTTCTCACGAAAGTTATACGAAAAATTTGTAGTTTGGACGTTTGCCTAAACAACCGAATCTTTATTTTGAATAAATTAACCTAGCAATAAATTAACCAAAATGCAAAAAAAATAATCGAGGTAGGTATATGGGAAGTCTCACCTACGTTTTTACAGCGACTACTAACCAAACGTTTAAGTCAGGTTATTGCCACATTTCAATCAATACTACGTCGACATTTGCCAGGCCTACTAGGAAATAAAGCGTTTAAAGCGGCCATTATTGAGGGTAATTGCAGTGCGTTCAGTGACTGCACTGCGGTTCATTGCACCTAGCTATTGATTACACGTAGCCATGCCACAGGAGTTAATAACACTTCAATTGTCATTAACCTAGGTAATTATTTAATATTTTAATGAATAAAATTATAATTGTTTTTTTTTTTATTTGTATGAAGTATTTTAATTTAATTAAAATTTCATTTAATAGTTATATTGCACGATATACCGTTGTAAACATGCATGGCTAACATAATCTTCATGCCTAGTAAATCAAGTAGACAATGGGCATGAGCCTTAACATAGATAAAACCTTTGTTCCGTTACATAAATGTACAAAATATTTTCATTTTTTTTAATTAACCATTCTGATTTTATTCTCATGAAACAAAAAATAAAACCGAACTTAAAGTTATAATACATAGATCGAAATCCTATTCTAAAAAGGCTATTTTCTTTAGGCAACATTATTTCAATATATGTTAAAAAAAAGCGAACAAAAACAAAAATATATTAATAAAAGTAACATAAAAGATAGCTCGCTTGATCCGTACTATAAACTGTTACCAATTACTACCACTTAGGTGTCGGACCATTCGTTTTTAGAGCACTTCAATTTACGGGCAGTAAGAGTAAACGAACCTTACTATGTGATCAATGGGTATTGCCAAACTCGTTTATTTAAAACGTTCAAAACACTTCGAACTTCCGTAAACTCGTGCTCTTATGTCACCCACTTGAAAGTTGGCAGAGACAAGTTAAACTAGCTGAGTTTACTAATTACCAAATTATTCTCCTAGTGTATTCTGCATTCATTGTTCTCCAGAGGATTTTGTTTACAAACTGTTTTAACTTTATTCTTTACGTACACCTAGTCGGATAAATGTGTTGTAGTTCAAATAAAATGTTACTTAAACTAAATAAAAAAGTATATAAATATAAAAAGACATTTATTGCTGCTAAAATAAAGAAAAAACACTGTACATATATCAGTCTGAAGAAGACAGTAGCAAAAGGAGATGGCTCAGCTTATGCTGTACCGGGAAGAGAACAACCTGTAACGGCGCTGATTTTCAGCCAATTCTTAATTCCTTATTCCTAAACCCGCCAAGCCCTTTTAGTGCGCTTACGTGGTCATTTAATTGCACGGTTGTTAGCAATAAAAAATATGTTCGTGCAACACCTAGCAATGTATGGCAATACAAAAACCTGAAAAACTGTAAAAAAAATTGCAAAAAATTGCCCAATATTAGTTGCCCTCGCACCTTTACTATTTATACCAATCGCTTGCTTAAATATTGATATTTAGTAGCAAACAAGAACATCATAAAAAAGCCGTATAAAGAAAGTGTGTGAAAACGGTAAAGTACTCATTCAATCAGATGAAGTACCAGCGATCGCTTTCAGTGAATGACAGGCCGTTCCATTGATAGTGGCACTCTCGTTTACTGAACAAAGCTACTAAGGGACTAAGCAAGTTTCACTACTACTTTCAATTGAATGATGCCGTTAACACATTAAAACTATTAAAGGAAGGAATTAAATAGTTGACATGTATTTCCATAGTAGTTGTACTTAACCAGTGTATACTCGTATGACTAAACAATTTAGTGGAGATGAAATCAAAAAAACAGTTTAAAAAACCCACGAAATAAATATTAATGATAAGGTTGGCTCATCTTACAAAACCAAATTTATTAAAAAATATTTTTCTCTCCGAGCCACCAATGTTTGCGGTCAGAATCAATTTAAATTTAAGTAAATTACGATAACTTAGATGTAATGAAATACAAATAGTAAAAAGGAAAAATTAAAACCTCAGGCAGGACTCGAACCTGGTCGAGTCCTTTATTTGAGATCTGAGTTCCGTATTATTTGTATATAATAATAAATATTCGCATCGCATGCGTCAATGCGTAACAAATCATTAAAATTAATAAATTTGCTAAATATTTTTGCAGATTAAAAAAAAACATCCAACATTAATCTAGTAGGCATTTCCTACAAATTAATTGCCTAAACGATTATTCATAATATAGGTATGTAGGTAGATATAATATTAAGGAATTCTATTAATACTCAATTCAAAGCTAATTCAAAGTGATTGATTTCACCGGATCGGCTTAGGATTCTCGAATAAAGGCCTCTGACAAAGGAAACCCCCAGAGGTGTGTCGAATCGATATCGGATATTTCCGGAGACTTGTACACGTTGAATTGAAAATCTCTTTCACAACCTCCTTTGAAAATAGATCGCCAATATTGATACACTGTAGCACGTAACACATATTTCAATGATAGTGGATTAGGATGGTGGGTGTTATGTTGATGTACCTATTGAATATAATGGACAGACGATGTATAATAATGGACATTTTGTGGCCAGTTTCGAGTGTCGTAGGGTCCACTGCATTCGCGATTAGACACTGGTGGGAATGGAAAAAACACTGATTGTTTAAGCCATTATGCATTTCGAGTCTCCCCCTTTTCTAGGAACAGAATTGAAAGCCATTACTTTTTTTTTAAATATAAAATTAATATGTATCACTATCATGTGTAAGTCACCATTTTAAATGAATTGAAAGATTAGATTCGGGATCTCTAGCTACAGCTAAAATAAAAAATATACTTGTTTGCTTCCAAAAATATTATGCTGAAGACGACGTATTGTCTGGAATATATATTTAGCCCGATGTGCCATAGTACACATTGCATACGAACTGCACTGCGTTTGCTGAGTAACGCCAAATTCATGCTCCAAATACCACATGATTCATGGTACATTCCAGCATGACGATTATTTAAATTGGTATCAGTCTGTTCAGTAGAGTGTTTTACTTTCTTTTCTTCTTAAACAAAGAATAGGTACAATTTTTTATCGGTTAGGACTGATTTTTCTCACGCCAAGGGTTGTGGGTGGTTGTTTTTGTATATCAATGAACGCTAAAGTATTTTATACAAAATCCTAAAATGAATCATTTAAACTTTTAACGTTTCTTCCATACAAAATCTTTCAGACGTCAATTTTATGCCACGAATAAAAATTATCTGGCGTTGGTACAATCAGCCCAGAATCAGTGAGTTTAATTTTGAAAGGGGACTTCGTGGTGTCGGTCAACTAAAAATAGACACACGTAGTGACTGAAATTAGTTTGTTTCTCCATACATTCCTCAAGGAGTGAAAACTAAAAGGAAACAAGAACATTTTAACACTGTTAGATGTTAGAATACAAACCGGTGGATGTAAGCTCAGCCGCGCCGAGCTGAGGCAAGCTGAGCGCTAGCAGCGTCGCGAGCGCGGCGAGCGAGGCCGCGGCCCGCTTAGAGCGCTCGCCTCGCATGCCGCTCACTGCTCCCGCGTCACATGCCAATAAAGTACCTAAAACAATTATAGATTATATTTAATCTGTAACTTTATTGCTTACAAAATACTTAAAAAGTTAAGCTTTTGGCAAACCGTTGAATGACTAAGAAACTTTAGTAATAACATAACCCTTTCTTGGCAGTTCGGTCCAAAGACTTAAAAGAATTGTAGACCTCAAAATACCTTTAGGTGTATTTTGTAATCATTTTATTTTGCCCGCGTTGAAAGGTTTTCTCCTTATGTAATAAATCTAAAAGAATAAGGCCTTTTACTAAGTAACGCGTGAAACAAACAATGAACAACAAAACAAATCCTAACAAGACCCAACTCATGTTCAGATAAATACATGTTCCCTTGCAATTCCTAACGAAAATGTTAGATAAGAAATTCTAGAACATTTTATTCAGTATTGTTAGGCAGGAAAACGAAATATAAGAAGGGTTAAAAAGGGAGTATTTTATGATTATTTAGGGTCAAAAATAAAGATAGGACGTAGCATTACATCCCGCTTGAGACTTAACAGTACAAATGGAATTACAAATGAGCAACTGTCTGGGTAACTCTACGGTTATAATAATGAAGTCTCTGAGGTACATTTGTTTTACAGACCTGAGAAATGCTGAGCAAGTTAAAGTTGCAAAACTATGTATTTAGTGACAATATTGCTATCGTACGTGAGAAGTACAAATACACATTTCTACGTTGAGGGACAAATATATTTTACGTCTGAAAATTGTAGGTTCCCACATTTAGGCCCTATAGGTACTTATGTCTTTAACAAGGCTGAGTAATATTGTCCGTTTGCTTACGTGAATATATTTATATCTTGGGACAACTCACACACGTCCATCTGATCTCAAACTAGGCCTGTATTATGGCAACCAGAAAATTAATAAACATACTTATATATTTCTAAATATTAATCTATGAATGATCATCCTCATCCTCATCACACAAAGATTTGTCCTGGGTAAGAATCTTAGCCACGATCTCCGGTTTAGCAGCCAGGGTTACTAGCCACTAGACCAACAGGCCAGTCAGATAATATATAATATATTATAGAAGAGCTAATAACAATGATATTTGTCTTAAAATAAGTGTGATCTACACAGCCATATTTTTATACTCTCTTGCACATATTACTCTACAAGCTTTATCCCGCGGTTCCGCTGGCGTAAATGTCGGTTATCGCGGCAAAAAGTAGCCTATGTCCTTTTTTAGGCTCTAGACTATCTGTGTACCAAATTTCATTTAAATCGATTCTGTAGTTTTGGAGTGAAAGCGCGACAGACAGACAGAGTTACTGTCGCATTTATAATATTAGTAAGAACTACATAGTCTCTTGTAATGAACCTCTACTATACAATACCCGAAAGAAATAGCTTCAAACATAGAACTATGTAGTCGTAACTCATGCTATAAACATACAAATTACATTACAAAGAAAATACCCCAAGATAAAATAAATACATTTATTTGCTCTCGAACTTTCTCGCATTATCACTTCAATCTATCACCATTCAGATGCGATCAAAATCTGCTATCTCGCTCCCTCGCTTTGGCTAAAAGAGAGCAATATTCCCATCTAGGTATTACGTACCACAGAAAGCAAAAGTATAGATTTTTCATTTAAATAGACGCTAGCTGAAGTTACATGATGTAATAGTACATGTTGACAGAGATGTGAACTTGTAGGTACTAATAAAGGGTCAGTACTCTGCATAAAGACAATCTTTACGTCTTTAAGGATAGTACGTATATAATTTCGATTTCACCTTTTAGATATCAGATTACGTGGGTTCATGTTGAGTTCGAGAAAATACACAATTTATTTTCTTATATTTGTCGTTGGGTTTGTATTTTAACATATAATACTCTGTACCTAAAGCTGAAATTCTCTTATCTAATACTTTTTCATAATAATTTATAACAAAGGCACCCACCCACATAGTTAGTATGTTCCCAAAATACATTTTTTTATTGTTTTGCATTTTTTTCTAAGTTTAAGTACATATTTTATACTATACACTTCTTTACAAACATTTTTACTTATTAATTTATCAAATCACCAATAGTTGGTGTAAGCTCCAAATTCATACGTAAGTTAGTACCACCTAAATCATCTTGGCAAAGCCTGATAACGTAACATCAGTATATCATAGGATATTATGTCACGAAGCGACGGCACTAACGCGTTTTCATTTAGTTGATAAACTAGGCAGCATCGTAAAGATTAAGCACCGTAACTTTATATGTGTATCAAACCTATCAGTCTTCGACAGATAAGACAAACTTTGTTATAAGGTAGATAGAGATGGATTCATATCCATCCATATAGATATATCCATACAAATATTATAAATGCGATAGTAACTCTGTCTGACTGTCCGTCTGTTACGCTTTTACGGCTAAACCGCTGGTCCGATTTGGATGAAATTTGATATGGGGTAAGATTGGATCCAAAATTACATAGGCTAATTTTATTGTGGCCGTGATAACCGTCACACACGCGGGTGACAGTAGTTATTATTATAAACGCGAAAATAACTCTGACTGTCTTTTTTTGTGTCTGTTATGCTTCACAGCTAAACCACTGAGCGATTTGGATGAAACATGGTATGGGGTAAGATTGGATTCTAAGAAAGCATACTAAAAAGTTACTTTTGGCCACGATAACCGTCACACACGGACCCGCGGGCAAAAGCTAGTATTATATAATAAATACATAGTAAAACACTAACAAAGGGTAACTGAGTCAATCTTATATTAATATTGGCCTAAATCTATCCCACTGTAGGGTTAAAATCTCTTCTCATGCAGCAAAGAAACAAGTACATCGTAAAGCGTAGATTGCTACTCGCAGAATGGTGATTTCCGATTCCATTTTCAGTTTTTCATGCGATGTGTATCCTATACTAAAATTATTATTTATTTATTTATCTATACCTATATCTGTTAACTTCGTTGAACCTCTATTAATAAATAAGTGGACGTTGGTACGATGTGTTGATCCGAATAAGAAACGAAATCTAATTCGGGCTTACGTGGCTAAGTAGTTAATTAAGACGAATTAAGTAGCGGTCAGTGTTTCAACAAGTAGGTTCAGTAGTGGCAAAGATAAAGATCATTAGAGTTTTATTTGTTTGCCTCAGCTACAAAATAAAAGGTACGTAGTTCCTCTACATAAATTTAAATTGAGTTTACGCAAGCACTGAAGAAAAATGTTCAGAAAAGTTTGTACGATTTAAAAAAAAAAAAGCTGCTTGCGGTTGATTTTATCTGCGGTTATTCACAAGTCTTTAACCTGTTCAAGACACAGAATGTCTTTCTCAAATACCTTTCGGATGTCGTTAGGGCTCCTGTTCACTACAATGTTTATGCGACTTAGACTTACTTACAACAGAAAACAGATACACAATAAAACACAATAAACCGTGTCATACATATATACCTATCTATACTAATATAATACTTATAAATACCAAAGTTTAGATGAATGGATGTTTGTTGCTCTATTACGCCAGAACGATCGTACGTTTTTGGATGAAATTTGGCACACATATACTTTACTACCTGAAATAGCGCATAGGCGTAATCAGGAAAATGTACGGTTCCCGTGGGAATATTCGACTCGAGTTAAATATATATAATTGACATTAACACAACGTAAACAAAAAGGTTAACTTTAACCATAATAATCTGTACTAATAAGTATTAGTTTATCCTTGGGTCAAACTTTCAAATAAACGCGAAGAAAGTCGCGGGCAAAAGCTAGCAAATAAGTTATGTAATCATGACATAAAAACCCGAAATAAAAAACCTATCCATTATTATACCTAACCTACCAAAATAAATTAAAGTTCAAACAAAACAGCCAAATAAGCAATATAAAATAAAAACTATTTGATTAAAACGCATTTTTATCACTTATTTCTACCACATTAGCAGGTAAATTTCATTCGGTAAAGTTAATTTTCTGCTTTTATTTTATATGTTCCAGTAGTTCAAGGGTCGTTTGCCTATCAAGCGCTGGGGTTATCGCAACGCTACCTTCGCAATGACCTCTATACGGCCCAGTTTTGTAATAAAATACTGTCCCTAATAAGATCCCGTCTAGATTTTGGGTAAGATGAGAAAATATAATAAACGTAAAGACGTGTAGCAAATTGAGAACATGGCGTTTGGTAGGAAAGGTAATAAAGTTGGCAAAAGGGTGACTTTGCATGTAAATAAATGTGTCAGCAACTTTTCTGATTTAAATTACACAGAGGTTTTATTCAAATGTTTTTTCTTTTTTTTTTTTAAGAGTTCTTACTTGGCTTAAGTGCAAGCTTTGAATTCGTCTTTACCAGACTCCATAAGGGCCAGCCAGAACAATAGAAAAACGAACAATATTAGTATCGTTCACTAAGGTCCTCCTGCGGGGTTATTAAAATATTTGATCAATTGAAAGGTTCTTAAAATAATCTATACTAGGTATATATTTTTTTAATACTAGCTGTCCCCCGCGACTTTGTTCGCGTGTTTTAGTTTCAACGGTTTTTCATTTTTGCAACATTTTTCGTTTATGCTCCGCTCCTATTGGTCGTAGCGTGATGTTATATAGTCTATAGCCTTCCTCAATAAACGGACTATCCAATACAAAAAGAATTTTTCAATTCGAACCAGTAGTTCCTGAGATTAGCGCGTTCAAACAAACAAACAAACAAACAAAAAACTCTTCAGCTTTATAATATTAGTATAGATTATAAAGCTGAAGAGTTTGTTTGTTTGTTTGTTTGAACGCGATAATCTCAGGAACTACTGGTTCGAATTGAAAAATTCTTTTTGTATTGGATAGTCCGTTTATTGAGGAAGGCTATAGGCTATATACCATCACGCTACGATCAATAGAAGCGGAGCATAAATGAAAAATGTTGCAAAAATGAAAAACCGTTGATACTAAAACACGCGAACAAAGTCGCGGGGGACAGCTAGTTGATTATAGGAACGTTGATATAGAAACAAAACACAAATAGGTTTCTAGTTATTTACTATTACTTTATACTTTATCAATAACTAAGTATTTGTGTTTTAAAATTACATAGAAAGTAAGAACAAGTAGGTTAGGTACTTACCCAGGTAGTTGGTGATATTAGATTCTTGGTACTTGAATCCGTGGCGATCAAATTTATTAGATCTTATTTTGCGTGCTTTTTATTAGCCGTCTGTCCACATAATGATATAGTTATCGGACTTACTATTTACTATAACAAAGAGGTTATGATGTCATTTCTTTGTAACCCTATGAGGCGTAGGCACTATTTTGTTGAGCTATATTTGAACCTACATACGTGTCCGGACTGCGATATACGCTTAAACGCTATGTGCGATGTAAATTGTCAATGTGTTATTAAATATTTTTTACTGATAATGTAGATATTTGTATTTAATGAGTCAAAAAATAATGATGATAATTATGCTATAATTGTAATGTTTTATCTTTGTCATTTCCTTTACAATTTTCCTGTCATACAAACCTACACGATGTAAATTATCAACAACATACTACATGTTTTAACGAATTATGATGTACCTACTTGAATTATTTATGTTCACAAACATAAATCATATATGGTACCTACATGCTACACCTGCGTGTCAAAATGAATATGTTGTAAACTTAAATAGACTAATTAGAACATGGAAAATCTCACGTAATGAGCGTATCATATAGAAAGCTTAATTAACTTAATCCCAAGTCAAGATGGCAATTACTCTTTGGCCTTACATTCCCGTATACTATCCCGATTAATCCCGTAGGATTTCTCGTCATTGTCTCAGGCATGTCTTCACATACCTAATTTTCAAGATAATGGCAGCAGTGAGAGAGAGAGAGAGAGCGTCATCACGTCTAGACTCAAACTGAAACAAAACAGCAAACCGCCGAACAAACTTAGATTATTTCTGTCCAATGTTATTCCAAACACAGATTAAGTTGCAAACTGGTCCAAATTGTATTTGTGTTCGAATCGATTCTGACCTATATTCTTAATTCTCTTGATCTCTGGGTATTTGAACTTGTACTATGCAATGAAAGCTGGACCGCATGGTAACGGAAACAACGAATCGCTCTTCCGTCGCGCGACCTTACTACGTTGAATTAAAGCTGCTGTTTGCTTCCCGCCCAAGTTTTAAAGTTACCAGTAATGTGTGGTAGTCTGTACTTGTGCTCTTATTTATTTTGATGTAAAATTTTAAACCTAGTAAGCTTAAATTAGGTTTGTTTGACTTGAAAGTCTAACTTTACAAACGTTTCTGCTTACGTAAGGCAAGCGTTTATTTAAGAACAATCTCAAAATGTCTGAATTATTTTCTTGGAAAGGAGGGAGGAGGGGGAAGGAGCAACTCAAGTAACTAAAAAGAAAAATACTGGCTAATTTCTCACGACTAAAACCAACAATTACTGAAAAGCTGGTAAAGAAGTTTCGTTTTAAGCCCTTAAAAAATAATCTATTATTTAATTGCAGATTTTTGTTGGTCACGCCATAGCTTAAGAACGACAGTACTGATTTCCTATAACCTTTGGTTCAGACGCAAAAAAAAATAAGAAAATTGGAAAATTTTCAGAAAACGTAACTACTATTTTAAATTTATGAGTTTAACAGTTCGTGCGTTTGTTGAATGTGAATATAGGAGACAGCTGTTTTTTTATCTGTACTTAAATATAAATTTAATAGTTAGAAAAAAAATATGATATATTTGCAGTTCGAGTTGAATATTTATATGTAAGTCAGGCAAACGTCTGTCTGGTCAGCTAGTTTACAATAAAAAAATTGGTTGCCTGTAAAGTCGGTATACGGACGAAAGTTTTACGTGACAACGACTTTGAGTGGTAAAATAATTTTAATGTGAATATTCATTCGTATAGTAGGAAGAAGGATGAAATAATAGTAACAATTTAAAACATTTCGCGTGCCTTTCACTTTTTATGTCTGTCTCTCTCGCTCTTAGGTGGGCTAACCATCGCTCTCATTGTGAGCGCATAACGTGAGCGGAGCGTAACGCAGTTTCTTGAAGTGTCACCCGGCAAACCAATTTATAAGACGTTGTCACGTCAAAAGTAAATAATAAAAGCTATATTCAACTTATAAAACGCATCCCTACAGTTAACCATTACGATCTTACTCTAAGGACTAACTTTCTAAGTGATACATATAAACAACCTTTTTTTTTATTTGTTTAGTATTAGGAACTGTGACGCTTGGCGACAATATCGTTTTATAAAATGCAATACAATATATATATACAACGAACAAAATTAGAAACACAGTCAAAAACTAAATTATCTAACTAACAAAACAATAACTGTTAACCTGTACAGTACCTTAGCCTCTCCGGTGAAAGGATAGGCTAAAATACTGTCCACAGAACCCATACCCGCATTAATTTTGCCGCCTCAAAGCCTCGTATTTATGTATAACTTCCTTTGTCACCGTTCCAATTTTTCAACTCAAAAATGTATGTGTATTTATAAATTAATGAACTTAGTAATGTAACCACCAACCAACCCGTGTCACGTACCCCAAAAATGGAAATAACACGCTAATCTAATATTTATATACCTTTGTGCTAAACTAAATTATAATTTAGTCACCCAAACGCGATTAGCGGGTTAAAACGTCCAAACTCTAAAATTCAATTCATATTTAAATGAGATTGTTATATTTTTGATTAAGTGCTGTTGATTAACTTATCTTTAATTTAACCGTAAATCTTATTTCTAAATAGGAAAGCCTAAGTTCTGTGTAATGGTATTGTATATGTATTTTATGATCATATTTTGTTTTAGTCGTTTTATTGTTACAAAGTATTTTTTAGTTGGTTTATAGTACATTGAGGTCTTAAGGTCTTAAGGTGAAAATAAACATTGTTTAACACATAGGTTGCTGGTGGTGGTGCGTACTGAATGAACTATGCAAATTATAGGTACATTTAAAATTAAATAACGTCATTAAAATAGTAACACTTCATTACAGAACTCTTAAATTTACATGTTCATAATATTATTTTTTATTATTATGTGAATATTTTCATGGCTTTCTAAATATAACAAGTTCTATTGAAAGAATCTATGCATAGGAAAGCGTCGCTTCAATACGTAGTAAAATTATAAAAAAAAAATATATTCATATTAATTAAGTTAATTGACCAAATAAAAACTGAATGCGTGAAATCTACTTAGAAACTTCATGACGTTAGAAAACATGCAAACGCATAGGTATAATAGGTGTCGTATGTAGGAATTTGCTCACGTGATAAGAAAATTACGCTATTAATGCACACCTATTCAAAGACCTTTTTTTTTTTTTTTTTTTTTTTTTTGTTTGGGCGGGGGAATCCTCATGGACACCCGCTCACTCGGGGGAGCGAACGGGTAGTGTCAGACTCTTACTGACTAAACCTGAACCGCCGTGCTACGTCATCCGCGTTTCGTGTTGGTGCGTGGTAATGCATTGCAATTCGTCAATAATTACTCAATATTGTTTATACGACAAAAAACTTTGAGCTTTTTGTTTCGATACACGAAAACCGTATAAGATAGCGTTTTTGAACAGCAATAAGTGCTAGCTGACGACATTTTTTTATTTTTTTATATTCTGTTTGCTAGATTTCCTGAAAAAAAAAAACACCTACCTATATTTTTTTCCTGTCATTTCAAATCATATCTACACATCTATACATTTAATTTATACAGGTTATTTTTTTCATTCAATAATGAACTGAAAAGTTTCCCATTGATAATAATAGTTTTATTACCCGTATCATTTCAATGAGAAACCTATATGAAGATATAAACAAAACACTATCAGCATATTCAAAATTTTCAACGATACGAAACAATGCTTTTTTTAATTGCAACCTTTCTAAATAAAAGACGAGGCAAAGCAAATCGAACTCGCCCCAGGATTTGCAAAAAAGTACATTATTCCCTAGCATTGTTTCGGCAGGAGATTCAAATATTCATAAACGAATTTTTCTTTTAGCGATACGATTGACTTCAATCCGAACCAATTTAATTTCATTCATTTTCCAATATACGAATCTTAATACGCCTTACGAAATACGAAGGACGAAGAAAACAATTAAACCCAGTTGGTTTTATGAGTTGAGTTTTTAATAAGCGAAGCAAAATTAATTTTATATTGGCAAATGATTCTGAATAGGCTTTCCCTCTTTTCAAATTAGGATAGGTTTGAAACTGTATTGTTTGGCTGTTGGAACGTTTACTGGATTATGTAGTAATAAAATATTCCTTTACAGAATTTACAACGAAGGTATATTCGTAATTCTGTTTGTAATATGCGAGTTGGAAACGTAATTAGCGGTACAATGAACAACACATGAGAGTGATTAATTATACGTACAATTATCATCAGTTATTCGTGGTAAGACAATACGTACACTGGATTAAGGTTTTGTATTGTTTGTTCGCGCATCAAGTCCTACATCAATGTCATCACATTCGTAATCCACCACTTAATGTAGGTACTTGGGATTGATAACCGCAATACCCAGTCATATGGATTGTGTTAATTGTGTAGGATAGACAGACAGAAGCTCCATATAAAGAAATAGTAGCTTACGGTTTCCGGTGAGACTAGAAGCTTACCCCAACATGTTAACGGTATTGGGAAATGAGGAAAAAACCATTAGCGCGCTTACTATAAGCTCTTAAAGTAGGACCGTTGCCGTTGTGGAAGCGGGACGCCGCTACGCGCAATTAATTGCGCCATCTCGCTTACACAACGGCAAAAGTATTTCTTTAAGAGATCCTACTACAGGTACTGAGTAACGTTAACTATGTATTGTGTGGGGAATAAATAGAAGTTTTTTTTTGCCAATCTTTACTTGACATGATTACAAGTAGTGCAAGGTCTTAAAGTACTAAGTTTAGAATCTCACATTGTAATAACTGTTCTTCTTCTATACATAGTAAATTGAGATATTTTTTACCGATTATTTATGTTATTAGCTTATATAAAAAGTAGTCTAGCTAATCACTGCACATAAATAAGTAAAGTGATTATGAATAATTGTTCTCCTACGGCACTATGGAATATAATATTACTCGAAAAAATCTTTCTTTAATGTACGTACCTAATTTCAGAAGAAGGCATGATTTTTATTTTATGTCATCATTTTAAGAATGTACCCAAAATTACTCGCGCGTTTCTTTAGAGTGAACTTGACAAGTTATTAATTGGCTCCGACCCCTTACTCAAGTCTTTTGGAGAAGCAATTTCGTGGGTCAAACTTTTGAAAATTAAATTAGTAGATCATACTCAGTACACAATTTTATTTTCGTCTTATTTTTCTATAACATGTACAACCGAAATAAAGATTTTCGGATTCTGATGTAGTCATTATTAAGAGTATGTAATTTATAATACATGTTATTATTATAAAATATATTGACGCTGTCACACATATGTGTGTAATTTACTGGCCTGTTGGTTTAGTAGTTAGTTATCCTGAGTGCTAAACTGGAGGTCGTGGGTTTGATTCCCGCTCAGGACAAATCTGTGTGTGATGAGCACGATCATTTGTTCTGTGTCCGGGTGTAATTTATAGCTATCAATGCAGTATAACGAACTTTATGTAACACTAGCTGTCCCCCGCGACTTTGTTCGCGTGTTTTAGTTTTAACGGTTTTTCATTTTTACAACATTTTTCATTTATGCTCCGCTTCTATTGGTTGTAGCGTGATGTTATATAGCCTATAGCCTTCCTCAATAAACGGACTATCCAATACAAAAAGAATTTTTCAATTCGAACCAGTAGTTTCTGAGATTAGCGCGTTCAAACAAACAAATAAACAAACAAACAAACAAACTCTTCAGCTTTATAATATTAGTATAGATAACCAAAGTAATCCATATTGTTTTTTCTTCCTCGTCTACATTATTAAGCAATTGTTTTGATACATGCTACCAGTAAGCCAAAATTGCCATTCATACACATCATCAATCATGAATGTAATCAGACGTTATTGTATAAGTTTGAAAGAGTATTAGAGGTGAAACAGGTTGTTTCTTTGTTAATGTAAGGAACAAGTCTCGATCAAGTGATTATGGTTCATTAATTTCTACTTACAGTGACTAATAAAAAAATATGCTTGACTCATATGTGATTCAAAGGTGATTTTCATGGAAAAACTTTAAGTCACTATTTTTAAAACTATGTAAATAGTTGAAATTGACCCTGCTTTTAAAAATATACTAAAATACAAAACCATTTAATAAAATAAGTTTGAAAATAACTCGTAAGTTTAAGCTCGTTGAATGTAAAATAATACAATAGAAAACTAACTTATAAAGGAACTTGTTAAACATTCTAACCTAGAACGGAACATTGAAAGGAGTTTCGTTTTAATTAAAATTGAAACATAAAAAAAATACTCGAAGTAGGAATCTAAGGATGAAAAAAGCAAACCTTTTAGTACATTTTCTTAAGAAAATATACCACACTCAACGTTCCTTCAATAAAGCACTTCCATAAAAGTACTCGGCCTTCTTGGAGATTAAAAAGGTTACCAAATTTACAACGTTTCGCGTCTGCTTGATATCGAATAACCATTAGCCCAAAACGTTTCCTCCAAAAGTTTTCTTCAGTTACATGTGAAGAGTACCTTGTTAGGTTATCGTAATAACGGTAAGTGAGTTTTAATGATGTCTTCAAAAAAATCATGAATGTGACTTTCGATTTAGAAATAATTTTTTAAAAGATTTTTTTTGTGTTTAATTGGAAGCGTTAAAAAAAGGTTATGGATGAATCCTCTTTAGAAATCTCGTTTTGAAATATCCAATATAAGTGAGTTTTTTCTACACCCGGCAACTCGTATTACTCAATAAGTAGGTTTGTGATTTAAAAGTATAGACGAAACAAATAAAATGTTATATTAAGTGAAGTGAATTCTGGTCTTTTAAATAGTCTGAGAAAGGTCAAAAAGATGTACTAGCTACCTTACATATAACTTGACGGAAACCGTCACTGGCACATGTGACGAGCCCCTAGTATATCTCCAAAAAAAGGGTACATAGGAGGTAAAGCCGCCTTTCCATCGCGGTGATTACGGAAGCACGTGACTGTTACCTTCCTCAGACCGGCTTGATGGACGCTCGGTGTCTCTTACAGCCCACGACCCCATTTATATTCGTACCTACATAAAATCGTCAATTTTACAACGTCTTTTGCAGTACGTGCTTCAAAGATATACTTCTTACTTTTTATGCATTGTTAAAAAGGGTTATAGAGATTGATTCATATCGTTGTATTGTTTTATCTACTGATTTAAATTTACATTGTCGTATCAAATAGTGAAGTTACTAAATGTAAAAATCGTAAACGCTTGGTATTCATTTATTTTTAATAAACGTTTTTTCTAATGTTCACCATAATATTTTCAGTTAATGAAATGTTATAAATTATTATGAGACTTAACAGATTATCGGATTTGCGCTGCATAAAGCTTTAATTTAGCATCTCTTAGTATAAAATGGTGTCTTAATTATTCACGGCTTTGTGAGTAAGCTTTGAACGTAATTAAGTGATAGTAGGTACGCTAGCTTGAACATAGGTAATTGTTTAGTCTTTCTCACTACTCCCGTTTCTTGATAGAACCTACAAAGCTACTGTCTACAAACAGCTCAACTGCACTATAACAGCGATATGAGTAAAATTATATAAGCAATACTAGCTGACCCATAAAAATACTACATAAAAAAAAAACGGGTTGTGCCACCCTTATTACTTATGGCCAGTTTCTATATTCAAAAAACAATTCGTTTTGCTTACGGACGGTAGAATTTTCTACGTTTTACTTTGAAAATTCTAAAGTACGAATATACACGAAAAAATTTATAAAAATCGGTTAAGCCTTTTCGGATGAGTTTGGTTACAAACACTGTAACACGACAATTTTTATACATATTTAGATAGATTTATTACAAACGAAGAATCAACTGATAAATGTGTCTTATTAAACAAAGTTATGCCTGAAATGAATCTATTTACAATGTAAATGAGATTCAAAAGTTTGCACAGCACATTTATGGCTAACGGTAAAACAATGTAGAACGTAATATTATTTCTAGAATCTCATTCTTTATTTTATAGACTCTGTCTGTAATAATTTCCTTTTGACCGTTATAACTTTTTAATTATTGTCGTGCCAAAGGATGTAATTGTTATGCCATAACTGTTTAATAGGTCCATCGCTTTTAGCTGAGTGAATTGTTACCCTTTTAAAACTTCGACCTATTTACGAGAATAGTTACCATTCCAAATTACGTGTTCGACCACTTTACGCCGCGTGCTTTCTGTCAAATATGATTAACATAAAAGCGTCAACTACACGGATTGCAGAACACACTGCATTGATTTAGTTTCGTGATCAAAAGCACTGCGTGTCGCACGCACATAATAATTATTATTTCTAAGACTCTTTATTGCTTACGCTGTGGAAATGTCAAATTAGGGACAAATTAAATGTAACCTTAGACCTTCTTGCTAAAGTTTAATATGTAAAGGCACGGTTATAGACGTGGATTTAGATGCTCACTGGCTCTAGCTGAAGGCATTTGAATATCAAATGTTTGGGCGACAATATTTATTCGATAAAATTGTATACAAGTCACTATTTAATATGAATTAATCTAGAATTAGAACAGGTTTAAAGCTAGATATCACATCGCAACCTTACAAATACAAGTAGATATTTTTGATGTGATATTGATTTTAGGAAATAGATGTGTCGTGAATATAATAAAAATTATTAAAACTATCTATATTTTAATAAAGTATGGATGTTTATGTTAAACCAAATTTTATTGTCCTAATGAAGGCTTAATAGAGGAGCACATATTCACGATAACAGTAGTACCATTAATATCGTGTCATTAGATCTAAGCTTTCAGTATGCCTTTATGTATTACCGAGAATAAAACACATGAAAAGGTAATCTTATTGTGGTGACAATGTAGAGCGTAGACAATATTTTACCCAAAGCCCATAAAAAAATTGGGGATTCTAAAAGCATTGAGGAGGCAAAAAATGTTTTCTTCGCTTCAAGAAACAAGCTTAAGGATTCAGTGCAAGAACGAAAGGGGATTACATAAATCCAATACGGCCTAGACGTATTTGTTTATTCTGGATTCTAAACGTAACCTAAATTATAATGAATCTTCCCAGATATTTGATATTTAGAATGTTTAAGATCTTTAAAAACACAACAGAAATCAAGATCAGTTAACCCGGTTGAGAGCAACTATGCCACAGAATGAGACAGTGGAGGCGCTGCATGTCGACGTGGTGTGGTGTGTAGATAGATAATATAATTAGAGATGAGAATTTTGTTGTAATTTGTGTTACCTTACGAGGCTGACTTGTCGCACCAGCGCAAAAAGCCTCATTAAATAAATGATTTAAAAAAAAAGAATGAGACAGGCATGAAATTCTTTAAAAACCTATTTTTTTGTCGATGCTTTAAAAAGATACAAACGCGAATTTTAAATTACAAGTTACAGATTTTCCTGATTAGTAACAACCCATTTAATTTTTCCATTGGATTGAACACTTTCACGTGAAAAAAGGTTTTACAAGCTCAGTCCAATTCACCGCTATAAATAAACAAAGCCGACAACGTAACGTTCGCATGATTGAATTGTATCCAGCCTTATTCAAATATTTATACAAGTTCAATACGAATTCGTTTTACTATGAAAACGAATACGTACAGAAAAGTCAGATTTTTATGCTGTTATAAGTAAGTATATTGGGTAAATGTATTTCACAAGACTAGTGTATAGTAAGTACCTTTCATTTGTTTTTTTATTTGTAAGCAACAGATTGGGAAAGTCGAATTTTCCCGAATGTATTCGTAAGGTCGATGAACCATCAGTGGTGATACTTTGAAACTGACACCATATCAACATCATTCAAAAAATGTAAGCAATGGTGTGTGTAATTCAGTGTTCAGTGGTGTCAAAATATAATAATACACAAAGTTCCGATATTAACTTTAAAAAATACTTTTATCCAAAACAAAAGGAATAAAAAAAAAACGATAAAGCATTTAGATTCACAAGCCATTGCGCATTTGCGCATCATCAAACTTACAATTGAATTAATTATTAAACTATAGACTTATCACAAGCGGAAAGAGTCCCAAACATGGCTTCATTACTACAAAAGATATATTTATTTGATAACGTTACGCCATTAGTGATTGACATAGAAACTCCATCATGCAACTAACATAATATACTCATAATAATGTGTAGTCACGGATAGTTAAGCTGCGCGGAAAATACGGGAGAAAATTGTGTACTCAACCGCAGTGCGTGGCGGTTGAAAAATGGTCGAGTTTGCAAGACCGAATAAATAATATTTAGCTGCCTGTATTTTTCTTTATTTCACTCGTATAAAACTCTCATGGTGGAATTGAATACATCGCTAAATACGACACGGTTATGTACTGAAAACATGGTTGTATTTGAATAAGGTCATACTACTGTGGTTTGAGCAATAAAGAAAAGTAATTGGCCATTGAGAATATTTATTTTCGGTTCAGATGTAAACATGTCAAGTTTGTGTTCCGTAATTGCAGCTGCATTGCCGTAAATTGTATGTTGTTTTTCGTCGTGTTCTTAAAGGTACCTAATTATCTTTATAATTTAATTCTATGGGATCGTCTTTAACTGTACCTGGCCGTCGCCAAATGTATAACTTAGTTTTAAAACATAATATTTTGTAAATCATAGAATAATAAATTACTAAATCAATTATTTGATTTATATTTATTTTTCTCAACATGCAATCATACTGTAAAAGGCTGGTTAAACAGTTATTATGGAACTTATTATTTTGTTTTTTAAATCCTAATTAAATCAAGAATTCTTTATGAAAAATTATAACACAAAAAAGTAAAAGTAGATAAAAGAATATTTGTCATAATATCATACTCACTTTACCGTAGTTCACAACATTTTAAACTAAAAATACGTAAACTTATAACTATGAAACTATTAAACTGTTTTAAATATCAAAATCGGTTTAAGCTAAATCATAGTTACTTTTACGTTAACAGTGTGAAATCACATTTTTTTCAATCAGCTACCATTCCTTGGAATTTCCAGAGCTAATTTTTATTCCCCTACTGAAATTATATTTTAATCCTGATATAAATAAGGTTGTATTTCAATTGTATGGCCGACGCATGCGTAGTTTTGATACCGCAGTGCGCGGCGCCTGTACGACTCGTGGTCGGAGCGTGTAGACTCCCCATTACCGATAGAAAAAAAATTAACAGTTCAACCATGTTTGCACATACATTTGAACAAATGTATGGTCAATCGGAAGTACTTTAAATAATTGGGCCAACGTTTGTCACGAAGTTTGTCGTGCTGAAGTGTCATTGGACTCAACTGCAGTATTTTGCGGAGTTATTTACAATGACGACTTCCTTGTTATAATTACTTTCTATGTTACACGACGATTTTATGCTTAAAAATTTAAGTAAAACATGAGTGAAGAATTGAGGAACTTAGGTTTAGGTTAACTTACATTTAGGTACCAAATAAAAAAAAAGAACAATGAGGATCAATTGTTTTATTTTTAAGCAGGTATTTATTGAGGTCAATGTTCTAGACAATTGCTAATAAGTTTTAATCATACAAGTTTAGCTTTGGTCTAGATTCTACTTGACCTCGGTTCCTGAATTAGACTTTTGTGTAGGTCAAGAATCCACACATTAGTATTGATTATTAGCAAAACTACGATTTGCAAAAATGAGTCTTATAGTCGTTTATATTCAAAGTTTATTAATATTACATATTTAGTTCACAAATATTTGCAATAATTGAAATGGCATATTTATTAATTTTATAACTAATTCATTTTCAATACAATTTACACAAAAAATAACTATGTTATACATATAAATTGGTCAATTCAAAATTATATTATTTACTAGCTTTTGCCCGCGACTTCGCCCGCGTGTCCGTCGTTTTTCGTAAAAAAGTAGCATATGACCTTCCTCACGGTTCAGTGATTTTGATGTAACAGACAGATTAACTTTCGTATTTTAGTAGGGAAATATAATATCCCACCGGAGCCCCGCCGAGCATGCGTGAGCGAACCCGGGACTCCGGCAAAGGCAAGGACGGGACCGGGGTGTTTTTAGTCGGTGCAAGTCCGACATATCCCCACGTCGTGCCCTCGGCGTGGGTCGAAACCATTAGATTTTTACCCCGTTAAAAAAAAAGAAAAAAATATATTGGGAAATATAATATGTCAATCCACAATACTGTTGAAAAATATCGCAATAAGGAACCGCGGAATATTATTATTAATAGCTGTGCCCGCGACTCCATCAGCGTGTAACTCCTTGAATGTTATTAAGTTAATGTATTGGTAATATTGTTTAGATCACTTTCACATGAGGCTTAAGTACCTGTAGAACAAAATAACTAATACCTATTTTATAAAATAACAACAAAAGAAATTAAAATAAACTATTTAAAGACTAAAAGTCGCGCTGATAAGCACGGTTTGTTAATATCAATTATTGTCTGTCAATAAGGTCGAACGCTCTGAACGCATGAACAGCCAAATATTGATTAAAGCTCGCCCTTTTTTTTTTGGAAGAGGTCTTCTGCAGTTAGCCTGAGCGCAGGCTTTGACTGCTTCACCGGACTTTGCCAAAGCTCGCGCTCGCACCTCCCGCCTTTTAATATCCTACCGCCGCGACCCGGGTCGAGCGCGGCAACCGTTACACAAAAATAATCCTTATAACATGATTCAGTATTCACGCGCGACGGCGCGATGGCTTATTATCGTATTTCATGTATAAGTTTGGTGTTTCTATACCGATTTTTATGATTCTTTTATTATTGAATAGGTAATAATGTTACCTTTTTTTTAATTAGGGATGAGTGAGAGTATTATAAACGTAAGAGTAAACAAATATAATCAGAAAACTCCGAACTGCTAAGCTATCGGGAGTTACACGTGTTGTTGTGAGTCAACCATAAAAGATAGACATATGCTGTTGTAGGATATTTTTTAGATAATTTTATGTAGAACATTTCCGTCATACATGATTTCTATGTAGCTTTAACCATTAAGGCTGCATACGCGACGGAAGTTTAAAAAATGGAGTAACTTCTCCCGTTTTCCCAACATTTCCCTTCACTGCTCTGCTCCTATTGATAGTAGCGTGATGAAAAGTATACTATAACCTGCCCAGGAGTATGAAGAATAATTATACCAAGTTTCGTTAAAATCCGTCGAGTAGTTTTTGTTTCTATAAGGAACATACAGACAGACAGACAGACAGACAGACAGACAGACAGACAAAAAATTTACTGATTGCATTTTTGGCATCAGTATCGATCACTAATCACCCCCTGATAGTTATTTTGGAAATATATTTGATGTACAGAATTGACCTCTCTACAGACTTATTATAAGTATAGATTGATCAATTCCTTTAATGTCGTTTATTTAAAAAAAAAAAAACTATTGAAAGTGTCAGAAAGCTATATATAAACTTAGTCATTTCTGTGTATGTACTTAAGTTTATGCCAGCCAGTATTGTGTAACATTTTCAGTGGCACGTCGTTTTGTATCCAACAAGCATAATAATATGGGTTAAGAGATAATTGAAAACAGTTTCATTAAATGCTTTCTTGCTTTAACATCGCCATAATCCAGACAAATATAGACTAACCTTGAAGCTTCAAAGATAAACAAATTAAACTCTAAAAAAAATTTACATTTTTAAGGCGCTACACGGATAATTATTTCTTTTGTGAGTAGGCGGAGTTAAGCGGACTGGAGAGCCACTCCGGAAATATAAAACAGAGATAATATACTAACTGCTTGCTTATGGGACAAAAAGAGCTGAACATATGACAAGGTCGTGAAATATCGTCTTAGAAATAATAACGTAAACGTCAAAATGGAAAATCTCATATTAATCGTAATCTATCTGATCGAATAAAAAATCAATCGACACTAATCTAGATATTATGATAATGCGTCAAATAGTGTAAAAAATATATTATTAAGTTAAATAGTTTGGTGGGTTAAGCAAAAAAAAAAGTGTTTTTATAGAGCTGATTTCAAAAAATAAAATTATCGAGGCAAGTTTCTTTAATCGTGTAACTGATCGACATTTATTTTATCATATCCTCTTCTATGTAGAAACCAAATTTCAAGTCAATAAAATTTATACTTGTTAAGTAAAAACGATATGAAAATAGGTAAAAAAAATGTGTATCGCCTTAAGCTTAGGTTGACCGTACACGGACAGTTCGAGCAATTAGCCAGTAATCAACGTAAATGGACTCAAACTCTCGACTTGTCGACCAAACACGGGCGTCGCGTGCGCTTCCCGTCCGCACGCTTTTTGTTGTGCTCACCGCTTGAATCAGTCGAACTTTCAAGCAGTACGTGTATACATAGATATCTATAGCTTATCATGCAGTCGCAAGTTGAAGCAGTCGATAACGACTGTTTGGAGCTGTCCGTTAACGAGAAGCTTTGTATTAAATTAGCTAAGTTTATTTAGTACTTCACGGCTAGATCTTAGCAATTCATAGTAACAATATTCGGCTAAATATTTAAGATGGATTAATTTACTAATAGAATACCAGTCTAACACAGTTTCTAAACTAACTTTGACAGTTAAGTTAATTTACTTCCCCAAATCACCACCTTTACTCTTTTACAAGTCTCTCAAACTAATAATCAGAAGGACACCTGATCAAATTATGGTAATCAAATTTTGGTCAGGGTAAAATAATCCCTAAGACTGGCTTAGTTACTTAATGTGTTAAAAGGGTGAACAAATAACTCTTTTAAGGTTACCAGATTTTTGGATAAAGTATATCTAAGACAACACATGTAGGTAGGTATACGTATTATTAGAGATGAGTCGAGCACTCGTTTATTATATATTTTTCGTAATTAATTTAAAAAGTACCAATAATTAATATTCTTGATAAAATTAAAACCGAGTAATATTTCGAACAGAACATATAGATTACTCAATAAAAATCGCATTTGTCCCGTCTCTACATATTGCCAACACAAGATGCAAAAAAAAAACACAATGAATAGTATCTGAAACAGACTCATCTTGCACAATAAAAGTTTATATAATAAAAGCGTATATTTTTGTACCTTATGTTTTACAATTCTTTCTCGAATAGGATTAGAATAAAAAATACCCCAAGGTTCTAGCAAAGGTATATAATCCAACAATCGTTATAAAAAAAAGAAATACGAATGTCAGAAAAGAACATGATTATACTACATACATTACGTATATTTTCTATATTATAATACCGACACGTAACTGTTATTATGTTTGGTGAAATAACATTTTTTGTCGTAATACAAAAATTCTTGAACACACACTACGTGTAGGTATCGCTCGTTAGAAGGAACAACGGATTATAAAAATAGACCTTACTGCTTGGGCATAAAGGTGTCGGACTGCCTACTGTTGAAGTGCTACTGACTGTTTGTAAAAAAAACAACCATGCTTTCGAATTGAGGTCCTTCATGTTTACGACAGTCGGTAAAAATGATGACTGTGTCGTCTGTGTCAAATGGCTATCGTTAAAGTTATAAAAGACAACAAAGCTTAATCAAATTTTTAATGTTTTTTGTTGAACACTATACCAGTAACGATCCATCTCTCCTGATATGATAATTTCTTGTTTATTATCGCATTATTCAGGCCATAACAATAAAGTTCAACTTTAGTTTGTTTGTTGCCTAGCAACCGCATGTAATATTGCACGGTGACATTTGATTAGTTTTGGAATCAAACTGATAACGCGTTAGTCTGGCCCAAAGTTAAATCTATCATAAGATCTATAAGAGTATGTCTTGAGTCCTGTATTCACCCAAAATGTAGACAGAGGTCAGCTCTTTTACCTCATTATTTTGCCAGTCAATATACTAGGCCATCAAAATTGCAAATTACTGAGAACAATTTCAAATTCCTTCTTCATAGGTATCTCACCTATGTATAGAAAGCTAAGACCTTCCTTCTATTTCTTTAGTAGACCTACAGCGAGCCATAACAGCTAGGTCATATTACGAAAATAACTTTAAAATTGAGAAAGCACTACCTACGTACGTTTAAAAGAGCTATATACAAACTTCTGTTGCCTAGACTTTTTCCGCTATATTGGGCTCGGTTTCCAGTCATACCGGATTCAACAAAATACTGTATTTTGCATGGAGCGACTGACCTCTACAAGCCATTTTAGTGGGTAACACAGTATCCTATTGTAAGTTTGGTTGTCAGAATCGTAATGACTTCGTTTTATACAAACTATAGTCAATAAACTTCAAAACAAATATGACATTGAAAATAAACTTCACAAGTGCTATAAACAGCGGAAGTACCGAAAATAAGCACAGCTCTATTAAAAATTAACTGTGTCGAGGGCTCTGTCAATAGTGAGGTTATATTCTATTGACCGAAACTTATCGATTCATCCAATCAATTGGGATTTGTGCGTGTTTGGTCTAGACGAGGTCACTAAGCTACAGTTTGATTAGTTTAGGTAATGGGGCCCAAGAGTACCATATTATATCCCATTTTTTTTTGTTTTAATGAATAATTAATCTTAACTTTATAATGAGTATTTTTTTTTTGTTATTGATTTTGATTTTCTAGCTGAATAATTAATTCTATAAGGCAGTGATTTTTTAATGTGCGAAGTAGATATTACCTGTACATATAGTAATGTAGAGCTATATACAATATTATATCGAACTGTTGTTTATTCAAATTGCCGAAACCCTTGTTCGGGACGTCCTAATCTGGGCCAATAAGTGTAAACAAGGCTCTTAATAATATAGAGCCTACAATATAGATTCGGTTCTCTTGAGGTTTAAGCAACGTCGTAAGTCGTTGTACCTACCCCTCGGACCCTAAGGGGTAGCTCTTAGCTGTAATTGCTTAACATGGTTAAATGTTCTAGCCCGAGGCCACCATTACTTTGCCAAATTGCCTAAGAAAGAAATAGTAGATATTTTTTAGACGTTCCTGTATATGACCACTCTTATGAGAAAACGATAATTTAAAAAGAATTCCAAAAATAAAATATTAATAAGTTTTTATTCAAAAAGTATTTTTAACTTTATTATTTAAACATCTCCCACGTTAAGGAATTTAAACTTCGTGTCGCGGAGGTTTTACAAACATTCAAATCACCTGCACAAAAACAACCCAGACTTGGAACAAGCATTTATGGATCACACAAATGCTTGTCCCATGCGGGGATCGAATCCGCAGCACGTCGCCCATAGTAGTCATTGGCGTGGTGACCTATACCACTCGGCTATCCGCGCACTCAAAGCTTTCAAGTCAGCTAAGCTCACAGTACTAGTGAAGAAAATCAAAGAAGCCAATACAATCGTGTTTTGGCATGGGCGATCCCATCGGGGATTGCGTCGTTTCGTTACCGAATTCGATTCGATTTCCCATGGCCACTTTCTGGCTCCATCATCAGGCCAGCTCGAAAGTAAGCGTACCATAATATTGTATTGCCATCAAACTTATATAAGTATACCAATGTGCATCTGAAACAGATGTCAAAAAGAGCTTGCAAGATTTGACTTAAACAAAACACATGTTACATACTTAGATAAATGGCAAGTTAAAGAAAAGCTCGAAAAAACGAATAATCTTTTACAAATAAAAAAACGCAACAAGTAAGTATTTTAAGAAACGATAACATTTTTTGGCAGTCCAAGTTGGAACTTGATAACTTAGTTGTAAATTAGAATATTAAAAGAATGATCAATGGTTATAAAATCATCCATCATTTCCACAAGAATATTTGCTCTTCGCGTACGACATAAGTATTATTTCAATCTATCTAAATCACTTTAGCAAACCATTTTCAGTAAACTCTCTCGTGGATTGAGATGCAGACGGGAGATTTATATGAAGGATCTGAAGATTATGTCAGAAGATAAGTCGTTTTTTGAAGCGAATGAATAAGAACCGCTTCCGTTTAACGTGGATATTTTAGCGATGAAATTGCTATGCAAAGTAAGCGGAATCAAGTAATGAAAAGCATTTTTTTTTGTAAATTATGATTATTATGCAAGTAAACGTTGGTTATATGCCCCCTTTGATTTTTGATTTATTTTTATTATTTGTTGTTATAGCGGCAACAGAAATAAACACTCAGTGAAAATTTTGAGGTATTCCTACCTATTACGGTTCATGCGATAAAGCCCGCTAACAGACAGATGGACAAAGGCATGGACGGACAACGATAGCTTAGTAATAGGGTTCCGTTGGCATCGTTCGGGTACGCACCGTTCCTAAAAAGCAATCAGTACGTATCTACGAGTTTAAAACCTGACGTATGTTTATAGAATGCACAAAATTCATTATTTATTACAAATTCTTCATGAGGTAAACAACTATCAAAGACATGAGACCTGTATTTAACTAGGTCCACCAACCTGGCCACTTCTGCGTAATTGTAACACCAATTTCAATAAACACTTAAATCACATTTGATAACTTAATGAAACTTTTAGTACATCACTATTATCAGGTTGCTCATTTCCCAAAAATACCCCTTTCAGTAACAGAATAGACACAGGCCTTACAATTACAATAAATCTAACAATATGTACCGCAACCTACAATATGGTAACTTGCCAATATTGTCCCTAAACACAGGTTCAACTTGCGATCATAACTTTGGCTGATTGTGTCACATCAAAGGTTATTTGTAAGTTAATGGAACCGACAATTTGAGGAAATCGCTATCTAAGGTATAAGTGTGATTCGTAAATCTGAAGGATCTTTATTACCTCAGCATAAACTATGCAGATTAGATTTTATAACCAAGATTTCATGCTCATCAAGGCAAGGAAAAAAACATTTGTAGATAAATATTTCGAAAAAATGTTTTTGTATGTACAAAAAAGGACATGAATTTTTATTATGTTCCATAAAAATATATGTTGCTGGCAATGATATTATGTATCGCCCCAAACTCGCAACACAATTTTGATACATGAATATTTAACTAACTGAAAAGCTGTACATCTATCTACTTTAAATATATACCTGTAATAATCAAAGTACATTAATGTAGTTTAGTTTAAACAATAAAGGTTCATTAAAATGCATTGATGGTCATAGAATATATATTAAGCATTTTTAATTATTTAGAAATATTGACGGTTTACTCACGCACATTCTCGGGATCACCCGACAAGTTTCAAACTCTATAGGAGTCCCTGATTAGGGAGTCTGAACATAGTTGGGCGATCTTGATAATTTGCGTGAGTAAACAGTCAATATTCCTTAATAAATTATGAATACTGCTCAGTTATTATACAAATTAAGCATTTTGATCAAGAATCAATATGGGACGAACCGTTTTCGTGCCTCATCAATGATAAGCTTCGTATAAATTTAATATCTTGCAACGTCAGTAATACGACGTTCGTACATTAATTACATGCTTCAGACGACAAACGATTATCATAAACGAATCTGATATACCTACGAAATCAGAAATCTATAGTAGCGGCCATAAACCCAAAAAGTGAGAGGTCGAGGCCATCCTCTGAGTTGGCTTCGTGCCAATAAATACGACCAAAGCGTCGCCGAACATAAAATATACTTGCTTTAAAGTACTCAAGTCTGTTTTTAAAAGTTACGACTTATGGTAATCATTGCAATCGCTCCCTTTCATTGCTTTGACACTAAAGAGCTGTCCATTCTAAGTAAGATTTGTTTTTTATTTCGTCCATTGTTTTCACTTTGTGTTTCCTTATTTACCTATTCGTAAGTTTTATATAATTCTATTTTCAATTTTCGATCAGTTCGCGACGCGGCGCGTCGCAACGCGAAAGTTTTAAACTTATTACTACATCGACGCTATGAAAGATGAATTGTAACTTGAACTTTTTCTACTTATAGGTACAATATAGATAGACAAAATAATATGTGATAAAGTTCCCTCAGTATTTTTTTTCTTTTAGAAATAGTACGATTTAAAGGAATTATTTGCTCTATTTTACAGACTCATTCTTAACTAATAGTTTTTAAATAGATGCTATCTTCAGGTGTGACCTGTGCATATACTGCAAGATACAAAAGACGTGCTCGTACAATGCACAAAAATGTTTAATAATTTTAAATGGGGGTTGAGTTTGTGAACTATCCATCACCTTTTTTGCGTAGGTATCTCCTATCATAAGTAACTAACAAGCAAGTAAACAACAGCTATGATCAATGATGACAAGTTATAAATCATGGGAAATTGTTGTTTCTTTAGAGATATTGGATATTCTTTTACATTTTTTTTTACAAAATTGGCATAAATTTATTTTAAATTCTTTTCTAATCAATCATGGCTATTTGACAATCTTCATATTTACAAAAACACGCTCAATTAAATAAATCGAATATCAAAATGACTTGCTTTAAAATATTTCCATTCTGTTTCGTTGCATTCATTCTTCATTTCCCAGTGGAATACTGGCCGCTCATAAATTATTCTACGACACTTCAAGCAAATACCACGACGTATTTTCGCTTCCAGAAATATCGCTGCCCTTTAAATGATATTATTTAATTGAATTGCAATCCCTGAAAAGGTTTGGTAGCTTTAAATAATTTACAATTCCCTTGCTGAATTGTGTGAGAAATTTATGTTAAAGTGTGTCAGATACTGTACAAATCTTGGGATAGTCCCAAAGGCTTTACGTGCGTAAATTTCAGGAAGAACGTTGTTATCTTTTCAGTGATGTTGTATAAGGGTGTATTAGGATAGGCTTGTTTCGCGTTTGATATTGTTTATTCATAGTTTGTTGTTGATACAAATAAGGTGCGATACCTTTAAAAAAATAAAAATAAAAAAAAAACATACATTTGGCTAGTTTAAAAAAACAATGCAAAACCTTTTTGCTTGTTCTATAACTAGAGAATTAAACGATCATATTTAAATGGAAGAAAGATGTAGAAGTCAGAAAAAAATAAGAACTAAACCAAATTGAGATCTATTGGAAAAGCGCTTGACGTGACAAGAATTTATTTGATGCAGACGGATTAGAAATTGGCTACTTAGTTTTGTTGTGCATGCAACTACCGAATTTTAAACCTCTATTTATCGTAGTTTTTAAACGATTCATAGTAGTCAAACCGTTCAAGGTATAAAATGATATAAGATATATTTTTTTATAATGAACTAACTGTTCCCGAGTTTCAGGTGAACATACATACACACATACATTCTCTTTTATATGTTACAGAGATTTAAACAAGACCTCAGCTTTAATCGTATTTTATATTAATATTTGAATTCGTATTTGGATGTTTGTTACTTTGTGCATTATTTAAATATCGTGCTCTTTATATACTACTAGCTGTGCCCGCGGCTTCGCTCCCGTCAACTGACTACCTACCTTACTCTTCCTACCCTACCCTACTTATTTTTTTTTTGTTTTTGAACCTTCCCTGTATTCTAGCGAACAAAACAAAAAAAAAAAAATATTCAAATCGGCCCAGCCGTTCTCGAATTTTAGCGAGACTAACGAACAGCAATTCATTTTTATATATAAGATTTGGGTAGCAAGAATAAATAAAGAACGATAACACTAGTCATCTATTTATATTATATATTTGGATATCCACGGAAATAATTATGCGATAATAACTAGTTCATCGGGTTTATAAGCGGCAACCGTGTCCGGATCGAGATAACGTAATATCCGCAATGCTTCCGTCACTGCCGGTTTATCTTTATCAAAAGGTCGTAAAATTGTATACTTTGGTTTTGACCTAATAAAAGTATATAATAATTATAATTTAACTAAACCAAATTAAAAAAAGTTTTTATAAGTTTAGCTTCTTCACGTGCTTGTAAAGTTGACGACATTTTTCCTTTTTCAAATAGATAATACAGTAGGTGTTCGACTAAGCGCGGATTTTAGCGCGAAAATTTTTAAATAAATTAAAATATATATTGATAAATTTATATTTTAATATGTAATTTTTTAAATTTTTAACAGTTCTTTCATACAAAATCTGTCAGATGTCCATTATTTTCCACGAATAAAAATTACCTGGCGTAAAAAAAATCCGCCATAAAGCATAGAAGTTGTTATTTAGAACATTACAAAGGCTTTACATGAAATATTAAGTAAATTTTCAAGAATGAAAAAGTAATATAAGTCATAAGCCGCGGTGGAGAATATTTGGAAATTACTCCACCGCGTATAACCGCGTACACCGCGTTAAGTATAAAGTTGAAAATATGATAATGGAAAAACCTTTACCTACGTGATGTAAATTTTCTTTTAAATTA
This sequence comes from Diachrysia chrysitis, assembly GCA_932294365.1. NCBI lineage: Eukaryota > Metazoa > Arthropoda > Insecta > Lepidoptera > Noctuidae > Diachrysia > Diachrysia chrysitis. The sequence goes on from OW028647.1 coordinate 6,408,678, forward strand.
GCCTTATGCCGCCAGAAAGAGTAACATGTGGCCTCAAAATATTGGATCATCTATATTCTTATGCAATATTACATTTTATATTAAACTTCAGGAAAGCATACGATAAGATACCTTTTTTTTAATCTCTGTCGATGAAGTTGAAGATAAGTAGTTACTGAAATATGTTAGACAGATGCTGTGGATACCTATATGTATTTAGATACAAATTAATTCGAGATTTAAGCCGTTTACACGACGTTAGAATAAATTTGAAAAATTACTTTATTAAAGATAAACTTTTCGTCAAATAGATAGCTACGATATTTTAAAATATTAGTAACAATAACATTATTTGAGGATAATGATAATTGTATAAGGTATTTAAAGACAACCTTCGGACTTTTGATTATATATTCTTGTTTTGCAAGTAACGAAGGTATGTATTCTATTCTATTGCAGACTAGAAAGATTAAAGAGGTTTGTATAAAACTTGAATATTTTTATCTAGCCGGTCAAGTATACAAACAATACACATTGTCAATGCGACGCTGAAGGAAAACGCAAAAAAAAATATCAAATAAAAACCAGACTTAAATACACTAAGACAGCTGAAAATCACGTACCTATTTAATAGCTTAGCCAAAGTTGGATCGTTATCTTAGACTTGCAAGCCATCCAGCCGTAGGAAATAGGAAAATCTGGAGTTAACGACAGTACCGGAGCAAGATGGGTAAACTTTGAGCTCGCAACATCACAATTTGATGATTATATTAAGACTAGCTTTCGCCCTCAGCCCCATCTGGAAATCGGTTATCGCAGCAAAAAGTAGCCTATGTCCTTTTTTGGAGATATAGCTTACTCCACACCAATTTTTATCAAAATCTTATGCGTGGTTTTGCCGTGAAAGAGTAACAGACAGACAAAAAAACAAAATTTGAGATTTATAGTATTTGTATGGTATAAAAAGGTTCGTCTCATGTTTGCTGGTAAAGAAGCATTTAAAATTTATGACGAGGTATTTATCCACGTTTCAGCTCGTATGCCGTAGGCAGACTATTCATCCATGCGAGATTGTGGATTCTTTTCAATGTAATATTTGTTAAGAATTTACTGCAACAACATTTTTTGTTTTTTTTCTCTGACATTCTATGTGTATTGAACCTAAAGTTAAAAGTGCTATTATAACTGGTTTGTTTATTGTATAATCGCCTTATTCGCATTTCACTTTTCAAAGTCCGAAAGATGCATTAGTATCCCATTCGTAAATAAAATTAATAACACATTCTACTCACGTAACTTACTACTGCACATTTAGATATTTGTTCTTGATTACTTTTCCGATCCGAAATATTTGGGGTTCAAATAGGTCCTGGATCCGTTAATCAATATTCATGCTTATATCCTAACTGAATAGATCGTTTATACCACAGACCACCAAGTCTCTAGGCCTCAATTCAGAGATAATACATAAACACAAAATAGATACTACCGTTTTTTTGTTTTTATAGGAATTCCATCCAGTTTTGAATCAATTACTAAATTGGATAATTAAGAACGAGCTAGTCACTCCATGCAAAATATTTTAACGTAATTTACAATCAAAATGTGTCCATAAAATTAAAACTCTGTGACTTTAAAAGACTTCAAAGTCGCTAGAGCTATCAGTTGTATTCATTAGTGATAAATATACCTAATATTAAAGGTTTAAATCAGTACAAGGCACAGACTGGTACGACGCTCTGACATAACGCACACATTTGTATTAGTTTATTAATCCTTTACCTTATGGAAATATCAAAGGTAATATGTAACTGTAAGCTACTTAAATTACTAGAGTTCTATTTCAATCAATAAGTACCTACATATTTAGAAAATGTTAATCAGCCATACTACTGTCTATAAATCGATTTAGAGCTGAACTCCAAAACAATTGAATCACAGTATCGAAAAATATATTTATCTATTTTCTTTTTGGTGTTATTTTGAGCAGCGCGGCGCTGATGTTTTAAAAAATCCGTCCTTTAATTAAAAAATCCTATTTCAGTCAGTGAGTCTTCACTTTGTAATTTAATGTTATCTATTTAATTAAAAAGCTGTGAATCACAAGGTCAAGAATTTCAATTCTGCGTCGGGTCAATAAACTTACAGCAAATTTACTGTAGAAGGCCGCAGTTAGCAAGTTGGCGGTTACACCCTCGTTACAAAGAAATACATAAAGCCGTGGGCTTAGCGCCTCTACTCGCGGTTGAGTCAGATTGCCACCCCATTAAACTATAGCAAATACATAAAATAGTACACTCGTTACTTTGTGCCGTGTATCTTCGACAATGTTCTGTTGTCCTAGTCTAAGCGTCACAGTAAATCGTATAATTAGGTGTAGAAAAATTATTTTATATTTTTTTCTCTCCTATTTATTAGTTCTGATAATAACAACTTCATAAAAAAATATATTCAAGAATAAAAATATATAATTTATACTTTAAGGAGGTAGGACGGTAGGTACTAACTAGAACATTGTTGGTCGCTAAACTAAAACATTACAGTAAAAAATATTTCATAGAACATCGAATTTATTTCTCAGCTAAAATCTTAGGCCGTTTATTTTAAATAATTATTTGGTATAATATATTTAAATAAATTAAATATATCGGCCTTTAAATACAGCAGTGACGCAATCAAAGCGAGAATTCGTCGCTTAGAAACGCAAAATGAACAGTTGACATTTATAACTTGCGTGCCAAGGCGATAAGTGTGGGCAATACTGTGTTAGAACGACAAGTTTATTCCTCTAACGTTTCTTTTAGAACTATAATTAATTATTTATAATTATATGTAACTTACCCATATTTTTGTAATGTAACAAGTAGCAGAAACATTTTGAGATATAAATTAGTATATTTATAACTATAATTCTGTTCGGATAAAGATTAATAATCCAATTATTTTCAAGAATCTGAGACAGTATAATACTACTACAAAACTTTAGACACCAATTAAAAGAAAAACCTATTTACAGTCTTTATTTTTATTAATTAATTAATGTTTTAATTTATAACGATTTTTCACTTCATCTTTATTATAAAAAACCGTACAATAAGTAAAAAAAAGGTTACAACATTTTCTATTCGAGTATTATTTTAGAAAGCTTTAAATAAAACAGGTTAAGGTTTCATCAAGAAAATTAAGCTTCAAAATAACAAGACTAGTTTTACTTAAGACTACAATTAGTAAAACTTTAATTAATTTTGCTGTAGATCTCGGAAACTGTGATTTATATTGCCCAACTTATGCAATCTACCGTACATCACTGTCATATTACATTCGACGTTGAAAGCGCTTTTATTTCAAGGCAGTAAGGTTTATTTTCGTAACTAGCTAGAACTACCTACTGTTGTGTGGTTGACCGTAAAACAATTTATTTAAATATCTCAGTGGCTGTTGATTATCAAGTTATGAACTGGATATTTCATGAAGTATGATTAAGTTTTTGCAACTGTACCTATTGAAAACTAAAAGCTTTTCCCTAACATTATTTCAACCATATTTAAATAAACTTGGCACGGAGATTTCTAGCACTCTTAATTAATATCTGAAAGCGAATAAATCTTTAAATAGAAGTAGACTATTTCGTCAAGTTAAGATTTGCTTTTCTTTTGCCGGATGGGCCAATTTTAGATACTTAACTTTCTCTTGGCTGAATACTGATACGTATTGACGTATATAGAATAACGGCGTCTTAAAACTGATTGCAGTTTAAGACGCCGTAAAGTAGCGACAGATAGACATTTAAGAACGTGTTAAAGTTAAGTAGCGTTTCAGTATTGGGGGTCCATCTCATAAATACTGAAATCGATCCTACTTAATTTTTCCAGTAAATAAAGAATATTGGGAAATTTGTCTAGTGAGGATTTTCTGAAGATCGTTCTCGATAAACCTCCACTAAATACCGACATTGAGTAACACTCTAACTTCCTGACACTAACTTATTAGATTAGGAGGGTAATGAAGCAATCTGTACATACATAAATAGCGTTTCCTAATTACTTGCAAACATTTCTTAACTACGCCCATTCTCTACTGTCATAATTAGCGCGTTTTGTATGGAAATATTATCTACCATTACATAGTAAGGATGTCGATTATTTTTGACGTGACAACGTCTTATAAATTGGTTTGCCGGGTGACACTTCAAGAAACTGGGTAACGCTCCGCTCACGTTATGCGCTCACAATGAGAGCGAGTGAGAGGCACGCGTCCCTTCCACTTGGGCATGGTTAGCCCGCCTAAGAGCGAGAGAGACAGACATTGACATTGACAGTCGTTGTCACGTAAAACTTTCGCCCGTATACCGACTTTACAGGCAACCAATTTTTTTTCTCATATATCCCTCTTTTTGAGTATAAAAAAATATTAGACAGAAATATTACAAAAAGAATATGAAGATACAGTGAATGGCAATTTTGCGTGACGTCACTCTACAATTTTAGCCAGATTTTGACGTCACAAGCCCCGATTCTTGAACTTAAACGTGCTTTATTTTATTCACCTTTTATTGTTTTGATAAAGGAAATTATGTATTTAATCTTTTTATTTAGTCTAAGAGTGGGAGTATAAAAAAAAATGTCTACATCCCTACTAGCGAAATGGAAACTTATAACAACATAGGTGATGTGTTTATGTATATGTTGAGGTTAACAACATTGCTTATTAACCGTATTATACACGTGTCCTTTTAACCCTTTGATTTCCAATCCAAACTCCAAAGCGATAATTGGATCTTTTGATACCTGAACTGTTACATCAGAATCAGAACTTTAGGATGTGCTCACTAGTGCTTGTCTAACGAGAAATACTTCGGTTAATTGGGTCTACCTTGAACATTAACGTATTAATTATAGTTATTCACCGTATTATATTATTCATGGCTATATGGGCTTTGAGAAAGCTTTCAAGGGTAAAAATATTTGAAGCGTAACCAGTCTATATATGTATATAAAATGCTGTGTCCTGAATGACTGACGGATCAACGCACAGCCTAAACCGCTGATTGAAGAGACCTGAAACTTGGAGTGTGTGTTCTTTGTATGACGTTATTCAAAAAACGTTGAAGTCACATAAAACTTTGATGCAATGCTATACTCTTTAAAATTGGAATGTCAAAAACCATATTTGACTTTTACGCGGACGAAGTCGCGGGCTAAAGCTAGTAAATATATATAAAGCGAGTTAATTTCATCCAATACGTTGGTAACAAGGTCCTTTTCAGTAAGTTTCATAATCCTATACATGCAACTTTTTCTTTTTTTCTTTGGGCATGATTTCGTAACGAAAAACGTGTTTCAAAACTTTTAGTAAGTAAGTACGTGATAAAACTCCCCAATTTCCTGTTTTTTCGACTTAGGATGGCCGATAAATGGACATGACGCGATTAATATTAAATAGGATAAAAAATAAAAATCTAAAAGTAGGAAAACGAAAATTAATTTTAATTTATTTACCACGAAAGGAACGTCGAATAATAATGACGTGTTCAAAACGTGTTCTGCGTCGAACAAACCACTTGAAATTCATCTCCCATACTGCGATTAAGAATAAAACCCTCATAAGTACCCACTACATTTTTATTTCTCTCCTTCTGTACTTTCCAAATAAGCTATAAAATAAAAGTACCTCTCCATCTCAAGTCCAAGTAACATTTAAATTTGGAGCAAAAAAAACTATTCAAGTCGCACGTGTCAAGAATTAAGGAAAAAAAGTCGTGACGTCCTTTTAAAAACCATAAAATTTTTCTTCAGAGGTCGAAGCTGGATTAGTTCAGATACGTGACTGAAATTTCGAACAACTGTTTAAAGATACACATTCTACAATAATGGTAGCCTGAACATTTTGCGATATTATAATTTTGAGTAAATATCTAAAGGGCAGTAGAGTGGAGTTATATTGCAGTATTGGTCCATTAAAACTGGCACTTTGTTGTAATCGACAGAATATAATATAGATCTAACAACGATGAAAAAAAAATCACCTGTTTCAGAAAATAAGGTATTTTGTATGTTAGAAATGTGCGTTTATCTGGGTAACACTTAATATTAATTATTTATTAACACTTTAACACTTTTATATTCGTATTCTTTAGACATTTATAATACGTCTACAACGAGTGTGTGTTTGTAAAATAGTTTTATTTAAATAGCGTAGCAACAGCTTATAAGATAACTTTATATAAGATAAGATAATAAAGATACAAAGAAAGTTGCGATGTGAAATACATTAACATTGAATGCAATCGCTGTTCTGATACTGTCAGTGCTCGAACACTATTGTGGAATTGTAACTCAATAGACGAGACCGTAGACAGTTAGTAGTTTCTAGAAATACTAGCTCCCTTGAGAAATACTTCAAAAGATAAAGCTAACAACAGAAATGTTTTTCGATCAACTATATAGGAAATAAATTTTCTACTTCCGTTTACTTAAACAAAATGTTGTAAAGAAAATAACGTTTTTAAGTTAATCGTCATAATAGAAGAAACAAAATACAATCTACTTTTGCGAGAGTTTCGAAAAGCTCTGACAATAACGCTCTGACAATACTGGAATGTAACACGATACTCAGTTGGTATTCTATAACAAATGTATTGACAAACATTCAAAAAGGGACGATCTTATTTTCGTTGAAAACATTATTTGCAGAAGACTTTTTAGACAGACAGAGAAAGAAGGGAAAACTGTGCATCAGCTGCCTAATGTACCGTTAAAGTTTCAAGACTCTGGCACACTTAGAAATTAATGACGCTTGCAGGCAACGAGCTGGCAACATACAGCTATTTTCTGATGCAGTAATCTTGAGAACTAATAAGGAAGTTTTAAAGATTACTGCAGTATAGATGTGTGATCATGTATTTAAATGTCTAATAAATATAGCCGCCTGTATTTGAAGAGAGAAGAAAAAGAAAGAAGAGAAGAGAAGAGTAACTTGAGGAAGGTGTGTGGAATAAAATATTAATAGAGGATTGAACCTAACCTTTTTTAGTGTTAAGGACCAGGAGGGTGTCAACGGGACCATCTGGATTACTAAGCCTCCGTTGTCCGTCCGCTGTACATCTGCCGGTCAGCCAGTATCTCATGAACCGAAATAAATAGAGAGTTGAAACTTTCATTAAACGTGTATTTCTTTTGGCGCTATAACAACAAATAACAATTATTATTAAAAAATGGAAGGGGCTCATTAAAATGGTACGCACGTTCATGCGCGAGTCCGACTCGCGCTTGGCGGTTTTTTTTTTATCATGGAGAATTCTCATAGACTTTAACGAACATCAAGGGGTTCTGGGGTAGATGTTTCTCCCTATCCTTAAATTCCTCAAAAATATAAATAGGTTAGTGTACTTGTTAAAATTCAATTTGGGAATGTTCAAATCGTCAAAACAAGTTATATCACAATTTCAGATTTAGTTCATTATTTCAAATTGAACGAATGCAAATTTTATTTAATATTCCCTGTTGAATTATTGTCGTCAATGATTAATTAACGTGTGAAGCGGTGCCTGAAAGTAGCCTCCTCGAATCACGTACTGAATTTTCATTATATTTAGAGCACTTTGAGTAATCAGCATCATCATTCAAACTGATTGGCTAAACCATTTACCCAGATAATGAGCTCGATGCTTAATGAGCTTGTGAAACGGTAGAATGGACACTGGGAAACTTTACATTATATAGATTCTGTTGATGAATCAGTCTATGGAACTACGTACTTATTATTTTATGATATAGATAGAAACAAATAAATAAAAGAGCGTTCAAAAAATAAATACCATTGCTCGTACTGCAAACCGAGAAAATATTGAGAAAGAAAAGAACAAAAGAAGTAAGTATTAACGAGTTCACAAAACAAGATGTTGTTTCGGCTTCGTATAATAACGACCCCGAAATCCAATTTAAATGAAGAATGCCAAGGATCCACTTTGCTGTCGAAAATAATTAATGTTGATTTTATAATAAGAAACTGTCGCCGTCTCTCGGGGTCAAACATTGACCGTTTTTTAATGACAAATTAATTCTGTATGATTAAGTAATCGTTGACTATCAATTTGATGTAGAAAAAGTATTTATTAAAAAATGTTTTTGAAACACAAGCTTTTGAATCAGCTAGGCTTAAAGTACTGGTGGAAACAAGTCAAACAAGCCCAAACACGGCAGGATTGTGTCGTTTTGTTACACAGTTCCTATGGTCAACTTCTGGTTCCATCATCAAACCAGCTTAAATGTACCATTATATTGTATTGCCAAAATTTCATCTCAATCGGATGTCAATAAGTGGTTCTAATTTAGACTGCAAGATTTGACCTAAACAAACATACATACTAACATGTTTTTACAAGCTTTTCTTTAACTTGCAAGTATACATACATACTATACTAATATACATGTAAAAACATAGATGAATATTATTACAAATTGAAATTAATAATTAATCACAGTCTGACTTAGTCTAACTATTACTGTTCTTTGACTACAGAAAAATCAGACAAAAAAACTGATGTAAAAAACTTTATCAGAGTCCCTGATTTATAAATGAACTGTCGCATACACCGACCTCTATTAAAGTTGACTGCGCTCCCCTAGAAACCATTTGGCTAGCAAACATTTGCCTGCCGAGTCCGATAGAGCCTACATATAGCTTAAATACGCGTGTTCTAAAAAAAGATCTCTATTTATGAATAAATCTGAAGATTTTGAAGGTAAAATGATACGGTCACATAGTTTCGTGTATTTTTTGCACATGGTGTACAAGTATGTGGTGTGTCTTATATATCTCTACATCTGTATATTTTATTAGTAAGGCCAAATATGTGCACTAAAAATATTTATTTGGTTCTTAGTGCTAGACTTTTTTTAGGCCAATAAATTTAGTAAAAATCTCGTTAAATTAAAACTTAATATGATTTTTTACTCTCATTGAATTAATTACCTACTCAAAATAATCGGCAATCCGCTGACTTAAGCGTTGCGATAATATTGAAAGTCCAACAAACGTTTATGGTCGCACGTTTTTAGTCAGTGACTGGCCTTATGTTGATGAAATCGCTTTTATTGAATTAGAGAAGAAGACTTAGCGTCTCCACTAATAAAACATTCAAGATAGCAATAAATAAAATATAGGTACATTATTTATGTTACCGATAATATTGTCCGTATTGTTGGTTTATATTTTCTGACTCAGAATCATTTCTCAGTCAGAAAAATACCTACATATATACAAGAGCTTTGCAGGCTTTGTATTTTAAACTTCAATCACAAAAATTCCGAGAAACTTTTATAATATTCCAGGAACATCTGGTGACGTACATTGGTATTTCAGCACCAAATCTGATTTTGAGAACACGGATTTCAGTTTAAATCTCATGAAAGTTGACTAATCTTCAACAATTTCTCAAAGTTAGGCTTAAATTTGTAAACCACAAGGCAAAATTGCAGTAGTTTGGCTTTAGCGGAAAAGGCGGGGTATTTGGCAATACGTAATCCTAACCCCGCTTCGTTCGACACTTTCTTGTCATAGATGAATGGTGTAGCGAAATCACGTATGGCGGTGAAGCATTGCTTTAAATGTTGCTTTTTAAATTGCACTCGTGAATACGATAGTATAGCCGTGGAATAATATTATATAATTTAAATATATTTAGCACATTGTGGCATAAATGCGGACTTAATGCCTGAAGGCATTCTCTGCCAGTCATTCTATTTTTATCTGCACCAAATTATTTTATTCTTATTTTCACGTTTTTAATTTTATTAATCCTGTGTATTATAAATATTAGATATTTCCGTCGAACTAAATGATGATTACCTTTTTTTGTTAAACATCTAACTAATTCGCGCTTACTAAAAGTATTATTATTTAATTTTTATTAATATTTTCTCATCGGTATACAAAACAAAAAATTCAATTAATCAACAAATTGTCATTAACTAATCTCAAAATTTATTATTGATTTATTAAGTAGTAAATATCCAAAGGTCTTCGAAATTTACAACACAATAGTGAAATCAACTGAGTCTAATATTCTACTCGAAGTGATTCAGAGGTAATGGCGAAGCAGAACTCTTATTACCAGTCAATTTGAGCAATCAACAACGAAGAAACTTCCAAGGCTCGTGAAGTCGAACAACAACGTTGTTACAATAGATTAAAAAACGAATTTCTAGCTTGAACTAAATTGGTTGAAATTATTTGTAGCATTACCGACATAATTTAAAAAACATGTTTTTCTTCTTCTATTTATTTACATTCTCGCACGTTCTTTTCCATTATAAAAATCTTCAAAGAAAAGGTATGTATTTATAGCTTTTCTTAAGGGATTTTTCTTTTGAGTATTTGAAGATGTATTGTCTTCAATTTTTGTATACACAAAATCTCATTGTGTTAAAATCCGCTCCTTTTGTCAGCGTTTGTGACACATTAGGCTGATACAACAAAGGCAAAATGAACAGTAACTTTCTAAGAAGCTGCGAAATTTGTTTGATCGTTCCACAAAACAACAATTCAGAAGAAGAAAAGGTGAAGGTCTTGGTAAAAAAATATTTGATATCAATATACAGCTGACGACGGGATTTAAACAGATCAAGTTTTGTGCTGAAATTTCAGAAAGGCTTATTAGTTATTATTTCAGAAATGTGCCCTTGTAGGCATTTATTCAACGCAGCTTCATCATCATCATTTCAGCCGAAAGACGTCCACTGCTGAACATAGGCCTCCTCCAAGGATCGCCAAAACTCACGGTCCTGCACGGCGTATCCATTAATTCAACGAAGCTTGCTTTACCTATTTTGAAAAATTAAAATTTACTTGAAGCTATATTTGTAAAAAATAGTGCTTTCTTCTCTATTTTGATTCAAGAGAGGTCATATAAAAGCCGTTAATTCCTAAGGCCTAGATTAAAAACCCAAACAATTTAGTACTACGTTGAGCTATTCTCGTAATTTTCTTAATCCGTGAACAATGCCCTGGTTTCATGGCACTGTACGTTGGCGAGGTGCCAGGGAAAAACGCATAATGTTTCACATTGAACTAAAAATGTATGGGTGGGTTTTGTGGGCGGAGACGCCGCTAAGTCGCTGCTGAGACATTGCGGAGTTTCTATGAGTATGCCATAAAATACTTACGTCAAAAATACAGCAGTGTTATAATGAACATTTTTTTGCAACCTGACGCGGGAATTCATGACATGTTCATGACACGTTTCAGCCACTGTCTTGAACACAGAACATATAAATCCTAAAGGGTCTTGAGTTTTCTTGAGTAAAGGTTGGTTAGCGCCTCATAACAGTGTTAGAGCCACAGTCTCCATGAAAATCAAAGTATAAAAATAACTTTACAAAAAAGCACCGTCAGAAATCTTTTAGGTACTATTAACACGTAGAATTCTTAACCTTACTGGTAACAAAAACATTTTGTCTACCATTTTATCACACAAAAATGGTGGGGGAAAATTTAAATTATTTGAATTTTCCCAAATTTTTTATGACAAGATGTTTTATGTATTGGAACGAGCTATCCCCTAATATACTTCCTTATGTTTCCAAACGATGCACGGGGACATCGCCGCTGATGAGTTATTGTTTTGTGTTTTATTTTTCATTGTATTTAATAGACCGCATTAAACTTCATTAAACTATTTTATCGTAGCATCAAGAACAACATCATACTTAAAATTACGAAGAATTACAAAGCTTGGGTATATGCTATGTAAATGCTGGCTGGTGCAAAAATTATAATTTAAGATGAATAGATATATTTTGCAAGTCACCTATTTATTTAATCTAATAATATTACATAAATTAAATATTCACACGCAATTAAACGACGACAAATGGTGCACACCAATAAACAAAATTTGTTGGTATTAAATAACCACTATTCACACAGCTAACTAAAAAGTATGCCGAAAGAAAAATAAATTAAAGAATAAGTCTCGATAAAAGCATTGCAAACTGAAAATAGAACATCAGATTGACATAAACTTTTGCTAAACTTTAAAAGTAAGTAAAGAATAATAGTCACGTTAACTAGTCAAAGAAAAAATACTGTCGGAAAAATAAAAATGTTCTAAGAGAACCTGCTCTTTATGTCACAAAATAGACCCATTTTTACTCACATAATGTACACTGAAGCGTATTAAAATTAGACCCAGAAACTCACCGTGTCATTCCGACGCACAAAGGGCTGTTTTTCACTGAGCTATCCAGGCTTGTGCCAAGCGGTATTGAATCTTATTCCCCTCTGCCACATGTGTCAAAATCGCTCGCACTTTTGATTGAAACACTTGACAAGGACGCGTCACTTGCAACTTTTGGGTAATTGCATTTTAGGTTCGATATTGATGAGCTTATAATTTAGTGCAATGCGGACTGTTTCGGGCCGAACGTGGAAGCGGGCGCGGCCACTACCGCACAGCCGCGAACTACCCTGTTAGAGGGAATAGTGACGCGCTACGCGTCAAGTTATCGGTAAAAATAAGTTCTACTGTCTGGTAAATAAATACGGTAAATATTATTTTTATTTAAGACTATGTAATTGTTTGGAATATAACAAATATATGTAAGGGGTAATATTACAGCTAGGGTATCTCAGGGAGATAAATAAGTCCGAAACTTGAGAAAACAGTTTAATCTAGACACGGTTACGGTACAAGGCGCGTGCGTCGCGGCCATGAGTGGACTGTCGACCTTGCTATAGTATTATTCGATCGCAAGTCCGAAATTTAGTAATATATTATAATAATAAACTAGATGACGTCTAAGGCGTCGCGTTACATATGTATTTATTACGTTAGTAAAATGCCGTAGTGCCGATATTATGTTTATTGATGTCAAAATACTTTTATAGAAATTTTTCATAGCTGTCTTTGCTGCGGTATACTTATACAATTATAAATACCATGTTACAGGTATTACGAGCAATACTTACAAAAAATACCATTTATATTAAAACAGATCTGTTACTCAGACAGTCAATCTTAAAACACATTCAAGAATTTACCAACATTTACCTACTCGACATTTTTACCGTACCAACGCTAGCCGTGTCCCCTCTCTATAAATGTTTTGCACATGCGCAGTAGCCGTAGACACAGACAGACAGACCCCAAGTCTTCGTGGTAAATAATACATTTCAGTCAACTGTGGCTCCACACTTCTTCATGTTGCGATGTTTTACAAACTTTATTTAAACGGGTTTTTATAGAACTCAAGACATTCATGTTTTTATTTTACATGATATTTTTTTCCATTCGAATTAAACATAAATTCTTGTCTAACAAGCTACTTTTAATAATTATGGGATAAAACCAGGTTTAATCCTTGAATAGATCTAGATTTTTTTTATAAATTTTGTTTAATATCTAGTATTGGACCGGTTTTTGTTAGGTAAATATTATTTCATTTACACACTGTTATTATAATAGATAACCTTGTTCATAGCATACTTAAAATAATATGTTAATTTAGATGTTTACTTGAAAATGTAGTGGCCTGAATTAATTAGCCGCGTGACCCTTGTTGTATTTAAATTTATTAGACTTGTCTATATTTATGTTAAGATCTAGGGTCTGAAGATAATAGGGATGTAATAACAGTTGACCCATAATAATAAATATCGTTGTTTGAACATAACAAATTAATTGTAACGTACGATGGTATAGTTTATTTTAATACTATCTTGAATTTAGGACCCTAAATAAAATCGGTCCTGAATTTAGGAAAGTGTAATCGCATTCAGTCTTCTTAAATGCGAATAAAACAAATTCTTTGACATTTATGCTTCCTAATTCAGTGACTGAATTAGGATGACATTTTTGATAGTCTAATAAGCGCTAAAACAAAATATATCTACTATCTATAGTTCAGGTGACAATAAAAATCGAAAAGTATCAGACTTTTACTTTTTTTTTGCAGATTTAATTTGACTGCACGGATCGCCAAATCACAACGCCAATTACCGCTGTGCGCGACGTACTGCGCGTTCAATCCCCGCATGAGACAAACATTTGTGTTATCCACTAATGCTTGTTTTAAGTCTGTTTCTGTCTACTTTTTTCTAATTTTGTGGTGACAGTCTAAAGCCTGAGCTAAATTACTTTACTCAAACAGACACAGAAAGAAAAACAATTTGTGGTTACGTTTCTAATTAGATATTATCAGAATACACGGTACAGCCCTCATATTTTATGAAAAACAATTACAACACCTACCAAAGGTCTCTACATAAATGATTGTGGGTCATGGAGGTAAATGGCGCAGTAATGTTACCGTTAAACCATTTTATATACATACAATGCATTGTAAATACATAATACATATTCATTTCTTTAAGAATACGTTTTATGTAAATCCCATTGTATTTCTGTAAATTGTGTATGTGTGTACAATAAAGAATAAGAATAAGAATAAATAAATGGATCAGAAGAGTATTACCGATTCAGTTATTGTGTGAAGAAATACGGAAAAAGGGTTAAGATGACGGTAGAAGGGGTGAACGGAACAAAATGCCTATTTGTAGAGTACCAAGGAAGCAGGAAAAATAAACCTATAGGTAAAAAGAGAATTAGGGCCGCGCGCACACGGACTGTTTGACGCAGTCGGAATCGAATCTGCGACCGGATACCTTTTAACTATTATTAACTATAGAGAATTCTCTGGCACACAGACTGCTTGAAACAGTTCGACTGCTTCGAGTGATCGACAAAACAAAAGAAGCAAGAGCGGTCGACAGCTCACGCAGTCTGTGTACGTTGATCACTTCCTTCGCGATTGTTGATCATTTTCTGTTAAAAAAAAACTACCCTGATCAAATGTTCAGGTTCAATACATTATAAGTTATTTGCTTTGTGTAAATAATTTGACTTCTAAAGGTCATATTTTTACTTGGAAACATTGTTGAAGAGTAAAAAGTACAAAAAAATGTGTTTTAAATTTACTTAAGAATGATACGTTATTATTAATACATTTTAGAATTGTCTACAGAACTTGGCACACTTTTAGTTCTGAAGTTTCGGCAACTACACTATTATTATCATAGTATTGAACTTGGCTCCTTTTACACATTTATGCTTTTGGTTCACATTAACATAATGCTATAGATTTTTATTTTAACACAAGAAATATAACATTTGTTTTACGAAGAATAGAACATTTCGCATTTTACAAAATGTTTAAACACGTGTCTGTACTAAACTTACATAATTTAGGAGTCGTATAGAATGCACGTGCGATGTAACAATGTCAAGTAGCAAACTCACTCGACTGCCTTGCTCTCATTCGCTTGTAAATTTGAAGGCAAATGTTTGCTGCCTAATTGAATGAACTTCTAATTGGAAAGAATATGAAGCTATTCGCTTCACAAAAGGTTATTCAATGAACCAAGTTTATTTTATGCTGCGTTATACTCTATCGCTCTCTCTCCATATAGTTACCTCAAGGTATAAATATTTAAAGAAGTAAATGATCTCAAATCTCTAAAGAAGTTTGATGTACCAGCTGAAAATTATTACATAATGATAGATCATACATTGCCATAATTATGGAAGGGTATGTAAACATTTTTTTAATTTACTTTTTATTTCCTTATATTTAATTTTATTTTATCAATCTAAGTGTCACGATTCGTGGCATTATCAAGTAGTAAATAGTAAACAAAAATGTGATATTTATATTTAATTTATATTCTAAAAAAAATTTTGTGGATATCATCTTGTTATTAGCTTAATTTAATCATAAAACCCACCTTCCAGAAATTTTGATATGAACAATATAGAAGCACACAAAGCAAAGGATAATTTAATTAGGATGTTATGAACAGACGTAGCCGTGCGTTAGTTAATTAATAAGTAATTATAATAGAATTCACTAGCAGCAAAAGGTTTCACTAGCATAAAGTGCCTAAATAGTGATTTCCTTTCATTTAGATTTTATTTTGTAACTATGAATAAATACTGGACGATTAATAGTTAAAAATTAGAGACTTATTTACAAAAATCTCGACGCTGCACATTCTAAACTCAAAATGTCTATAGAAATCTAGAATTAGGAATCGGCTAAGCAATTGTCGAACACCGTCAATGTTTTTTATAAATCAAACCATTAATGTTTTTGGATTGGTATGCATAATGAGGAGGATTATCTTTTATTAACCATAAATGCACACAAATCTTTATTATGTATTTATTCTATATCTTTACTTTTCTAAAAAAATATCTCAAAATATAATTATGATAATTTATTAACTTCGATCATTCTATTTATGGAATTTTGAGTACACCGCTAAAATAATTCTACCCCACAATAAATTCATTACAATATCGATAACGTATCAATATGAAGATAATATTTGCTCAAATAATATCGTCAGGCACTACATTCCACACGTGTAGCTTTATAGCTACACGTGCGGAATAAGTTGAAAATTATCCTGTCTATGTAAGCATAATTGGTGTTAACTGTTATGATGTGTATGTAATATTTATTTATTATTAGCCGTGATCGTCCCACTGCGGGGTAAAGGCCTCCCTTTCCTCCTTCCATTTGGTGCAGTTGTGTGCTATTACCATCCAAGATCTTAAGACTGAGTCAAGCTCGTCTCGCCATCTCCATCTGGGCCTTTTTTTTTTTTTTTTTTTTTTTTGTTTGGGCGGGGGAATCCTCATGGACACCCGCTCACTCGGGGGAGCGAACGGGTAGTGTCAGACTCTTACTGACTAAACCTGAACCGCCGTGCTACGTCATCCGCGTGTTGTGCTGGTGCGTGGCAATGCATTGCAATTCATCACGCACCAACCGCGGGGTCCGCCGGCCAATAGGGGCCAGCGGATCACTATCGTGATGGTTTGGAGACCGACGTGTAAAGAGTGTCGGCCTCTCCGCCTCATACTGGAGCCACACCCATAGCACGGAATGCGGCCCCCCGTCGTGGGTCCTATAGTCGGACGACGGACACCCCCGTGCCCGACGCCCAGGACCCTAGTTAGGGCGGGAGAGCGCGCTCATGCGCGGCCCTGCGCCGCCCCACTCGACGTCGGCGTATTTGGGGCGCGTCGGGGTCGTCCTCCCGAACGCGCTCCGCCGCCTCCTTCTGGGACATGACCGTCTCGCAGAAGGAGGACAGCGCATTCCACGCTGTGCGACTGCTGAGCGCAGCAGCGACAACAGCCGACAGCGCGGAGACGTCTACGGCCCCCAGCGCCGCCTGGAGAACGGTGCGGGGCGCGGCGAAGGCGGGACATGCGGCCAACGTGTGCAGTGCGGTGTCGTCACCGTCACCACACTGGTGGCACGCAGTTGTCCCTTCCCTCCTAGCGACCAGACACAGGTAATGGCCAAAGGCCCCGTGCCCGGTCAGTATCTGCGTGAGGCGGTAGGTCAAAACACCATACCGCCTCTCCACCCACGGTTGGAAGTGTGGGCGGATCGCCGCGATGGTTGCCCGTCCCGCCGTCGGTCTCGCGAGCCGGAGCTCCCAATTCCGCATCGTGACGAGACGGGCCTGCCTTCGCCAGACTTCACGTTGCCTTGGCAGGGCGTCAGTACCCCGGGACCGGAGCTCGGTGCAACGGGTGTAAAGGTCCGTTAACACCTTTGCATCCAGATCCCAAGGCGGTGTCCCAGCCAAGACGCACGCGGCCTCGTGACCGACGGTCCGGTAGGCCCGGACGATTCTGTTGGCAACAGCGCGCTGCGAACCAAGTAGAACCGCCCGGTTATCGGCCGTCAGTTTGTCACTCCATATGGGTGCGCCGTATAACGCCATCGATCGAATGACCGAGGCGTATAGACGGCGACACCCGATGTCAGGGCCCCCGACATTGGGCAGGAGCCTTCCGACCGAAGCCTCGGCGCCAACCGCTTAAAGTGCTCCCGGAAGCTCAACCGCCCGTCGAGGACCAGGCCAAGATACTTCATCGTGCCTGACAATGGGATCCTCACGTCCTCCACTGTCAGGCACGCGCCGGTAGTGTGTCTGCTCCGGGGGCCGTACAGCACAAGTGCCTCGGTCTTCCCCAGAGCGACGTCAAGTCCAAGCATCCGGATGCGACCTACGACGAGATGGACGCCGCAGGTCGCACGCCGGATGCACTCCTCCTGGGTGGTCCCTCTGACCAACACCAGGGTGTCGTCTGCATAGCAGACGACTTGAGTCCTAGGTAGGAGGGCACCGCGCAGCCAATCGTACCCGATGTTCCACAGGAGAGGTCCTAAGACTGACCCCTGCGGAACACCGCGCCCAGTCTCTTGCCGCTGCGGGCCCGTCAGTCCAGTGTAGGCGACATACCGGTCGCGAAGGTAGTCCGCCACGATGTGCTGCAGATAGAGTGGCACCCCGTGGTAGCGGAGCGCCGACTCTACGCACTGGTGCGGCAGCGAGTTGAAGGCGTTGGCGATGTCGAGCGATACCGCCAACGCCAATCCGCCCCGCGCCGCAGACTCCGCGGCGAACTTCTTCACTTGGCTCAGGGCGTCCAAGGTGGATCGGCCCGCCCTAAAGCCAAACTGACAAGCCGGGTCCCGTGCCCGTCAAGTGCCGGACGATGCGAGAGGCGATGACGCGCTCATCTCCATCTGGGCCTGCCACGAGGTCTATTGATATTCTGTGGGGTCCACAATGTTCTTACTTTAGGATAAAAAACATCAGACATGCGTGCCTGCGTGTAGATACATTTGCCGTGTCCGGCGCAGTTTCACTTCAAGCTAGTGGCTTTAAGTCCAACATCTGCGATTTGTGGCCTGGAGGGCATGTAATCTATATATGAAAATGAATCTCCAAAATGTAACTAACATAACTTCCGAAGGACTGCACTAAATCAGATAATTCTGTTTTATGTTATGTGTCTTATAATAATGACAAGGTTTATACAAAAAAGTTTATGAAAAGTCACTGAGTTGATTAGAAACTAGGTAGGGTATGTAGGTAGGTAGGGTAGGAGGGTAAGTAGTCAGTTGACGGGAAGGAAGCTGCGGGCACAGCTAATATGAAATAAATTAACAAAATACTGTTCCCTTCTCTTTCTTTCCTATCTTAATTACCACTCGTTATTCAAATTACTCTTGGGCCTCTCCTAATTGACTTGTTAGCGCAGGAAAATTAACTTAGAACTTAATGACACTTGAAATATCAGTTTTATGATTTGAGACCGCGCTGAAAGGATGAAAGCAGTAAATAGGCTATGTATTGGCATTCTGCCATAGTTGCTGTTTTGTTGAGCTTTCAGATTTATGCCAAACACCGATTTAAGTTGTACCCTAGGTTTAGTCTTGGCATCAGTCCGTATACGCATGATCAAAACGATCTAGCAGCCTTGAGCGTAGATATTATGATATCATGTTTATTTATTTAGGTAACCCAATTATCTTTCTAGAAGAAATGTGCTATATAAATACTTCCTTTTATCGTAAAAGTAAGAACATTATAGAATGAAATTAATAAAAAAATGAAAAGTTTTTATTTAAAAAGCCTTTAAGGTTTTGAAAAAAGAATAAAAATTAAATTTATCGATAAATTTCGAGATTTATTCATCGAGATTTTATTTATCGAGATTTATTTAACGAGGCCGGACCTCGAACGAACCTAAAATGTAGATCACAAATATTTTAAATACTAGTAGGTAAGTAGATCCTTCGAATGCTTTTACTAGGATACTATGCACTTAACCCGATTACTAAATATTTAATTAGAACAAGGTAAAAGGAACTAGGATTTTCACAGATCCTTTTCAAAAACTTGAAAGAAATCCCCAGACACTGTTCTGCCTTCCTAGAGCTTAGCCAAATAAACTTATTGATTGTCGGCGTTTGGCAAGCTATCAAGTTATGTAAGGACATTTTAATTTGAACTCTAATCTATCTTATTTAAAGCTTATAATTGTATGTGATTATTTTGCAGCAATTCAGATATTCTTCTTGAAAAGACGTCCGTAGAACCAAAATATTAAGAGAATACAAAAAAAAACAACAGTTGATTTACAAGATTACCTTGTTCATAACACTTTTATTTGAAAAATATCTTGGAACAATTAATACACATTTTTGTACTTTGAATTGCAATTACAAATATTGACGTCATCATAACTCGTTAAATTTAGGTATAAAAAATTGATATTCATATTCCTTTTATTATTTGAATTGACATGTTATAGATCATTAGATTGAATTAAATTTATTGTCGTCGTATAGTATGTACCTAACAAGTTATCAATTAATATATTACGTTCTTAACAGTATACAATTAAATATATATTCCAAATCACCTTTTTTGTACCTCATTGGAACACGTAGGTCATTTTATTACATATAATTATATCTTATCATCATCTAAGTTTTAATACGTCAATCCTAGACCTCAATGTTCAATTCCAATGCTTTGGACCAGATACTTAATGGTAAACATTTAAATATACTTCATATAGTCATAATAATTTGGAGCAAATACTAAACGCAGTTTCATTTGGACACATAGTTAGAAACAGTTAAAATGTAATTTGGCAATAGTGTCGGTGATTACTACTTATTACGTGACAATGTTTAACATTAACATGTTGTGGTATGTCTTCACTTAAAATCGCGTCTTAGCCAATTCATTTGTTAACTTTTATCACTTTGTTAACATTTTTTTGGTAAAGAGAGCACACTAAGATAATATGCTTTAAGGGTAGGTATTTACTTAATTAAAAACAAAACATGCAAATTTGTTAAAATACAGCATGTTTTTTAATTGCTAATCTCTTCAGCAGTTTACCGTCATGCAGTTCTATTTATTTCGAGAACGTTCTTCAAAGTCAAATATTTAAATACTTAATGAAATCTTCAATGTTACTTAGAAACACACACACCACACGCACAGTAAAATCATTGTCTATCGAATGTGAATGAATGTCACATAAGTCAGCCTACTTCGAAAAAAGGCCACTTAAACGACAGTCTATATTATTCTCTTTACTGAAGACTTGAAATGGGATCCGGTCCCCAGAGGAAGCACCAGCCTTTTATTGTTCAACAAAAAATTTTGCACAACACTGCTTACAGAAGTTATATTATTTAGTTCTAGTAAAACGGTCTCCAAGTAAAACGGAAATGGATTTGCTATGTTCTGAATTAATCCATTACGTGCCTTGTAGAACAATGTCGAATGCAAGTGGTTCAGGTGTATGCAATCGAGAGACTAGCAATTTACAACGTTCGCACAAACTTCACTCAATATTGATCACGGTCCGTTTTCAGGTTAAGATTTTAGTATCAAAGAGAAAATTTGAAACAATTTTTTATTTTATTTAACGGGTAAAAATAAGCCTCAAGTTATAGAAATAAAAACACATTTCTCAAATTAAAAATCAAGCTTTTATTAGGTGCTCTCTTTAGGGACTTATAAAAGCATAAACTTTTGTAAGTATACTCGTTTCTGGCCGTAATCAGAGGATTTTATTTAAAGCAAGAAAATAAAATCCCGCGGCTCGGAGTCGCTTTAAAAAACAACAACTTGATTTATATTGCAATATCTTGGAAAACTTGGTTAACTTTTCTTGTTGACGCTATTTTTGTTGTTGGTACTTGAGGTTTGGTGAGGTTTAAAAGCTTTTGTTTAATTAAAGATATAGTCTTGCCTGACTTCCGTGTTAATAATATTAAAGGGTGTGGTAAATACCTACAAACTTGTAAATGTGCTGTATATTCTATATAGAATTACGATATATTGTATGTAGATTATAAATATGAATCAGTATTACAGTTACCATGATAAGATATTTATCGATTTATAATACATGTGATTTGAAACATTTCTAAATAACATTTTTGTTTAGTATTTGAGACGAAATAAATTACAATAAATATATGTCATATCGCGAATTTTAACAAATTTATTTTTGATAAAAAAGGCAACTTAAAAATATAGATATCACAGAAATATACCTACATTGTTTTTTTAATTATGTTTATAAATACTTTGAAATATGGTATATTCGTAGGTACGTGAAAAATAAAAAAAGTTTGCCGACATTACGTGTAGATTCCAAATTTCGCATATACCTCACACGTAGGTAGCAAGTCTCTAACACCATACAAATTTAGTCCACAGGGACGCTGAACACTAGATCGGTCGTTGACTTTTGACTAAATAAACATAAACTTCTATTAAGGGTCGTCTGCAACACTGCAACACTTAATTAAGTTCTGTATGCATCGCTTTACCTAAATAAGATATGTTTTAGTTTTTAATTTACATGGAGATTTGAAATTTCATGTCGGGTGACCAGTTTGTCCATGAGAACTTCCCATACAAAAAAAAATCATATCATAACTGTTTCTTTTGCCATTATCTACGATACTCTTATAAGCTGTAGGTGGCGAAGTTTCTAACATTTGTTAGCTTAAATACGCTTTTATGTTTTATAAAAAAAAATGCTAGTCTAACGGCTGTATAGATGAGCATGCGATACGCTGATATTCGACCGACGCAATAATGGTTTTATGGCGTAGATTCCTCGACGATAGCATAATGGAATCGTCACGAACCTATCGCCTATAGAGATCGTCCCCAACAGATATTAGATCGGTATTATTAGGTATATAAAAATCTGCTATAGTGATCGTGAATAAAAATTTCAGCACATTTTTTGCATCTACTTGATTTATTTTAGTTTGACTAGCATAATTTGCATACTAAGAAGGTACATGCTTTTCGTAATACAATATCTAAATAGAAAATAAACTCTGCATTTTATAGTTCAACCAACGTATTTCGTTTTATTTGGATATTATGTAAAACTTGCAAATTTTCTTTTCAAATTCTGCACCTTTTTATAGTAATGAAACGGTACCCCGACGTATTACGTATTCCACGCAAAAATCTCTCGATGCGAGGACCCATGTAAAATTAATATTCCTGTAATATTTTGGGTTGCTCGCTATGAGAAATATCTCGACTTTCATTCCCCTCGCATTGTTTCGTGAGGCGTGAACTGAAGGGTTATCACGAACTTGGTACGCAGTAACATAAAATATAATAATTATATACGTTACACGAAATACGCATATACCAGCGTGTATACCTTTATAACTGGACTTCTTTTACGAAAAATGAATGCTATTTTTTTTACACTCAAAATTAAAAGCTAAATTCTTAAAAGAGTGTATTTTTTTATCTATACTAATATTATAAAGCTGAAGAGTTTGTTTGTTTGTTTGTTTGTTTGAACGCGCTAATCTCAGGAACTACTGGTTCGAATTGAAAAAATATTTTTGTATTGGATAGTCCGTTTATTGAGGAAGGCTATAGGCTATATAACATCACGCTACGACCAATAGGAGCGGAGCATAAATGAAAAATGTTGCGAAAATGAAAAACCGTTGAAACTAAAACACGCGAACAAAGTCGCGGGGGACAGCTAGTAACTATATAAGTTTTATAACAACTTCAAAGGCTGATTAAAAGGTATTTAACATAAGTGAGCAAGTTTTTTTGCTGGATATAAAACTGCATATTACTGCGAACGCTATTTTAAATAATTAATGTGGCACTCTGGAATTTCCCTGTGGGAACTGTGACCTGGTAGCAGCTACTGAATCAATTCTTAATGCGCTAAGCGTACGTAACAAAGGGTATTGTGGTTTACTTGATGCTAAGTATGAACTTTTAAACAGAAGCATAAGTTTAAAACAAAGCCTATAAAGGAAAGATTAATTGTTCACTTCAAAATTTAGACTCGTATTTCAGACGCCTTTTGTAAGATTTTATTTTTTTTATTTTTTGTCTTTTTGAATTAGTTGGTGGTTTTTTTTACGAACATGACTTTGTAAAAGTGAAGATTTAAAACTTCGTTATTTGTACTCTTGCTCTTTATTTCTAGAAACTGAATCTACAAAGTTTTCTCAGACAAAACACACACAATTTTACTCGTAACTAGGGTTGCCTTGCGGTTTGACCAGCGTAAGTAGTCCCCGTTCCCGACTTTTCTTTTATAGTTATTCTGCTATTCGATGTGAAGACAAATCCAACAAATCAAAGATCATGATAATCGGTCCACCCGTTCTTGTTTTATAAAAGATGTAACTCACCCGATTTTCTGTTTTATATATACAGATTTGTTCAATGGATGTTCTATGGAGAAAGAGAGGTGGTCTGGACCTGCAGTCTGTGGCCGCTTTACAGCGATTTGTCGCTCATTGTCACCCTATGCTTATAACGGTATTAAGTAGTACCTGCTTTCGATTTTTATTCGCAAATTTAAGGCCTTATCGCCCTACCTTTACGACGGTAGGGTAAGCCTTTAAAAGTTAACAAAAATCGTTATGGTTATCGCTAAGCATGTCAAGACTGCAGACTCTAGTCTAGATGTTGTAGTTTTAAACCTCATTTTATTATGTTTCATCCTAAAATAAACGATCTCTAAATCAACTTTTAGTTCCAGCTTTAGTTCTAGTGCTTAACTGAAGTGTAAGTTCCGAAGTAACGCTTGAACAACAACCCACAAAGGTTTCATGTCAATTAATCACAGTCGACCGCTGCTCACTCGGGTCGCTCGTTCGATTCCCGCTCCAATACACACATCTATTTATACGGCACTCAGAAATTGCATTCGACCTCATTTTCATGTTATCTTCATTACATTAAACTATATTTTGTTTTTTCTTGACTACTTCCCATAATGGCTGTACATTCGCAAGAGTCGAAAAAACGGCAAAATAAATAAAAATTATGAATAGAATCTTTTCGAAATACTTATTCTTGTTCTTCTAAAAGCCTAACAACAAATAAAGTGGAGAACATTAAAGACCGGTGAAACAGACAAAGTCTGCAAGTACTGCAGTAGACCTCTTGCATAAAAAAAGGAGAGCTCAATAATATAATTTGACACAAGGATCTCTATTTCTAATCATGTTATATTATAAACAAAATGAAACATTGCTCTATGTTCAGGTCATCGACAGCATTCTGTATATTTAAGCACTAGCCACTACACAGTCTGAGAAGCTCTTGCATCGTGAAATTATTTAGTTTACAGGAGACTAAATCTTATTCTCTCTCACATAAAGTCTGGAGTCCATTCTCAAATATATTGTGCAAGAATTACTATCCTGTGTATGAAAAAGTAAATAGGGCCGGAGAGACAAAACTTTTAAATTAATAATGAATTGCTCAAAATTTTAAATAACAGCATGGGTGACTCCCATGGCACCACTAAACACTTGAAAGTTACTTAAAACATGAAACCGCTAATCTCCTCTAAATAAGATAAGTTTAAGTTGATGCATAACCAGTCCTCATTATACTCACGAGAGAACATTATGTACTTTTGAGATTTATGTAGGTACCTACTCACAATGTACAGTGTGTACACCGACTATGCAGGAGTAAATCCGAGTACATAACACCGTACATTCTTCAAAATTCGTAAGAATTTACGCTACGGGTACCATGTACCTACCTATCTACCTACAGAGTACGTACTGGTATATTATGTATAATCATGAATTTCTCAGAACACTCACGTATTAGGAACGACTGTCGACACCAGCCGCATAAAGTATGAGGTTCATGTTTGGGGAAATTGTACGGAGTTCCATTCAACCCTAATTCGAACAAGCGTATTTTGTTTTGGTACTTTCAGGTATAGGTACTATATTAGACACATTGTGTCGGCTTATGCAACAATAGCAGATTTATTCCTTTTTAAATTAAATAGATATAATACTTTGTTTTTTTATTGTTTTGAAGTATATTGTGGCTTAAAAATTATGGTATTATTAGGAGTGTTTGCTAACCAATTTATTACGTTTGAAAATAGCATGTTTTACAATTTTCTTTATTACTAAATACTCAATAATTTATTACTTTAGTTATGTTTTAATCAGGATGTAACAAAGATTGTTTACAAAGCTACATCCTTCAGAATAATTTTAAACTGAGTAATATTACAAAATGTCTTCAATAACTAACCAAATTGCTTACAAACGTACTGAGTAAAAAACTCAAAACTTGAACATCTTAATACTGACATCTATCGAAACCTTGGAAAATTTCAAGTAAGCTTATATACCAATCGGTGGCAGTAATAATGCTGGTTGTGTTTTACCGAGTACTTTGTTCAACCAATGCGAACAGTAGGTAGTGCCAATAGAAACACACAGATGGCAGTGTAAGGTACTTTTTAAGAGAGCCATGTTTTTTTATTTTTCTTTTTACCTTTTTATTTCGAGTCATTTTAGTTACTTCCATATCTTTAAAATATAATTATTGGAAGGTGTATAATTATTATTTATATTTTTTTAAACATTGTGGAAATGCTAAAAATAATATGAATAACTAGCGGTGCTCCGATTTTGTTTTATAAATAGAGATTAATAGATAAATAACAAATTGATCGGCTTGCATACGATGAGATGTTGTGGTGGCTTAGCGGTTTAACGGACAGATTTGTATGCTTAAGGTTGCATGTTCGAACTCTCTACAGGCATGTACCAATATGTCATTTTCAAAGTTAAATGTACCTACCTTTTTTTATTATTCTAATGCACTATTGGCATACGGTGAAGGAAAATATGGTGAGACAAATTGGATTAAAAAAAAAAAAATCTGAAATCGCCAACCCGCAAGTAAGCAATCGTGGTGATCAATGCTCGTTCCTTCTCTACATTAGAAGAGGTCTGTGCCAAACAGTGGGACATTTATAGGCCGGTATTATTATAGGTAAATATTTATACAGCATATTTAAAAATATGTCAGTGCATTCCTTTGCATCGAAATCTTTATATCTAGCTCCATATCAAAATATGCCAAATAAATTAGTCGCAAATATTCTAAATTAACTACAGATCGAAGAGAAGACAAACAGGTTTATATTTTAAGCAATTAAACTTACATTATCAACAAACATCATGCGTATTTTTTATCGAATCATACATTGAAATATTTGATCCAGAAACATTTTATCGGGGCTATTTATGGACTTTAAAACGATAATTACTTTTTAATTGCGTGGAAAAAATTGTACCCGTTTGCATAATATTTAGTCATTCTTGTTGATTGATAGGTTGATTTTAGACGTAATTAGTTATTATAGTACATGGGCCCGATTTTTGGCGGAAAAGATTTTCGAAAATAGGTTTTACTGCATGAGAATAACGGCTCCGTCACTATCAAAATGTTACCACATTATGTATTTTACCCACATTAAGACATGAAACTTTACTATTTTTATTATTTCCAAATTATTTAGATTTAAGCTTTCAAGTGATCACAGAATCAGTTATATTGTCTCAATTGTAACTTTAAAAGCAAATATAAAATTTTTAAAACGCTTGATGTCTGCTTATGACTTGAATCGTAAAATAACTTTTAAAGGTCTACCCTTATCCTCTTGGATCCCCTGTCGACTCTGACCATCAAAAACCGCAACGGTTCACTTTCATATTCACCGCAACCCTGTCAAGTACTGACCCGCCATTTTGTAGACCCCAAACGTCCGCCATCTTAATATAATGTCATGAAGTACCTAACTCAAAAAATATTTATAAGATTTAGGCAATAATTTTTAATACATTGTTATAGGAATTTTCGCACATTAATTATGATATTAACATACTAATAGCTATTTTTTACCCGACTACAACGGAAGGGTTATGTTGTATATTATGTTTCTATGTTTGTAAATTTCTTCAAATAACCTCTTATCTTCCAAACGGCTGGATGGATTTCGACAGTTATCGTTAGATTTATGGTATCGTTAGATTGTAAGTAAGATAGTAATTAGATTTTTTTTTTGTACACATAATTTTTTTTTCACCACTCCCTTCTAATGAGATTCGCTATAATAAATACTTATTATAAAAAGCCCTGCCTTAGCGTATCTTAATGTTTCACAGGGCAGTTCGGTTTTTTAAGTATTTTACTAATAAAACTTGTTTAACTACTGAGTAGACATCGATGTCAATTAATTGACACAATAATTATATTTGTGGCGATTAAAAAAAACTTAATGACATATAAATGAGAAAAAAACGAGGCAGTTTCACAATATATTTCAATCATTTATATTTTACCATTTTTAAATAGCCTTGCTAATTACGATGATTTTTACTGGTAGTTTATACGGCCAGTACTGGCCATATACACTTATGAGGCCATTATTTTCTTTTTACCGCTCGTGCACCCGACACCGCCTCCGACAATTTTTATCATTAACTATACCGGTAGCTACGTTAGGTGACGGCCGGTAATGGACTAACATAATAGAAAACCAACGAAGGCAGCGTGTTGGCGGCGGCGGGACGGTGACGCGACGCCGACGGTGCGGATTCGTCCCATGCGCACCATTGCACAGCGTCAGAGCGGGGGCACACGCTGTGTTGCGGCGGGCGGTAGTGCGGTGCCGGCCGGAGCGGTACTGCTGCGTCGTCTTACATAGAAATATCTGTGGCAGACAGGCCGTGTGACAACACGATGCTCCGCGGTGCCGCACTGTACTTGCCACCACCGAGACGAAGCGGGGAGGTGTGAATGCGTTGCAGCGTCGGAGTGGCACAGCTTAGTTGTTCTCAGTTGACAGACTGTCCAACGCTGCTGGGGCGTTGGCGACGCCGCTGCGATATAACAACGTTGCGACGCCGCACTGCTTGTGTGCCCTCACTCTCACGGCACAGTGGCGTCGCCGTAACGGCGCGGTGGCAATGCGGCGGTTGCGTCGTCGTGTGTACGAGCACAATTTTTATACCTAAATCAAAAAAATGCAATCGACAATACAATCATCGTATTGTAATTTACTAGTCATTTATTTATTGGCTACATTTTACTACGATCAAATTCTTGACGAGACTCAAGATCGCTCGGTGCTTGTCACATCTTTGAAGATTTAATCTAATCTTCGTTATATCTATAAATAGATGTATAAGTATGTAAGCTGTTACTCGTCAAGCCCAAAGGAATGTAAACATGTCAAGCATCCTCTCGGGAACTTGCTTATGGAATCCAGAAACTCTCTGTTACCGTACATGTAACATTGTTACTTTCGGACGTCAAACAACATAAGATGCCATACATAACAAATATTTCAGCTAAAATGCAAACAACTAAAGATTGCTTAATATTTTATTGAAAACTAGCATGTATGTTCTTATTATTAGCAGTAGCAGATTCATTGTGTGTGAATAATATGTAGGTAATCACTAGTGCTTAACCTAACTGAATAAGAGTTAACTAATATCTTTAACTCTGTATGAAATCCAATCTCTTGACTTACTAACTAAGCCTAACGGAACCCTCAATTTATGAAAACGAACAAATTAATAATTGAAGAAAAAAAAACATTCAATCAACCCAAAACATCAGTTAGATTACGTGCTCTCAATGCTCTTAACTAAATTACTTAGATGTTATATAAAGCATTGAGTTGAAGGAAATATTTATTGTAAGAAGGATCCCATTTCTTTTGAAAGCCACATACTTGGATTTCTAATTTTCATAAATAGATCCTGGATACATGATTTTTTAAAAAGGGCTCAAGAAAAAACCTTCCACACGTTAGATGTTCGCAAATATGTGGTTTTACTTATTCATTAGATTTACATACGGCAGTCGGGTACGGCTCTGTTCGTCCGCTCAAATAAACCTCTCCCGTTCAAAACTAGGTAACAAACGCGTTCAGTATTCACGCCATCCGTAATATTTCTCTCAAGCAACATCCATTTTTGTTCGACCCCTCATTTCAAGTAAAGACGTAAAATTATTACTCAACCAGAAAACCAACAAAAGTTAGTGAAAGTAAAGGTTAATAGGCTGTAAGGGTAAAAGGCTGTTTTTGGTTGACTGTGTTTTATAAATTATGGTTTATTCGGTAAGAAATGTAAGTCTTCTTTTTGTTTTAGTAAAAGAAAACTATTTATATCTATACTCTATACTAATATTATAAAGAAGTAAAGTTTGTGTGTTTGTTAAATTGTAAGGGGTAATCTCGGGATCTACTGAACCGATTTTAAAAATTCCTTCACCAATAGAAAGCCACATTATTGCTGAGTGTCATAGGCTATATAAAAAACCGAAAATTAAAAAGGCAATTGCAAAGTGAATCGGAGAAAATACGGTCGAATGAAAGCGATTCTTACGAACGCTGCCTTAACTATGAAAGATATATTTTTGAGTTCTAGAGAAAAGATGTAGAGCTTGAAAATGCTAACTTTTATATTTAAGTTACAAAAAGTAGTTTTTTTAATATTAGTATAGATAATTTAATTTTTAAAATAAATAAAATAATTTAAATCGTTAGGTCTTATGAACTAAAAAAGGATTATTAACATTATGCCCAACGAAGTGGGCACGGGTCAGCTAGTAATTATATATTCAGAAAGTCAACATAGAGTTGATATCTAAAATAAATTGTTTATTTTATTAAATAAATTGTTTCTCTTATTAAGTAAAATGTCTAAGAATTAGCTAATTTGTTACTCACTACAGTCTCTTTCATTGTATAGAAATTCCTGTGAACGTTTGTGACCCAGTGACGTAACCATCGTATTGAGCGAAGTAAGTTGATTGACGAACACGCTTCGTTAGCTCTTTTCTATGTAATCGGATTAACGTCATCGTCATCTGTAACCTTTGCTAGCTTTTAAATCCGAATGAGGGTGTTCGCGATTTAAAAATAGGTTCGCTATTCTCGCATGCTGCCAATTCCCACCAATCACGAGCCAGTAGCTTGTCCTTCATTGGTAGAAATTGACCAATGGACCACATGCCATACTAACCAATCTAAACCCCCTTGGAAACTTTTGAAACGTTTCGAGTCTTTGTGATATAGTGACTCGTTTTGAATATTGTTATATTCATAAATGTAAGTATTGTTACGATAAAAACAATACATAATTTAAAAGCGTAATAGAACTTTTACATTTTTTTATTAATTAATTGAAATAGTAATTCATTTTTATATTTATCCTTAAAGATATTTACTTTAAATTTTATTATTTTTGAGCAGAAATAATCTTTTAGTAACGCTACGTTTACTTTATTGAAAGACAACATAATTGTACCTAACTACAAAATTAGATGTCATTATGCATTATAATAATACATATTTTGTAATTACATACTTATTTTCTGACTTCTCTTTTTCTTAGAACTTTATTTCTCAAAGGGAATCGTTTAAAATAATAGTATGTCACAAGGAAAGGCAATCGGAAAGTGGCACAATAGTTCCCTTTAAGGCGCAAGTAGAACAATCCAGCTTTGTGGAGAAACCTTTGTTGGGCAGAACGCCATGTTGTGTGCTAGTTTACTTGTTCTCTGGTAAACGATTCAAATACGGTTGGTTAAAACTCATGACTGTTTTATAAGCAACAACAAATGGAAAAAAGGTTTTTATTTTTAAGAGAGTGGGCAAGCCACCTTGTTGCATATTAGCTCCCAAACTAGACTTAACGAAACTTTATTTATTCCACATTGCCAACAGTGTTGACCACAGAGTGGTACTGATCGGGAATGACCCATAATGAGTTACTTGTTGACCCTTGTTAAAGATGTTCACAGGTTTGGGCCTGTGAAAATCTTCCCATCTTTACCAGAGGTTTTCGAAATGCTTAGCCTAGGATAAGGTATTTATTGATTAATGTCCAGCTTAATTTCGGTAATGTCAATCAATCTTAATGGACGCTTGATATCCAACCTATTTCTGAAGTAATCTTTTCTGCTAAAATTCATACATAACTACAATGCAATATCAGCTATATCCTGTCCATTTATTCATTTAAGAAATCCATTTCGTAGTAATAATGTTGACTGATCTGTGCGTATTCTTTTTAGTAGGTACAGTATTTTTTACTTAGCCAAATATTATGTTATGTTCTATGACGTGTATATATAGTGTGTGTTCTATGTTTTTTATTATTTTGGCGAATGCACATTCAGTCTTACAAATGTAACTTTAAAAATATTTGTAAACGATATAAAAGGTAAAATGCTGTGCTATAAAATACCAGACAGTAAAATTAATATAAAATAAAGTAAGCAATTCTCTGATTTATTTATTTTTAAAATAGAAACAATAAATTTTATTTTGGTTGGAATAAACTGTAATTACTGTGTTTTTAGTTAAGTTTAGATTTATGATTACATTTTTATTTTAACCACCAACCCTAACAAGGTCAGATTATGCCCTCGTTGGAAATAGTCTCAAGCTCGCCCATGTGCCTCCCCGTTTTCATCCCAAACCACATATTCACTTACTTACTTCTTTTTAAACTTGTGCCAAATTTAGTTTTGATTGCAAGTAGGGCTCTCTTGCGTTTTTTATATTTCATTATCTGCATACAAAAGTAAGAGTATTTCCTTAAAAACGTGCTAATCATTCAAATAAATATGCTACCCCTTTTCTCGTTTAAATTTAAATAAAAATACAATTTACGTAATTTTTTTTGATAAAATCTTCATTTTTCTCACTTTAAAACTGACGTACTCACCATGTAAATTTTAAAGCCCTAATTCACCCTCTTATGAGGTATATTTCCAAAAGGGATATTCGAAAACGCTGAAACATCTGTTTATTTAAGCAGCAACTTGTACATGAAATTTCATGCTTCTATCCTTGCAAATGTTAGTACGATTCAGTATATTTTATTCATTTAGTATTCACGTGAAAAACTCAGTACATCAAACACATACCAACAGGTCCGTGTAAGTAATTTTCTGAATACAAGAGTATACAAAAGAAGAAATTGTCCGTAAGCTGATGTGCATTTAACGTCTTCATCCGACTCAGTAAAGTTAGAAATAAACTCAATCGTCTGCTCAAACACAGATAAAGCAATGCCTTTGTTGGCTTCTTCTACCTAGTCTTTTCTCAAGCTATGTTGGGGTCGGCTTCCAGTCTTACCGGATTCAGCAGAAAACCGTATTTTACATGGAGCGACTGCCTATCTGACTTCCATAACCCATTTTACTGAGTAATACAGCATCTAAAAGTAAGACTGGTTGTCAGAATTGTAATGAATTATTGCCTGTCAAATATCAACGTATGACAGTTGGGACCAAACGCTTAACGTGTTCCGAAGCATGGATTGAACTCGGTATATTTACAAGTGGTCACCTATCCACGGACTAACCGTAGCGAGCGCGGCTTTACCTGTATTTTCGGTCAAACCGTACGGCTTACACTTAGCCAGTCTGACATTCCAAATACTGAAGACACATATTAACCTTGACATAATTGAATTAACAGTAATACCTACCTATAATAAATAGCAATACTTGTATAATAAAGCCGATACATGGCGTGAGTTGAGACTGTAATCGTTTATCAGTATCAAGCCAGGCCTGTCGAGTTGTTTGTTTTAAGCCAAATTAATTACTCCATAATAATGATGCTATTGAAGCGGCAATGGGAAGTTAATCTTAAATGCGAGTTTTGGGTCACATTATGAACTTCGCACAATGAGAGTTTATTCAAAAAGAATGCATTAATGATTTGATCGACAAAATGCATTAAAATAAAATTCTTTGCATTTAAAGATAAGTATATTTTATCATTGCAAATTCATAATCTAGTTTTATAGGAACCAAATAATAAAACAAAATATCAATAGATGTAATATCCATTACATTTGTTCTATCTGGCTTAAATTAAGAAAAGCATACTCAGATATATGTGTCGTAGTGGCCTAGTGGTTTAATGGACGGATTTGTGTGCACAAGGTTGCAGGTTCGGACCCAGAATAGGCAAGTTATACAATGTTACTTTTTTTAAAGTTAAACGAAAACATCGTGAGGAAACATGAGCAAGCGTGATAATCAATGCTCGTTCCTTCTCTGTATGAAAAGAGGCCTATGCCTAGTAGTGGGACATTTATAGGCTGCTATTATTATTTTATATACTCAGATAAATGAAATGACAGATGACAATCGTAACTAAATATCAAAAGTCATTGCAACTATTTATTCCAATAGACGTTGCATAGTTTACAATGTTCTGAAAATATAAATTAACTAGAGACATGGGAAAATTATATTGTATGAATAAATAGGGAGACTAAAATTACACATTACTAACATATAAAACACACTTGTCTAACTGTTAACCAACAGATAAAATGTATAGTAAGCAGTATAATTATTTCTAGGTACCTAGTTAAAACTAATTTTATCTCAGGTATCATCATTAAAATAGATAGAATAAAACCATCAAGACAAGTACGCTACTAAAACTTTAGTAACTTCTACCTTTCTGTTTCATCGAGGTTGAAGTAAGCAAACTCAATTTAATCCCGGAGAAAAAATTCAATACTTCAGCAGACTTGGGTATTATGAACAGCGCAAGTTCATTATTATGCTATAGTCGGGTTAAAGTAAACTATCCAGCCGGTCTTGTGGTTCAGATTGTGAATAGATTGAAAATCTTTTATGTCAAATATTAGAAAATAAGCTTAGGCTTGAAACTTTAATAGTGTTGATCTCATCTTCTGTCTATACATATTATAAAACAGTGTCCCTCGCCGCGTCTTTCAGTCTGAACGTAAATAACTCAAAAACTAACAAACGGATTTTCATATGGTTTTCACCAATGGATAGAGGGATTCAATTGAAGATTCGTGTGTATAATTCATTAATGTTTGAGTGACCCGTGCGAAGCCGGGGCAAGTCGCTAGTAACTACCTAAATCTAATCCATTGCTTTGCTGTTTTTAGGTAAAAGCCAAACATTACACCCAGAAACCACACTTTCAGCAATTAGCAAATCATAAGGTCCGAATTTTAATAAAAGCACAAAATACAAAAAAAAATGTATGCGTAAAAACAAAATTTTAAACAAAAATATCAAAAAATCTACTTCTCAATGCATTAGATATTACCTAAACAAAAGTACCTATATTTACGTAAAACTCTAGGCTCAACAACAAAACAAAAAGCAAGAACAAAATGATAAATGCATAAACTTTTACTTAAAGCTCCATTGTTTGTGGAATAACAGCTGATATAAATTCCCAAGTTATGCGTCGAGTAATCTTTGTTTTACGACTTTTTAAGCGATAGCACTATTAAACATGAAGCGCTTGAAAAATACGCATTTTTTTATGTTACAATGACTCAAATACTACCTACGAGGTATGGATAAGCGCAGTATCACATAGAACTTCATGATTTTCCTTTTTATAACATTTTTTATTTACATATATGTATACACATAAAACAAAACTAAACTCTCAACTAATAAAAAAGAACTTTAAAATCTCGACAAAAAAAGTTATTTAAATCACTGTCGACTAGAAGTGTACCCAAAAGAAGGCGGGATTGCCACTTCATGATAATTATAGTATCATCATCATCATTATCATCATCAGCCTATCTTCGTCCACTGCTGGACATAGGCCTCTCCTATGGCACGCCACTGAGCTCGATCTTCAGCTCTTCGTCTCCATTATAGTATGTTAAATTAAAAAAAAAAAAAAAACATTAAATAAAATACAAAATAAATGTGGAAAACTTTATGATGAAATCGTGTAGAAAAATCAGGGCAAGGGTAATTTTCCATAATTTAAATATATACAGAAGTAATTTCTGGTTTGGTAGGTATAACTAGGAAATTTTAGGAATAATAGGTAGGTATAACGAAAACTTAAAACTAGTTTAAATGCGTCGTAACTAAGAACGGGTTATATAGATGTAAAATTTATGTTTAACTTTTCGATGAAACTAGTTCTAACTTTGAACTTTAGGTAAACCTTTGTGTAAGGATACTTCGAACCCCAAAAAAAGGAGCCCCGCTAAGCTGGGCTTTGTCATCCGTCCAAGCCAAGTTTTGACTAAATAATTCCTTAAAAAAGGGTAACTTTTTTAAAGGAATTAATAAGTCAAAACTACTTGATTTTAAACAGAAAATACAACGCGTATTTTCTGTTTAAAATCAAGTAGTTAACTAACAACGAGAAAAACTGTAACAGCAACCGTTATAAAATTGTTTTTTACTGAATTTTTATTAGAGCTTCAAAGTACAAATTCAACTAGACAATTCACGAAAGGCCCTAAATATAAATATCACATTTAGTGTCGCCCATACATTTCCCGGAAGATCTAATTTCACTCCCACTGCACCAAACAATTTAGTTCTGCTAGTATATGTTTGTGTACTAAAACAGACTTCGTACATAATTACATACGTCACTGTACACAGAAATTGCATTGTGTGGTTACGTACGAAGCGAGTCTAATAAAGTCTTTGCCGTCTTTATCTAATCATGAAAACGGGACGGAAAATTGAAATAAAGAAGGACGTCAAATATATTGCTACAATTAAATGAACATACAAAACAACAATGCTCATCTCAGCCCGTTATTAAATATATAGCTAATACCGGCCTAAAAATGTCCTACTGCTGGGCACAGGCCTCTTCTCACGTAGGGAATTATAGATCTCAATAACATATAAATCACAATATATATATTATAGAACACAAGCATTGATCACCACGCTTGCTCACTTGTGGGTTGGCGATTTCAGATACCAATTTTAGGAATTTCTTTATTTATTTCAATCCCTTACGTAACTCATGATGCTTTCTTTCACCGTTTTGTCTTCGAATAATTAAAAAAGTACATCATCTAAAAACCATTGTGTTCAAAACAGCTTTGTATAAGAGACTGTAACGGCTTTACTCACGTATTACGGTTCATCTCGCGAGAACACTGCGTCATAAGCTCATGATTATGGGCCCCGGTCGCGCTTGAAACTAGTAATAGTAATATCCGAGAGAGACCCATGTTTAAAGCACTGTTACTGCTTACAAGTAATTCACGGATCACTATCGGATATTCCAACTTCTTATATTATCGAGCTTGTACAATATTCTGCAACTAGGTAATGTAATTAGTAGTTACCTACGACACTTCTAATATAAGCCTATTAAAGTCCCACTGCTGGGCACAGGCCTCTTCTCATGTAGAGAAGACACGAGCATTGATCAACACGCTTGCTCATTGCGGGTTGGCGATTTCCCATTCCAATTTTTGGAATCCAGGTATCCTCACGATGTGTTCCTTCACCGTTTTGCTAATAATGTCTTAGAATAATTAAGAAAGTACATGTAACTTTGAAAAAGTAACATTGGTACTTGTCCATAGTGGTTTCGAACCTGCAACCTTGTGCATACAAATCCGTTCATTGAACCGCTAGGTCACCATGACATGTGGCCACCATGACATGACACGACACTTATAATAGGTATTTTAAGCCGGTTTCCTACGGTGCGTTATATCGCGGATCTACCCGCACCGACGACCGTGTGAAGGTGCTCGTCTGTGATAGCGCAAACGTCTGCTCCGGTCTGTTGTAATCTACCGCAAGTCAAAGTAATTGGATTTTATTCTCAACACTTAATGCCCGGTGCCGGCTATCCGTGGTCGTCGGTCGTGCGGAGTGACCCTTGATATCGGGCACCGTGGGAAACCGGTATACTACCCTAAAACCAATAGGTACCCCATAAAACCACGGTACGTTCCTGCCTTAATTATCAACTAATCTATTCACATTACAATATTATCATTATATAATCTAACTACTGAGTGTTGCATTAATTAATTTGTCAACCTTCAGATGAGATTATGATGCAATATCTCAGTTCGTTGCTCTATCTGCTTTAAACTCATAAACAAACCGTAAATCAAACAAACATAATTAGATACAGTTTGTATTGTTGCCATTTGCATCAGCGTTTAGGGTTCTGTGAGAAAATCGATAAATTATGCAAAATACTTAGTTGTGTGTAAACCCTGTGAAGATGAGGTCGAGTTAGTTTTTTTTTATGACTAGCTGTTGCCAAATTATCTTAGTAATAATAAATTGCGACTATTTTGTTCTACGAGCCATTGTTCCAATTAAATATCTGATTACATAAGACGATTAAGTTGATTGTCTATAAATAGACAAAAAAAATAAGAATTCCTAGAATAAATTCAACTATTACCTATTAAAAAGGAAAATCTAGAAATTGAACGTTTTTTTTGTTAACAATAAATCAATAATAACCTTAACAAAAAATAATTACTTACCTTATAAAAAAGGACACGCTTAACTGTCAGTATTACCGTTGACATCTTTTTCACACTTTGCAAAATAAGATCAAGTTTCCTTAATTAATCTTAATAAATTGCAGCAGTCGGAAAAATAACATCTTATTAATGAGAACAAAAAATAGTTGATTTATGCCAATTGATTACCTATTTAGAGCTAACAAATAGGGAAACACAGGTTTATCTCTCATTTTATTGTTTGTAATGTTTATGTAACATCCTTTTCTGTATAGTTTCCCGGTATTTTGAAAGAGTAAGCAAAATGTTTTTTTTTTAACAAATTTGAAAAATATGATTTTTTTTTTTCTAATTTAAAAACCATTTAGTCATTGAATTCACTAAAGCTTTAATTCTTATTTTGCGGGATTTTATAAACATTCAAATCACATAGATACATATGACTTAGAAAAACAGTTTTGGATTACACAATTTTTTGGCCTTTGCGGGCATTGAACCCGCAGGACTTCGTCGCGCAGTAGTGGTGTAATATCATGACTATAACTGTAACCTACTTGAAGTATGAAAGTTCTATTTATTGGTGTAGATGACTGAGTCTATAACGTCACAATCGAATTAGTCCGTCAGTTGGATAATAAACAAATAAGACACATACTTTTTGCTTTTTATAATAAGAATAAAGCAAATCAAAGTTCAGAAGTGGTAGTAAATGTCGTCATGCTTGTGCACAAAATGCAAGAAACTGTGTTGTTATGCGACATTTCAAATCAATGTATCGTCGCGAGTTTTTGGTTACATAAAATAATACAAAAACACATGTCTAATATGTTTCTTATTCATCTTTCTGACGGACATTAAAACAAATTAGTTATCTACCCTTTTCGGCTA
Source organism: Diachrysia chrysitis (assembly GCA_932294365.1). Lineage (NCBI taxonomy): Eukaryota > Metazoa > Arthropoda > Insecta > Lepidoptera > Noctuidae > Diachrysia > Diachrysia chrysitis. Next base: position 6,447,590 of record OW028647.1, read on the forward strand.
TCCGTGCAGTCTAAACTTCATGTTATCATACGGAACCATTCAGCAGTGATTAAACACTGCTATCACATACTGTTAAATATTCATTGACTTGGATATATTATTGACATGAAATTATAATCCTAATTCATATCATACATTCCAGTGATTATATTTAATAACTGTAGGTATAAATTTATTACGTAAAACTAAGTTTATTTACATATTTATTTCGTATTTATACAATACATAAAACACGAGTATAGGTAATATCATTTTAATTTGCGGCAACCAAGCTCTACTTACGTAGAACATACATAAATATTTTTTGTTTTTGTTGTTGCCATAGAAGCATTAAGATTGTCATAATGCAAATATTTCGATATATAATCTAAATTTTTCTCGACATTGTCGAAAATAAAATAGGGTTGTCACTTGTCTAGGTTGGAGTTTAAAATTTCCACCGGAACCCCGCCGAGTATGGTTTAGTGAACCCGCCACAAAAGCAAGGATGGAACTGGAGTGTTATTAGCCGGTGCAAGTCCAACATATCCCTACGTCCGTCGTGCCATCGGCGTGGTTTGAAGTCATTAGATTTAAAACCCCAAAAAAAAAACAATTTCAGTTATTCATTTGTTATTTTAAATGTAGCCTATAAAGTTTGTCACACATTTGTTTTAAACGGACATCGAGATGTTTATTAAGTTTTAAAAATAAAAAAATTGGTTGTTTGTAAAGTAGGTTTACGATCGAGATGTTTACGTGATAACGTCTTATTGGTGATATAAGTTTTTGGGAAGTAAGGAATTAATGAAGATAACAATTTTTTCAAATTTTCATAGTTTGTTTCACTGTTAAACATTCAACGAAAACTTAACCGCACGAGAAAATCTCCATTCGTTTGTATGCCGCTAGAGTGAGAGAGACGGAAGATTGGTCCACTCACTCGAACGCTATGCCAGCCTCCGCTCGTGAGGATTCCGCGTGACAAGTTTCACGGAATGACTGGCAGCGCTCGAGATGAGACGGGAGATCGGTCCGTCTCTCTCTCGTTATACCTGCGATCGCGCTCGTGAGGTTTTGGTGTGACACAAGTTTCTGAACATGTCACCCGACTAAAACGATTTTAAAGACGTTATCACGTCAAAAGTTTAAGTACTTTATTAATTTGTCTAAAAAAAAGTGCAAACAAAAGAATCAGTTATTTTATCTAGTCAGATACTAGTCACACCAATCCCTTATTCAAATTAATTGCTGAAACAACTCTTTATCAATAAGATAATTGTTATGATTATAATGATGATGGCGCTAACTTAGCATAACAGGTTTTCTATTATGAAAGTAGGGTGCTTTGTTGCATCATATACAATCAAGTTCATTAACATATATGTATACTTTAAAGTACCTAATTAGGTAAAGAACTAATCATACCTATATAGTATTTTGTGTTCCTGGTTTGAAAATAAGTAACGTTTTTTTTTTTTTTATAAATACGTCATTGTTGTAAGTTTTATGTACTGATAAGGTCATCCCTTCTTCAAGTGGTTAAAGAATTTGTTCGTAGGGGTTAAATTTAATGAAATGTGTTCGCAGTAATAAAAGGAGGAACGCATGTTTGAAAAGATCTATTATTCTCTAAATAAAAATAAGTACGCTCAAATCCAGATCGAATGGCAGAATATTTTTCTCATAAAATATTAGATAATGTGTTTTGTCTGCATTTCCTTCTACATACTAAGCATGGACAAAAATATAAAATAAAAAATACATTATTCAGACAAAAACGTCCATAGGCGCGGCAAGGTTGTTAGTAACAAGAATTTTGTTTATAAATAATGTTAATAATTAAAAAGTAAAAAATATAAGACTTCTTTGGATGATTTGGTACTCGTATATTGTGAAATCAATTACATTATGCCATACACTGTTTCGATTACTTTTATGACATAAAATTAATTTTATTTTAGCTACGGAGCAGTCTCTCACACTGTTTTAATTTAATTTAAAGTGCAGTTTTTGAATGTACATCAGATACTTTTAAGAACTGCACTATAATTCAGTTTAAGTATACGCCCTTTAACAGCTCGTTAAAGGTACGATTAGCCAACGAAAACTATAGGTATCTAAGAGTAGGCTACTTGGTCTTCAAATAGTGAATTTACCAAGGATTCTGTCATCTGTTACAACCATCGTTTAACATTAAATTGAGACCGGTACAATATTATATTCATTACAGGCAAAATATGCAATAGGTATTAAAATAGACCAAACTATACAAAAAGTTAATTTCGTAATTTTTGTCAAAAGCTCAAAAAAGTTATATTTTATGCGACATTACCAACACAGATTGTAACTCGTTTAGCTTCTAGACACAACACATAAAAAATCACATTTTTATTCTTACTAACAAAAAAACACCGCCATCTCAATTAACAGTTGTTTGTAAACATGTTTATTTATTTTTTATTATGTTTGAAAAACATAACGAAACTTTAAAACAGGTTTTAATTATACGGAAATAAAATCTGGGCCAATGTGTTATAAACGTAAGGTCATTGCAATTGAAGCAATGAAAGTGGCATCCATCCATAAGACGCATTTATCATTCTAAGGTCGCTAACCTTAAATTATGTTAATAGTTTACCAGTGGGTTCTATAAGTTCAAGTACGAATACTATTAGTAGTCGACATATGGGCAATAAGTGAAACCATAAATAATAGTCGGTAACAAAATCGATTATTAAATAAAAAAACAAAAATTTAAGTAACTGAAAATTAAAAAAAATATAAATGCTTATTGAATTAAAACTCCTTGACTTTAGAAAATCGGCAACAACGAACGCAAACCGCGAGTCAGCACAGCTCCTGTTTTTTTTGTCATTAGACGAAATGCGACGAAATTGCGTTGAGTGTGGTATTTCAAACTTTTAGGATATAATTTCTTTAGCTAACTAACTTAGAACTTGCACATCTAGTGTTCAAAATTTCTCAAATTTAAAACTGAACTTTTTATCTAAATTTCTGGACCGAATTCGTTTATTTTATAGCAAAGGCAAACAAACGTGTTATTTCAATTATTCCTATATCCATACTGTATTCAGATTAAAAAAGTGGTAGTTGTAAAAAAGGTACATTACACTGTAGTGATAAAGACTCTATTTGCCCAATTCAGTGCAGATTTAAAACAGGCCAATACATTTTTATGTAATTAGAAGAAATACCATGAAATTTACTTCATAATAATTATATAACTGGCGGCACATCCATAACCTCCCTTCATTCCTCAGTCGTTCACTCTTGTCAGAGCGGTCGTGGTTTTATGACGATGCTTCAGTCTGTTCAGGGCGGTGCCCTCGCGATGCGCCTTCCCTGGTGGTGGCACATAGGTAAGGTACAGGTAAGTACGAGTATGGTCCTACGCGGTAGTTTGCACCGCGTTCCCGTGATCCCCAGTATAAGGGAAGGGAGAAGCACTCCGGTCGTTTTAGCCGGTAAGAGTTACCCCTCCGCCTTCCCCAGGGCGGAGACCGAAAAAAAAGGTACGGGTATGGTAGGTAAACATTCAATTTGAATTAAATTTGATTACATCTGATAGTAAAATGAGACGTCTTTATTTTATTAGGGACCTAAATTACCATCAGATTTATGACCTTCCTTTGTAATTACTGTCCAGTGATAATTATTATCCTTAATTGCTTTCATTTGTCTAAATTACTAGGCTTTCATTTAGCATAGGCTAATTACGATACTAAAATATATACTACTATTATTTTGTTATTATATTATATAGTATAATACTATTTTGTTATTTTAAAGACGTGCTTATGTAAATTTTCAAAACTAAAATCTAATTTTAATTATCTGTAGGTATATCTATATCACGTGGCAAACGACCATTTTGTCGACTTTAAGTGGTTTTGATCTTTTCCAAATAACTTTTCTGGAGTCTTTGATATTGAATTATTACAATTTGGCATTACACACTAACGATGCGCACTATGAAAGGTAATTTTTAGTTTTGTAAAAAATACTAAATTTTATGCACTATGCACTGCACATTTACCGTTTCTTTTTTTCTGTTAAAAAACTGAAAAATTTGTCTATTATGTATTTGTATTATCTATTCAACATTCCGTAGTAGTTATCAGTGTTTCCAGGGCAGGTATGTTACAGACATTGTTCTTAATATCATATAAATAAGCTTTTATATTTTGGTGAGAAATAAATCGTTACTTATGTTTTCTTTTTATTCATATTATTAAAATGCAACATATTTTCATACGTGATAAATATCCCATGCAATATTTTTATTCCTTTTATACAATTTATTTTATCTTCTAGCTATATTTCAGCTGTCTTTGTTTCTATACTTAATTGTATTAAAGCACAAACATTGAAGACTTTCCTGCGCCCTGGGGTGATTGAAAGCGTAGGTATGTGGTAATGGAATACAAGTGATTTTGTTGTCGTTGTAAAAACAAAAGCTATAGCATTTATCTTCTTCTGCCTAGCCCTTTTCCCAAGCTATGTTAGGGTCGGCTTCCAGTCTCACCGGATTTAGCTGAATATCGTACTTTACATGGAGCAACTGCCTATCTGACCTCCACAACCTATTCTAATGGGTATTATAATAGAAGACAGTTCAATTAGTCTTGTAGATGGTGTTGTATATATTATGAACTGGATTATTTTTCATCTCATGTAAGTTAGACTAAATGGCTAGCAATGGATTAATGAGAGAGAAAATGGTAAATAAAACCAAAATACATAGTAAAAACCTCGTAAAAAAAATTGCTTAAGCACCTATACCTGGATAGGTCCAGAAAACAGCAATTATTTTTTTCCTGGGGTAGCAACAAATTAATACTATGGTGTAGTAAAATGATAATCAGGCCTAATATGTAAGGCAAAGATCATTTTTTTTTCTTGTAGTTAATTAAGATTACACAATAATAATAAACAATATTTGAGTCGTTATCTGTTACCGTTAGGTACTTAACGATTATTGTCCAAGAAGAGTTTTAGTTGTGAAATAGTTACGACACAATAATGTTTTAAACAAAATTGTATACAGTGTTGTTCTAGAATATTTCTTTCTTGATTTAAGACAACGTACTCAAACAAAATAGGCGATGCTTGGGAGAGACCTATGTCCAGCAGTAGACCGCGATAGGCTGAGTTATTTAATTGACATAAATAATAAATGTACGTAGACAATAACAATAGTTACAAACACATTTTCTAAAAGGGAGTTTAGTTCTTTTGACTGCACGGATAGACACCGCGTGTTCGGTCCCCGCATGGGACAAGCAATTGGGTGATCCACAAATGCTTGTTTCAAGTCTGGATATTCTTTGTGCACGTGATTTGAATGTTTGTCGAACCCCCGCGACACAAGAATTAAATTCAATAGAGCAGGAGTCGTTTGAAAACAAATGTATTTTAACAAATCCATAAATAATTATTTCTGACGCAAAATGAACAATTTGTTTATCTTGCAAAAGAAACAAATTCATGACAGATTTCTTTACATAATTTTGTTGCGCAATCAAGATATGCGAAACTCATAGCAATGATCAGTAGTAGTAGAAAAATATTATCATTAAGAATGATTCAATTATAAAAGATTTCATAACAATTTTAGTATATTAATAATTTCTTGAAATGTATATTTTTTATCTTTTATCACTTTCCTCTCACTTTTGTATATAATACTCCTAAGAGAGTACCTACCTATATTTCATGCCTATACGAATTTAAATTTAATTAATATAAAATATACATTGTTATTATGATATTTCTCCACTGTTTTTTTTTATGAATGTATGTTCATAGATATAAGTAAAAAACAAAAGTGCAAGTTTCTTTTTATCTAAAAAAAAAGACTAACGCACTAAGGAATTTAATCCTTATGTTGCGGGGGATTTCACAAACATTCAAATCACATTCACAAAGAACACCAAGACTTTCTCTCTAGACTCAGGGCATTTGTGGGTCACACAATAATGCTTCTTCCATGCCCCCGCATGGAACCCGCAGCTCGTCACGCAAAAAGATAGCGTAGTGAACTATTCAACTCGGCTATTCATGCAGTCAAAGTGATAAAGTGATGCGACATAGTACCACAATCTTGCTGATTGTTATGAATTTGTTATCTTACAACTGACAGATAGTACAACAAATATATTTATTGGCACAGTTTCTAAGCTTACAAGGTTATTATAATAAGGTTAGATAAACCTGTTCTCGGTTTTTACTATCTGTACAGAGATATCTTAATTCAGTGATATATACCTGTACGGCTGTGGTAACAACGAATCACGAAACTTAACAGCAGTAATCCTTACTTAATATGATAAATGCCAAAGTAACTCTGTCTGTCGCGCTTTCACGCCAAAACAACTGAACCGATTTAAATGAAATTTGGTACACAGAGCACACTAGAGCCTGAGAAAGGATCTAGATTAAGGAAAAGAAAGAAGGCTGCTTTTTGTCGCGATAACCGACATCCACGTGGGCGGAGCCTCGGGAAACAACTAGTAAAAAATATTTGATACTCGACTCTACATTTTGCTCACTTTATTACACATCTCTTGGAACCAATTTCGCTTTCTGGACTCGAATCCCGCATTAGAAAAGTTTTCTTTACAAAGTATTTAAAAAAAATACACTTTATATAGAATACATAGAGCAATCAGGCTTCGAACAAACAATTGTCAGGCACTGTCTGTGCGATGCGGGAATCAAAACTGCAGCACTTCACGTAGCTAGTAGCTGTTGTCTTCGTGACCTAAAACATTTAGCAATCTATGCAGTATTTACTTGGAGTTAAACAACATTCAAGTTTAAAGTGATCATGTTTTTGGTTTTCCCGGATTTGTAACTTACCGACAACTTAGAAATACATGACTTTCAATTAGATAAAATCTGATTACCTGAGATTTATATTGCGCAATCGTGATCAAGTTATACATGTGGTTACTAAAGGAAAACCATAGCAAATTAATATCTTATTCAAATTTGAAATCTTAAAAAATAGATTAATCTGTTACATGAAATATTGTGTAAGATTTAGGTACGTTTTTGCCTTTTCAGAACACTAATCTATTTTTTTTCGGGTACAGCTAATTACAAGTTTGTAATATGAAGCGACCGCTGATAAAATAATAATATACTTTGGGTGTATTTCGTCGTAGGTAGGTATAATTATTATAACAAAATAAAATAGCAGATTTTTTTTCTTTTGTTTTTTTGAACGCTGGTTCATCTCACATAAAAAGTCAATGCAATTATAAGGTATATTAAAAATCTTACAATTGTTAATAGTTTAAATCATAAAATGGTTCTTACAGTTTATCTATACTTATAATAAATCTGTAGAGAGGTCAATTCTGTACATCAAATATATTTTCAAAATAACTATCAGGGGGTGATTAGTGATCGATACTGATGCCAAAAATGCAATCAGTAAAATTTTTGTCTGTCTGTCTGTCTGTCTGTCTGTCTGTCTGTCTGTCTGTCTGTATGTTCCTTATAGAAACGAAAACTACTCGACGGATTTTAACGAAACTTGGTACATTTATTCTTCATACTCCTGGGCAGGTTATAGTATACTTTTCATCACGCTACAATCAATAGGAGCAGAGCAGTGAAGGGAAATGTTGGGAAAACGGTATTTTTAAAGCTTCCGTCGCGTATGCAGCCTTAATGGTTAAAGCTACATAGAAATCATGTATGAGAGAAATGTTCTACATAAAATTATCTAAAAAATATCCCACAACAGCATATGTCTATCTTTTATGGTTGACTCACAATAACACGTGTAACTCCCGATAGCTTAGCAGTTCGGAGATTTCTGATTATATTTGTTTACTCTTACGTTTATAATACTCTCACTCATCCCTAATAAAAAAAAGTTTACATTATTACCTATTCAATAAAAAAAGAATCATAGAAATCGGTATAGAAACACCAAACTTATACATGAAATACGATAATAAGCCATCGCGCCGTCGCGCGTGAATACTGAATCATGCTATAAGGATTATTTTTGAACGTGATATATTATATTTCCCTACTAAAATACGAAAGTTAATCTGTATGTTACATCAAAACCACTGAACAGTGAGGAAGGACATATGCTACTTTTTTACGAAAAACGACGGAAACGCGGACGAAGTCGCTGGCAAAAGCTAGTAATTTCATAATAACCTTATTCGAAAGGTCAAGTCGTGCGTACATTTGAAATTAAAGTATAAACTTTTTTCCCCTTTTATTACTTTAATATTCTGCTTATTGGTATGTTAGGAGATGAGTGTAAGCCGTATGGTTTGCCCGATAATGAAGGTTAAGCTGCGCTCGCCGCGGTTGGTCCATGGATGGATGACCATTAGTAAAACATCGGTATGTTACCCCTCCTTGACACGGAAAGCAGGTTAAACCCTAGGTCCCGATTTTCATACTTTGATCTTCGACAGTCGTTAAGTCATTACAATTCTGACAACCAGTTTTACTATGGGATACTGTGTAACCCAGTAATACGGGTGTGGAGGTCAGTTAGGCGTCGCTCTATGTAAAATACAGTATTCTGCAAAATCCGGTAAGACTGGAAGCCGACCCCAACATAGTTTGGAAAAAGGCTACGCAGAAAAAGATTCTACGTATTATAAATTAAATCATATTTTAATCAGGCAATGTTAATCAGGCATACCAAGATTGAATCCTTGATCGCGGTGTCCTGTGGACAATTTGATTAACTAATCAGAACATGGGGTTAAGATTATCATTATCTAAGACTCCGATATGATAGGTTTAAAATACTTTGATGTCTTGATCTATGAACTTGTTGATTTTTTTAACATGTAACTCAAGCTTTGGGTCTTAATGGTCAACCTTTGACCTGGCATTAAATTTTATAGACTCTAAACATAATTTAAAGTATCTACTTTTCTGACCTTCCTTTTTTATGTATACATACGCTAATCGTCTTTATTTTTTGTCTCCCTCGCTGAAGAATTTATCCTTGTGTCGCGGGGGTCTTACAAATACTCAAATCACATGCATAAAGAACATCCAGAATTGGAACAAGCGATGGTAGATGAGACAAAATGCTTGTCCTATGCGAGGATGGAACCCAGAGAACGTCACGCACTGTCGTAATTGGCGTGGTGACCTAATTGGTACCACTCGGCTGTACGTTTAGTCTCTTAAATTATGTGAATGTAATTATTTCAAAAACAATAAAAAAATCCATTATCAAAGTTTTTTGATCTCCTATTGGATGTAAACAAAATAAGTAACTTTAACGATAACATGACCTGAATGTACATTAATTATGTAGTTAACACATAATTATAAGATTGTATGTATTTTATTCGTTATTATTTGTTATTTTGTTCATTGAAGTACCGATACATAAAGGTAGGATAATAAACGTTTAAAATACATGACCTACATACTTTGGTAGTGTTTTTTCATATTTGATGTTATTAAATTAATATCTTATTAAATATTTTAAATTATCATCTAACCGATAGAAGCTAAGGTCAGCTTGATTGATTGTGGTCTTTAAAGGTAACTAGCTGTCTCTCGCGACTTCGTCCGCGTGTTTTAGTAACATGGGTTTTCTTTCAAGATTTGCGCGGTACCATATTTTTTTCTAAATTAATTAATAGCCTATACTATTCCACATCAACCAGGCTATCATATAAATTATTCACAAATATTGTTTTAAAACCGACTGCTAATTCCAGAGATTAGCGCGGTTATACAAACAAAAAACCACGTCCGCTTTATAATGATAGTACAGATATTTTTACAATTGAATATACAATTTTAGTATCTTTTTCCACGAAAAACTTTTTGTTAGATACAATTATTATGACCTAATCTTTACAAAAACGGTGATCATCTGTAACTGATACGATATAAATAAAAAACCTGCTTCGCATTCTTAAGTCTACGGGTAAAAATAAGATTGAAATAAACTCGGCCCATCTGCCAGTTAAATAGACCTATTCGTTCATGAAAGTACTACAGAATGATAGGTCTACATATATGGTCCTGTTTAAACATTTATGGAAACTATTCTACATTAAAATGTTTGTGACATCAGGAAGAAGGAAACACACAGAGACTGTGCATTGACCTCTAGTAAAGGGCTCAATAAGCATAGAGATTGATTTTAAATTATTACCTTCTTGTTACGGAAGTGTCAAGTACCTACATATATATGGGACATAATTATACATTTCTAGTTTTAATAATAACTTTTTAATTTAAAAGTGTTTTCATGCAAAATGTTAAATTATTTTTCAAGCACGAAAAATACCTGACTATGTACGGGATTAAGTGCAAGACGGGGGATTTCGTTTTATTAGACAGATTTCTGAAAATATGTATTTTAAATTACTTTTAAATAATAAATTTAGCTTGAGGTAACAAATTAAATATCCACAATAGATCATTAAAACCTTGTAATAATAATACCTATGTTTACCTTATAATATTTACAACAACATTTGAATAGAGAGCAATGCGACAGCTTATTAACGTTCTTAACGGATAAATCTAAAGATCTAGATAAAATTGCATAACAAATATGTATGACCATTTTTATTATGTTATCGGAAAGTAAACACTGCATGTGACATACCTCGCGGCTTGTGTTATTAATACGTTACGATCAACACTCAACTTTACATAGCGGTCGAAAGTACCTGGGAGATATAAAACGCTATTTTTGGTAAATTTTTTAGCTTGTGGCTGAAAAAATATTTGAGTTTAGCCGGTTTAAAATAGCATATCTTGGTGTCACAAGGGAAAGTTACCAGCTACTATTTGAATTAAAGGATGTGAGAAAAAATATAGTCGATAATGGAATCTTTTTTTTTAAGAGTTTGAATCAAATACATGTTAATGCCCGAATACTGAAACGTCAATTAGTTTTAATAAGTCTCATGCTGTCCCTGTCACTTCAAGGTCTAAAGAAGCGACAGATAGACATTTAAGAACGTCTTAAAGTTAAGTTGAGTTTCAATATCCTTGGGGAAAAAAACCTATTATAATATTTAAATAAATTAAGATTTATTAAGATCCGTTTTTAATCAATTTAAAACCATTTGTTTACAAAACCAATATTGGTTGTACATTAAAGTTACGCCGTCTCCGTACAAAGCATTTTTTTACCCCGTTCAGAGTTTTTTATTGGTCATACATGTTTGTTATTCAATTTGCCAACAACGCAGTATGTTGACGGTTATAAGCCAACAAACTTTTTTGTATTTTAAACACGTGCGTTATATTCAAAACATATTTATTTGCATAATTTATTTAGATTAGATAAAACAACATTGGTTTTGACTCAAAATATAAATTTAGTATCTGTTTTTAAACTCCTTATTTATTTAATCTTTTTAGTTATTTAGTCATTTCGAGGAGTGTTTTTTCCTTAGAAACCTGCATACTAAATATTATTGGCTATATATTTTTATAATAATAAAAATTTTAAGTATAAAAATAAAAAAAACAAAGTGACAAAGCGACTTGCGCGTTGACCCAGTGGTTGCAGATTTGAGTCATGCCTGAGGTTTAAATATTTTATTTTAAATAAAAAAAATACGCTTGTGTTTGATAGGGTAGAAAAAGTATAAATAGAAATAGTATAGGCAGGCAAAGGGAGACGAGACAATTTTATTTTTTCTTTAAAGAAATACTCTTAATATTTGTAAACTAAGTTTCCAAAGATTGAGCGTGTAACATTTAATTTATCAACAAGAAAAAAATTAATTTAATGACACATGAAATAACCCTGTTATTCAACCAGCGGTAGAACTGAGGGTAGTATTAAGATAATACAAAAATTAAAAATATTTTTTTAAATACAATCCTCTCTTGGGCCTAGAAGACCGGCTCAATGACGTCGTGTTAAAGTACTTAGCATCGTCGTGGCTATTAATACAAATGCGACCTAGTCCGGCTGACTGTTTGCATTCGATTCTTACCGTGAGTGCACGCTTGATCGATACCGATCGCAATCGTTTCGTATTATTTTACGACGCAACATTTTGACAGTGTCGCGATTTAGGGTTGGGACTTATAAGGTAGTGTGGGACTAACTGTGTGCCTTGTTATAGTGGTTCATCATTACCCGAAGGAGGACGTCTCTTTAATTGTAAGTAGTTTTTATTTTACACTTATTTGTATATTTCAAGACTGACATCGAAATATGTCATTGCTTTACCTAAGTAGGTAAAACAGATGACTGTTACAATATAATATTGTAATTGATAAGTCACCTGTAATATTACAACACGTGTATTAAGTTACCTGTAGCCGATAAACATAAAGGATTACAATTACACGTATCTAGATGTTTAGATACGTAATTACATAATATCAATAAACACATTGAATTTTGATGTTGTTATGACGCAGATGCGACAAAAATAATTATACACCTAGATATAGGTACCTATTTTCGAAATGTTTGACATTTGACTTTACATGTAAATGTCTTTGTATTGAATTAGATATAAGATACATTTATTGATATTGTGAAAGACATTGGACAAAGCATTTTAGACAACAAAAATTTTTTTTTACATTTTTGACATTCAGATTAGATTATATTAATATACAGATACCGATATATAACTTTGATCAAATATTTATACTATATCAGATGTTGATGTTTTTATTCAGCGATTTGTTTTTGCATATTTTGTTTAATTTCTTCATAGTGCAGATTTTATTAAAAAATCATTTAACTTGAATGACGAAAATAACTTTTTTAGACTTTGTGTTTGTGTGTGTGTGTTTGACCATGTGTTTATTTGTAGTAAACGTCTAATATGAATTTTAATCGTTTTTTTATACGTTTGGCTTTAAAAAATAACAAAAGTATATACAATATAATAGTACGTGTATTTTTTATCTCTACTGTTTAACAAGATAAGTAATACCTATACAATGTATATCCTGGTGAAAAAAACAAAATTTCTTTATATAAAAATGTCATTTATCAAAACGGTAAAAACAATGAATCAAAATCGATAGTCTTTGAAAATAACTGGACTTATAGATACAGCTGATATCACAGATCAGACGTAGTTAAAAAATCAATCGCCTCGGTTATCTTAACTGCTTTAGCAATTGTTGCACAGCAATATTTCATTGCTACGGTTGTGGTTCATACTTTAGACTACGGATAGCTGAGGGGTATAGGTCACTACGGAAATTACCACTGCGCAACTTGGTGTTCAATCCCCGCATAGGGCATACAGGCTAGCTGTGCTGTGATATAGATTGTATGGCGAAAATGAAAACATTGTCATATTGGTAGTAAAGTACCTAGTTTAACTATAAAGATTATACAAATGTGAATAATCTTAACTCTACTGTTTAACCGACTTCAAAAATAGGAAGTTCTTAATTTGTTCATATTTTTCGATTCAATTTTTTTTTGTCTGGTGATGTGCCTCCTATTTGGTCTGTTTCTGTCTGTTTACACCAGAGTTAGTTAGATTTAATATAAACGAGCGATGCATAAAAAATATAACAAATGACTCTCAAGTTTTTCGTTAACGTACCTGTTTAAGAAATATACCTAGTTTTATGTAAAACAAACGATATTAATCACGTTTTCATCCCAACAGTTTAGATAGTTCGCCATAATTTTGTGACCAGAAAACACGCTTGAACCCGCTTCCCTTAACGTGATATTATCTATAAAAATAATCATTGCTGATACTTTTTCTGTATCTAATTTGTTCATAATACAATATGCTATCAATAAACGGCTGTTTATACTAATAATTTTTTATGTACAATTCTTCGAAATTCATTTATTTTGATAACAAAGATGTTTATACCAAAGTTCAGTTTAGTATTTATTTATTTGTGGAGTGAAAACTTCAAAGATAAAGCGATTTTTGTATTCACATATTTTTTTAAGTATTCGAAATTAATCAGCGTATTGAAATTATCACCCATAACCGTCATGCTGATTCTTTACAAAATTTTCTTTAACTTGCAATGTAATGTATGTATGTTTGTTAAGGTCAAATTTTGCAAAGTTGCAAGCCAAATTAGAACCACTTCTAGACATCTGATTGAGATGAAACTTTGCATACTTACACGAGTTTGATGACAGTAAAATATAATGGTACTTTCGAGCTCAGGGCCCCTGTAATGTAACGACGTAATAGCATCGTATTTGGGCCTGTTTGATTTGCCTTTACTAGTACTGTGAGTCTAGCTGATTAAAAATCTTGTGTTTTAAATGCCCCATGTATTTTAAATCATGTTTTGAAAAAGTAAAAGATCTTTCAGCTAAATATAATAATGTAACAAAAACTTATTCTAGCTTTGTCTGAATCGCCAGACTCACTAGTTATTAATAATAATAAAATGTCCCACTGCTGGGCACAGGCCTCTTCTCATATAGAGAAGGAACGAGCATTGCTCACCACGCTTACACATTGTGGGTTGGCGATTTCAGATTCCACTTGTTATTATAGCATAAATTTTACATGAAGCGACTAGTATGTCGTACCATTATTTATTCTGTGCTATCTGTCTCCACAAACCACTGGGAAATACGATATCCCATGATAAGGTTGTCATTGCACCCACTGTCCAATTTAATTTATTTTATGTTTTAATTTAATTTCTTATTTTTTAAAGGAGCATAAAAAAATCTTCTGCCTTTAGTTTTAAAGATAAAAGTTATAACTTATTTATTTAGTAAGCAGTCCACGACGCAATTTAGGAATATTTACAAAGTTTCTCGTTTCTAGTTTATAATTTATCAGCATGCAATTTCTTATTTATCCTCATCTTAAAATTTAGTTTTTTGTTAATTTTGTTTTTATAAATCAGATTATGTATAAAGATTTTTTATGCGTTTTATAGTTTTGATCCTACGACGATGTACAATAGCTTTTTATTAGTTCTTCCACTTGGTCAATGAATAAAGTATGCTATTATAGCTTGTAAGGAAATAAATATAAGTAATTAGTATTGAAATAAAACGACTCTTGAACGGATTTTATTGCGGTTTTATATTTGGATTATATTTCCCGACGTTTTGATACATTAAAATATGAAGGTAGAACGAGCAACATCTACTGTCAAAACGAATATCACCTCAGTTTGCCCGTGACCATGACACCTGCAAAGGTATCGAAACGTCGGGAGCTAAAATCTAAATACAAACCGCGATAAAATCCGTTCAAAAGAAGTTTTATTTTAATGTCTAACGTTCGCGTAAACCTTAGAAAGCAATATATAAGTAGGTATGTAATTATTGTTTAGTTACTCTCGACAAAAGTAGGTAGCATAATGTTAAGGCATGAAGCCAACTGGTGTTCCGAGCAGTCACACGCACATTACACAATATTTAATATGCTCTAGAAAAAAAGATCAAAGGTTATATATATATATTGTGTTTTTATATAAACATAATAAAAGTAATCGTAAGAGGTTAACGCCTTACATTTATTATTTTATCAACGATCACGAAGACAATAGCAGATTGTTTAAACTAAGATTTATTAATGTTGATTAAAGGTATGTTTTGTTTATCGACATCGCAATTAATTAATAAAACTGTACTTATAATAATTTAAATAAACATTTATACAAGATACCTTCTATCTTAAAGCCATATAGATATACCTACATAAAAATATTGTCCAATCTATGCACTACGAAATATTTATAATAAATTCCAGGTATACTCTAGGAATCCCTTCATCAACCCTAAAATCACTGGTCGGTCTAAAATAGAGACGAGGGAGAGATTTTTTTTTTGGAAGAGATTTACGCAGTTAGCCTGAGCGCAGGCTTTGACTGCAGCTTCACCGGACTTTTGGCGAGAACCTTAAAGGCCTCCAGTAAGAGCAATAGAAAAACTAACTACGTCAGCAATATTCACTAAGGGCACCCCCTGTGGGGTTCGGACCTCGACTTAGTGCGTTGCTAACAATCTTAATAAGGCAAAAAACAGCAAAGAAGGGCTGGATCTAAGTTTTTATTATTTAAGGACATATTTTTATTGCTAGTTTGACCGGCTCGGGCCAGCTTGGTCTAGGGATGGAGGGGTAAAAAATTAAAATAGAGACTTCTGTTTTAATTAATTAATCAGATTTAGACCTTAAGTTAAACAGGTTTAAATCGAAAAAGTATTAATTAGTACATACATAGAAATAGTGTGCACTGCTCCTTTATTAAAGTCGTGGTCGGCTCAAATAGACCATAATAGATTGAAGTAATTAACATGATCGATTGAAGTATGCTATTTGACCTATACTCTGAATTTAAATACCCTTTCGTCGTGTCACGGTCAATTCCTTTTTTATTGTTGCTATATTAGGTACTACTAAATTTATTTGAGTATCTCAAATATTATAGACTTAACTAAAAGCGTTGCTGAACTGGATATGAAAATGTGCATACAGAGAACATGACATGTAGGTTTTGTATATATGTGCAGTAAATTCCAAACAGTGTAGTTTTGACTTCTTTAGAGATTCGTGAAAATCTGCGAGCAATCATGATCGCCATCCGCTCTTTTTCAATTTCGTGATCGCCACTGAGACCAGTTGTCAACACGTGCCAAAGATATGAAACTTGGTGTTTCCTCGTTAAAGGCACTGTTTCTGAGCATCTTCTTCTAGACCCAAAGTTGGCGATACTCTTTTTGACATTGTACACTAAACCATGTATTCTAGCTTATTGCTTAAAAAGTAGCCATGGATTTTAAGACCACATATATTTTATAATACACTCAGCAGCACCATGTCGTTTTTTTTTTTTTATAACCTTTTAGGTGTCCCACTGCTGGGCAAAGGTCTCCCCCAATTTGCTCCAGGATCTTCTGTCTGAAGCCGCTTCCCACCAATCCGGCAAATAGCGATCGATATCGTCTCGCCAGCGTCTTTTCGGCCTACCTCGTTTTCGAGTTCCGGCGCTGGGTACCCACTCGGTGGCAATTCTCGCCCATCTATCCAGACCCATGCGGCCAATATGACCAGCCCAGCTCCATTTTAACTTGGCTGTCTGGATACCGACATCTGTGATTTGCGTTTTTGCGCGAAGGGTGGTGTTGATGTCGTTTACATATCTAATATTATTTAAACTCAGTCCATCATTACGACATTTTCCCAACAAGGTTTTTTTTTTATACAGTATAAAATATATTATTTAAACTAAATCTTTATTCAATTTAAAATAGTACAAGCAAGGATTTAACTTCACACTGGCTATAATTAAGCTATGTTTGTAGTAATAATTATTCGCAAAACATTGACATTTAGTTCCTAAAATGTCGTAGACGGAAGGAATCTACGTTAATTAACGCGACAACAGCCAGCTTCGAGCAAAACAGGAAAATATAAAGAGAATGTTTTTATTGGCAATTAACATGAATAGAGGTAGTTTATCTTTACGATACAGTTACTATAACGTCTTAATATACATGAACACATCTACAGGAAGTCGTCGTACTTCTTTATTAATATAACTGTTATTCGTCTTTCGGCTTTAGTATAAGAAAACAGAAGTTCATTGACTCCTAAACAAAGTAATCACTTTTCTGACATTTCAAACAACAAGAAGATTCCATAAATTTATAAAGTATTCTGTGCTTGAAGATGTTTTTAAAACAAACTAAAATCTACAAAACATTGACAGCAGGTTATTTATTCTTCTTAATATTCAGTACACGGATGAAAACTAAAAATAAGCAACAAACCATCTTGGCAAGAGATCAATAGAATAAAATGCTAAATGTAGACTTATTATGCTGAAGAGTAGATATTTTTATAGTGCTATTTTGTGTTTAAAAAATAAATGGTTAACTTGTTTACAAGGCGAGAATAAAATCTTCTTGCTTGAATTTGTTTATTAAACTATCAATAAAATTATGCTTGACAGGACGTTGCACTAATAAAACTCTTTTATCATGATATAGTAGCATTTTAAGTGGTCTTACGATATCATCGCTTTGTTAATAGAGGAAAGTTTAAGGTTTTGAGAAACATTAGTTGAATGTTAAAAAGCGATATAGCTTTAATTGTGAATTCAGATAAAAAGTAAACAAATTATAGAAATTCTTTAACGATTTCATTAATGAACTCTAAAAATTTAATTATATTATCATTTCTGTATAGAGCAATAATACACCGTGGTTTGCAATGATATTAAATAATGTGGTTTTATTATTTTAGTTTAATAATAAAACCACAAAAACTATAGGTACTCAGCATTGTCAAAATCACTTCCAAGGCGTATCCAAATTTTGGCTCCACCTTTTTATAACATTAAAAGATTTCATACACGTTTATCTTATCGAAAGAATTCCTATTGGTTAAAAATATATTAAAACCGGCCAATCGGAGGATTTAAAAAAATGTGGGAACGAATAATTGCGCTTTATCAGTTTTGAAAATTCAAGTAGGTGGACTTGAAATCCAAATAAGGTTTGCATGATAATTAGCTACTGATATGCAATGGTAGGTAGGTATAAAGCAAAGAGAGTAATATATATTTTAAATACCTATTAATAATTAAATAGTTTAAATTCAAACTATTAAATATGTCGATGTTTCGTAGAACCTTACCGCACTAGCGGTTAACAATGGCGTTATTCTAAATAATAATTTGAAGATATTAGAAAAATATTATGATTTATCCTTATCTATACTAATATTATAAAGCTGAAGAGTTTGTTTGTTTGAACGCGCTAATCTCAGGAACTACTGGTTTGAATTGAAAAATTCTTTTTGTATTGGATAGTCCGTTTATTGAGGAAGGCTATAGGCTATATAACATCACGCTACGACCCATAGGAGCGGAGCATAGGTAAATGAAAAATGTTGCAAAAATGAAAAACCGTTGAAACTAAAACATGCGAACAAAGTCGCGGGGGACAGCTAGTAATACATAAAAGTGATTATATTAATGTTCGAAGAGACGCTGAATGAACATGACAATGAAGATGATCTTAGGTCTATTTCCGTATAGACACATAATAATTTATAATGATAATTAGTAGGTATAGTTAATTGTGAAGGAAGGTATAAAGTTTCAAGTTGTTATTGTCCGGTATTTATACCTAACGATTCCATTCTTGACCTATCCAACTAAGAAATCATCAACAGTAAATAGAAGTATTATTATGACTAATCCATCTTACGCACCAGCGTTTAGGTTCCTATTGCTAAAACACAAATTTATGTATTTTATACTACAATCATGTCTCCTAATTCCAACGTAACCAGAGTTGAAACACTTAAATAATATTGGTACAGCTTACAACTGCCAGAAAAAATAGTTCCCGACCTTGCAGAATAATTAAATATTATTAACGATCATTAGGTTTTCACGCTCCAAAAACTTGGTCCACAATTATTTATCTCAAATTATCTTAAAACATTTTTTATACTAAACATCTTATGACCCAAGCTATTAGTGATAATATGAAACAACAAACAGTAAAATATTGCACAATGATTGATTATTTAATATTCACATTGACAGTTCGTTAAGAAAAAAATCAGACCGATATCAGTACAGACGTACTTTTCAGTGACAAATCAATGGAAAATTTAATTTAAAAATTAAAAATAAATCAGGGGCGTAATACGATTAGCCAAGGTTAGCCAAGCAGAATATACCGAAGTTAAAAGATAAATAGCGAAGTCTCTTTCAATTTGACTATCGTAGCAATATGAGTTTAAACTTTATTACATTGGTAAACATAGTGTAATTAAGTCACCTTATTTCACCTTGGAAACATTTCCCAGGTGATAAGTATCACTTAGGTGAAAAAAGGAGACCAAATAAGTGTAATTTATTCTTTTGAAAGTATGTAGGTAATTTGTTCACTTTGGTGTATAATGCGACATCTGGATGAAAATAATAAGGAGACAAAAAATCTACTTTGTTTGCCCTGGTGATGTTATCCAGGTGACAATGGGCAGTATACCATTCATCATGTCTATCTGCCACTAGAAATAGCATAACATTAAGACGGCATAATAATATCGCTCCATTACAATAAAGGATATCTAAATCTACCAATTACTTAAGTATTATGCTAAATCCATTACGATATTGTAATCGAGAGGTTGTAGAACTCATGTGAGTACAGACAATACATAAAATAGTTTCTACTTACTGTATTGCTGTCTGCCTCAGAATGTCTACATTATCTAAAATACATTTATTTACCTACTTAAGTAACTACTACACAGAATTCGTATCATGAAATTTGCTGTTCCAACACATATACTAAGTTTTCTAAGAATGCTAGATTTTTGTATTCCAAAAAGTGAATTTGATTTGTCGGTTTTCAAGGTGTCTCCAGCTCTGAGATCCCGGGTCCGTTCCCCGGACGGGCCAACGTAGAAAACCACTTTTCTACATTGTTTCGGGTCTGTGTGTTGGTCTCTGATTCCATAACACAAGCGCTTTAGCTACTTAATCTGGTTTAAAGAATTGAATGTCATGTTGTCCAAATAAAAAAAAAATCCTAACTAAGCAACATTACCTATTTTTATTACTCTTTTAAAATATGTTGTAACGTAATGTAGATTCTTTGTATGAGTTCTAAGTGACATTTATGGAAAAATGTTATTTATAACAAAATTGTGTTATTTATGCGCTTCACTGTTCTAAAGAGGACGCGGAATTATAAGAAACCTATAAATAATCAAAGAACATAATATTAACCTCTTGAAGTTCAAGTTGTTGTATTATCTTAGCCTCTTTAACATAAAATGCATGAACCGAAAAGGAAAGGTTATCATTCCATATCAATGTATGTGCCATAACATTGCATACCTAAGCTTTCTAAGTATTAAAAGCAATACAATTATATATAAATACAAAGCAATCTTTTAAAAGAAATACAAAGCTATTAAAATTTAAGGAGACCTAGTTTTTGCAGACAAATTATACGTTTTAAATAATTTAGCTTTTTTATAGCATACTTGCTGTGCCCGCGGCTTCGCTCCCGTCAACAGACTACCTACCTGCCTACCCTATCTCTACCCTTCCTACTTACTTACCTGACCTACCTATACTACCCTACCTACCTACCCCACCTACCCTACGTACATTTTATCTCATTCAGTCTGTTACTTTTCGCTATAACATTATTATACAAAAAACATTAATAGTTTTTTTTTTCTTTTATAAAAACCTTTTCCTGATAATAACAAACACAATAAAAAAATAATTAACCAACTTGGTACAGTCGTTCGGAAGTTATGCACGTACATACCTACATTTTGGAGATTCATTATTATATATGTCGCAGTAAGATAGATAAAGCCGTAATATAGTTATATCCCTAGGGATATAATTATATACCGTAACATAGTTATACGAAAGCGAATCTTTACTATCTCACTAGGAATATAGTTATAAAACGGTCCAAGTTTAGTGATATACTTATATTACTAGATTAAGTTTAGTGAAATAGCTTTCGGAGTGTGCGGCGCAGGCGGCGCGCCGCCTCCCCCGCGGCGGGGGAGGGGTTCGTTGTGTTTACGCGCTCCCCACGCAGTCAGTCGTACACTATTATTCAAAGTCATATCTTTTTTGTTTAGATTTCTTTTTATTCATAATAATCAGTAGCTTAGAATCGACTTTGCCAACCCCGACACATTTGGTTAGGTTGGTAGGTATTTTTTTTTTCTGACCCTTAGAACTGACTTTGCCAACCCCGACACATTTGGTTAGGATGGTAGGTATTTTTCTTTCTGACCCTTAGTACCGACGAACCCTAATATATTTATAACACTGAACTTAATCTAGTAATATAAGTATATCACTAAACTTGGACCGTTTTATAACTATATTCCTAGTGAGATAGTAAAGATTCGCTTTCGTATAACTATGTTACGGTATATAATTATATCCCTAGGGATATAACTATATTACGGCTTTATCTATCTTACTGCGACATATATATAGAATAGATATAACGAATTTAATTACGTACGCAAGCATTGGCTGAAATATAAATAGTATATATATATATAAAAAGGTTTTTATACGAAAGAGAAAACTATACACAACGGTTTTTTTTTAATCAAAACTTGTTCCACGTTACTAAACACAATCATCAAAAACAAACTTAGACGTAGAACCTTAGTTAGTTTTGCAAACATATTATTTACTGAACAAAACAGTTCGTCGTACCTTTACAGACAAACCGACAATGTTGAAACTTTAAACACAACTCTGCTATACAGTTGTTTAAATACATTTTTGTGAACTTTGAATAAATGAATAATACAATTTATAATTAAATAATAAGAAATCTATACTAATATTATAAAGCTGAAGAGTTTGTTTGTTTGTTTGTTTGTTTGTTTGTTTGAACGCGCTAATCTCAGGAACTACTGGTCCGATTTGAAAAATTCTTTCAGTGTTGGATAGCTCATTTATTGAGGAAGGCTATAGGCTATATAACATCACGCTACGACCAATAGGAGCGGAGCATAAATGAAAAATGTCGCAAAAATGAAAAACCGTTGAAACTAAAACACGCGGACAAAGTCGCGGGGGACAGCTAGTAATATATAATGTTCTTTTTAGTGGCTCAATTATTATTTAAATTATTTAACCCTCGACCCAAGAAGGGTACTCTAATTTTAACGTATGTGTAGTGTAGGTATCTATTTGTTCAATTCCCCAATGGTTGAACTGAAATCGCATTTTTAGGTTACCAGCGCATCGAATTGAACATTATTTTGCTTTGTTACAGATAGTCAAAACACAAGATGGCGGACATGTCATTCGCCAACAACACCATGGAGGATGGGTTCTCGGATGTGGTCAGTGACCATCTGAAGGGACTCGGAAGAATGTTCTACCTTCACTCACCCAAAGAAACTATGTTTGAAAGAAAGGAGGACGTGCCAAACTTTTTTAGACAGGTAAAGTATTTAATTAAACTTCTACAATAAAAAAAAATACTGCACGGATAGAAAAGTAGTATAGGTCACCACGACAACTACCACTATATGCGACTTGCTGCGGGTTCGATCCACACGGGACAAGAATTTGTGTAGTCCACAAATGCTTGTTCTAAGTGTGGGTGTTCTTTGTGCATGTGATTTGAAAGCCAGCGAAACCCCCGCAACACTAAGATTGAATTCCTTAGTGCGAAAGTCGTTTATTAAATTTGAAGTATCTTATTATTATGATGTATATGAACTTTCTGTCTAAATCTGTACAGCGTCATTCAAATCTATCGCAAGACAGTAGAAATAAAAGTTCAGTATATTTATTTCTATCCCAAAGTCTTGGGAAGTGTCTTAGCGAAAGCGTTCTTTACAATTAACCTTTACCTCAATAAAATGTTGGCGTGCCAGTCAATCTGTATCATCTCAAGTAGCGTCTATTATGTAACAACTGTAACAAGGCCAAGACCGTTTCAATTGCTGCGATTAAAACACTATTGTCTACAATCATTGATACAATAAAATACCCTATCAATAAAAACAAAGTTCAATAACCGACTTATCAATAGTAATACTTAAAGAACACCTTGAATACATCATGGCCATTGCCATTCAAAAATAGCATTTATGTTAATTCCTTTTAAGTCTAAACCAATTTAATTAACGTTTCAAAATTTCTTACCAAATATGTCATGTTGTAAGAACACAATATCAAGGTAAAATTAGTCAATATTTGATTTGTATTTATCTTTTATTTATTAATATGTACTTGACATATTAAAACTTATTGCCTATGTTACTTTCGCTAGCGAGGTTAGGTTTTTATACTTAGACATGGCCTTATGATTTTTATTGCTGACGCGCAATATTTGCTATAAATAAATTAGCCTTACTTTTGTCCTTATCGCCTTCTGGTTGTAACTAATAATGTCGCAATACAAAACCACCAACATCCCAATTTAATACGATTTCTATATACAGAAATCTTAAATACCTTCATACCAAATTATACTACCGTATCACCTACAGTACGACTAAAATGTTAACATGGTAATTTCAACTAGAGATCATTACTGTACGCTAATGTATGCTTAGAGTAAAATAATAAGTCGAGATTTTGAGTTGAAATCTACGTACGATTTGTATTTTTTTATATTTGCATACCCACTTAATTATTATAACGTTGCTTCTTGAGTAATTTAAGAAGATTGATCGAACTTTACTTCAAATAAACTTAACTATATATACATACACAAAAGAAATAATAAAATTAACTAATTTAATTATAAATAAACTTAAAATATGGCATCGAAAAATCCGTCCACATCGCTGTCCACTGGGAGTGTTCCCAAAAGGCTGGCGGCATTGCCACGTTATATGGCAACGCTTATCCTCTGTCCAAGGTAAAAGCCAGCCCTTGGGTTACGCGAAGGGTCAACGAGGCGTTTGGCTAGATCTTTATAAAGCATGTGCGCACTCGGACCCCACAGACCAAGGGTCTCAACCCCAAACGGCTCGAATATATAACTTCCAACTAGGTTGTTTTATACTTTAGGAAAGTCAATTTACTGAAGATCGTCGGGTCTATAATGATTCTGATCATTCCTCAAATTATGTATTTGACCCGATATTCTACACAAGTCTGCACCACATACCTAGTACCTACCACAAGTATGTATTACCCTCGGTCATATCTCCTCCAAGCGGTCGTTTAACTGATCCTCACGTAATTCTAGTATTTTCTCAATTTAAACGATGTTCATTTTTCTTTAACGATATATACGTGAAAGTACTATTCATTCAACTAGTTTCTTCAAAAGCAAATTTCAACAAATCTCAGTTTTTTACAATCGCCGAATCCTTTAGACGTGCCTAAAATATCTCTATCTCTATAATAATATCTTGGGACAACTCACACAGGATCATTTATTCTGATCCCAAACTAGACAGAGCCTGTATTATGGCAACCCGACAACTAATAAGCATATTTATATATTTCTAAACACATCCATATTATAGATAAATTATCGCAGATACAGAACAAAACTGATCATGCTCATCCCACAAAGATTTGTTAGGACAAATCTTTCTATGGTGAACATGATCATTTGGCCGGAGGTTGCGGATTCGATTCCCGGCTAGGGGCGGGAATCCCACGACCCACGATCACAAACCCACGACCGTTTAGCAGTCAGGTTCACTAACCACTAGACCAGCAGGCCAGTCTCTTATGAGATTAGTTCTATCTGTTATTTTACACAATTTTTCTGCTACTACCTATTTATATATTCCCAAAATAATGCTTCTATTTTAAAAGCAATATTTTAAGGCTTTGAAAAGACCATGGCAGATAAGATTTAGATTCCTATCTCTTATTTATTAATTCCAAGATTCCAAGCCGATATTTATTAAAATATCTCCAAGTTTTACGAACCCTGGCTATCGTCACGTAACAGACTCGCCTAAGTTATAACACCCCAGCTATATGATAGTAATATCTTTCAACCCCTTCGCTAGGCAACCACTTTTAATACGAGCTATAATACTTCCCAAGTGATAACAGAAAAATATAAATCTCAAATAGCGTTATTTCTTAGCGAACTTGGCTTGGCAATAGTTACAAAACCGACGCAATACGATATATCAACATTCACCTGGTACTGTGTCTAGTGAACGAAATAGGTAATGCGATACACGACAAACACAGGTGTGGATAACGTTATTATGTTACCTATTGATTTTTGTGTGGTTAGTGCCCCAAGCTAACTAGAGGGTTAATATTTGGTTAGATCTGATAAAATAAAGGGTCGAACTGAACAGGTCCCTCTGACCAATTCGAGCTTTCTTCGAAATACGTACGATGTTTTTCTATAGCAAACATTCCGTTTGTAGATTTCATTAAAATCTAAATCCATTAATATAATGAAATGTTTATATTTACAACTTTATATGTAACAGTATATTATACTAACGCTTAGTCAGTTATTATGTTTTTGTTATTTAGAGAATGTTGTTTTTTTTTTCAGTCATGGCCATACTTCTTCATCTTTATGATGGTAGAACACATAGTCTTAAGGTTAAAAGGAAAGCCAGGGATACGGCTGAACGATGGAATCACAAGCATTTCACATGGAATCTTTCAGGAGTGCGGCAGGTAAGACTTCTTAAGAAAAATAAAAAACTATTCAGAGACATAAAATTAGAAAAATATCAACTATGGTTAGTTTAATACTGATTTTATTTGAAGTAAGGTTTATTAAGAACACAAGAATCCTTATTTCGCTATTCTATCGATCAAATAATAGTTAAGACTTTAACATCATTTTAAAGTCATGTATCGTAAGAACCGTACATTTACAAACCTCCCCGATCGAAAAGCCTGTTAAATATAAGAGTTGCTCAAAACATTATAATACAAATTTCCGTGGAAAATTTCCTTGAAAAATTTGATTGTTCTTTAAGCTTTACTCTAGGCTTCAGTTTAGGATTGACTGAGTTCCACTC
Source organism: Diachrysia chrysitis (assembly GCA_932294365.1). Lineage (NCBI taxonomy): Eukaryota > Metazoa > Arthropoda > Insecta > Lepidoptera > Noctuidae > Diachrysia > Diachrysia chrysitis. The sequence continues at coordinate 6,474,049 of OW028647.1, forward strand.
AGCATATCTACTTGGCAGTCTGCCATTGTAATGTACTTTTGGTTGAGATTATCTTTATTGCTCCATTAGGATTTGTGGCCTACTCTTTCTTGGAGACCTAAATGTATAACTAGCATTAAAGCCTTGTGCTTATTTAGGTCTTAACTTGAAGTATCATTGTGTAATCTGATCTATACAGACCTTATTCACACTATAGTTAATGGCTCGGCATCAAAATACCCACCTTTTTTAATGCTAGATATTTTGTTAACAGAACTCCTTGTTTATGATGTCAATCTCGGTTTTTTTTTACTTTTAAACATATTTATATCTTCTTCTTTTAACTGGATTGATATATCGTTTATAATATTAATATTTTTACAGGTTAGTGTGGCGTGGAGCGGAGTCATATTTATATACGTGGATATACGCAAACTTTAGGCTAGTGGACTTACCTTGGGATCATGCGTTCACTTGGTATGCGGCCGCTTTGGGTGTCGACTTCTGTTATTATTGGATGCACAGAGCTTGTCACGGTAAAAATAAATAAAACCTTATGTATTAATAACGTCACGATTTAAACTAAGAACCATACAAAAAAAGTCTAATTTTTTAAAAAATATTCATTAAAAAATACAGTACTTATTTTCTTTTCTAAACTTATTTCAACCTTCTCAATAAAAACCATAGTTACACAAAAGTTCAGTATTATCAACACTAGTTGGTATATAAATACATGAGTTCTAGAAATAATACGTATATGTTTTATCACAGAGGTTCACATACTATGGGCTCAGCATCAAGTGCATCATACATCTGAAGACTTCAACATGGGTGTCGGTATACGGCAGTCTATTCTGCAGGGATGGTGCGGATTTGTAAGTATTAAAAACAACATTTAAGCTATTTCCAAAAAAAATTACGTCCTCTGTGGTCGAGTGGCAAACACACCGGTTTTTAATGTGTCGATACCTCTGAGGTCTGGGTTTAAACTCCGGACTGGTCATTGTAAAAAACCACTTTTCTACATTGTCTCGGGTCTGGGTGTTTGTGGTACCTTCGTTGCCTCAGTGTCTCTACCATGAGTTGCTATCGAAAACTTACTTTAGTCGCTAGCGACTAAAGGAGCATCGAATAGTTTTCAATAACTTGTATCATGACATACTACTGTCGATACGGTATTTCTCGATGACATCTATCAAATTTGTGACTCGTGGTACCGAATTTCATATGTAATGGCTAAAAACGTTAGTCGCTAGCGATTAGATTTCGATAGGTTTTTTACCTATCGTCTCATACTACTCATTTTAATTCTTGAAGTATCCGCTAGTGGCGCTGTTCAAATTTGCCATAGAAATCGTTTACGCCGTCGCTAGCGAGTACGTTTGTTAAAAACTCATGGTAGAGACACTGATTCCATAACACAAGTGTTTTAGCTACTTACTTTGGGTTTAGAGCAATGTATGTTATGTTATTCACATTAAAAAAATATATGTACATGCATACTTGAAATAATGTAGAGTTAACTATTAAAAAATAATTAAACATGGTTATGCATGAGCACGCTTAATAAGTTTATTATTGCACCGTAATCTAGTCATTGGTATCATACTACATGGCCAAGGCCAATATAATACTAATATTCATTATGTTTTTTTCCTGAGTTAAACCTATTAGTTAAATACTAATATTCATTATGTTTTTTTCCTGAGTTAAACCAAATATAGAGTGAAAAAACGGTAACATGATTATGCCATAGCAGTACCTACCTAATTAACTAGGGAATTACCCTAGTAAAAGTTTTTGCTTATTTTGCTAATTATAGATGCAAAACTCGAAGTTCTTGAATTGGCTTACACAATATCAATCCAGTTATCGTATAAACAAGAAGTCAATAACAACCTTCGTACATACAATACTTCGCATAAACGTTTTAGATAGTTGTAAATGCATAAAAAAATGCGAGGTCATTTATCCTTGACATTATGTTTTTCTGCACTACATAACAAGCTCTTACAAAAAGGAGTACAAAGTACCAAGAATATTGAATGTTAATAAAATGTTTGATGTATTGCTGACAGATCAGCCGAGCCTTCATCCATATATTCTATATTTATTAGCTGAGCAAAGTTCACCACAGATCGTTTTTGTTTTTATTTTCCGATGATTTCCATAATTTGTTCATTAATAATACATAAGGAAAAGTCGCGGTTACTGAAACTTTTATCGGGGGCCGTGATGGGAATACATTAAACGGTATTATGGCTGGCCAAGAATGACCAATAACTTTATTTTATTATGGTTTTATTGACATATGTGGATGGGTTTTTAGGCACATTTAAAGCTTGATTTAAACATAAATTAATAAATTGTTTTATTTTATAGCACAATTTTGTGAAAATGTAATACAAAAATACAACATTTTACGAGTATTATTGAGCAGGCCCGTAACTCTCACAAGATAAAGTGAGATAAATCTGTTAATCTATCTCACTCGTTAATATTATATCAGCCCTACATCCCTAATGCATTATTAATGTTGAAACTAAGAAGACTTGCTCGTAAACAAACCTACGTAAACCTAAATATTTATTGTCTATCTTGTATCCATCTTTAATGTTTTATCTATATCGATAAAATGAGATGATAGTTGTATTTAGCTAGCAAATTCGACTCGCAGGCTTTACGAAACAGTTCCAACTTATATTCTACAAGTTAATCCAAGCTATAGATTATTCACTCGCAAAATTTCAACAAAATCCTTCAAGTAATTTCTACACCAAGATGGGACAAACATAGTAGTAATACATACAATAACAGTTATACAATAAATTATAGCCAATAAATAAGGTTTTCCTTATTAGCGAGAAATTTAGTAAATAAATAAACATGTTTATTAAATTAAGGTGACCTAACGCCGGTATTTTTGTCCTTAGATCTTCTACCTACCTCTCGCGCTGGTAATTCCTCCGGCACAGTTCGTGATGCACCACCAGTTCAGTTACCTATACATGTTCTGGATCCACACAGAGGCTATCAAGAGCCTTGGACCTCTGGAGTACATCCTCAACACACCAAGCCATCACAGAGTTCATCATGGTAAGTTGTAGATGTTTTTTTTTTGTTCAGCGTACTAAAAATATTTATGAAGAGGGTTGATTTACGGAATTCGTTTTAATCACTGATATATGGGACACCGGATAAATAAGACTTTATTGAAAGAAATAAATTACGAATTTTCTAACCTATATAATACTGTTACAGTCATATCTACTTTTCTAATACCTCAATAATAGGACATATATTCATTTTTTGTTAGACTGTAATTTAGTTATTTAAAGTTTTATAAAATGTATATTAAGAATAAATTGTAATTGTAATATTTCTACACCGGATACGGTAGTATATGTGAACCATTCTTATTGTAACATCTGTAATTTCTATGTACTAAGAAATAAATAATATTCTATTCTATTCTATTGACGACCTCCGTGGCCGAGTGGCGTACACACCTGTTTTTAAGGTGTCGCCAGCTCTGAGGTCCCGGGTTAGGTCCCCGGCCGGGTCAATGTAGAAAAACCACTTTTCTACATTGTCTCGGGTCTGGGTGTTTGTGGTACCTTCGTTGTCTCTGAATTCCATGACACAAGTGCTTTAGCTATTTACTTTGGGTTCAGAGCAATGTATGTGATGTTGTCCACATTTATTTATTACTAGCTTTTGCCAGCGACTTCGTCCGCGTTTCCGTCGTTTTTCGTAACAGACAGGTTTTGATGTAACAGACAGATTAACTTTCGTATTTTAGTAGGGAAATATAATATATCACGTTACACAAAAATAATCCTTATAGCATGATTCAGTATTCACACGCGACGGCGCGATGGCTTATTATCGTATTTCATGTATAAGTTTGGTGTTTCTATACCGATTTCTATGATTCTTTTTTTATTGAATAGGTAATAATGTTAACTTTTTTAATTAGGGATGAGTGAGAGTATTATAAACGTAAGAGTTAACAAATATAATCAGAAAACTCCGAACTGCTAAGCTATCGGGAGTTACACGTGTTATTGTGAGTCAACCATAAAAGATAGACATATGCTGTTGTGGGATATTTTTTAGATAATTTTATGTAGAACATTTCCGTCATACATGATTTCTATGTAGCTTTAACCATTAGGGCTGCATACGCGACGGAAGCTTAAAAAATGGAGTAACTTCTCTCGTTTTCCCAACATTTTCCTTCACTGCTCTGCTCCTATTGATTGTAGCGTGATGAAAAGTATACTATAACCTGCCCAGGAGTATGAAGAATAATTGGTACAAGTTTCGTTAAAATCCGTCAAGTAGTTTTTGTTTCTATAAGGAACATACAGACAGACAGACAGACAAAAATTTTACTGATTGCATTTTTGGCATAAGTATCGATCACTAATCACCCCCTGATAGTTATTTTGAAAATATATTTGATGTACAGAATTGACCTCTCTACAGATTTATTATAAGTATAGATTATTTATTTTCTATTTATTAATATATTCATGTTAAATAGCTGATTCGAAAAACCATGTAGTAAGTTTTTCAGTATACCTACCTATAACATAAAGGTGAGGTTTGTTTAACGGTGCTATATCTTATTTGATGAAGTTGGGTAACGATATATGAAACTATTTCATTATCCTCATCACTCACGTCTTCTCGCTAATCTACAACGTAACTTTTCTGATAAACCAACAAGTTACAAAGTAATATTAATGGTTCCGATAAAGTCTATACAAGCATTAATAAATATACTACAATCTTGTATTAATTAGACATAATAATATCTTATTATATCGGGTCTTACTGTTATCATTGATTAATAGAAAACAGTTGTATAACTGCTATCTAGACGTGAAGACATTAAAGTACTTAATAATAAAGAACAAGACAATAATTATACGTATACTTATAAATGTACTAAGATTAAGTTTCGTTAGAACATCGGGATTTACAGATGGATAATTCATAATCTTTACATATTTATAGAATATTTTACTTCTTACTTTATAATAGTATATCGTATAAAACAAAGTCGTCCCCACTGTCTTTACGGTTCGATTTTTTAAACTATGCAACGGATTTTAATGCAGTTCTCAGTAATAGATAGGTATATTCAAGAGGATGGTTTATATGTTTAATTCGTTACTGATTTTGTCTATCCCTACAAAGCCTGGCGGCTTATGAGTCGCTAGTTAATTTATATAAATAATAAATGAAATAAAAGTACTGACCACTGAACAATATTTATCAGTATCCTCGTATATGTTTATCAATGCGACCACTGCACTGGAATGACCTCGATTTTTGCATGTGGAGATTCGCAGTCATTGTTCGCGCCATGTCTGTGACACACATTCAGTATAAAAATGTAAATAAACAATGATACAGTTTTATGGACTACTGCAACTGAATAAGTACCGAAACTTTGGCCATGCAATAGTTTTGGATATATGTGCAAAAGTTCAAAAGTACTAAATTTTATATTTATTTTTAGGATATGACACATCATCACTATAAAATTATAATAAAATTAGTAATATACAATTTTACAAACAAACATAAAATAAATGGTCTAAAGCTTTGTCAATAAAATTGTTTCTGTCCTTTGTATTTTATCAATTGAGCGCTTATAACTAAATACTTTGAAAACTATGTGTTTACATAAAAAAAAAATCCTTTTCAGGTTGATAGAAACTTTAACATTAATATTATTAGAGCACTTCAACGTTAAACTTAGTAATAAATATGTGTTAATTCTTTACGTTTTGTTTTTAGGCAGCAACAAATACTGCTTAGACGTGAACTATGGTGGTGTGCTCATCATCTGGGATCGTCTGTTCGGCACTTTCAAACCTGAGACCGACAAGATTGAGATCGTTTACGGACTTATCTACAACCAGCCTTCTTTCAACCCACTGTACTTGCAGGTATTAACATAATTTAGAAAAATATATATTTTTTAAGTTCTTATTTGTAACAATAATCAGTATGTAGGTAGTTCACTACTTGCCTCTGTCAAACATTTTTTGACGTATATAAATTTAATCAAATATTGAAGGATACCTTAGAGATATAGCTAAAAATGACCTACTATATATACCTCTAAAAAGTTTGTAAGTTTAGGAACAACACAAAAGGTCTAGAAGATAGCTGTAATTGACATAAAAACGCATTATTTATAAATAAAACCTATATTATAAATAATCTCAACCTATATTACCCATAACAATATTATACACAAGGCCACAAAGAGAATTAAGCAATTAACCCTAAAATGGGGCATTAAAGCAAAAAGGGATACTTAACAGGGGATTACAATACACGCGTGCCAAATAAACAAAAATACGGTATTTGTGCTCGTCCCAACAAAACATACACGAAATATTGGAATTTAGTTTAACGAGAATAATCCGGCTTGCTTATACGGATGTTATAAGCGACAACTCGCACGTTCATTGTGCACTGGCTTAAAAAATAACCTTTAAAAATGCTACGTTTTTCTATTATGTAGGTTTTTGTTGGGTTAATACAAGGGCACAATTCAATTGCACGGAACTATAGGAAAACCTTTGATAAAATATATAAAGTAACTGAATATACAAGGTGTAACGAAAATTCGCGGTCACATTGAAATACTGTTTCTGCCCATAGAAAAGAAGAACTTTCTCGAAGAAAGTAATCCAATATATAAAATGGACATCCTTACCTACTAATTTTAATCAACTAATGATAATTTTATATTGTTAGGCCATTTATTTTCGGGAATTATTTATTTCCTTGAAGAATGTTGTTCATTTCCAAGGTCAGAGGTGGTATTTATAATATGACAACGCACATCCATTACACTCTGTATACCTCCAAGAATGAACAAAGGTTAAAGAATTGATTTGTTTACCTTTTAAAATAAATAAAAGTAATCATGACATGACGAACCCTCGGTTTTTTATAAGGCGATCAATCTTAATTTCTTGTCAAAGAAATGGTATTTTAATTGTTGTCAACTAATATAAATGCTTGATCTAACAACTATCAACCAAGCACATTACTTGACATGAATTAAAATTTTATATATCTCGCCCTTTCAGAAACCATAATTCTACTACTATGATACATTCGTACTAATGAGTGCTTAATATTTTTTTTTTATTACTTAGACGTTCTACAGCAACTACGTGCTAGAAAAAATCCGAAGGTTAGACAATATGGGTGACAAATTAAAGGCAGTCTTCTGGGGACCAAGCTGGGAACCAGGCACGCCACGACTTGGTGATGAAGACGAGAAGATAGATGTAAGTAATATTTAATCATGCATGCATGCATTAATATCTGAAGATCATCAGTTCATCTTGAATAGGCGTAAGTTTGCAAAGTCGCCTAAAACAGATCTAAGTGTTGTTTGGGGTGGGTTATTTTCTAAACAGGTACATTACAGTACGTTATACTCGTACATTTAAGTAAGTTTTTGCAGCGAAGAAAAGAAGAAAATTTAATATTTTTCATTTAATCAAATATTTTTTAAATCGCTGATTTTCAGTGCTTAATATACCGATATATTTGGTTTACTATTTAGAAACTAGAAACAAACATGTTCCTTCATTAAGTAAGCTAACAATATGCGCGACGTGCCGCGGGTTCGATCCCCGCATGGGACAAGCATTTGTGTGACCCACAAATGTTTTTTTCAAGTCTGGGTGTTCTTTGTGCATGTGATTTGAATGTTTGTGAAACCCCCCGCGACACAAGGATTAAATTCCTTAGTGCGGGAGTCGTCTTTTTTTTTTAAATAAAATATTTAAAAAGTATCGCTTTGATCCATAAATTCACACTCAAGAAAATTGGCACAGTTGAAAACTTTGAACTGTTACAAAAGTTAAAACATTTTCATCCTTACTCAACCTGTTAAGGGAGCTACGGAAATGCGTACTTTTATTTGAAATACTGATTCTATTTATAAAAATGAACCATTTGTTCTAAGAAAGAAATAGACTATTTCAAAAAAATATTTTCGACCTCCCATACTAATTTTGATCAGCTATAGATAATTTTATTTGGTATGGCCAATGCTTTTTTGGGAATTTTCGATAGCTTCTTTGAAGAAAGTTGTTAATTTCTATGGGTAGAAGAAGTATTTCAAATATGACCACGTCATACACGACATTTCTCGTATTTTCGTAGTCCCACAAGAGAGAGCAAGGGCCTAAAAATCCGAATAGAAGCAAAAATATTTAAACATTTCCAGAATAACGTCCAAGTTTATACACGTTATAATAATGGACCGATTTAACAAAGACTGAGAAAATAGAAATTTTAAACAATTCTCATTGTATCTTTAAACTCTTACGAGGGTAAATAGGAACAACAGGAAAATGTATATTTGTGTAACTTTTCGGGTAAACTCAGGTAGAATGTTATTAAATTTACTCATACGAAATTTATAAAAGCTGTGAACTCAGAATAAATTTAGGTGTGCTTCTATTTAGGCGTTATCAAGTGTTAACAAAAGCAGTATTTTTTATTTATATTACGCCGTATCGTGTAATAATTTAACGTTCCAACTTTTTATGTATATATCACAAATCAACAACGTGACCCAAGGGCTGGCTTTTACCTTGGACAGAGGATAAGCATTGCCATACAACGTGGCAATGCCGCCAGCCTTTTGGGTACACTTCCATTCGACAGCGATGCGGATGAATCTTTTGGCGCTATTTTTTATTGTTATATTAAGTTAAATTTGTAAATATTTCAAATTGTAAATAATAAATATTTCAAATACTAAAAAACAACGCATTAGGTTATTAGCAATTGCCAATTTATACCAAGTATTGGGTGGGCTAAAATTAAAGATACTACAAAAATAAACTGACAAAACATTTTCTTTTGTTTTTCTAGGTGGAAAATAGAGACAAATATGACGTTCACCTACCGGCGTGGTGTAACTTCTATCTCGTGGCACACTATACTATTGTGTTGTATGGCTTCTTCGAACTAGCTTCAAAACACATGGTGAGTAATATAATAGCTGTTAGTATTTGCTACTGCTACAGAAAACTGTTCTAAAAACTTAGACCTTCACTTACTTATGCTAGTGCATATATATTTCACTAGCTGTCCCCCGCGACTTTGTTCGCGTGTTTTAGTTTCAACGGTTTTTCATTTTTGCAACATTTTTCATTTATGCTCCGCTCCTATTGGTCGTAGCGTGATGTTATATAGCCTATAGCCTTCCTCATTAAACGGACTATCCAATACAAAAAACGAACCGGTAGTTCCTGAGATTAGCGCGTTCAAACAAACAAACAAACAAACTCTTTAGATTTATAATATTAGTCTAGATTTTAAGATTTGCAATTTATTTAACTATAATAGATGTTTTTTATTCTTATATTAAGCATTTTTGGTAGGCAATTTGTTCTAAAAAGAATGTTTAAATCAGAACTATTTATTATTTAAGTAGTTTTTTCTATATTAAATCTTGGCCCTTCAACGAGACAACTGTACTAATTATAATTTACCTTGCATTACCTTACAATAATAATATTCACACCGCATACAATAAAAACAGATATTTATCCTAACATTGTTTCGCAAAACTAACACCGTTAGAACCTGATATCGATACCGATATTGGAATTACTTATAGCAAACTGGACAAACAACCCCGAGTTTTTGTAACAAAAAGTATCAGTTACAACGGGATTAGTATTCCGTTCGATAAATGGCTCTCTTCCTGTCACACTAGCTTGTTCTATCTAGAAAGTAATATTGTGGACCTAGTCATGACCGAGGTACATACAGCTGTATGTGATAGCAGAATTTTCGGAGTGATTGGATGTGGCCCTGGCAATATTACTTGTGCGAAGTTAGTTTGACGACACAAATTGTTTCATCGTTATTTGTTTAATGATAGGTCGATCCAGTATGGCAATTTCTGTAAGTAAATTAATACTCCTCATGTTAGAGCTTTTTTCCTCTTTGTCGTTTGTCTCTTAACAAATTCGTATTTTTATTCGTCTCAGCATGCTCGTCTCCGCTACTTTTAAATTTTTACTTAAGACTCTTCGTTTTTTATCTTCTTGATTTCTCCGCATTATATAACCCTACCAAAACAGCAAACATTTCAAACATACGTACAAATACGATTATAAGTACAAAAATTTGAATAACATATTAATCTTTTCGTATATCTATACTAGCTGTCCCGGCAAACGTTGTTTTGCGCTATAAATTAAAAATACCTAACCTACCCTACATACCCTACCCTACCTACCCTACCCTACCTACCCTACCCTACCTACCCTACCCTACCTACCCTACCCTACCTACCCTACCCTACCTACCCTACCCTACCTACCTACCCTACCTACCTACCCTACCCTACCCTACCCTACCCTACCCTACCTACCCTACCCTACCTACCCTACCCTACCTACCCTACCCTACCTACCCTCCCTACCTACCCTACCCTACCTACCCTACCCTACCTACCCTACCCTACCTACCCTACCCTACCTACCCTACCCTACCTACCCTACCCTACCCTACCTACCCTACCCTACCTACCCTACCCTACCTACCCTACCCTACCTACCCTACCCTACCTACCCTACCCTACCTACCCTACCCTATTTTTTATTGTAAGTCACCAAAAAAAAAAAAAAATAACAAAAAAAAAATAAAGTTTTTAATTAACAAATAAAATATAAGGGTTGATCGTAGAGGGATGAAAATTTAGGGTTGTATGTATTTTTGTATGCTGTGTCATAAAAAAATAAAAACAAAAAATTTTGCCTAAAAAATAAAAAAAAAAAATTAGGGGTGGACTACCCTTAACATTTAGGGGGATGAAAAATAGATGTTGGTCGATTCTCATAGATACCGGATAAGCACAAAAAATTTCATCAAAATCGGTCAAGCCGTTTCGGAGGAGTTCAAGTTCGAACACCGTGACACGAGAATTTTATATATATAGAGATTTAGCCGCTCTATTTTAAACAAATGAGCATCGAGCTCGAGTCCACCCTTAACCTTTGCCTTAATGTCACGTAATGCGAGTGGAGTTGTAAACAAATATTAATAATGTAGCAACCCTTGTTATATTTTGTAGCTTGTTCAAATAATGATATTCTGCTTACAATAATATTTGGTGATGAGGAAAAAATATAATCTTGGGAATGTGTATTAGGTACGTATACTTTTTAGGGTTCCATACCCGAGCCAACGGAACCCTGTTACTAAGCATCCGTTGTCCTTCCGTCTGTCTGTCAGTGTGTATCTTATGAACCATTATAGATATAGTGTTGAAATTTTCACAGAGTACATACTGTTTTATATTACTTTGTACCATGGAACCCTCCGTTTGCGAGTTTGACTCGCACTTAATCGGATTTTTTAATGATGTGCGAATGTGAAACAGAGAATCTCATAATCATATTTAAAATGGCCGAATACTGAAACATTACTCAGTTTTAAGTCGCCGTTAAGCCTTATGTAGTGACAGATAGACTTTAAGGACGTCTTAAAGTTGGGTTACATTTGAATATTCGAAAAAATTTTCATAACTACAATATATTAATGTTCAATCAATGAACACTTAATCAACAGATATCCGGATATAATAACACAATTAAATGCCTTGTTTTTGATCAGAATATATCAAAGATATAATATAATAACATAAATATAATATTCGGTTCATTTGGCTCCTACATGACAGCCTAAGGCGCAGTCCATTTATAAATACCTAAAGGAACATAATACATTATTACAGAAATAGAACGAAAATATCAATAAAGAGTTTTACTTATCAATCTAATTTAAATCGTAATACGAATGATTGAAGACACATTTCCGAGAAAAACAAATGACTATTGCTCTGCAAAAAAAGCGTCAGCGCTCGTATCGTTAAATCGTTTATTTTTAAATTATATTTACTTTAGTCTTTAATTGTTAGGAGCGAGGAGATTTCCATATCCGTATTGTAATAACAAACCCCATTTATTTTTTCATCTGACGTCACTGGCGTTGAAAAGCCAGTGGAAAGCTAGGAGAATGGATGCTTGAATAATCTGTTGAGTATTTAAAAATGTAGAGCTATTTTCGCACAAAAAATATATACAAAATTTAACCTCGGTTTAATAATAAGTTACTTTCTCCCGAAGAAAGTGGTGATAATGCTTACCGCGATTATTTTGGCTGGCAGGTAAACTTGTGAGCCTTAAATATTAGACTTTAAACTTTCTCTTCAGTAGCTTAGTTGGTAAAGCGACTCGCGCGTTGAGTCAGTAGTCGTAGGTTTGAGTGCTGCCGGACGTTTAAATGATTTCCTTCTACTATTTGTATATTACAATAATATATTTAGTCAGAAAAATAAAAGTCCTGCATCATTCCCTGATTTGTTAAAGACAATTACTCTATGCCTATATAAAGAAATACTTTCATGAATATTAAGTACTTATACACTTACCACCACCTTAAATGACGTAATTGTAAATCTGAATAAGCAAAGCGTTTGCAGTTTAAATAAGATTAATTTTAATTAACACTTCCGTTAAATCATTCGCTAAGTCACAGAATGTCTAACAGTTAAGCGATTATCTTGAATTTAACGATGCCTAGACTTTTGGAACGCCTTTCAAAACGTCAGAAAAGTAACTAATTACATCAAAAATGCCGAAGGGTATACTCGTTTTCAGTATTATTTTCATTAGAAAAATGAAGATTAGCACTTTCTGCTCACAGATACTGTTCAATGATCGAAAGTAAATAAGTAAAGAATCTTTTATATTATTTAAAAAGGGTGATTCATTTTATTTGCTCGGAAATTTACCTACACTTAATATTACGCCTACGTTCAAAACATAGCATCCCAAAAAAAAATCATAGCTTTGCTTCAACTGTATCGTGTGTACAAAAATCATTAAATGAATAAGGTATTTTTTACACGCAGCTATACGTAATATTTTTTTATTGCAAATAGCTGAAATTCCCCCGAATACTAAAACGCAACTTAACTTTAAGAGTACCTTAAAGTGACAGAGATAGCATGAGACTTAACGGCGACTTATACATAGACGTTTAATTATTCGGCCCTAATTAAGATAAATATAATTATCAGTTGCAGAAGCGTCAAATGGGTTACAGAAATTATTTAGTGTTAAATAAACTTTTCTTACATGTATGTATAATTAAATGTATTAGTTATGTGACACGTGGCCTTACATCGTTATAAGTTTCGCAACAAAATGTGCCGTGATTAAAAGTTTGTTCTATTTAACTTCTGTAGTTGGTTATGTTATGAGTGTGGGATGAATAAAGGAATAGGATTTTACAATACCTATATTTAAACAAAGTAGAAAATGCTTTCTTCCTACGGATATTCATTTCCTAATAAACCTTAACTTGGTTTTCTTTTGATCAATTAAACAAACTTCCTGTATTTTTTTGTTCAGAATCATGCTATTTCCATATTTCAGATTTCATTTCGCTTCTTCATAAACAAAATATTGTTTCAATATACTTCTAAAATAAATTCATCCCATTATTAAAAAAATTCAACCCTTTTTAATTATTTTATTTACTCATGAACAAACTGTAAAATACTTTTTGTATATATTCATACATATCTTTCATTATACACACATGTGTTGTTTACATCCGATATTCCCCAGTATTAAAATTAGATTACTTCCATAATTAAAGAAACGGTATGCAATATTCTGTTTTGCATATCGCAGAAATTCAATATAGTTGTTTCATTACGCCGATTACAGAATACATAATGATATTCATAATTTTATATCACAAAACTTTAATAAAAATAGGGTTTTACAACTCATAGAAAAACTATTTAAGATTTATTTGTATAGACAAACTGGGGAATTAAAGTTTAGTATTTTATTTAATTAAATTATAAACGTTTATAATAATAACGTAATTTAGAAACATTGAATAATTGATTACACATAAATATAAATCAAAACAATTTCAATAAAAATAACCTAATAAAAGTTATGAAAATATGAGACCATCTCTATAACCTATCAATCACAAAAATATTCTTTGAGATCGATTTATTGTTACTGGAGATATCGCGTAACAAACAAACAACAAAAACATACCATCGAATTGAGAACCTATCTTTGAAATCCGTTAAAAAAGCATATATGTTTATCTTATCATGTTTGTACACTGTTCTGTGTCTCCTAAATTACTTGAGTGAGCCGGATTCCATTTTGGTTCACAATTCATAATTAAATACGGCTGATTAGACCACTAACAAACACACGGCATCCACAAAGCAATTTAGATTCACCGCTATATCTGAAATAGTCACAAGTTTTGATACCGACGATCTCATTTTGTATCATTATTATGCTCGCGTGTCGTTACATTTTAGATGAACATTTCAAGCCTAGAATTTCCATTCTGAATGTAATTAAATGTATCTTACCTTTCTGAACCTTGAACTATATCTGTATACATTTTCTAGATCAAGCTTTTAGTCATAAAGGAAGTGGAGTTTGTAGAGTTGAACTTAATTATCTTTCACCAATTAAAAACGAAAACCTTCTTTACAATCATGACGGTGTAGTTAAGATTTGACAATTTGTGCATCTAGGATAACTAATAAGGTGTGTTTATGTTTAAAATACAAATGAGGCTTCTAAAGCTAACCTTATAACAAATATTTTAATGAATAACAGCATCTGCTGAATAATATTTTTGGGTATCTGCCCAAGAATATTAACGTGAAGTATATTTCAAGTACTTAGTTATATTATGCGCAATTTATTTTAAGCTGATAAAATATTATAGTAGAACAGAAATAGAATAGGTACAAAAACTCATTTACATTTATTGATATTTATTTATTCTTTACTGCACGCACACAAGATTAATAAATATGATGTGGTATAGAAAAGTACCCAGTATGTACAAAAGGCGGCCATATTGCACATGGCAATTTCTTCTAGGCAGCCATTTGTCAAAGTAAATTTAGAAAAACTTATATAATAAATATACTAAGAAATATTCTAGCATCGAACATACGTTAACAAATATTTGTCTTTCTTACAGGGTATGACACCAATCTCGGTACTAGTCTTCGTTCTCTACATCATCGCCTCACTGACCATCATTGGAATGCTCTTCGACAACTCCAAGTACGCAGCGCTACTCGAAGTATTCCGCTGTTCAGCCTTGGCTTTCCTAACCAGAAGCATTGCAGTCACCAGTCCGGGGTACGGCACAGCTCTTCAGATCTTCTATGTAGCGTCTGCAATGTTCTGGTGTCTGAATATGCTGAAGTTCTTGGAAATCAAGAAGACGAGGAAGGTGGAATAAAGTCTGATACCTTTGACTGTTTTTTATGAGAAATGATAAACAACTGTTTTAAATGAAAACTTGATGCATAACTGATTGTATCTTGTGTATGAACGAATAAGGAACGAGTTTCATCATTTAAGTTTCAACTTCACATTTCTGTTTAAGATAATTTGTATCAGAAAGCTTTGTTTGTTTGCCTGCCAAATGGCAAACTTAAAACAATGAAACTTGAATACCCTCAATTCAATATTTTACATGATTGTTTGTACACACAGCAAACTAGATAGTTACATTAATTGAATTTACCATTATAATTAACATTCAAAGAGACCTATAATGTACAACCATTAATGTAGACTGTCAGTGCCTTAATACTTTTTATCTTTGAAATAAGATTGTGGTTCAAATTTCTTTAACCAATACAACTGTTTATATATAGGTACTAAAGTTAATTACTATAATTAGGTAAATTAAAGCAGAGCCTGATTGCTTAATTTCAATTATCAACTGATCAGAATGGGTTTCATGTTTGCCTTTGTAGATTTAACTAATTGAATTAAATGGATTTGATTATTCTATAGGTAATGAGAACTAAACAATTTATAATTTCAATCAATTTTGTTAAAAGTTACCATATCATTGGTCCTATATTTTTACCAATACTTTTTTATAAAAATATGATTATGTATAAAACAATTTATTGTTACTCTCATAGGATATATATTTTAATAAGAGACACCAAATAATTAGATTTTATAAGATATTTGTAATTTGCTTAAGATGATAATAATATTGTTTTTGTACAGCAAATATTTGTAAATAATTAATTCATAATTAATTATTTGAAGTCGCCTTAGCATTTGAATAGTTATTAGTTATTTTTGATATTACTATTTTTAAATAACTTTTGATAATTTATTTGTTACGAGTTTATTTCAATACAGCACATATTTTTAGCATTAACTTGTTTAATTTCCTATTTTTTTACCATAATATAATTTTAAATACCTCGTTCCCGTATTAGAGTTAAGGTTTTTAAATAAATCTGACAATAACTTAATCTTACATGTCTTTAAACAGAAAATAAAAAAACCACTATTTTTTATTTAAGTTGACAACATAAGTAACTAAAAATAAATTACTACAAAGAATTTATACCGTCTGACCATGCTATAGAAATATTAAAAACGAAAATGCTTAAAAAACCTCTACGAACTTAATATTAATTTGTGAATAAAAAGTATAAAGGTACCTAATTATTCATACACTCAGAATCTCTTATTTTCTTTACAAACCCACGTAAATTATATTTTAGTCCCTCAACATGATTATTAAATTATCTTTTAATAAAATTATCCTTGAGGAAAATGTACTTTGACTTAGAAATCGTAACAACAGTAATAAATTTTACAAATGTCACGGCTACCTTAATTAAATTATTCTTTGCCAGAATTTCGTTTTACAATTTATGTCTAAATCTATATGTATTATAAAACAAACTCCCCCGCCGTGTCTGTCTGTCTGCCTGAACGCGATATACTCAAAAACTACTGAACGGATTTTCATATGGTTTTCACTAATGGATAGAGTGATTCATGAGGAGAGTTTTCGTGTATAATTTATACAAGTATGGTTTATGCTATGTGTAGACTTCTTTAGTACGAATCAATAGTTTTTATTGAAAAACTCTCTCGAAGTCTCAGTATATCTAGCACATTCTGATAAATTATACTGTCTTTCATTTTAATCGACCTTTTACCAATTACTTCACCCTTTTCTTTAACTTGTAACGTCTGTTTGTTAAGGTCAAGCTCTATAAAAACCACGGGTAGACACCTGCAATGGTTTCAAAACGTCGAAAACTAAAATACCTAAACCGCTATAAAATCCGTTAAAAAAGTAGTTTTATTTCAATGTCTAACAATTGAGTAAACCTCAGAAAGCAATGTGGTATGGTTCTTTCAATAATATAATAAGCGTTTTATTTACAACGCTATTATGTTTATATTGTGTATGTTAATGTTATATTAATTCTAACATCACTAAAAAGGTGTACCTATCTTTAGTAGGTACCTACTTATATACGAGTATGTACATCTGAAAATTTACCAACGTAATTGTAATATGATATTTTCGCGTTTGAAGTTGCGTACATCATTATACCATTAACATATTTATAATAGTAGATACGTATTACATACTAGTAAATGTATTTATTCAGATATTTGCAAAGAACATGTATGCTAGTTATGTAACAACGAAAAGCTCTTAACAAAGCCTTGTAAGCGAATTGTTTATTTAAATTAACATCATTATAATTTCTAAAGATACCGCTGTACATTTACGTGGTTGTACTAAATAAATAAATCTAGTTAACCTAAATCTAAATTCATTAAAGAGCTGCACATTTAGTTAAAGAACTCTTCTAGGTATAATGAGCAAAGCTCGTATTGAAGAGCATAATCGTTAAACGTAGTCGGACCACTAAATGTAAAGCCATCGCAAGATAAAAGCATCCCTGTGTAATATCAAGTCTCAAAAGGATAGGTAAATGAGGAACAATTTTAGGAAACCTGAACTTTATACACATTAATTAAAAGCAAGATTGCAGTAATTAATCATTTTTTTTGAAAATTCTGGATATTATCTAACTGCAAGGTAAATTTTTGTATAACGTACAATACTTTAATTTTTTTCATCAATTTGGGATGACATATTTTACAATAATCTGATGATTTTGCTGTTTACGTTGTTGTCGCATTTAGTAAAATTATGCAGGTATTTTTAAAATTGCATATGTATTACCTACAATTATTAAAGGAGTTTCTTGCTGGTTCTTCTCCTTAGGAATGACATTTTGGAAGCGCGACTATAATCATTTAGGTTTTAAAATTGCCTAAAAAACCTGCATGATTTTTTATTTTTTAATAACTTTAGAATAACTTTATTATTCTGAAATTAACCATTGTTTTTAACAGGATTATAAATACATTAATCAAATATAGTAGGTGCTCGATAATCCGGCATGCCCAGTGATCCGGCGACTAGCTATTTCGTTGACCCGACAGTTCACGCTGTCTGCTGCCGAATCACAGAGCGGTTGGTTTGATTAATTATGTCTCATATATAAGTAGTAAATAATGCTTTGTTTCCCATACAAATCCACTAATCCGGAAGTTTAAACAGTCTAGCAAACGCAAAAAAAATAACAGGCAGATTACCAAGCGCCCACTGTATACGTAAATACGTGGTATAAGTAAGTACTTCAACTCTGATTCATAAGTAGGTAAATTAAAATTAAAAAGCAGTTACCCCCATCACTAGTAAATACAGCCAAGCACCCATTTCCCTTAACAAAACAGTACTCAACAACATATGAAACACAAATACAATTAACTTTCGCGTACATTTGAGTACAACGAACAAATAATAATAACTTCGGTAGCAATTGTGTTTACGTATACACACAACAATTTATTACGAGTGTTTTGGGATATTGGAGTATCATGTTTATTCGTTTGCATCAACGATAAAGCATAAACGTTACTGTCCTTATATGGTTATATCAATAAGTAATGTTTAGACGTGGCAAAAGAGGTTCGGTGCTTCTATCTTATCCATATTCCTTCGTACCTACTACCTATAGTACACACAGCAAACTAGATAGGTTTGCAGTTCACACTAAAATTTTTATTACATATTATATTTAGCTAATGTTAGCGGAATATATTAAGTAATGAACATTTTTGTGTATAATATAAAATAATCTAGTGTAACCTGCAAACCTTTTTAGTTTGCTCTGTGTGTACACACACACAGCACTCAAATGTGCACTCTACTTATGTTTATTATTCTATCTTGTATATTCTTCTTTGGAGATCCGTATTGTGTCATATTTTTGGTTAAAATACAAGCTTTCTTCTTCTTGACATATTTTACCATATAAGATTAATCATATATTTTATTTATTTATACACTCATAATAAAAAAAATATACCTACTACGATTTTAAACAGAATATCAGTATTAAGTTATATATAAAACCAAGTAATGCTGCAAAGTAGAAAATAAAAAAAATGCTCTTTCTACCTTTAAATAGTTTAAGTGCTGAGTAACTCTGTGTAAAAAGTTTTCTCGTGAATCAATTCTGTAGAAAAACGGCCGTGCCAGACGGCCGGGCGCTCGATTAATGTTTTATTTTCCTTTCTAAGGTACAAATCTCAAACTTACCCACAGCAAAAATAGTGCAACATTAATAATAGACAGACAAAACAAAAAGTTCGAACTAGCACTATCTAGGTAATAATATTTTTTTGTAAATACCACCTAGATACTGGCCTTAATGACGAATATGACTTCTTTTGTTCTTTTACAAGTCTAGTATCAGAACCTTTTTTTTATAAGTTGTATCTTTCTATCATTGCCTATGTTATTTCTGCTGCGTATTGTACACGAATTATTACTTATCGCTGATTTTTCCAACATCACACAATTTTATCCGAGGAATAACTTTTAATTTTTGACTGTTCTTCCATACAAAGTCTCATAGACGTCAATTTTATTCCACGAATAAAAAATTCTGGAGTTGAAAAAAAATCCTATAGGTAAATAAACACGTAAGGAATAAAGTCCTATCCTGTGTATCCTGTGATTCAAACACACGCGTAACATAATGCAAAAGAAACAAAGTTATCTTGACCAGACCAACTTTGTTCTTTCAGAAAACTTATGGTACCGACTACAGAATAAGTAGACAAAACTTGGCTTCGGATCGTCGCTGAAAAAGTAATTACTTGTAGCGAACAATACTTATTCAGACTTATTCTTGCCATTGTGTCTTTAGGGATTCGACATTATACGTATAAGACAATCTTAGGTACTTAAAAAATTAGTGATCTCTTGAACAATGTTGAACATACCACAAATAGCTCTTTTTATTAAACCAATGTCTTTGTTTTATTGTGTTCCAAAGAAACCTCGAGAACCTTTGTTGTTATTTAACAAAACACTATATAATTCAATACAAAATTTGCAGTTTGGAATTCCCACACTATTAATTTTGTTTCAGTATAAATAATATGTAAATACAACCTACCCATTTACAAAATAATTGAGATAAAAACAATTGCTCTCAAATAACTACCCGGAAACATAATTTATTCTTAATTAGGTTGTTTTAGTGCTATCCAATGGATGAAAGTACATAAGACCGTACACACAGAAAACAGTGGGAACAAATGATACTAGATAATTTTGGCAATTTAATTGTAAATGACGATGAAATACAATATAAACAAAATAAACAGAGTAGCCATCGACCGTCATGTTACACTCCGAAATGTCTTTTACCACAAATTCTAATAAAATTGTGGATTTTTTATCCGTAGGTTTTTCATATAGATAAAAATACTCAAAGAGTAAACAATTACACACAAAATTGTTAAGTATCCCAAAATGAGGAAAACTTTTTAATTAATAACGTTACACCTGTGCGCTTTTAAAACGCTAATTTATTGTTCGTTACATAAAATTATTATTATTTTATTCAGAATATCAAATTCAAAATCAAGTAATTTCATTAATAAACTATTTTAGCATTTAAAATATAAAAAAATAGACTTAAGTACTATAGAAACAACAAATTGGTAAAAAAATCTCGTCGATATTTTTTACTTTTAAATTTTAGTACCTACACAGGTATATTTCTTATTCATCCTTATATAGAAGTGTAGGTGTTATTAGTTCATACTAATATTGTACTGATTCTTCCCTCGAAGTTTTCCCTCAGTTGCCCGTAAGCCTCCGAGGTCATCTCACGTCGGTTCGCAGTTGAGCTAACGTGTTTACGATTCGGAATTCAAAAATGTGTTTTTCTTTTTATATTTTATTGTGAATGACAGTTATCTTTGTTGCTTTGGAATTTACCATTGTGTGAATTGGTATTTTATGTTATTTATTTAAATGAGGTAAGTGAAAATTTTATAACTTTATTTTTGTTGTTGTTTTACAAATTCATAGGTAGGTACAAATTGTATGGTATCACAATTACTACGAAGGGCTTTGAAAATTGTTTTGTTACGACTGTTTTGTTTAAGGATTTTTTATGACATGGGATTTGTTATCTTGTTTGAGGGTTTGTTTGCTATTTACGTCCCTTTTTTTAACACATACATATAATTAAAAATATAAGTACGCATATATTTAACCAGCTTCCCAGGATTATAAGATGGACGTATATACGCCTTAATGTGTCATCACCAATATTCCAACCCTTAGTTATACCTAAAATAGATTGACCTATCTGAACCCAAATACCCAACCACCTTTAGCATTCAAACAACTTTAATAACAATTCAAATCTCCATTAATTAGAAAGGAAAAATTACAAAGCGAACTTATAAAAAAAAAAACATCTTTTATCTTACGAATTTATTTAAAATGGACATCGTTAAATTGCTGACGCAAAATAAAAATACTAGTAAACACTCGAGTAGGTTTCTCCAAAAAGATCTTAATTGTCATACCGAAAATACGCCTAACATTTAGCAGTCTAAAACAACTGCTTTACAAAAGTACAAAGGACTGATATTATTAAAAGAAGCAATAATAATCAAATAACAAAACAAATTAAGATTTTAATATTATTTTTACTTCAGATTTTAACTAAACCACTTGATAAAATTAATAAAAAAAAAAAAATCAATAACCTTTGACACTTGAATAAATAATTTTAGATGAATATTTTGTATCTAGTCATCACAGACTTTCAGTTAATTTGTTTCTTATGATATTAAACGAAAATAAACCTTGAATACAATTTACTCAAAACTGACACTTAGTATTTTCAGGGAATCATAAGAACTAAAATTGAAAATTAAATTTTCTTAATCACTAGCTATAGAACATTTATTTCACATAATTATAATTAAAAACTTTATTCACATAATAATAAAGTTTTGAATTCAATGGCACAAAGTTTTACATGTACCACGGCATGTATAACAAAGGTCTTTATAATGACGATGAACTTTTAAGAAGGCGAACTTGTCTGACCGTGCCTTGATGCTCATTTTATTTTTAGATCTCGTCTAGTTTAGGAAATACTTCGGTCGAGAAGACATTGTAAATAATTAATATCTATTTTCTTCAGAAACACATAATATCGCTTATAGAAAAACTAGCTTTTGCTACACTCCATCCTACGCATGTAGGTTATCGCGGCAAAAAGTAGTAATGTCCTTACTTGGAATTTATGCTTACTTCTTACAAGTGTCATCAAAATAGACGAGAAAGCCTAACAGACAGAGTTAGTTTCGCATTTATAATATTAGTATAGAAATGAAAAAAGAAACAAAAAAAAAGTACACACTTTATAGTTTATGGTGTTTATAGGAAGATATTTTTAGTCTTAGGTCTTACGTCATAAATCACCGTCTGGTCTAGGCTATCTTAGTATCTATTAGTACTTACTGTATCTAGCAATAAATCATGTTTTGTACAGTACAAAGACTTAATACTCCTTTCAAAGGAACTTGGCAAGGCTTAAGGTTCCTGTTAGTACGAAGTCAATGTGGCGTAAACGATTCTATGAAAACCACAAGCCGCTTCAAACATTACGGTACCAAAGTAAAGTAATATTGTTTAATCTTCATACAGGAATAGGCATAATTAAGATGGAGTGAGGGTCGTTATTGCGCTCACTAGTTGGCGCCACTGGCGCGTCAGCTGTCAAAGCCACAAACAAACTATGAAATGACCCTAAGTGCGACTAGCGCCACTGGCAGCGAAACTAATAACGGTAGCCCTTATTACTGGTAAGATTCCTCTGTAGTTTTATTAAAATGTAGACTTGAGAAAGGTCAAAAAAATCGTTTCCAATTACAACATTACCAGGCACGAATTAATTTATTTTTCAGTCAAGTTATTATACCTAGATAGACCTATCAAAAAATTTGTGCCGTTACGTTTAATGTTATGATACTCGTACTTTTTACGTTCTTAAAGTTATTTTAAACCAAAAATTAAAGCAAACTTGTAACATTGTTTTTTTTATACAGATAATTTAATTTTTTATCCCAAAAAAGTTTTAATTACTACCAATAAAGATATTTTTAGTCGTTATATGAATAGCTAATTTATAAGGGTGGTATATAGCAATAAGTATAAAGAAAAATACCGTATTTAATAACAATGGCTAATTGGCCATTCAAGAAGGTTTTTATCTTTTTATAAACCACTTTATTTAAATAATTCATAATATTGTGTTAGTTTGAATAGAAAAATATGTTTTCTCAGCTCATTTAATTAAGTTTTTGCAAGATTTCTAAATACTGGTGGTCTGTGATTTACGGGGTCATTTAATCGAGATTCTGTAGATTTGCCGAATCACCTAAAAGGACACTTTAATAGTGTTAAAAATAACTCTTATGTTGGCAATGTAAACATTTTCAGAACTCATTGCGTTAATCCGAGTATACGTGTACCTATTCTGGGCTCACTTCGTAAATTGGCTCTACACGATACATGTTGTAAAGCGTCGGTTTTGGCAGTCAAATCTAAGATCAGCAATTTCCTTAAGCTCACAGTTCACTCGACTATATATACCTAAGCAAAATTCTCTTTGGGTAGCACCTATACTGCAGAAAATCCAAGTTTGGAGCAAAATATACAAGAACAAGTAGATCACTCAATCGTCAAAACTATTGTTAATAATAACTGATAACTAATTAGTATGGAGTGTAATGACAAATTTTAGCGGACTGTTACCCCCGATTTCTGAAAGGCAACTCAAAAATTAGTTAATCAGTTGTCAAATCTCATGTCCTGACCAATGTCTGTCATGACCAAAAGACTAACAACCAATCACAGCGCTTATGCTGTTGTTGTTAGTCTTTTGGTCAAACGTTCACAGTCTTGATCACTTGATTTGACAATAGATTAAATTGATCAACCTTTCAGAAACCAAGGGTTAATGTTGGTCGATAGCGTTCGAGCCGATTTGAAAATAATCTTCACTTGACAGACATACAAAGACTGCTGTATTTGCTACTAACAATGTCTTCTCATTATACTAGAATAAGATTATATTACGAAATAAATTAAAAAGGTCCTGTTACATATTTTGTTTCAGAACATTTTAAGGTTAATAAAAATTGTCTGGCTGTTAAAATTCAGCATACCTATTTAATAATAAGTAACAAAAGAGGTTGATTAACGACCTATTTGATTCGATTCGAGGATATTTGATTCCCTTAACAAACATGAATTTAATTTACGTCCAAATAAGAGTAGGTACATTATAAGATCAAAATTTTATTTTTAAATACATTTTCTAGAAGCAAATTTAAAATTATGTGTATATATTATTTCAAATGTCTCATGCTTAATACTCAGTGTTCAAAAGAATATTTACGAAAACTGTTTTTATAGATGCGATATTCATGTAAACATACCATGTGAAACACAACTTATACGTATAAATATATTAGTGCGTGTTTTACACAAAAAGATTAAATATAAATATTCTTAATAAAATAATGAAACGAGAATTTACAGAGAGCTTTGTATTTGTATTAATTTTCTTAAACATAATGTTTAGCTGGGCTACAATAGCAGGCGAGGTAAACATGCATCTGAACGAACAAATACGCCACTCCAGCAAAGTTCTGTAGCTTTTAACACGGTCTAACTCCACGTTAAATAATAGAGAGCCAACCTTGTTCTCCATACAATGACGTTGAAACACATTCAGGGCTAGGTTTGTATTAAGCGCAGACGACACTGAGACCTAAGCTAGGTAAATAATTAAGCTAAACTTCTTAGTTTAGTACCAAAAGCCCGCACTGACACTTTGGGTAATATGATTTGGCACATATGAAAAGAGCTACAATATCGTTAGAGCAAGAGGCGAGTAAATAAACGTTGGTAAAACAAAGACAGCGATACCTTATCGCTCTTTTCAGGCCTTGTAACAATACCGGAAGTAGAGCTCTGCTTCAGAGTCAACAATTATTATTGAACTAATTACTTGTTCTTTACGTTAAACAGCGTTTGTCTGAAGATATTATATATTTAGTTCACCTAGCTCTTAGTGTGGCCCGCCCTTAGCAATTCTAACAGCAAGCGGTGAGATCCAAATTAAATATGAACAGTGTTTTAACCAGAGATCTCACTGAAAACAATTTTAGAATAATAGTAGATAATTTTGTGAAAACATGAGTTTGAAATAGGTATCTACTTATTCAAGATATTTCAACAATTTAGTCGTGATAATGATTCGTATCGTTATGTAAATGCGAGAGCCTCTGTATAATCAACCGTTATTTGGTAATAGTAGACTGAATAAATTTGACTGTTTTGTTTTAACAAAACACCTATTTGTACTGTAGGTACCTATATGAAGGGACGGCTTTTAACGAGATTGCCAATCTTTTCAATAGCGTTTTTTTATAGTACTGCAGCAGTTTTGTTTTTTTATATATATGTATGCATGGTGTACACACGTAAATTCGTTACATCTGAACAAGATTAATTAAAACTATAAACTTTCGTTGTTTAAGCATTACGTCAGCTTTTTGCAATGTGGAAAATAAAAAGTTAAGTTAATAGATTATTTACTCCCCTTTATCTTATGAAATTAGTTATGGTTTCATTTAAAAAGCGATAAGCTTGGCAGAAACAGGAAATAAATATGTATAGAGGCATAACTGACAGCGAATTTCTAATTTGTTGAGTTTATAAAAACTTTTTTAAATTTGTCAAGCTAGGATGCGCTGTCTCAATACTATTGGTCGACTATAATACAATCGTTCTATCATGATTTGTAGCGTAGATATATATTTATTCTAATGCTAGTCTGTAACAGAGTAAGAACAAAGGAGTACTGAACACTACGCTTTTATCATCCGTAAAGATTTCCTCTAAATATTTACATTTCGAATCCGCAACTTTGTTATCATAAATCCGGTTAGAACACTTCTAAGCAACCACGAAAGGTCATGAGATCACACTGAAATTTTTCTAGATAGAAAATATTTTGTCTTGTACCCTCATATTTTTGGAAAAGGTAAGAGCCTTATTATTTAGAATTACTTGAGAGAAACGACTTTGTGTAATAAGTGGTTCTTAAATATACTAATATAAAATATTAAGGGATCGCATCTTCTGACTTTTATGAGATACTAAAGTTAAGTAAGCGGTTCATCCGCCTTTTAGTTGGGTGCAATGTATTGTGGGAGGACGTATAAAATTGAGTACCGCTTCTGACATTTAATAACACTTTTGAGTAGTTATTTATGGAAGTAGATGCCAGCCAAGTTTTATTTTGTAATTGTGCTTATAAAGTTATACAGAAAATACAAGCAGTTTCATAACCATTTAAGGATATCGAAGAAAGAAATGTGTTTTGAAATCATTTGCAATAAAAACTTCTCATTTTTTAATTAAATTCGATGTCTTGTTTATCTGAATTACTCCATTAAAAAAAGAGATCATAATTTTTGGCGTTTCGTCAAATATCAGTATTTTTAATTAGCTTGGAGGTCTCATTTGTTACAAGTAGATACCTCTCTTTTTACGTCTATGTCACTTCAGTCACGTTGGTCGCAATAAAATACAACCAGTAGCGAATTGAGTGCTTGTTCACGTCCAAACTGAAAGCTCTAATAATTTTGAGAGATGAATGAGCAAACCAAAAAATATAAGATAAATTTAATGAGAAAATTTATTTCGACGTTGAACAACTCATCAGTAAATTGCATTTAGTTTTTATTGTTTAATCTATAGACTACTAAACCAGTCGGTTCAAAAGAGAGTTCCTAGACCAAAGCTAAATAAAACAAAGTTTCATAGAATGGTAATATCTTGCGACACTCCCCAAATCTTAGATTAAGTTTTGAGTGCTTTTACTTGCTATTGACACTGTCATGTGTCAAACTAAAGAGATCTTTATCTTATAGAATCTAAAATATATTTTAGTTTTACAACTTTTTACAGAAAATAAAACAAGCCATTTAAATTATGCCTGAAAACAACCATTATAAACACGGCTATGAAAACTTTGTAATATCTTTACGAACTATAAAATAGGGGCAGCAGTAAATGGCGACTAATAAAAACTACTGCCCATACCTTCCCTTTTACTGGAGCAAATAGAATATAGGTGATCCAATTTCTTTCTCTCGTTAAGGAGAAAACTTAATAATACCAAATAGAAAAGGAAAGTGTTTTGTATCCCTTCTTTGAAGAAAAGTTCAAAGTTATCTGTTGTTTTGTATATTTTTTTCTTACAACGACATCATGAACCGTAAAGTATTTTTATTTTGGACTAACTTCCTTCGCAACTTTGTCCACGTGTTTTCGGCGTTTCGCGCGGATTTTCCACAATTTTTTTGTTATTAAAAATCATGTTCTGACACAAAAAAAGAAACTGCAAAATTGGTCTTACCATTCTTAAGTAATGCTCTGTCATACAAGTGGCAATTGTTTTTATTTATACAGATAATACTTATATTAAGTACTAAATCTAAGTTTTTTAAACTTAAAATTTAGAACACATTTAGCCATACTTAATATTACTTCACAGCAATAACATTAGTTAACCTTTCCTGTTTTAAACAGTAAACAAATTTTCCCGATAATATTCCAAATATTTGATCGTCAAAACCGCAAACTGGTACTTAATCATCGCTATTTAGAATTCGAGTAATCATCTTAATTTTCCACCTTTATTAAAATGCCTAGCTTAACAAATTCGTCACGGTAATACACAACATCGTCAAATGCTTCCCGTGAAAGATAAATTGTTGAAGACATTAGTAGCGTGCACAACATATTTAGATAAAGCTCGGTATTCAGCGCACGACTTGTAAAGTACAGACAGGAAAACCGAATGTGGAATAAATTGATTGCATTTTCTTAATGTAATTTTTATTACCGGTAAATGGGTTGGGAAGGTCATATAGACCGACATATCATAAGTAGGTAAATAAAATACTAGTACAGCTGAAACTTAAAATACTGTAAGCAAAGCCAAGCATGTTTAGGAAAAATCTAGGACCATATAAATTCTAATGCCATTGATGTTATTTCGACTTAAACAAACATCAACTTTATGCCACTGTAAATGAAGTTCATTTTAGACTAGCTAGTACTGTTAAAAATGACATTAAAAATTTAAAGTTGGTTTTCCTTAAACTCGTGTTTGTTTACATGCTTGGCATATAAACTGCGAACACATTATACGTTATATAAATGTTACATATTATATAAATATTTAGCATGTTACTAGTTTTGTAATTAAAAAAATATAATAATTAATTACCTTCGTGCTATCTATTAACAGTGGCGTTCAAGAACTTGGCTGGAAGCCTTTTAGGTTTCGCCAAGTCATACAGAGTAATAGATACGAGTTCTAGATTAGTTAGTCGAAAAAAAATATTTTTACTTGGCACAGAGCACATACAAGTTATTAATTACTTCGGTTTTACTCTTTTTTCATGTATCGTTATTCATTTTAACATGTTTTTATAACGTTTGCAGTTCTGACATGGATCTCATTAAGCAATCAATTCTGTAAATGAAAGTTTACCGAATCAGTCACCAGATAAATTAAAACAAACGCTCAGAGCACATTAATACTTAATTAACTAATAAAATTTATGAATGGATGATACTTCACAACAAGAATGTAAACACTTACTTTATGCTTCTATTAATGTCTTGAAATAACGATGCTATAAACTTTACTTTACATTATCGTAAATATAAAAATCAATGCACTGTAAAATGTGTAAAACCACAAAAGCTCATGCGATTATGTTTGAAATGTCAAAATAGAATTTACTGAGGATATTTCATGGTATGTAACCGCTTTACCATAAAAAGTCTAAACCCCAGACTATATAAAACACTAAGCATTGATTTTATGTACATTTTATGAACTTCATACTTTTTAGAGTACTGTGTATGTGTGTACTTTTTAGAGACTATTTTTATTATTTAAATACATTAATATTATATCACATTGGTTTGGTTACATATTTGAATTTAGTTTTTCTTTGCCAAAAATTTCAATTTTGATTCTAATACCACGTAGTTTTTTACGCTTTTATGTACACCTTTATAGCCATGTCCTCTTTGACATCGCAAATTAAATAAGTACCTAAACAACTTGTATTCAATACAATAATTCGAAACTAAATATAAAAAATCAATGGCAGTAACACGTGTACAATTGGCACGTACTTACTTAAATAAAGTCAAAGTTATTATAAAAGTTTGTAAAGTCCCTCGTTATATAAAAAGCAGTTTGATAAGTAGCTCAAGCGTCAATATTAAAGAAAATCGTGAGCCAACATTACTGGAAATTCTATTCTCCTAGTAAAATAAACATTTGCCATCTAGGGATATTCTTTTGGGAAATAAACTGAAAATAACTTGACCACGGATAAATAAGTAGGTTTAATAAAACAATACGGTTTACTCACGCATATTCTCGGAATCGCCCGACTAGTTTCAGACTCAATAGTCGTACTGGAATTAGTTCGACTCGCGACACCACTGTTGGCACTAGCGCAACTAGTATGAACAAGTAAAATCGTAAAATTAGCGTATTAAACAGAGCGCACCGTTTTATTATAATAATATCGGAACCATCGATATTTTCGCATAAACTTCTATCGTCGCACGGAAAATCACATACATCAATAAACGAGCGTAGTACATTTAGCTTAAAATGTACTGACACTTGGCATAAGGGGGGATAGGGCTACTAGCAATGCGCACGCTCTATTCTTGTCTATGATTACTCTAAGAAAGTAATAAATACATTATCGTATTTTTGTATAGGTACAAATGAGGAACATCAATATTCATATAAGCTATTATTAAAAACAAAGTATTTTTATAAGGCGTCTGCTTGTAATGTTTGTAATTCGGAGCAGTTAAAATATTTACCAGAAACCGTATAATTCAGTTACATTGTGATTTATTGAGAAAGCCCGTCAGAAAATGTGCGTGGTGTTCTTAGTGGCGTTATAAGATATAATAAAACTGTCGCCCGGTAAAATGTGGCCTTACTGGCCAGGTGTAAACGACACGTGATTTTATGAGCCTAATATCATAATAAATGGGACCTATCAGAGTTTACTGTCGAAAGGTAATGTATTATGTAGTTATCTTTATAACTCGTTACCTACAAAAAAAATCAAATGAGGCTAATTTCGTTTGAAATTTTCATTGAATTTATTTATCTTTGGATCTCCAACGAAGAATACACAATATAAATTAATTGACCAAAATTAGAGTTTACATTCGAGTTGTGCTCCCGCAATTTAAGGAGATCACAGCAGTCGGTATAATTCAATAATTCACAATATTCATTCATAATGTAGGCATTACTCAATTTCTTCAAACTATAGTTTAGTATAGTCTGTCTATTTTTAATCCCGATAATGTTTTACTGTGATAAAACAACAGGATTATTTACACGACACAATAAAACCATAATTAAATTGAAAATGGTCGTTTGGAAATAATCGTGTTTTTAAATTTCTCAGGAGCTCATTATACGAGGAAAGTTTATGTTTAAAACATTATTATAAAGGTATTATTGTTTATATTAATATCTAAATCATTCGTACCCTTTGTCCACAAGGACCCAATTAAGGCGGCAAAGAGCCTAGATTATTGGGGTTACACGATAAAACCTTATTCAATTTAACCTTGTATATGTATTTGGGTCTAAAACATCGAGGGAATCATCCCTTCATAATCTCTCTTAACTTTTGAAGTCAACAGAGGGGACTATTTTAAGAATTTATTTCATTGCGTTTAGGTGAACATTTAAGATTGCGAATTAATGTTTATGTATTTATTAACTGTTACAACTAAATAAGGCATTCTGTATAGAAAAGCTTACAAGAGACAAAGGCACAAGAACTGTTTACAAAAATAAAGTGTTTATTTTTTCTGCAGTTCGTACCTATCTGTTTTCCCTACATGCATTTGTACCATTCGATGAACAGACTTAAGCTATACATTCGTGGATAAAAGTAAATTAGTATTAACGACTGTGCTAGAAGATGCTTTGGCATATGCATTGGGGCAATTGTTTGCACAAATCACTCTGAGTTGAGGTTTCATGGGTTAGTAAACACCACCAACGTTCTCCTCAATAACCTACTTTTATAAATATCAAGAGAATTATTAAATGTATTATATATTGTATTTGTGATTGTGAAATCGAATTATTCTCATTAATATAGGTAACATTGAGTGATTACATTTAAGTGTTAACACAAGAGTTGTGTATACCAAAAAAATGTTAGTTAATATCTCCATAGATCTATTTGTTGCCCGCGGCTCTGCCCGCGTATGTGTCGGCTATCGCGGCAAAAGTAGCTTATGTCCTTTCTTGGAATTCAAGCTCACACCATACAAGTTTCATCAAAATCTGTTTATTAGTTAAGCCGTGAAAGCGTAACAGAGCGTCAGAGTTATCTTCGCATTAATAATATTACGTACTACTCAGAAACGTACTACCATAAAGACAAAATTCATTTTATGTTCTCGATATATACCCAAGGATTTTCGGTATGCCAGTTAGATGCAAAAGTAAATTGCTTCATCAGTAGATGTTGAAATTCTACGTATTTATAAATCGCATCAAGCGGAAATTCGCATCAATAATATAAAGACGTCCTAGAAAGAAGGGAAAATATTTCAAAAATTACAAGTACTTTTAACTGTTTTCTACAATATAAAACTCGACTGAAAGCATCTGTTGGGATTCAAAAAAGAACCTGTTCTTTTTATGCAAAGTCACGACCTTAACTCAATCTTTCTTCAGGAAGTGAATTCTAGTAAAAGTCCAGCACGTTTACCCATTTGAAACGCAGTGAATTCATTAATTTATGCTAAAGACAGGAAGGTTTTATCCTTTAAGCCTTTTTTTGTAAAGATATAAACATGTAGTTTAGCCCTGTTTATTTACGATCGTATTTTGTTTTTAAGAATTCTAACAATTTTCAACACTAATATTATAAAAATGAAACATTTAGTATTTTTGTACGTTTGCAACCCATAAAGTGAAAACTAAAGGAACAATTTCATGAAAAAAAACTTTTTTAGGCTGCTTCATTAATCAAGAATAACATACGCTATTTATATTACTGTTTAAAAATAAATGTACACCCGTGCGAAGCCTTGAAGGCCCGCTCAAAAAGGTCTATAATAAACAAACAACTAAACTCAAAAATAGATGTTGTTCATGCATGTCTTGTTCATTTTTTATAAAGGAACGACTGTTTCGTATACGTATATGTTTTATAACAATAAAGGCCTAACAAAATTTATCCGCACATCTCCCAACAATGATCCCTCACCCCCATAACATTAAACGTTTAGAAATAGTTATAATGGCATATCGCTTTGTAAAAACTTGTCCCTTTCTAGTCAATTATCTCTTATTTCACGTTCCATTAGCGTATTGGCACTATATCGAGTGGCGTTAATGGGGTGTCAATTAATATGGGGCATACTATGAGTGCCTTTAGGCAGGCAGAATAATTAAAGACAAGAGATGGCTCATCAGTCCTCATTGTCCTTTATAGTTATTTTGTTTTGGTTACCAATTAAGGCAAAATTAGTATGTCTCAGAAATTTCAATATGAGGTCAAAGACATTGAGCTTTAAAGTTTAATATTAA
This sequence comes from Diachrysia chrysitis, assembly GCA_932294365.1. Lineage (NCBI taxonomy): Eukaryota > Metazoa > Arthropoda > Insecta > Lepidoptera > Noctuidae > Diachrysia > Diachrysia chrysitis. The sequence continues at coordinate 6,507,104 of OW028647.1, forward strand.
CTTATTACACTTAAATTATATTTTATTTATTAAAGTTGTGTGCATTTAACAGTAAATTTTTAGTTACTCCCAAACAAATATAATATATTACTTTTATAATTTCAAAAGAAAACTTTTTGTTTCAAATATTGAAAAGCAAATTAATCAAAAATTTCGTTTTTCATATTTGTTTTACCTTTATAATGAATGTGCTTATATAGATAGCAAAATATTTATTCACGTTAATTGAATCAGCCGCGTCCATTCATGCAGACAACTAGATGTTTAACATATGAACCAATCAGAGCGTACCTTATAAGTAAATTAAATGCCACTTCTAATTTTAACCCAATATTATTATTTCCTATATTCCTTTAAAAAACTAATAAAATTCATTTTAAAATATATATCTATACTAATATAATATTATAAAGCTGAAGAGTTTGATTGTTGGTTTGTTTGTTTATTTGTTTGTTTGAACGCGCTAATCTCAGGAACTACTGGTTCGAATTGAAAAATTCTTTTTGTATTGGATAGTCCGTTTATTGAGGAAGGCTATAGGCTATAACATCACGCTACGACCAATAGGAGCGGAGCATAAATGAAAAATGTTGCAAAAATGAAAAACCGTTGAAACTAAAACACGCGGACAAAGTCGCGGGGGACAGCTAATACTAAATAAAAACATATACCTACTTCTAAAAATTTGGCTCTAACCGGCATTAGGAACAGGATTCAACCAGCACCGCTTTCTGAAAGATGAAATGTCTTCATATTTTACAAATTCTTGTGTACGATTTATTTCATGGATTTGGTTAATGGCATTTTATGGTATAAGTAGTATACTTCAGTTCATTTAAGTTGTAGAATTGGTGTATGAATCTATGAATTGAGATTTTACAATAAAAGTCTATCTGAATAACTGTCCGCAATAATGTTAATTACAAAACGTAAGTAACCACGAAACTCGCAGTTACCAACTAAGTAAATTAAATACATAAGTTTCAAGTTAATAATATGTTAGAGCTTAACTAAGTTTAGTGTTTACTATATATTGTTGTCTTCAACATTATACACAAGTCTGTGGTTCGAATAAGATTATGAACCTTTGAAGAGGAAGAATTGAAAAGCTCAAGTTGTAATGCCCTGATGAGATTGCCCTAGACGCTATTAATTCATAACTCTCCCTTGTACAGACAACAACATCAGGCTGAATTATAATTGATGTTAGCAGTTAAATATTTTAAATTTGGATAGGAAAAATAAATACAGTAGTATTTTGAGATACCTACCATGTGATGCGTGCACGTAATCAAATGGAGTCGTGCGTTTTGGCTAGCCTTGAAATGGCATCACACTATACAGGTTTAAAATAAATAATAATAATACCAGCCCATAAATGTCCCACTACTGGTATTGGGCAGAGGCCTCTTCTCATATAGAGAAGGAACGAGCATTGTTTGCACCACGCTTTCATTTTTTATTTATTATTAAAAAATAAATAAAAAATGAAAGCTTATTTGTTTTATTTTTTTATATTCATTGAATTAACCAAACAGTATCTTTGAATCTTCAGACATCAATACCAGACCAATCAAACGTATGTCATCAGAGTTATAACTACACAAGTTAATAAGCAACAGCATTTGTAACATAATAATGATTTCATTACTAGGTAGGCAACCAATTTGTATTTGAAACCGAGAAGTTTTAGCATATAAATGCCAAGCAGTTCCCATAACGAACAAATATATCACTCGCGGCGTTTACAAGAGTTTCCAAGTGCGCAGGCAAATTAAGACGCAGTTCTAAATTACGTCTTAGTTACAAACCGAGCCTAATACATTATTGCCCTTCAGAATAAAAATTTACTCCTTGGTTAGGAGTAAATGACAAAATACTTTACAAAGGCGGTCGTACAGATTACCATAATTGATCCAATTAGTTCGTGTAATCCTGGCTATGAATAAATAACCTCATGATTGCTCTTAGGGCGTCGTTAGCGACTAAAATATATCAATACTAAGCTTACAATGTATTTCTGTTAGTATAACTTATTACTAAGTTAGCTGGTAATTTGTATTAATTCGTATTTGCTTAATAGAGAGATATTATTCATTTCAGATAGACGAAATGAATACGTACTTTTTAGTACCTATGTAGTATGAAGTTATCTATACTAATATTATAAAGCTGAAGAGTTTGTTTGTTTGTTTGTTTGAACGCGCTAATCTCAGGAACTACTGGTTCGAATTGAAAAATTCTTTTTGTATTGGATAGTCCGTTTATAGAGGAAGGCTATAGGCTATATAACATCACGCTACGATCAATAGGAGCGGAGCATAGATGAAAAATGTTGCAAAAATGAAGAACCGTTCAAACTAAAACACGCGAACAAAGTCGCGGGGGACAGCTAGTATAAATATATAAGGAGAACATCAATCTATAGAATCATCTCTCTATCTACTACTCATGTTTACAAAGAAATAAATGATGATTTAATGATGATGATGAAGATGTTATTCCTTAATTATACCTATGTTACTTTTGTCTGTTTTTCAAAAGAGGATAGACCTTTCTTTGTTATTTCTTCATTTAGGTTATCACAATGTTTCAACGTAGTTGTACTTGTTTATTATACTTAGCTCTTGCTTATACTTAGCTTTCTCTTGCATGAATCTTGTACATATGAAAACGTTCGCAAGAATGCAAGAGACCGTGTAAGATTGTGGCGGTCACTGGCCTCTTTAGTCTAAATCAGAATAAAGGATAAATTTAACAATCAACACAAGGTTATATACTACTAAAGAACCCTCTAAGAGGCTTCTGCAACGACATCCAACTACTTATTTCCAACGCATCCTTTTATGATTAATCTTACTTCAAACCCGTTGAAAGACCAGCCCATTAACCGCAGACCACATGAGAATATAAGCACAGTCATATAGGTACTATATGTATGGCCAAGTAAGCTGAATCAATTTTAATGATTAAGGTATTTCGTACCGTTGTTAATAGTCTCGAAGATTGGTTCAGCTCTTAGTACTTAGGCGCGGTTGATATTAATTTCCAAGGGTACACACAAAGACCCTAATTGGTTTATTCGGTTATTTGAAATTGATTTTAGTAATAGCCTGGTTAGAAAGCCTGAACTTATAATGACTAGCTGTCAATCATAATGTTACTTAGTCCAGTTTGAGGAGGTACATGCTGACTCCAATCTATAAGGGATATGTGTATGATTATTTGTTGTTATACGAAGGACCAACGGGGAGAGTCTTAACATTAGAGTAATCATAGATAAGCATAGAGCGTGCGCATCGCTAGTAGCCCCTTATGCCTAGCGTAAGCACATTTTTAGCTAAATGTACTACGCTCGTTTACTGATTTATGTGATTTTCTGTGCGACGACAGAAGTTTATGCGAAAATATCGACGGTTCCGATATTATAAGGTTTTAAGACACTTTAAATAAAACGGTGCGCATTGTTTTGATACTCATTTTACGGTTTTACATGTTCATACTAGTGCTAATAGTTCATCCTCGATATGCGCGCTCTGTAGTTTAGTTATTTATTACTCTAAAGTCTCACCGGACGGTAAGTGACAACTCCAGAGCTTAACGTTCTACGTTGTGTTTATTATGTAACGATATTTGATGTTGAAAAAACATAATAATAGTGTTTTCCTGCGTCAAGTCTATTTACTAAAATATCTAAATATCACATTATATAATCAAGTAGAAATACAATCTAAAGCTTCAAGCTTCTGTCCAATGTGAAATTAAGTTATAAAATCAAAATGATTTTTTCTTGGTAATGCTCTCTTTGTTTCAGTGTTGTTTCGTAATTGTTATTGACATTGTCCCAAAGTTTTTACGACTTAGACATGTTTTTAATTAAAAAAATAATTATTTTGACTTATTGGACTCATTTATTTAACGTTTGTTTCTTTATTTCAGGCGTTTTTTTTTATATTCAAACAATGAAATCTTTTTATGTTTATTTATATTTAAATAAGCATAGACGATATGTACCTACGTATTAACAAAAGTGTAACTATTAAAATAATTAGAAATAATAAAGTTACCAAAATTCCATAAATTATTTTATTCTTTAAATAATTCAATGAATACCCTGATTAATACTGTTCAAATTTCTTACTTATTTATGATTATAAATTAGTTTACCTTCCAGTGTAACTTTGGAAACACCGATGGCCACTTGTTTTATTAGGGATAGCTTTCAATTAACTTTACTCGTTCATTGTATTTCATAAAGTTCGAAACGATTTTATATCGTTTTGGTTTCCTTGCGTTTATGTTAGTTATTATTACTAGATCCGTAAAAAATATAAAATTAATTGCATGAAATACCTACACTACTCTATACTTCCATACATGTTATGATCAAAGTCCTCCGCTGCGTCTGTCTGTCTGAACGCGATAGACTCAGAAACTACCGAACGATTTTCAAATGGTTTTCACTAATGGATAGCGTGATTCAAGAGGAAAGTTGTTGTGTATTATTAATTAATGTTTTGTCTACGCGTGCGCAGCCAGGGCAGGTCGCTAGTATTATATAAATACATGTCATGTTAACAGTTCGAAAATCATTATAAAGAAAAATATCTATAGGTATTTATAACTATAACAACCTTTATGGAATACTCAGTATTATTTCCTAGTCTCCACATAATACCCATGTACATTGTACACGTCAATCTGAATTGAAATAAACCTTTTTATTAATTTTCCTCCATCCTGATATTAATAAAATCAACAAAATAATTTTCACATAAATACCATACATTTCCGTGACGCAGCAGTTCCTTTCATTACAGATTTCAATAGCTCATATTTGTAAAGGTACGAAACTTTTAAAACAGAACTATTAACATTCACTAAATGCAAAAATGAAATTTGTAATCAACTTTCAACATGATCAAAAGATCTTGCCAAGCGGATGGCTTTTACCTTGGACAGATGTTAAGCACTGCCATACAACTTGGCAATGCCGCCAGCCTTTTGGGCACACTAAACTTCCAGTCGACAGCGATGTGGACGAATTTTTGATGCCACATGTTAAGTTATTATGTTTTAATAGGTATATCGTTTTTTTTTTATTATAAATAGTTAAGTTCGTCATAAGATATTTTTCAATGTAAATAATAAGTAGATTCATTTCAGTAGGAATGGGAATTTGATCAAAACATGTTAATTAATTACAAAGCCAATAAGTTCCGTCGCGTATTTAACTGACTGTCGTTATAAAGGAAATCATTTTCATTCAAGTAATTTACGTGAATAATTTGACTGAAAAACACAAATTAATTTTGTGATTCAGTGGTTGACGAAATTCGACATGTGAGGCTAATTATTATTTCAAATCATTATTTTATACGAGTTCTTGTTTTCGTAAATTAAATTTTGAATTTCATTTTGTTTTTAATTATAATTTATTTTATGCTTTAGGTTTCAAACAGGGATATGTAAAAGCTTGTTCTTCATTTACTCTATCTCTTTAATACTATATCCTCTAAAATTTACTTCTTTTAATACATACAAATCACCATACATTTTGCCTTTGTCTAAACTAATACTAATACAACTAAATAATATAAGGAGAGCACATTTTTAATATTATATGTTTGTGTTTATTAACACAATAATTTCTAAACCGATTTCAAAAATTTATCCACCATGAGAATGCTACATTAACCCTGTGTAGCATATTCTATATCACTGTGCTACCCGTGCGTACTATAGTTTAAAAGTTAAAAAAATAATTTCGTCTTTCGTTTTTAGCTTTTCCTTCAAAAATAGAGAACTTATTTAACTTGTTCCTAGATAGTTGTACTTATCTAGGAACGAGTAAGATCGAAATCGCTTTACGTTTTTACATGACCTAACTCAAATACTCTTGTTCTGTGAAACTTGCAGAGCGATTTGTACACTGTAGGTTCTATAAAACGGGTGCCGTATAGTACTGTGCAATCAATTATTTGATTGCGCAGTACTTGCATCTACCACAATGGACGAGTACTGAAGCCGTATGTGAATTGAATTCAACCATCTTGATCTAACTAACAGCTGAATGAAACATTCCTTTTGGTTATTTGTTTTATAATCTACATTGCTTCTTAAATATATAAAATAAAAATAAAATACAATAAAATAAAATTATTTTCTTATTAAAAAAAGGGTTTAACTTAATTTTCGGTACATCGGTCTATTGAAAATAAGCGTAGTATTTTGTTACTATTTTAAGTACAAAGTTGATAAAATAATGATTAAAAAACATCTCTGATTTTTGTACTCTGCAGTCAAGCCCTGACTGGATTTTTTTACATTATATTTGAGCTCAAAACAAATAATATCTTCTTTATTTTATTCCTTTTTATCATATCCAGTAATTAGGTGTCAGCTTAATAATAGATACAATTACTTACCGTAATACTAAACAACAAAACTAGCCGTTTTAGTGCCGCAGCCCAACAAAATAATGCAATGGGTTACTTTTACAACTTTTTGTCCGCAGCGCGTAAACTTCCACTTTACAAATTGGTCTCCTAACGGCTGCTGTAATTAACGTTGAAGGGAGTATTTTAACAGCTACATTTAACATGTTTTACTAATTGGTCGCAGTTTGTTATTTAAACACAAATTGCCTGTTGCAGTTATTTTGTATGTGAAATTTGAATCGGGCTGCGAACATAACAATAACAACACAATTTCACCTATGTTTTGTGTTATTATGAATCTGCAAAAAGTTCAGTTTTTCCAAAAATATATTGTTGCTATAAATATAACTTGTATAATTGTATATTACTACCGACCCGCAGCACGGGTAGACAAAACATTAATCAAATATACACATAAAACCTTGTGCTTGAATCTTTCTGTCCATTCTGAAAACCATATGAAAATCCGTTAGGTAGTTTATTGCGTTCAGACAAACATATAGACAAACACGGCGGGGGACTTTTTATATTTTTTTTATAGATTACATTCTACTTCTTTTAATCTTTTTACTTTTAAATTCCAGCAAATAACTTTAAGCGGCGGTAGTATAAATGGAAAAAAAGACAGAAGAATTCCCACATCCTCTTTGCCTCACCTTTTATTGGTCGCTCGCTTGAAACATTTATGAGCTTCCGACCTTCTTACCTACCTTTAGAACGAACGTAAATATAAAATATTTACAATCACTTAAAATACGTCGAATCACAATCAACGGTACATTTCTATATACAATTAATACAGATTCAAAGACTCGAACAAAGCCTTGCTTTTAATATAGGTTTACAACTTTCGGAATCGTCACTTTCAATTTAAATAATTAAAGTTGAATACTTTCTTTAGTGCGTAAAAGATATATTTAATTTCAAATATTGTTTTCATATTTTTGCAGTAAATAATGTATATCTACGAGATACCTACTACGATATTTAAAACCATCATGGAGATGAAAATATTTGAAATACCGAAATTAAATTGATTCGTACTTAAAAATAGCACAAAACGATTAAATAAACAAAACCTAACAAAAGGAATTTGCAATTCTTACATTAAAATACCCTGAGATATATATACTCTGAGACATTATGAACTTGTATTTTCACTGATTATTAAATCAAAGAAAACTTTATAAACAGACTTCAAAAAAGGAGTAGGTGTTAATTCGTCATAACCCTTCTGTTATTTTTTATGTAGGTATGTATGTTCCCTGATTATTCTAAAACTTCTAATTCTTTTTTGTTTGAAAGGGTATATACGTCTCACGTGGTTATATGGTCATCAGATCAGGATCTGAGACATATGATCCTGGAGAAATCGAGTGAACTCTTCAAATTTAATTTGAAGTTGATTTTATTTTTAAATAGAAAGCTTGTTATTATTTAATTTACAACAACAACTTACTTATAGCTTTACAAAAACACTTGTTATTACTTTAGTAAATATGAATAAATGTCATTAGAAAGCCCATTTAGGATGATAACATTATTGTGACTAAAACTAAATGGACCAAAGTTAAAACAAAAGCCTTTTCAGCGAAAAAATATTTTTAAGTTTCTATTTTTATAACGACACGAATACCTAACACTCAGTTTGTCGGGGCTTAATTGGAATAATTGTAGGTTATAGAGCTGAGTTACATATTATGCTTAGATACTACATTCAAGCGTAATAGAAAAATGAAAGATTAGACATACAATGTTATTGTACATACAGCTATAATACAGCTAAAAACGAAACTTTTTTTGGTCAAAGATTTTAGGTAGATCAGAGGTGTGCGTCGACAATATATTCTTAAAATACCTGTAATTCTCAGGAGTAGTGTCCCCGTCTTAATTTTTACCACTTCCCTAGTAGTGTATCGTCGTGTACGATCAAATGCACACTATTTGTAACATGATGATGTCGAAAACGCCTTTATTTCAATGTACTAAGATTGACTTTTGTGATTCGTTGTTAGCATTAAAAAAATCTTCTTTCTTATTAAGGATTTCTCGGAATAAAATACCAACGAAATGATCATCTTGTTTTGACGTGAAATTTTTAATCAAGATCAAATCACAGCATCCAAAAGGCTTCAAATAGAAACGATCTCAAAAACGAGGGCAATTTATTAATAGGGCTTTAGTCTATTTTCGACAAAAACCGGTCACTGATTGCCTCTCGTCTGCGACCTCCATAAATAGTATACATATATATTCAAATGGAATACTCCCTCCAAAAGACTTTTCGGAATAAGTGCTTGAGGGATGAATGTAGGGGTTTCCATTTAAATTCCACTAACGGAATGAAAAAAAAAATATTCTATAAAATCCTACGTACTTGTTTAATTTATCATGTTGTTTATTATTATTTATTGTTGTATAACTCAATTTATCATTATATTTATCATTCAATTATTTGTTTATTAATACTATAATTATTGAAAACCAATTCCTTTGTCGGATAATTCTAATGTCCATAGTTAGATACCAAGATGTATAGGTATAACAATTAACATCAAAAAGATTATACATAATTATCAAATCAGAGATTTAATTAGTTTCTTTGTTCACCTAAGTAAACAATATTTATGTTTACCAATTTTTGCCTTTTGGTTTGCAACACTGGTTAAAGCTTTTTTTTTTGTTTTTGTACGACCTTCGTGGGCTAGTGGCGTACACAAAGGTTTTTAAGGTGTCGCCAGCTCTGAGTTCCGATTCCCGCACAGGTCAATGTAGAAAAATGGTTCCTTCGTTTTCCCTGATTCCATCAAAAAAGTTCTTTAGCTACTTACTTTGGATTCAGAGCAATGTATGTGATGTTGTACAAATTTATTTTATTTAGTCCATGAGAAATAGTCTCTTCTAAACAAAATTCCTTGCCTCTGATCATCATAAAACCAATTGACATTAGAGCTAAAGGCTCATAAAATAAAAATAGTTGCCTCAGGTATTTGTGACGCCTTTGTACTAACTTTTAATTAATTCACAAAAAGAGACAATGTATTATTTTGACTTTTAGCATGACCGTCTCGTTTGAGATGAATGAAATGCTAATTTAGGAATTTCGTGACATCAAAAGACGAAAATGCTGGTTTTTTAAGGTTTTTTATTTGGTTTTAGATTAAATTTTCTTGATTACTTTGGGGCTCAAGAAAGATTGGATAAGATTTAAGCAAATATATTATTTACTATTTAAAACATGACTTAACAAATACAATGGAGCCCCGGTAATATGGCCCTTGTTTAAACAGGTGGCCCCTGTAATCCCTCAGGCGCTGCCACTTTGATTGAACATAAAATTTTGTTTAGATAGAATCTTTGATTTATAATTTGTCGAATTACAAGGTACTCTTAGTCAAAATATTGCGTACTATATAATAGGGGGTGGCATATGCAGCTCCTAGGCAGTACTCCACATTTCGACAAATTCAATAGTCCGACACCGTCCTATAAAACGTTTGTCGGATTGCCAGGTGTCGACTGTAATATAAAATAGAATTACAGTTATCAATTCATATGGCAGAATGTTTGTTTGTTTATTTATAAAATTACTCAGTATGATATTAAAATAATCTATACAGTTTGACACAAAAATTTTGACAGATTGATGAGTTGTTTTAAAAAAAAAAACTAAGTAGCTACATAATAAGAAAGTACTATGCGGCACCTGCAGTCTACACAGTCTACGTATTGTGAAGCTATTTTCTAAACACAGACATTTCGGAAACTACGGAAATTCGCAAAAAAACTGATTTCTTAATACGGCTGTATATTTTTCGTTAAAGATTTATTAAGCCACATGCAAAAAGGAGTAAATTGAATAATACTTTTATTAAAATTATAAAATATTTTATGTTAATTACTATAAATACTTCATAGCACTCAATGTGTAAAATAAAGTTTTATTATTACATCGTGTAATTGGAAATAACATTATTTATTCGAAAGGTTTCAGGTTTAAATCCTTCAGGCTTTATTATGATAAATTGTTGTAACCCCTACAGGGACAGACGACTGACAGATAGCTTAACAGGTACTTATTATGAATAGGTAAAATTGTTTACTACGTATTTTGTTTCCTGCAACCCTGTATTATGGTATTTCTGTAATTTTAATTTAGCAACCTGAAGTTCTAAACATTTCAGTTATATCCTTCTTACACGTGTATTAAATCAGTGATTTATCTGTTACAATTAAACCATGTCTTCCTTTAAGAAATAAAATGCCTGCAAATATATGAAGTTTTCAATAAATAACTACAAGTATTTTTAAGATGTTTAAAAGACATTTACAAAAACTTGAGAATCGTAGGTTCCATTGTCAGGACATGATTGACCCAAAAATGTAGGTACTTATTGATACAGTACAAAGGTGAAGAAAAATAGTAAGAATAAAAAGATATTATTATTAATCTTTGTGCAAATCGCACGTTAATTTTATAATCGATTTTTTTTGACACCCTTTACATGTATAAATAAAATATGTGTGTATATAAACAAATAAAATGATAAAATTAGAGTAGGTACTACTATTGTCTAATGTTTAGTTTCTTTTTATAAATGTTTACTTTCATTTCTAGACCAATCGCATCCGCAGCGGGCATTCTTTCTTCGAGTCATAAATTGTCATTACTAATTCAATATTTCTCTGTTCATGAAGTTACGGGAACTCTTTTTCACATTGTAATGAAATTGGAATTTCAATTTTGCAGCAATTGCTGTCGGTATTATTATTCAATCTTCTTCCAATCTTCTATCTTACACTATAATTTATTCCTGTTTTTTAAATGCACATAATAAATTTTATTAAATTGGCGAATATTACCATTCACTGATATTGGGTTTATTTTAGAAACTAGCGGTGCCCCGCGTATTCACCTGCGTATTAGTCCCCGTTTCCGTAATTCTTTATTTTTCACGACATTCCGGTGTTTTATAGTTATTCTGATATACGGGGTGGAGACGAATCCAACAAATCAAAGATCATAAAAATATGAGCACCCATTCTTGAGTTAATTATTTAGATGGTGTAACTAACCCGACTTTCGCAATCATACAGTTTTTTCTGCCTAGCCTTTTCCCAAGCTATGTGGTAGTCAGCTTCCAGTCTTACCGGATTCAGCTGAATACCGTATTTTACATGGAGCGACTGCCTATTTAAACTTCACAACTCATTTTACTAGGTAACACAGTATCCTCTGGTAAGGAAGTCAGGTCTGGTAACTAGGTCAAAATTGTAATGACTTAACGACTGTCATAGATTAACGTAGGACAGTCGGGACCATCGGTTTAACTTATCTTTCGAGACACGGAGGGGTCTTGGTATGTTTTCAAATGGTCACCCATCCTTTGACCAACCGCAGCGAGCGCGGCTTAACCTTTATTATCGGTCAATCCGAGCCCCGCGCCCCTCTAATTGCAATCGTCCAGTAACATGTACAAAAAATATTTGGATATTTCGATTGGGTCCATATTGGCTCACCTAAAGTTCTTTACCCGAAATTATTCTTCCTAACGATTTGAAATCCGAATGATCACTCTTCCTAAAATTTTTCATCCTAAAGTTTTCATTCATACTATTTGTAGTGCTAACGGCGATGTTCATAAAACTCATGTTTCCGAAAATTGAAATTAATAATTTTATTAATGTAAATATATTTAAACTCCTACTGTTTTTTATGATAACGCTTTTATCCCTAAACATAATTACCATAATATTTTCACTCATACTCAGAAAGAAACATTTACCAAGTGTTTCTTTTCGAATATTTTTGAGAACTACTTTTCAAAAACCTACCAACCTAACCATGTTGGGGTTGGCAAAGACGATTCTAAGGGTCAGAAAAAAAAAATACCTACCAACCTAACCAAATGTGTCGGGGTTGGCAAAGTCGGTTCTAAGGGTCAGAAAAAAAAATACCTACCAACCTAACCAAATGTGTCGAGGTTGGCAAAGTCGGTTCTAAGGGTCAGAAAAAAAAATACCTACCAACCTAACCAAATGTGTCGGGGTTGGCAAAGTCGGTTCTAAGGGTCAGAAAAAAAAATACCTACCAACCTAGCCAAATGTGTCGGGGTTGGCAAAGTCGATTCTAAGCTTTTTTTTTTTTTTGGAAGAGATTTACGCAGTTAGCCTGAGCGCAGGCTTTGACTGCTTCACTGGACTTTATGATTCTAAGCTACTGATTATTATGAATAAAAAGAAATCTAAACAAAAAAGATATGACTTTGAATAATAGTGTAAAAGATGGTTATGTTGAGAAAATATAGGAAAACAAATAAAAGTATAATAGATATTTATTGCTACTGACATTATGAAGTTGAATGCTTCGGAATTATGAACATTAGAGACAGAGTAGTTAGGAATTGTGATTGTTAGGATGAAAAATGTTAGGAAGAACATTTTCGGATTTCCAATTATCGGAGTTGAAAATTTAGGTGAACTTTGGCGCACCCATTTCGATTTGGGTGTGCGGGATTTTTTATTTTATTTTCATGATTATATTAATGGAAGCAACGTATGCGAGTTAAGCAAAATCTTTTCCTCTTTGCCCGCTTAATGTTTTTGTTTTGGGAGATGAATTGTAACATGACCCTGTTACTTATATTATGTATACGTACTGATCATGATTATTAAATATTGTTCAGGTTTACCTAATTTTCTCTTTTTGTCTGAGTGTATAAGATAATAGTATAATGATAATAATTTTGGTGCGTGACGTATGTGCACCTCAAATCCTTTTGAGTAATTACGAAACATTATTTAAAAATTAATATGGATGTGTTTTAAGTTATATCTTCAATTATTATTTTCTCCTAAAACTGAGTAGGTATGCGTAAATTGATACTGTTACTTGTTATTACAATGACATGTTAAGTGGATTTATTGTACTTTATCTAGTCCAGTAAACGAAAAAAAAAACGATCATTATTTAAACCATAACCATTCTAAAAGACTAACAATTTAATAAGAGTATACGAATTTACTTGCCCATATAGTTATTAATATAACAATTTTAACGTTCGGAAGATGAGAACGCAATCTCATTTTCGCAGCCTTTATTTTCTCGACAAAAAATGCTGAGTTCGCAGATTGCGGTAGTCTTAATTAAATGAATCTACATGGAATTCGGATATTAAAATGCGGTTCCTGTTCATAATGCGTTTTATCTCGGCCATAAGATTCGCAATCGCTTACTAGAACCTTCAATAGGGATGTTGACTAAAGTCCGGTGAAGCAGTCAAAGCCTGCGCTCAGGCTAACTGCGTAAATCTCATCCAAAAAAAAATAATAAAAAAGATGTTGACTAATTTTTAGTCAGGTAGATAAATTAAAATAATTAGGCACGTATTTTTTCTATTTTTTTTTTATGCTTATAGCTATAGCTAGATATTTTAAAACACAGAAATTGTTGATAAATTAATGTATGTTTTATCTTTACAGATGCTTGTGAACCCAGGAAACTTAATTAAGTGATTCTTGGACAACGGCTCCATAACCCAGCACTTATGAAGCGCAAACTATGCAGAACATCGTTTAACTGCGAAGATATGGAGGAGCTAAATGTTGTAAGTACTGCAGCTAGGACCGGCTGCTTTTATTGTTATGGTACAAGTTTATAAATCGTTATACATTTCTGTAAATTAGTAAATGCACTAGGTACGATATGTATTTGGGAAACAGAACACAACGTCTAAAATTGGAATCGGGATAGATGGCTATAATTTGTTTATGTCTGTAAATTAGTTTTTTAAAAAATATTATTTCTTATTTTACGTTACCACAATCTCACCCAATACCTGTCTAACAATTTTCAATAATTGGGTACTTTTAACAAAATCAAAAAAAATACCGATGATTATAATCATTTAATTATAAATAGTATACCTAATTCCAAATAATAACATGCTATATGTGGAAGTATACATAGTATTCGATAAGTCGAATCAGTTACCGTAATGGTCTTTCGGATATTTACTCAGGACGAGTGGTTTTCACTGCGGAGACCATTGATTTTACCAAACAAATCTATAGATGTTCCCTTGCTTGGTTAGTTGCTCCTAAACGTAAAGCGTTTGGCATAATATCAAAATATAGGACTCTGTTCAACACAATCTATTTTAATATCGAAATTAGGCTATAGGCTCAATTGTAACATAATACACGATTAAATTAAACTCCATTTTCAATCCTTGGATTAAAAGCCTCTGCCTCAGGACTTTTCACTTCAGTTAGCAAAAGGGAAATTACAAGTTATCGAAAAATCTTAAAACTCGATTGCCTGCGATGAATATAAAATGGAACATGGAAGCACCGTGACTCATAAATAATAAGTTTCTTGGTAACAGGCAACTAAGTTAAATGTCAGATATCAATTTCCAAACCACTGTAAAATATTTTAGGATAAATAATATTATTATCTTGGGACAACCCAAACACGGCCATCTGATCTGATAAACATTTTTTATATTATTCTAAATAGATACATATCATAAATAAATTAAACCCAGACACAGAACAAAATATCTTGCTCATCACACAAAAATTTGTTATGGGTGGGTATCCCACGACCTCAGGTTTAGCAGTCAGGGTCACTAACAACTAGACCAACAAGCCAGGATATTTCTAGGAATGGTCAACTTTTTGTTCAGGTTTTTACTGAAACTTAGGATTTTGAGCTTGTTATTAAAATTGTACTACAAAAAATAAAACTAGAGTACTTTCATTAAAAACGGCGGACAGTTTTTTTTTTGCATTGTACATCCAAATCGCTTAAATTAGCAAATAAATACTTACTTACCGTACAGTTCTTTTATTCCATTAAAAACGCTTCTATAAGAGCAATTTTAAAGCTTCCAGTAAGAAATTACTTTAACTAGTTTTTTTAACTATTAACTTAAACCCTAACAACTTACAGCTATACAGTTTATCGCCGAAGGCACTTGTCCGTTGCAAATGCGCTTGTTATATTTTGGATTATTTTTTTATTATGTGAATTCCACTCACATTGCTAGTAACCTTTGTTTAAAAAAAAGAAAGAAGATAAACAATATTTCATATATACAGGTTATAAACTTGTAGTGTAGTGATCTAGAAATGTATTAGTCTTAATCTGGTCTTCATCTATTAAACACGTGTATTCCGATTACTAAATAGTTTCTTTTTACTCCCGACACCTCATGGCGACCCTGCCAGAGGCGCGGTTCGGGTGCGCGCGAATGTTTGCATTCCGTTGCCCATAAAAGGAGCAAGTATTATGAACTCTCTCAGTGCACTGTGGAAAGATACAAGATGATTTATATTAAAGAACTATTATTCATCGCGACGCCCGTGTACGGTTCGTTATCCCGGTTTCCCAATAAAATACTGAATCTTTTTACTTACGAAAATGGGAAAGTCGGTCTCTAAGGAAGAGGTTGTGATTGCACAAAACGCTGGCGGATCGAATAATGCTGATATTACCCAGTTTATGGCCCATGCAAGTACTACGAGTATAATACTTCTTATGATTGTGGCCTTATTTATCTGCGCGGGAGCTTGCTATGTACTACTGATACTATATAAAAAGTGTCATGGACATCTTATGCGGCAGGAGATATTGCGACATTCCCTTCGTCGGGTAGCACCCAGGGCGAGAGGTGCTCAGGATACCGCCGAAGTTTCATACAAGGCCGGTGATGTGTGATATATTTTTTTTTTGTGTGTGCGTCAGCAAGTTATAGTGCGCGGTTATAGTGAAATCGAGTGCTCATAAATAAGTACGAGTGAGTCACATATGTATAAAATTATGAAAAGCTTTTCTGATACAGTCGATATCAATTACATATATATTTTAATTCGTATATAAAGACAATAAGTTTACTTTTGTGACAGATTTATTATTATCTACATCTTAAACGGAACTAGGTTCGCGTTGCAATAATATTAAAGTGCATATCTAGTTGTGTAATTTAAAAACGGTAATGGCCCATAGTCTTACAGACATTTATGATAAATTCAAAGGTATAAAAGATTATTTAACCAAGTTAGGACCAAGTCGTAGAACTCAAAATATTATTGAAAAAAAGTTGAATGAGAGTAATACTATTTATAATGATTTCTTAACTGTGAAATTGGATTTAGAGAAACAAATTAAAAGGAAAGATTTTACTAGCAGTGATTTAGATACAATTCAAAACTTATGTACGGATATTGGTGGTTTATATGCTCGCATACAGCAACTTTGCTCTAGTGACACCCAAAAGGAAATTGTCAAAATGGAAAAGTTCCAATTGAGAACAGCGGTAGCTCTATTACCTGTAATGAATTCTGACGAGGAAATAACAAAGAGTCTTATTTCAGCAATAGAACTTTATTCCACTATGATAGAGAAGGATGACGAAAAGTTGTTAATTAATTTTGTATTGAAGACCCGTCTTTCCGAAAGTGCGAAACTGCGTTTAGAACAAAGTTACTCCTCTTGTGATGAACTACTTAAAGAAATGCGTTTACACCTACTAACTAAAAAATCTAGTAATGCTATTCATGCAGAAATGGTTAATTGTGAGCAGAAATTAAGTAGCATTGATGAATACGGAAAGAAAATTGAACAACTGTTCGTTGACCTTACTATTTCTCAGGCCGATGGCAATACAAAAGCTTTTGATGTTTTGAAACCGGTTAACGAAAAGTTAGCTATTAATAGATTTATTAATGGTTTACGTAACAAAAATGTATGTGTGATTTTAGCAGCACGAAATTATACTACTTTGAAAGACGTCATACGTGCGGCAAAAGACGAGGAGCAGATATCTGGTAAAAATGTCGCTAACTCGACGGAAGGTGAAATAATGGCGGTTAGCAACGAAAAATCTGGTGAGTCAAATACACAGACCCGTTTTTTCAGAAATTCATCGAATTACCGCGGAAGAGGCGCCCAAGGAAACTATCAACGAGCTCCCAGAGGCTACTTTAATCAAGGGTGGCAGCGGTCTTCAAATTATAATAATAACCGAGGTCGTGGTGCATATAGAGGGCAGAGAGGAAGATATCAAAACAGAGGTATGTACCCTTTAAATACAGATACTTCGCAGTTTAATGAGGTACCTACTAGGGACGATATTCAACCCTCTACTTCGGAAAGCAATACGAATACGTTTTTTCGTGCCTAATTTGCTATCGTGTGAATTTAGTAATTATGTGAAAATTCCCTATAACAACGTAGATTATAATTGGTTAGTAGATTCTGGTGCTAGTATATCGGCCGTGAAAAGTGAGACGGTTGCTCAATGGAATTTACCCATTTATAAACAAAACATTGTGATAAATGGTATTGGTGGCCGCATAAAATCAGAAGGATATGTTTGCTTAAAATTATTTTTAAATGATAATATATTCGAGCATAGCTTTTATGTTATTCAAAATCTGCCATGTCATGCTGAAGGTATATTGGGCCAAGATTTTCTTACCAAGCATAGATGTATCTTAAATTATGAACTTAATACCTTAGTTATACGCGAAAATGTAGTCTTACCATTACATTTGGGCAAATTGAATCATGGTATTTATATGAAGGTGCCACCAAGATGTGAAAAAGTTTTTTACGTTAATACTACTGAAATTGAAGATTGTGTGGTAGTCCCGGAGGAGCTTAGTGAAGGAATTTTTTTAGCTGGTGGTATTGGAAAACCGATAGGTGGTAAAATCCCAATTCAAATTCTCAATACTAGTGAACAAGAAGTATCCTTAAATTATTTTAATCCTAAATTAGAAAAATTACGTGATTACGAAATATGTAACTTTGAAATGTCAGCGATAACAGTAGATAGAGTCAAAAAGTTATTAAATGAATTAAAATTGGATCATTTAAATGGTGAGGAAAAATCCTCAATATTAAGTATATGCGCAAAATTTTCAGACGTTTTTCATATTTCTGGCGACAAATTAGAGGTAGCTAACATTAAGGAGTAAAAGATACGGTTAAAACAGGATACTTCACCTATATATACCAAGCCTTATCGTTTACCATTTTCACAGCGGGAGGAGTTAGATCGAGAAATAAGTGATATGCTGAATAATAAAATTATTGAGCAATGTAGCAGTGAATGGGCTAGCCCTGTTTTACTAGTTCCGAAAAAGGAGGGTGCGGATGGCTCCAAGAAAATGAGACTCGTTATAGATTTTCGCAAGCTTAATAATTGTATTTTAGACGACAAATTCCCTCTTCCTAATATCACAGATATCCTTGATGCACTATCAGGATCAGTATATTTTAGCCATCTTGACCTATACAAAGGTTATTTTCAACTGGGAATTACAAAAGAAAGTAGGCCATGTACGGCATTCGTAACCCCTTCAGGACAATACCAAATGACTCGACTTCCCATGGGTTTGAAAACAAGTCCGAGTTCCTTTTCAAGGGCTATGACAGTGGCAATGTCTGGTCTGCATTATGAAAAATGTCTTGTCTATTTAGATGACTTAATTTGTTTTGGACGCAGTTTGGCTTCACATAACAAAAACCTCGTCGAAATAATGCTTAGATTACGAAAAATAAACCTTAAGTTAAATCCAGGGAAATGTGACTTTCTAAAAAAAGAAATTCTATATTTGGGCCATGTTATATCAGCTAAAGGTTTAAAACCAGACCCATCTAAAGTGTATGTATTGAAAAATTATCCAGTTCCAAAAAATAGCGATGAGGTCAAGAAGTTTGTCGCCTTTGCGAATTACTATCGCAAATTTATACCTGATTTTGCACGGTTGGCTAGTCCATTGAATAATCTTTGTCGCAAAAATGTAACTTTTGAATGGGCTGAAGAATGTAACAATTCTTTTTTGACACTAAAGGAAAAATTAACATCATCTCCATTGCTGCAGTATCCCAATTTCAATAAAAATAATGTTTTCCTACTTAAAACGGATGCTTCTGGCTATGCAATAGGTTCTATTTTATGTAACGGGGATGGTAGACCAATTGCTTACGCAAGCCGTACTTTAAATAAAGCCGAAAAGAACTACCCTGTTATTGAAAAAGAGCTTTTGGCTATTGTATGGTCAGTAAAATACTTCCGTCCTTATTTATTTGGCCGAAAATTTAAAATACAAACAGATCATCGTCCTTTAATATATTTATTTGGTATGAAGGAGCCTAGCAGTAGACTAATGAAATTTCGACTTGTACTTGAAGAGTATGATTTTGATATAGAATTCGTGAGAGGGAAAGATAATGCGGCAGCTGATGTACTTTCTCGTATAATTATAACGTCGGATGAACTAAAGACTATTAACAATGATTGTATAACAGTAATGACGCGATCTAAAACAAAAGCAATGTTAAAAAGTGACAATAATGACCACGAGATGGATATCAATAGCACGGATGAACTTGCCCCAAGGCAGCCAAATATCGTTGAAATACTCAAAAAGACTGACAATGACGTTGAAATTACACTAATAGACAAAGTGACCTTAAATAAGATAAAAAAGAAAGAAAGTTATAAAGAATCAAATAATGAGGTTTATTATTACGTCCCTTCTAGTTTAACAATGTATGTGAATCCAAATTCTTTATTAACATTGACGCGAGGCGAATTGTTAAAAGAATTGGAATGTTTTTGTAAAGAGTATCAGATTAGTGAACTTACAATAAGGAAAAATCAACAAAATATAAAATTCATTGAAATTATTATAGAAGGAATAAGTAGCAATGAGAAATGGAAGGGACCTAGAGTTTGTGTGATAAATGACGTACGTAGAATAGAAAATAGAGACACTAGGAGAATTATTATTAATGATTTTCACTTGCTGCCGACAAGCGGCCATGCAGGGATAAGGAGAACACTAAACAATATAAAAAAGTACTATCACTGGCCGGGTATGGAAAAAGATGTCTCTGACTTTATAAATAAATGTGATGCGTGTCAGAGAAATAAATATTTCAGGCATATTAAAGAACCACTTTCAATTACAACAACGGCATCGAGTTCCTTTGATAAAATATTTTTAGATGTGGTAGGTCCTTTAGAAAAAGATGACGAAGGTTACACTTACATTCTAACGATACAATGTGAGTTAACAAAATACTTAGTTGCTGCTCCCATGACATCGAAGTCTGCCGAGAGTGTGGCGAGAGCGTTCGTACAGCATTTTATACTAAGGTGTGGTATACCCAAAACTATTGCATCGGATAAAGGTACAGAATTCATTTCTTCCACAATGAAAGAGGTAAGCAAACTTTTAAATATAGAACAGAGATTCGCCGCTGCTTATCACCACCAGAGTATTGGCGCGCTGGAGAATGCACACAAAAGTTTAGGCAATTATCTCAGAATTCATTGCAGAAATAATTCAAGGTCGTGGAGTCAGTGGCTACCATATTGGCAATTTTCTTACAATATAACGGTACATTCAGAGACTAAGTATACTCCTTATGAGCTTGTTTTTGGCCATGTGTGTACTTTACCTAATAGTCTAACTTCAGATGTTGATAAATTGTATAATTTCGATAGTTATCCCCTGGAATTAAAATTCAGATTACAGAGAGCACAGCAAGATGCTAGAAATAATTTAATTACAGGTAAACAGCATAGGAAACTATTGTATGATAGTAATATCAATCCAGTTATTTATAAAAAGGGAGATCTTGTGTTATTAAAAAATGAAAATTGTTCTAAATTAGATAGTTTATACTCTGGACCTTATACTGTTGTAGAGGATATAGCACCGAATGTAAAAATTGAGAAAAATTCTAAGCAAATTGTGGTTCATAAAAATAGAACAAGACCATATCATTGTTAAAATACATACTTTCATTTATTATAATGTATTGTTGTTATCGACTGTACTTTGTACCTCCTTAATATGGTAGGTTATGTGTGAGGTATTATATTGTTATTGTAAGGAAGATCATGTATCATTTTAGATTGTAATGAAATGTAACCTTATGTTATGCATTCCTGTCTTATAATCATTGAAATGTAATAACTTACATACTTTAATCCTAAATAAGTAAGTAATACTTTAATCCTAAATAAGTAAGAAAAAAAAAAGTGTAACCATTTTTATTTTTTATTTTTGCGGGGAAGGTGTAGTGTAGTGATCTAGAAATGTATTAGTCTTAATCTGGTCTTCATCTATTAAACACGTGTATTCCGATTACTAAATAGTTTCTTTTTACTCCCGACACCTCAAACTATAGGTGTGAGAAATTTCATTTAAATCCGCTTGACGGTTTATGCGTGAAAGAAGAATAAATATTCATTCATCCTCACAAACTTACGCGTTTATAATATTAAGTAGGATATATCTAGTGTACCAGTACATCGTATACAATGAAAAATGAAAAATTATGACCTGTATTAAGCCTCTCTGAAGTAAATATTAATTAACGTTATATGAAGCGTAGAAATACTAACAAATAGGTAGTAATTATTTATAGAACGCAAAGTAAAACTTATTTGAATATGAAAAATAAAATGGAATTAACTGTAACGTTTTTTTTTTAGTATAATGCATGTACAGATTTAGTTATTTGACGCTCGTGAAAATAAATAAAAGAAAACATTAAACTCTTTAATTAGATATGAACTTAACCAATTAATTATTAGAGTAAAAATAAGTAAAATATAGAGTGCACCAAACAGAATATGAACTGTGAGCACCAGTACGAACAAGTAAAACCGTAAAAGTTGTGTCAAAACAGAGCGCGTAGTTTTATTAAAACTTACTAATAAAACTTTACATTAACCTAACGACATCGGAAAAATGGATATTTACGCATAAACGTCTGTAGACGCAGGAAAATTCACCTATATCAGTAAACGAGCATACTTACAGCTAAAACATTCTTACGCTCGGCACATCGGGCCACTAGCAATGCGTGCACTCTATGTTTATTTATGTCCTCTAATGGCCTTATTAATAAAAGTCGCGATGGTGCTTAACAACGGATTAACAGATTCTAATTTTAAATTCTCCATAGAAAAATTGAATATAAGGCCATAAGGGTCTAACAAATAGAAATCTATCTATACTTATAATAAATCTGTAGAGAGGTCAATTCTGTACATCAAATATATTTTCAAAATAACTATCAGGGGGTGATTAGTGATCGATACTGATGCCAAAAATGCAATCAGTAAAATTTTTGTCTGTCTGTCTGTCTGTCTGTCTGTCTGTCTGTCTGTATGTTCCTTATAGAAACGAAAACTACTCGACGGATTTTAACGAAACTTGGTACAATTATTCTTCATACTCCTGGGCAGGTTATAGTATACTTTTCATCACGCTACAATCAATAGGAGCAGAGCAGTGAAGGGAAATGTTGGGAAAACGGTATTTTTTAAGCTTCCGTCGCGTATGCAGCTTTAATGGTTAAAGCTACATAGAAATCATGTATGACGGAAATGTTCTACATAAAATTATCTAAAAAATATCCCACAACAGCATATGTCTATCTTTTTTGGTTGACTCACAATAACACGTGTAACTCCCGATAGCTTAGCAGTTCGGAGATTTCTGATTATATTTGTTTACTCTTACGTTTATTATACTCTCACTCATCCCTAATTAAAAAAAGTTTACATTATTACCTATTCAATAAAAAAAGAATCATAGAAATAGGTATAGAAACACCAAACTTATACATGAAATACGATAATAAGCCATCGCGCCGTCGCGCGTGAATACTGAATCATGCTATAAGGATTATTTTTGTGTAACGTGATATATTATATTTCCCTACTAGAATACGAAAGTTAATCTGTCTGTTACATCAAAACCACTGAACAGTGAGGAAGGACATATGCTACTTTTTTACGAAAAACGACGGAAACGCGGACGAAGTCGCTGGCAAAAGCTAGTGTAATATATAAGAAAGAATTCTTAAATATTCAAAAACTTCGGTTTTGAATATTTTTTATAAAGACTTAATGTCGTGTTATAAATTAAATTCAGGATGAATGACATGATTATAGTATACTGCATGTAAATAAAATTACAAATCAGATGTATCCCATACCTTTGTACTTTAGATACAAAGGTGCAAATGTGAAATTGGGGCACCTACCGAACTGTTTTAATTGTCTGGTACAAAAATAACAAAACATTCGAATTATTTAAAAAACATATATTTACTGAAAAATAACTATTAACATAATAAAGTAAATAAGTAATTAAAGGTGCAATTTAATTATGAAAAAGTAATACAAAGAACTCCTTTTACCAATATCATTCAGTCAATCTCTTGTCTTATACTACATACATCCACGATTAAAAGTTTGACATATAGTGTCCCAAAGTAGAAATTAGTTTAAGCATTAAATATTCAATGAATTAAAATATATGACATGTCAATAGGTGGCAGACCAGAGTTATGATCAACAATTATAATCTAAACACTATGTAAATAGGCTGCTTTTTTTAATCTGAGTCTCTATTTATTAATGGCTGTTTTACTAATGTGTCATCATCGTCCGATAATGTCATTTGTTTAATTGGCGACGAGCCCGAAGTGGACTCTCTCCCTTCTTCTTCAATCCTATATTTATGCATTTTTAAGTAATCCTCTTGCGCATTTAAGGCTGCCCGTCTTTCTTTACCTTCGGCAAGAGTAGCATCCCAAGAAAATGCCACCTTGTACGGATTTTTCTTTACAGTTTTTGAAGAAGTCTTTTTAATATAGTTATAGTCTTCCAAATACTCTTTTTTGAGAGCTTCTTTATCATCCGAAAGCAGACTTTTTTTCAATTTTGGAGGCTTTTTTATCGCTTCAGGAAAAAGAATAGCAACTGTGTCATTAAAGATAACTTTTTGATTTTTCATAATTTCTAACATTCTTCTTTCTTTTTCTAAACGCTGTGTTTCCAATTCTCTTAGTGGTTTTTCATGTTCTATTAACAAAGCTCTATTGATTCTTTTTTTCACTGCAATTGTTCTTTCAATTAGCTTTTGTATAATCTTTTGCCACCTTTCTTCTGGACCAACAACTTTCATCCTCTCCAATCTCCTGGCTTCGACATCTTCATCATGCTTTTTTTCCATTTCTTCTCGTTCTCGGCGCTTTTCTTCTTCTTTTTCAGCCAAAAGTGCACCTTCTTTTCGTTTTATTTCTAGTAAGATGTGCGGATTATTTTTCATAAAGTTATCTTGCCAATTTATAAAGGATTGCATAACTTTTAACTCTCTTGCGATCATCGCTTCCATGCGACCCATGTAGTTTGGATTTTCTAACATAAATATTGGTGGATTTAAAAACATTCTAAATGAACCATTAACATCACTCACTCCAATAATATTTTTAGCTAATGGTAAAGTATGCAGACTTACTCCTGTAAGCATAGTGCCAGAAAGAGTTTGAACAGAAACTGGCTTGTCACTTCTCAACAGCAGATCCCAAGTTTCAAGATCACCTTCAGAATTTGTTATAAAAAGTAAACTAGGTTTATATAAAGACCACGCTCCATCTGTCAAACGATATGGTCGCTTTTTCCATATTACTGGGCGATGTTTCAATTTATCTGACCAAATAGCAAATATTTTGCCGCCAACTGTTAATGTAACAGAATTCATGAGTGGGTTCTTTTGAGTACAGGATACAATACCGTCGTGTATGCAACAAGTAAATTTTATATCGCAATATTCAGAGTTTACAACTTCCCCAGTGTTAAACTCGTGTCCTTCCCAAGTTACACATCGTAGTTCTCCTTGTTGGGAGCCACAATACAATGTTGTGTTAATGTCATTTTCATCTTCAGGTTGGATAGCGCAATGAAAGTATTTTCTACCAGTACCACTATTTTTTGGAAGATACACATATTTAAGCTTTGGTGGTAACATATCAAAAGTTTGTAGTTGCAAAGTCTGTGGTTGACCAGCAATACCTAATATAACCTTATAAGATGGCTGTAGCACACGATCCAATATCTTTAAAGGTGAAACATCAACAAGAAGACCTGAAGGTCTTCTTGGAACTCTTTTAGATTTTTTCACTTTTTTGCCATCGACAAACGTTATGTTATCGACAGATAAATTCCAAACCAAGATATTTCCATCTTCAGAGCCACTAATAAATTGCAATGACTTTTTGTTACGTGGCGTTAGAACAGTTTTACCAGTAGCTGTAATTAAGAAATTAGGTGATACCCATTTAATGGCGGTTACAGGTCCATAATGGCTATTCATCAGATTACTTAGAGCTGTAGCGTTTACAACTGCTCTATCTTGAACAGTTTTCATCCATGTCATATGAGCATTCATAGCGATGCGGTATTTTTCCCTTGTTTCACTAAGTACTTCAATTTTTTCGACGTTTTCTAACTTATTTGTTATATCCCAAATTACTATTTGGCCATTTACTAAACCACCAACTAGAACGTTTTCATCAAAAGGACAAAATGACAGTACCTTTACCTCACGAGGAGATTCTAAGTATAGTTTTGGAATTAAGCTGTCAATATGACTCCATATCATTACAGGATTTAGACCATAGACAGCCCTCTGAATTGGATCAGCGCGAGTAGTCAAAGTTTTCATAACAGTTGGTGATCCATCAGCGTACGAAATAGCAACGATGCCAGACCACATTGGGTGAAACACTGCACAAGAAACAAATTTGTCTTTGGCCCTGACGTCTGTAAAACAGACATACTCTTCGAATGTCATAGTACCGAGAGTACCCATATGTTTTTGAGTGACGAGATTAGGATAATCATTACAGTACATATCCATTACTGTATTTAGTTCTATAATTGACTCCATATCTTGGGTTTTCTGTGATAAGAAGCCGTTTATCATCTTTATGTATGATGGTCGACGCAAACGTCTATATGCTTCTCTATAATTAGCCATCGCTACGTCATCAACTGGGTGCTTCTTTGCTTTCTCATCTTCTTCTGAACTTACATCGTCATCATCATCATCATCTAATAACGGGTCATGTGCCTTTTTCCCAGTATCGCCACCTCCTCCTTCAAAATCACCCATTTGCCCTAAAGCGTCTGCAATTGATTGAGTCCACATATTTTTGGGGTATTTTAGTTGAGTTTGAGCAGAACGATTAACCATAGCAGGAGCTATTTGAGAGGCACAATCAACTCTACGCCGAAACACAGTATTAAACTTTTGCCTGTAAGGCTTCAGTTCAATGTAACCATCACGTACGGAGTTAGTGTCTCTTACTTTGAACATTTCTGGTTGATATTCTGTAGGAAACTTAGCTTTTATCTCTAATTCCATCAAAGTTCTAGTGTTTACAGGTCGCAGTTCTATTATCTCTGCTTCGCTTCCTAAGCTTTTCCAGGGACGAGGTTTCTTTTGGACTGCTTTTTCTAATTTTTTCTGCTGCCTTTTAATAAATTTATCTGATTGTTGTTTGCAATGGTCCCTGCATTCCGTTGTACAACAGACATAGAACTCATCTACGTCTTTTGATTCATCTACTATGAAGCCAATCAGAACTTCTTCATCGGTATATTGTTGCAGTATCTCTCTTAGTGGATAGAATTCTGAATATTCACCACCCAATTCAATGTTCTCCATAATCTTGGCCTTACTTACATATATCCAAGGAAATTGAGCATTGACGTGGAGTCCTATTACAGCGTCTATATATGTTTGAGTTTCCTCACTCAGTATTACTTTATGTACGCCTTCGACTTCATATTTGGGTATAAATCTTTTTCTGCGCGGCTGTGGCTGAGTATTTATGGTCGACATTTTGTCTTCCTCGGATTTTACTGTAATTAATTATTATAAATATGAACACACAGCCCAATGTATTCAGATAATAATATAATTATATTATAATAATAATATACAATTAAGACAATGAGTCAGTGACGTTTGTCACTTTTTTTTCAGTGTCATAGTTAGTTGACAAATAAATAAATACATATTCGTACTCTTTGAAATTAATAATAATCAAAAACCCTCTTTAGTAAATTTAAAAAACATAAATGAAAACATTCCTCTATACGAAATAAATGGATCCAAACAATAACATTATATATAACAATGAAAGAGAAAATATAGGCAATAGTAGACGCACTGAGTGAAACTTACACCACCTTTTACTTAAACCATATTAAAAACAATAGCATAAAATTGTAGGGATATGTTAAAAATTCATATGAAATGAGTTTACGTAAAATGTAACTATAAGAACAACCTACTTTGTAAACCATTTTGCACCCTTATCACGTTAAAAAGTGTCAGGTCGTCACCTGAGACTAGTTTGCCAACCATCTCGAAACATTCTACCAAAAGTGTCTATCATATATCATCTCAAGTAAATTTTAAACAGTATTTAATGTTATTATTTTGACAGACGAATATTCTATGGCCGTAAATTCATGTATACTTAATATTTAAAGAATTCTGCTGTTATTTCAAACAAAAATACAGGTACTCAACACTTTCTTTATATTTGGTAAAATAATACAGAAATTAAAAGAGTTACTAAGAAGTTTGACCCTAGCCCTGTTTGCTGATTGACATGTATATAAAGGCTTATTTTCACTGTTCGTTAACTCATTCGTTATACCGCATGCGGGGAGTTCCTGAATACGGTATAACGACTAATGAAAGTGCGTCATCGAAATCTCAGTCGATATGCGGTACGCAGGTATTCCCCACACACAGCCTAACAAGCAATAAAATTTATCGGTTGGTAAAGAATGCGGGGTGCGGGGATTCAATTTAACGGTTAAGAAAATCAAACATCCCGCATGCGGCGGGATCTACGACACTTGGACATTAGCCTTAAGTAGGTTTTATGCACACGAACTATGAGAACAGCGACTTTACCTGCTTGAACCAAAGTTTCGTGCTTTTCATCATCTTCGGTAACTTGTTTAACTTCATCTTTTTGAATTTCTTCTTCTTCATCATCATAACTTGATTCTGAAGAAGAATTACGTTTTGGTAGTACGGTCGTCGTCTCATCTTCACTGTCTGGTGAATCACTCATCTCTGATGTCTGAACAAAAGTAACATAGCAATTAAATTATTTAATTTTGAAGTAGATTAATCAGCATAAAATGATAATCAAGTTTTATTAAATTGTCTCGTAAAGATGACAAAATTTATTTTACTTTGACATTATTATTACGAGACACTTGTCTCAAATTAATTATATAGCCAAAAAGAACTTTTATTAAGCCGTGTTTTATTTTGAACATTAAAACTGTTAAACATTGGCTACTTTTCTTAATATTCTTTATCATAAACAACTTTCATTTGCAGCAAATAAAAAATAAAAGGATAGCGAAATCATGTCTTTGGTTTCAATTTAAAAATAACATTTATAATTATCACAAAAAGAAACTTTGCTTTCAAAAAGTTTTGGACATTCATCACTTGTAAACCAGAAAAATTTAGAAGTATATATTATTTACAGGATTTTTGATACCCTGTAAGTTCAAAGCTAAGAATTCTTTCATTTCCATAGCGATCATTCGTGGTGCTAGCACGCGTTACATTAGCTTGAACAGATTGTTTGCATTAGTAAATATTAGTATGAACATACGTAAAGTAAAATGTGCATTACATTATATTTATGATGTTCATTTCTGTTGCAGTTTCTTTCACCAATCTCTTTATTCATTATATAAATTATATATTTTTTGATTTATATAAGTATTATTTCAATATTATTTGCAATAACACTGTCTATAAATGTAATATTATTTACAAACCACTGACTATTTATTACTTACCTGTATAGTTTGTAGACGTTTAAAACTCACAATTGTTAGTTAAACTAGACACTTTAGGCTTGTTTTAAATTATCTCTATTGTGTATAAGTTAGTAAACAAACCGTTGCTTTGGTAAACTTTACGCATGCGTAAACCAAAGTGGTACCAGGTGGTATCAAAAAGTGATGAAGATAGTACTAGCCTTTCTGATGTATAAGGTGACACTGTATAAGTTGATAACACTATTTCAATAATAAGTACGATCAATGTCGTCATTGCACTATGCTACATAATGTTTTTAATTGTTTATTGTTTGTTTATTCTCATTTGGTTTAGTTTCCGATTTATTATATCAATCGTTTTTATAACCGATATAGAAGTCATAGTTTTAGTTTTTACAACGACCAAAAACTCACCTTGTATGCATGTAATTTTATAATCTTAGGAATGGTTACAAAATATATTAGATACCCTGTAAAAATACACGTTGTAATATTGTGATATCACAATATTACAACGTGTATTTTATATAGATAACAAAAAACAAACATAGAAGAAAGTCCTTGTCCTATTTTGAAGAAGTTTAATAAATAAGGTTAAGTACATTATGTAGTACAAAACAAAATAACATTTTAGCAAAGCACTCACTTCAGGCTTTTTAAAATCCACCAGTTATTTAAAAAACCAGCGTAAATCCGTTTAATCCGGATTGTTCACAGAAAGCTTAAACTGATTAATTGTTATAGGGTGCCCTGTCTCGGCGGAAGGAGTCAGCAGCTCCGTTGACGGGGGAGCGAGACAGCACGATATTTCGTCATGGCTTCGGGTACCCTCTCGCTCTGGTGTTAAGACTGCGAGTTTTACAGGTGAGTAATGTGCGATAGGGATTTGAATGGGTTTTTTCTTTTAGGGTCGATATTATCGTGTGAAAGGATCTCTGTTCTTCAGATAGAGCGTGATGATAAATTAGCAAAACTCTTTGCAAGGTTTAGATAGTTAAGATTTTTTATGATAATTATGTACGTAATAAAATGCAGAAATAACGTAAATTATGTGTTATCGAATACAATTACATTATTTCTATAATATATAATTAGGTATTTGAACTATGAATAAATTTGCTTTGTTGTCAATGAATACATTTATTTCGAAGACAAAATAACGATATTTTTAGTTGTACCTTTGGCATACTTAGATAGAATAATAAAACATTTTACGAATGTTATTCCTTTCTAAACTTAACGCCACACGGCACGGTTTGCCGCTTAATTTACGAATGTTTTTTATTTGTACAAAAAAATCGGTTATAATTTTTTTAGACTTATAAGATTAACAAATAGTTATATTTCTGCTTTAAGAGCTCAGCTAGTTTATATTTGTTTTGTAACTTAGTGGACGCATGATTTTCTGCAGTAAACGGCGGTTTCAGGTTTACAATAAGTTTTATTTTAAACTTAAGAAATGCTTACGTCATGGATTATTCCTTGAACATGTCTGAAAATTAAAAATTATTAATAAAATATTTAATTCATAAAAGTAAATTTTTTGATTACAAAAACTTTTTAATTTCAACTTATTTTATGTAAACTAAAGTCCAGTCCAATTACCCCAGATAATACCAAATTGAAGTTTCTTAAAGTCAATCCAGCTGTTCAGTTTCCGTTGATCTTTTAACATTTAAACAGTATAACTACATAATGAGTACACCCAGTAAATTAATCCTTAGAATACCAGTGAGTACCTATTAATGTCACTTGCATGAACTAATGAAACGTATCATATAAACATAATTTGCACATTAATAGCAGATGTCAGAAATTTACAAAATAGTGTCGTCTTCGCAGTATTTATTTAGAAAATATGTTTTTAAATTATTTTTCTTTTACGCCTTGTAGTAGTCAAGCTAATTTTGACATTCCATGTCAAGGCAGACGCTATAGTTGAATTTTATATGACCACGTTATAATGTTTACTATGTGGGTAGAATTCCATCCAATGGAACAAATACACATGTTCCAGACGCAATTCTAATGTT
This sequence comes from Diachrysia chrysitis, assembly GCA_932294365.1. Taxonomy (NCBI): domain Eukaryota; kingdom Metazoa; phylum Arthropoda; class Insecta; order Lepidoptera; family Noctuidae; genus Diachrysia; species Diachrysia chrysitis. The sequence continues at coordinate 6,538,292 of OW028647.1, forward strand.
GATAGAGGATATCGCGTTACCATGGCAACCCTGCTAGACGACATAACAAGGTGTCGATACAAAGGACGCTTTTCTAAGAAAGAATATCGCTTTGTTTTTGCTCAGTTGTACTACGCGATAAATGTAATATTATTTATCTACACAATAAATATGTATATATAGGCCATAAGGTAACAGAGAAGGAGTATTGATCACCAGACTGGCTCACTATAAACATAATTTATACTAATATATAAAGCTGAAGAGTTTGTTTGTTTGAACGCGTTAATCTCAGGAACTACTGGTCCGATTTAGAAAATTCTTTCAGTGTTGGATAGCCCATATATTGAGAAGGGCTACAAGCTATAAGTATAACATTACGCTTCGACCAAAAGGAGCGGAGCATAAATGAAAAATGTTGCAAAAATAAAAACCGTTAAAACTAAAACACGCGGACTAAGTCTCAGGGGACAACTAGTGTATTTATAGATTTTTCCCGCAACTCCAAGAGTGTCTTGGAGTTTGATTATGACTCGAGGACGCCTTACAACTAACCATGGAACTTCATATAAAACTGTTTTAAATAATATAAATAAAAAAAAATAAGATCTAGAAGGTATTGAAATAAAACTAATTTGAACGGATTCTATCGCGGTTTATTTTTTGATTTTTGTTCCCGACGTTTCGACGCCTTTGCAGGTGTCATGGTCAGGAACAGACTGAGGTGGTATTCGTCTTGACAGTTGATGTTGCTCGTTCTAACTTCATATTTTTAATTAATTATTTGTATTCCGACCTACGCAATATGAGCTCAATCTCAGAATCCGTTCAAATTAGTTTTATTTCAATGTCTAATATTCGCGTAAACCTCAGAAAGGAATATCTAGAAGGTATTTTGTAAGGCGTCCTCGTTCAGGCACGGCAGGCTTAAATGGGAGCTACAATGACCGAATATACTGTAACAATTATTTTTTCGACAATGAAAAAACATTGTTATAATTAAAATATGTTAAGAAAATAGAAAATAAATTAAAATTTATTTCTATAACCAAATAATATTTTATATTTCTTTACTCGTCTACACACAAAGCCACGTGAGACGCAGTAGAGATTGCTTATTAACTTAAGCCTCCCAAGTTATTCGATAACCAAGAATTTTAATTTATTTAGCTCGTATTCATTTGCGAAGTTCTCAGCTATTGTAACAGATTCAACACTGAATATTCAGGGATTAAATATCTCTAGCGTTGTAGAGACAGAAATACAACGTTTTAATATTTAATAGACAAGACAGTTGTCGGGCAAGAGATTGGAGGAACGCAAACTTAGATTGTAGTGAAGTCGAGTTGAAAACAAATAAAAGTAACTAGACATAATTTAGAATGAAATGGCGTTGTCAGCGTCTTTATGTGAGAAGTATTATTTATATAGGTACTAATTACCTAACCTTCATAAAATATATTTAATGAATGCTTTACAATAAATATCGAATCAAAACCGCTTAAGTAACGTCTCGACATGAATTAGTTTATATAATTATATCAAAACTATTACTGTTATAATTATTTCAAGGAACAGAATCGCGTTATGACCTTATGCCGGTCACTCACATTCGCACGAATACGCAAACCCACCAGTGTAGGACGACATTTACAAGTGACTAGCTGTCCCTCGCGACTTAGTTCGCGTGTTTTAGTTTCAACGGTTTTTAATTTTTTCAACAATTTTCATTTATGCTTCGCTCCTATTGGTCGTAGCGTGATGTTATATAGTCTATAGCCTTCCTCAATAAACGGACTATCCAATACAAAAAAAAATCAATTCGAACCAGTAGTTCCTGAGATTAGCGCGTTCAAACAAACAAACAAACTCTTCAGCTTTATAATATTAGTAGGTATAGATTTAATTTCCAAGCTGTGTCGGGTTTTTAACAAACATCAAAGCGCGAGAACCCTGTTCGAATCTTTGCGCGCATGTGAGTGACCAGGGTTACCCACCTTTACGGCTTTAGGGTGACCCCTTAAAAAATAACGACTATCACTATCGATATCGCTATCCATGTCGAGGCTGGACGCTCAGCAAACATTGCAACGCTGTCGGTATCAAATACATATTATTTAATGAAAAAAAAAAAAAAAATGTTTAGAAAAACTTGAATCCCTTACAATTTTTAGTATTCATATGAGTTTATTAACGTTTGTTAGTTTGTATTCGATGTTTTTACGTAGGAATGATTGCCCAACTTCTGAGAAAGTCTATATTTAAAATCTCTATACTTACTCAGAAAAGCAAAAGACAGGTAAAACCGCAAACAGATCTTGTATAAATGTAAAGGTGTTTTTAAAACTTTGATTTTTGTCTTCTTAGCTAAAGACTTAAGTGTAGCACTAGCTGAAACGCAGGTGTTGATGTTACATGTATTATGTAAAGCTTACTCTCAAGGAATGTGTGTTTATCATCACGGTCGTTGTTAGAAATAGAAAAATGAGCTTTATGAGACATTTAGTACAGTTGCAAAATAGTCAGCAGTGTCGCGTACTATAGTAAAAGTTACTTGTTTTTGCTCAAGTTGTATTATGTGTAAGTAAATATTATTTAGTAATGTACCTAAAGGACGAAGCGACCACGAAAATGTCTACACTATTTTATTAAATATATTTTGAATCAAAAAAAGACGCTCTAAGTTAGCACGCTAACATTTTTTGATTTTTCAGGTGGGAATAAATTCGACCGTAAAAAAAACGTTTATGCGTACAAACTTTGAGCGTTTTTCTATCTAAGAACACTAAAAACGCTTAAAGTTTTGTCACCAAAGATAAAAGGTGGGTTTTTTAATCGTGGTACAAACGAAAGCTATGACTTCTAAATCGATTACAAAAACGATTGGTATTAAAAAACTCAAAAAACAAATGAAAAAAACAAGGGAATTTTAATACTGTAGCCGTAAGAGTTTTACGGTAATAGTACTGACGTTCGAGATATTTTTTTTGTTTGTTTATTTAATTTTTGAAACCAATCGTTTTTATATCCGACATAAAGGTCATAGTTTCGTTTGTACTACGACAAATAACTCACCCTGTATATAGTAAGTAAAGTTGTAAGGTACTATAAATACGTACGAATAGTTTTCGACACGTTCAGTTGCGGTCTCCCTTAGATACCATCCATCTTATACAAACGAGGATAGTTTCCTGACAACATATGGTTGTCATTCAGGAACTTTAGCATTCTTGAAAGTAAGTAAGACTTTTGTTTTTAAGCTGAAGTAAGTACGTATAGATATATGTATTATGTACTGTACAGTTAAGAAGTCTTTTTAACTAAGCATCTTAAAATAACAAAAAAATGTTTGCATCTTATTTTTATTTTAATATACCTGTTTTAATTTCAATACACTCCCAACACAAAATTTATATTAATTTAGCATATTACGTAAATATTTTTTTTATTTGTTTTAAAAATAATTATTACAAAACACATACGTTATTCAAGTCAAAATGTAGATGATATTAAAATATCGATAGGACTGGACTAGGCTTTCTTAAATATAAGATGAAATTGAACTCATTTTATAAAAACAGGTAAATATAGGGAATAGTAATCAAACAACTGTGAGTTATATTTGGGGCACAATCATAACAAAAAATCATTAATAATGTAAAAAGAAAAAGACAATACCTACTACAATCATTCATTTTTCCAATACATTTGAAACTTATAATTGGGGCTATTATTTCCCTAATACGGCTTTCTTCTTAACTTACCAAAGTAAATTGTAAAATTGCTTTTCAAAACTTTTTTCTTTCGTTACCTTCATTTTATTGAAGACCATGATTGGATTAAGCCGCCCCACAATCTTCACTCAACGCTCAATCTGATTACAGTCTATCTTCAAGTTAACGTATCTTATAAAAAACCTATATAGCATCAAGATTTGAGATAGCGAAAGGGCCTCCAGGAAAAGTAGCATTAAATTTGGTTCTGTATGATATAAAAACAAAAACTGTTTTTTTTTTGTTTGTTTATACAACTACAACATCTGCATCTGTCAAAGTTGCCTTAATAAATTATTTCAAGTTATCCATGCAACCAGTTTAGTGGGTATTGGTTGGTAATTTTTAACTGACTTCAAAAGGAGGATGTTCTCAATTCGACGGTATGGTTTTATTTGTATGATTGTTAAGCTATATTTACGGCACTGGTAGATTGATTTTAATAGTTTTATTATTCTTTATGCAATCGATAGGGTATCCTACTTACTTCTAGGGTATACCCCAGAGATGGTCACATATAAATTATTATTCTCTTCGGTATTTCAATATCCTTTTACGCCAAAACTACTTAACCGATTTAAATGAAATTTGGTACACAGATAGTCTAGAGCCTAAGAAAGGTCATAGGCTACTTCTTGCCGCGATAACCGACATCCAAGCAGGCGGAGCCGCGGGCAAAACTAGTAAAAAATAAACGTAAAAATATTTTAAGTGATACGCTTGGCTTTTAAACCCTGGGACAGCATGAGATAATTTTCCCATTATCTATATTGTATCAGGAATCGGAGACCCTTAGTGGTTATTAATGACACCCACGGGAATACAATTACGATACATTTCTTAAGTTCCAAAAAAGAAAATGTAATTACTTCCTTACGGAACCTTAGCAAACAATGGTTCTTTCGAATTGTGGGTTATTTTTGCTTAGTGGCTTAAGCTATAAAGTCTTACGATGGGGTCTTTAACGATCTTCAAATAAAAGATTTTAATAGAACAATTGTTTCACAGAATTGTTTGAATGAAAAACTCTATGGTAAAATAGGTTGTAGTACTAAAAAAATATATACTTACGTGATATAAACTCTCTCTATTTTAATTGAGGATAATAACTTTAAAACATAAAACTTCAGAATAATAGGCATGTTTCCTAATTTTTTTTAATGTCCGTCTTGTAGATTAATGAATTTTATTGGACACGTATTTTTTCTTTTCTCCTGCAAACAAAAAATTATCAAAATACAGAGAACGGAAATTACGCGTGACGTCACTCCTCGTCATTTTTAGCGAGGCGTGGCGTCATAAGCCACCACTCCGAAACTTTAAAGCGGTGTATCTTTGTATTTTTTTATTGTTTTGATAAAAGAAAATATTTTTTATTATCTAACTGACGGACTAAATAGATTTTAACTTTTCATACCCAGGAAACATCCCTATTATTAGTAAATAAGGTACACTTCTCGAAAAATAATTATAAATAGCGACTCTAGCTGCAACGAAACAAAGTGCAATTCAGCTCACATAAGCGTTTAATGCCGAACGCGATATTTACTCCAACTTAGTATAACTAAATAATCACCTTCGTAAAGCTTATCGTTCTATTATTAGGATAACGGGATATTTGAGCAACCACAAGGGATATTGAATTTTAGTGTGATAATCTCTATGGGTAGGGTCTAATTAGAATAACTTTGATGTAAACATTAAATTAAGGTTGATTGTTACACAATACAGTAAGGGATGTTAAGCCTTTTTGGTTCTGCCGATATAGAAAGGTAAAACACTAAACACACTTTTAATTAAATACACCGTATTATAACAGAAAAATATATTATACTAGCTGGTGCCTGGTGCGCTTCGCTCCACCTAACAAAATCTACAATTCGAACTTTTAGTTCAAAATATAAAACCAAAAAAAAACAAAAGATAATCACTGCCACCAGCGTCACTTATCCGGCACTATCGTAACTATGTTCGTCGGAGTGCTCAAGTCGCCTTTAATATATGTGCAAAGTTTCATATCAATAGGGCTAACGGTTCTCGAGGTTTAGGTGAACATACATACACATACACATTCTCTTTTTTATATATGGAGTCTGTTAAATTAAATACAAAGGTTAAATAAGGTAAAACAATGTAACTGCAATTCACTATAAGTTTCAAACAATTTTCATTTTTATTAGAAACAGATTGTAATAAAAATGCCAAGGTAAACGGGATTAAAGAATCTAAGTGAATCTGCTCGCTTAGCTTATTGCAGTCAAAACCCAAAGTTATTAGATTTCATAGTAGTCCGTCGAAACATCCAATAGTTTTTATTTCTTTACGTTATATTTTTGCTTTAGCTATGCTGAACAAATGTCTCTTAAATCTTGATTCATATGTACAATATTAAAAGTATTTTGGACAGGCCTGTTGGTCTAGTGGTTAGTGACCCTGACTGCTAAACCGGAGGTCGTGGGTTCGATTCCCACCCAGGACGAATCTTTGTGCGATGAGCACGATCATTTGTTCTGTGTCTGGGTGTAATTTATCTATAATATGTATGTATTTAGAGATATATAAGTATGTTTATCAGTTGTCTGGTTGCCATAGCACAGGCTCTGCCTAGTTTGGGATCAGATGACCGTGTGTGAGATGTCCCAAGATATTATATTATATTTTCAAAATGTGCATTTGGTGGGATGCCAATAAATATTGACAATTTTTTTAGGGTTCCGTGTCCTCAGGGTGCCAACGGGACCCTATTATTAAACCTCTACTGTCTATCCTTTCGTCTGACAGCGGGGTGTATCTCATGAACCGTGATAGCTACAAAATTGAAATTTTTACTGAGTGTATTTCAGTTATATATAAAAACTAGCTGTCCCCCGCGACTTTGTTCGCATGTTTTAGTTTCAACGGTTTTTCATTTTTGCAAATTTTTTCATTTCTGCTCCGCTCCTATTGGTCGTAGCGTGATGTTATATAGCCTATATATAGCCTTCCTCAATAAACTGACTATCCAACACAAAAAGAATTATTCAATTCGAACCAGTAGTTCCTGAGATTAGCGCGTTCAAACAAACAAACAAACAAACTCTTCAGCTTTATAATATTAAGTATAGATTAAAGGGGACTTTATTAAATTGTATGGAACCCTTACTTACTTACGCGAGTCCGACTAACACTTAGCCGGTTTTCTTTACTTTTCATTACGCTAAATTATTTTGCATAAATACCGAAAAATATAGAAATTGTTTAAAATAATTGTAACTTTCGTTGTAAAAAAATCCCTATACGGCATAAAATCTGTCTGAATCTGTAGTAATATTTATAATATGTAACTATGATTTTTGTAAGGTTAATAAATACTAATAGTAAGTTTTCTTGCAGATAGTATGCGGCATATCAGCTATGGTAATGGGCAGCGTGGCGTTTATAGAAGAAAGGCAGAAGTTCAACATGGGGCTCGGAATACCTGCGGGAGCCATCACTGTTTTAGCTGCAGGTAAATTATTGATGCCTCAACAGTCCCTCATAATGTATTTATTTTTTTATTAACGTCTTCCCACAGCTTATGCGTACAAATTTCTATACATAAGCCTACTTAGTCGTCTAAGGCTTACGTACCAGCCAATTAAAGGCTGACCATCATTCTCCAAAACAAGCTACTATTCTCCATAAACGTATATTAATATATCTACCTATTATATGTATCCGCTAAAGGAAATGACAAACAAACTCTTTAATAATAAAATCTTTCATTATCTATTAGAATAAGGCTTTGGTAAATACCAAAATATGTATCCAGTATAGAGTATTAGGTAGTCCATTGCGCAAGCACACTAATAACAGATTTGTGATACTGCATACATCACATACCATCATATACCTACATATACTACATTAGTTATTTCCTAATAGCTTTGTTACATTGGTGCTGTCAAACACTGAAGCTGAACGATTGTTCATAATCGACTAAATAGTTTACTATTTTATGTAATGGAAATTCTATTTATTATAATTGTACCTACACATAGGGTGTGCAAATCTGCGTCTATTTATAATTGTCAGAGATAGACTAATTAATTACCTACATTTCAGTGTTCAATGAGCATCGAAGTAGACTGACTAATCCGATATGCTTAGCTCACGCTGTTGCCAGATTATTACACTCGAAAGCTTGTTAATTACTGGTATTCGGTGTGTATCTACAGTATCTACTATTTCTAAATAGTATCTAAAAATGAATGACACGAATGTATTTAAAATTAAACCGAGTCAATAAACAATGCAAATGTCACCAAATTATTGTCTGTGTATAATTCTCGCGGTTTTATACACTTTAGACAAATTATGAAAGAATTTAAAAAATATTTCTACACATGAACTAAGAAATAAACTAAAGGAGATGACGAAGGACTAGAGAGCGAACAAAGCCCCTTTCATCCTCTTTGATCCTAACTTGACCGCGTTGGGGTAAGGAATTATACACTAACTAAAAAAAAACGTCACAATGTTCACAATAAAACGTCAGTTGATAATATCCCGAGAATGATTATAAACTAACCATGTTTATAATCATGCGATGACACAACATTCATGTTCATTAAAAACAATTGACAACAACTCCCTAGTAAGGTATATAATCATAGCAAGTATTCCTGTAGTACATTGTTCCCACAGCAATATCCATCCATACATCGCGCGGTTGGACAACTATGTCAGGGATGGCAGGCAGTAAAGCAGGAGCCGCCACTGTAATATGGGCGGCCGCAGCGTGTGCACTAGTCGCTCTCGTAGTACAGTGCTGCAGAACTATCTTGGACCCGCCTGGCGTTGATCATGGGTGAGTAGAGTATATTAAATTGTGTTTAAACGGCGCAGGCTAGCACAGCGTGGTTGGGCTAAGCCTCGTTGTGTTAGTATACCTACGGACCGGTTTGACAAGCAGAACCTATGCGTGGGGCAACCCATATCTTATTGGGGTTTAATGAGATATCACTTGCATTTATATCACTAGACGCGCAAAATGCGATTTCCAACTGAAAAAAATTGCTAAAACATTATGTGATTAATAAAAGAACCTAAAAATTAATAAAGCACTCGGTTCTCGCACCGCTCCTTGTAAACACCGCCGTCTGCAGATGCTTCAAGTATCCGTGGTCGACACCGACTGGCCGATCGTACTAGCACGTGCCGTTTGAACGCACCTTTACAGCTCATAGTGACGTAGCCTTTTCTTAATCCTTACCTGTCAACCCTAGTTTAAACCGGGCTGCGTCAAACCCATGCACCAATGCCCCATATAGGTTAGTAGTACTTTAACTAAGCAGTATTCTTGTTACTGTTATCATAATTAAAATATAGGACGCATAAATATTTATAAATGCTAAGTAATCAATACTTAATGCCATTGCATAGATATTTTTTTTTTTTGTTAAAACAACTATGAATTTTCCTTTTTGCTTAAAGATGCATTCTAAAGAAAATCTTTACTATCTTATTTCCAATTAAATAAATCCCATCAATATAGTACCCAGACTGTATTTATTATTCAAACCGTTAGTTATCAAAACTTGATAATGAAATTATTCCGGCTTGTGGGTAGTATGCAAAACAGCTAGATATTAAGCCAGGTCGTACTGACAGTACTATTTTGAGTTCAACGACCCAAATAATATTAAAACGAGGAATAAACTTTAAGAAACTTCGAATACTCTGCCCTCTACCAACATTTTTAATATCAGCTATTGAAATATTTTAATTTAACAGTAATAAGTTTTCACGATCCTACATAATCGAACCTACTACATAAAGTCAATATCAAGTTACACAGTTATTCTAATTGATTTATATAGTTGCTAATTGTCGAACTAGGACAAGACTGTCGCTGAAATGCCAATCACTCGCCATCTTTATTCAATTTAATTCGGTACGGTATTCTATCTTGTATCGTATACAGTGAAAAGCATTAATAATTCATCTCTTTAACAACTTTACTATCCCGATAGTAGATACAATAAAGGCTACCGCTAACAAATTTACTGCTAGAGGCGCTAGTCGTGCGTAAGGTCGCCAACATGTCTAATGCCATAGTACAGCCCGTACTTAGTAAGAAACTTTGACAGCTGACGCACCAGTGGCGCCAACTGGTGAGCGCAATAACGGTAACCCTTACTGTTGTTCATTATATTATTATGAAGAGACAGAATTTGACTGAACTAAAAATAATATGCAGGATAATAATAATAATATCTTGGGACATCTCACACACGGTCATCTGATCCCAAACTAGGAACTAGAAACAGAGCCTGTGCTATGGCAACCAGACAACTGATAAACATACTTATATATTTCTAAATACATACATATTATAGATAAATTACACCCAGACACAGAACAAATGATCGTGCTCATCACACAAAGATTCGTCCTGGGTGGGAATCGAACCCACGACCTCCGGTTTAGCAGTCAGGTTCACTAACCTAAAGGAAAATAACTACTTACATAAAATATTATTATTTAAAAATGTGTTGTATAATATATGTATAGTTGTAGGCAGCACAAAATATCATGTCAATAATTCTGTCACTAACGTATTTCACTTTGATTTATTACAGAGACGGCCCAATAGAAGAAGAAACGTTACCATCATCGCGCGACTTAGTAATAATCGCGTGCGTGCAAATTGCGCTTGCTGTCACTACATTACTTAGCGCAGCGATTTGCGCTCGCATCGACTGCAGTACATGACTGGAGCCGCAGCGCACACTCACTCGACGAAGGGTGAGTGAAGCGCCAACTACACCTGCAGTGGCCGCACCTGCTGAACTCGTCGCGCCGCCTGATGATATCATAGTTGAGAGAGAGGGTAGCAGAGTCGCATGGTTGATATAATCATTATACCCGTGAGTGAACTGCACACAACACTGACTGTTCAAAAGCGATTGTACTGTGGCTTTTTTGATGAAGTCATCTTAGAAAGTGAGGGTATCAGAATCGAATGGTTGATAAAACAATGCATGCCCATAAGTGAAACGCACACAGCAATAGCCATTGAATTTGCTGACTTCTTTGAAGACGTCATCTTCACGAAAAGGGGTCAGTAGATCAATTACTATGAATATTCTTCAAAGGAATTGTGTTAGTGAGCACCATGAACTCGTTTATCAGATCATATTTTTTTAATATAGTGACATCAAATGCGGCTGAATTCTTCATATCCGTCGCAGTAAATTTTTTTAAACCTAGATGTTTAAAAACGTGGTTCGTGGTATTGTAAAAATGTAGTAATTAAACGAATAATGGTAGAGATATTTGTGAACATTTTTCCCTTGGTATCCGATTTCGCTCGTTGAGTGCTGTTAATTAGTTCGGCCAAGTAACAGGTACCGGGCATTTCTGTTTACATTTCTATAACTTAATTGGTAAAGTGTAACAAGCGTTAACTTGATTTGTAATACGAGTTTTACTTTATGAGTCTGGATAATGAAAATGAAAAATAAAACTGAAAAGCTTTTTGTTATTTCAGTTGAAATACGTCATTGCACAATATGACCCTGTTCTAAGTTAGACAATTTTAACTGTGAAATATTCGGATTAAGAAAATAGAAGAAAAGACCATATTCAGATGCGTGCATTTACTGAATAGAAATGTTGTCAATTTTTTTTTATTTAATACTTCGTCAAGTTGATTAGAAAAAAATATTAGCTGCGTTTTTTTTTTACGTAACTAAAAACTTACCACGGTGCATTGATAAGAAAAGTCGCACGTTTTGTGTAACATAATGACGTAATTAGCCCCCACTCCTGAACTATGATTCGCTTTAACTCCTTATTTTTTGAAGTTATTTTAAAAAACTGAAAAATACTTGTCTAATATTTTTTATTATCTAATTTACGGAAGAAATAGGTTTTACTTTTCATACTCAGTCAACATTCCTAATAAACTCGGCTAACCAATGGGACGTTTTAAAAGCCATGGGCTCTATCTTAAAGATTATTGAATGGATGTTTCTTATTAACCAGCAAGCAATCTTCATTCATTCTTCTTATCATATCATTGACGTAATTTTAGTAAATTCTTTAATCTCTCCTAATATGTTTAATCTCAAAGTAAACTGATAATATTATGTTAGAATCTATGATATTATTTACAAGGCGATCAGTAGGATAACATCTGTTATCTGTTTTGTAAATTATTTGTTTTAATAGGGATTCCCACAAAAGACTCACTGGGCCGAATAAATGTTTGTGATCCTCTTTGTTTACGAAACAATTACAGCATAATTATATTATGCTTACAATTTATTATTTTATTGCTACTTAAACACAATAAAATATCTATATTTCATAGTGTTATGGAGATATTTCATCAGTAAATAATAGGTAAATATATGTAAATAATTTAAAGTTTGGAAGAGATCTCAATATTGTGATAAGTTAGATATCATTATTTTAGTGCATAAAATAGTTTGTACTGTTATAAAATTTATTAATAGCAATTATTTTTATTATATTGCATTAAACGGTGACTAATAAACAAAAAAACAATTTAATTAATTAATAAATATGTTAGTGTTATTTCTGAAGATGTATAAACCATTCCAGAGATATAGTTTATTTGTAGGTATATTGAATGTAAAATAATAGGCATGTTGTCTAAAATGCAACTAGTCATTTAACGTTTTGAAAGTGCCTGAAAAGGCCTACTGGAAATAAAAATGTTTTGATTTCGATTTTTGAAAAAAAAAAATTTTGCATGTCCGTCAGGAAGATTTATGGATTTTATTGGACACGTATATTTTCATTTTTCCTGCAACAACAAACAAAACCACATAAAAATACAGTGAATGGAAATTTCGCGCGACGTCACTCTGTGCTACAATTTTTACATCGGCGTGACGTCATAAGCCCCCACTCCTGAATAGTGCTGGAAAAAATACGTATCTAATATTTTTTTTATTATCTAACTGACGCCGGACTTAACCGATTTTTACTTTCCGTGCCCCGCCAACATCCCCATTGAATAGTAAATATCCTACAGATATTGTATAAATATTAATATAAGTATAAATGTATTTTGTATAAATATTAATGTTTTTATAGATGAATTAGATAGGTGTGTCATTTTGTTTTGTTTTGCATTTTACTGTTATTAACTATGCTATAATTGTAATTAAATACAAGTAGTAAAAAGGGAAAATTGGTACTTCAGATAGCACTCGAACTCACGACTTCTGGTTAGACGCACCAGTCGCTTTACCAACTAAGCTAACTAACTGATTGTTTTTAAGACATAAAAAGTAGAAGGAAACATTTGAACATCAATCAGTGAACACTGTAGTTTAGTTGGTAAAGCGACTAGTGCGTCTAACCCAAAGAAAGGTTAAAAACAGTTCATTTATTTATGGCCTACCCAGTAGTCGGGGGTTCGAGTCCTGCCTGAGGTTCAAATGTTAGCTACTATTTGTATTTAATTACAAGTAATGGGTTCGCATGCGTTAATGCGTAAGGTAATAAATAATAATCATGCCATAATATATGTACAAATACGTAATGTAGTTTGGTAAATAATGAGTACCTTGTAAGAAACTTCTAGCGTATCTATCACTTTTCTGTATTAAAATAAATCTAAAAAAAAAACACTGTTTTTTATTACTCTTATACTGCCAACTTTCAGGTCCTACAAATATTGAATCACACTCGACAAAATACTACGCCACAAGTTACTAGTAGCAGTTTTGCAAGTTTCTAGCAAGAAAAAGTACAAAAACACAAATTCGTAATCTAAAAATATTTTACAGGCCTGTTGGTCTAGTAGTTAGTTGGCACTGATTTCTTAACCCGAGGTCGTGGGTTCGAATACCACCCTCAACAAATCTCTGTGTGATGAGCATGATCATATTTTATTCTGTGTCTCGGTGTAATTAATCGTTAATATGTATGTTTTTAGAAACATATAAGTATGTTTATTAGTTGTCTGATTGCCATAATACTGTTACATATTTTAGTTTGGGATTAGATGGACGTGTGTGAGTAGGCCATAATCAAAATAATAGATAATGTTTATTTTTTGTATGCGGTTGTTTCTAATAAACTATACAAGTTAATAATTAATACTTATTTAAAATGTAAGTAAATACGGGTGGACGAAGGCCCTTAACGATAATGAAAACCACATAATGTAGATATTTTTTTTTCTTCTAGAGCATACCTGGGTAACCATGGGTTCAGAAGATATTAAAGGTCAAAGTGTAATTTTTTTTAGATTTATTTCTAAAACTGATGTGTTAATACTAAATTTATTTCCACACAAACACTATCAAAATGGATTTCTTAAAGTTACGAAAGTATACACATTTGAAGTTACGAAATTGCAATGAACATCAAACCATTTGGAAAAAAAAAATATCATTGGAATTGCGCGGTTTCCTCATACCGTGCTGCATCGCGCCGGCTCCACACTGCACCGCTTTGTCGGTACAAATTTTTCAATTTCCAATGATATTTTTTTTTTAGTTATTTTTATATTTTTCTGCTTTTTTTATCAAGTAAAATGCAAAATTAAAAAAATTAAATTAAACTTGACTCTAAATTATTGTTTCGATATCCAGAACTGACCTAAAAATTTGTTAAATTATTTTAGAGAGCGAGTTCTTGAGTAAGTTTTCTAACCAGAAACATGACTATCGATATTTAATGTGTCGGCATAATGCGGGTCTTAATTAGCTTGACATTCCCCGCAATTTGGGAAATACACCACAGGTTGGCAACACAGCTTGTGTGGAAGCCCGGCCGGCGCCGGTTTTAAGAATTTCCCGCTCTACCCGCGACCCGCTCAAAAAAATATTAAGTTATTAGTTTAGTTCGGTTCATAGCGTCATCGCGTTTGTGTTAATCTTTTTTGCTATAAACTCTTTTAATTCTTCTTAGTATTTTTAATTGCGTGGTAGTGATTGGTTTGATAAGTAATTATTGTTAGTGAGAGTGTTTGTGCGTGTGCGAGTTTCTCATCCAGCTCATCTGGTTCCGCGTGGGAGGACGGATCGGCAGTTTGAACCGCAGCTCGTGAGTGTGGAGAAGCCACAGATACTTGATGATGTCAGCAATTAACAATAGGTAAGTACTTACTGTTTTATTTTAGTTTCTAAATCGTGCAATAGTGTAGCTAGTTTTATCACGGAAAAGTTTCATTCTTACCGAAGAGCGCAGCACCACGATGAAGCCGGCCGGGTGAGGAGCCCGGGGTGCGTTTACCCACGCGCGCGATTTAATCGTACAATACACATATAAGTACCCGATTACGTGCATAACATTGCGCGCTTTAAAAAGCATTTCTTTTTGAATGCCTAAAAATAAAGTTCGTTTCCCAACATTTATATTTCGTGAATGTATACAGTTTGATATACACGTGATTGTTCTTTTTACGTAAAAATAACGATTATAATCAAATTAATTACAAAAATGATTTCGATTGATTGATGTCCTATCATTTCGATGGACACTACAGAGCGAATATACAACAATGGCATTATATTAATATATCTAGGTACCTGTATAACTTACACACGTGTAATTATACACATTTGTTCCATTGGAAAATTCCTTGTGAAGATTGGGTACAATATTAAGCACATTGCACGCACTCTCGACATGACATAACCAAGTTATCCCTAAAGTTTGATTGTTTGTAATTTAATTACTTACCTCGTAAAAGCGTATCAAATTTGGCTCCAGTGTTGAGACTGAAATAAACCTTACCTTAATAACCATAAGGGCTACATTAAAGTTCCCACTACTAGTTATAGTTTTATAAATTAAGTACAGCAGAGTACTATTTGAACACCATGGGGTTATTTGGAACGAACAGTAATTTCAACTTTTTTTGAATATCTTAAAAACTACGGTTAATACACAATTACGTTAAATATGTCCTAAAATAAAGAATAATCTTTCATTTAAAAATAAAAATTGCCTTGATGACAAATTGACTGAATTCCAAATAACCCCGTGGTTTCTAAGTAGCCCCAATTTATTGTACTTATTTTTCGTCTCGTTAAATCCTCTGTATGTGTTTCTGTAACTCTTTCTCGGCTAGACCGCTGAACCGATTTTAATAAAACTTGGTATGCGGTAAGCTTGGATCGTAAGAAAGAGCATAGGCACTCACGCCGCTAGAGCCGCGGGCAATAGATAGTAAAATTTACTTATGTTTTCTATATATGCTCCACGATCCCGGAAAAGAGCAATTTTCTTTCGCTTTCAGTTTACCGTGGTAGGTATAGATTTTTTAATCTTCTGTGGCATCATACCTACAAAATATCTACATAAGTAATTTCCACTAGCACGTATTTCTTGATTATCAGTATCAATAATACCCGGAAACCAGAGCGATGCAGACCAACACAACCTAATTACTAGTGGATACTACAATCGATAGTGCTGTTTAGTACGTAATACTGTCTATTCATGAGATATAATAGAACATTCACAATTGACAGTAGGTAGCTATTGAACGAGGTTCATTGTTGTTGCGTCCGTGATACACGACGCTTATCGAATTGATACTTGAGATTGAATTGATACATTTAATGTAATTTGATTTTCCTCTCAATATAATTTAGACATAGTATTTTGTGACTGTGCTAGTTGTGCGGTTTTGTAACAAGACCGCTGAATAAGTTTTTTTTTTTATCGTTTCGATCGTTTTTATAACCGATATAGAGGTCATAGTTTTCGTTTGTACAACGAAAAAAAACTCACCCTGTATACATGTCGTGGCCAAATCGTAGAATTTATCATATCATGATATGGTTGGCCTTTTCATGAATAAAAGCCGTTTTATAATATGGCCAGTTAAAATTGACCATATCGTATAATGGCAACATTTGATCATATTTCAATCCACGTTTTGCCATATCGTTAATGCAGAGTGACTATGATATTAGAGGTTGAATAAAAAATCCTAAATATCTTTAAGCTATTAAATATATTTATCTTGTGGGTAAGTACAAAAATAAATAGCTTATTTAATTTATCTACGGCTTTACCTGACATAAAAAAAGAAGCTAACATTTTTGATAATCGTGCAGAATATGCATGTCTGCGTTTAATATCGCACTAATTAAAAAAGGCCAAGTGCGAGTCGGACTCGCGCATACTGTACCATGGTATAAGATTTAATACTAATGTACTTTTTTTTAATATATATTTTTATGACTAATACAGACTCTGTAAGTACTTCAAGTGTCTACCCGTTGGCATTTTTAATATAAAGTTAAAACGAAATCACGTTTCTAGTAGGGGAGCCCATTTTTTTTATTTGTTGTTATAGTAGCAATACACACACTGAAAATTTCTGACAGACAGACGGACAGCGGAGGCTTAGCTATAGGGTTACGTGGGCTGAACCTTAAAAAAACAAACAAAATTTAAAAACACTTATTTAACAATCTCATAAAAAGTGCTGTTAACAGTGTGTAAAGGTGCTCTATGGTAAACGAATTTAATACCCCATTAACCCGACTCATCTCCATTGCGGAGCGTCGACATAATTGCGCAGCCTGCCCGTCAAAGCCTATTTATATTACGTACTCAGTTTGTCAACGGTTTTGATTTATTACTCTTATATGTTACTGTCAACGGTTGACAATACCTGGAAGGAACGACCATCTATTGGGTAATCAGTTATGTTTAAGTAGATTTTGTAAGTGGTTTTGTCCGAACTCTTCATCGTTCTACGACTGAGGTAAATAGTTTCCTGTATGTAAATCTAAGATGTGTTCACATCTTAGATTTACATACAGGAAACTTACTTAGGTTCCAAATCCGTCGCGTTAATTTCGTGTAAACATGTAACAATCATGTCAAATTATAAACTATCATATTATTTTTAAAGAAGACACATAATGTAGGTACTGGAGAATTACAAAAAAAATGGTTTGCAAGCGGTCGGCAGCTTTGAGGTCCCTGGTTCGAACCGCGGACAGTTCAATACAGAAACCCACTTTTCTACATTGTCTCGGGTCTGAGTGTTTGTGGTACTTTCGTTGTCTCTGATTCCATAACACAAGTGCTTTAGCTACTTACTTTGGGTGTATGTGATATTGTCCACATTTATTTATTTGTCCACATTTATATTGCGATGTAAACCCATGTTTCCATATTGTAAATTCATTTAATGTTGTTGGCAGTACCCTCCATCTCGTGTTGATTTTAAACAAATTTGTTCCTACCTCTGACGTTGTCTTTAGTAATAATTAAACCTTTACCAGTTATTTAAATTGTGCGGTAAAAAAAAAACTTAAGTGTAAGAACTCATGATCATGATATGTATAGTTCTATAACCATCCATCAAGTTCAACCAATTAGTAATATAATATCATTGACTTTAAAAAAAAAAAATACCTAATAGCTTTCCACTTGAGACATCTTGTGTTTGTATTCGATCATTTACTAGTCAGATGGCCTTTTAACATCGATGTCAATAAACTAGTATTTATGATAAACTCTACGTTATAATAGGTAAATTTGATATTTAATTATATTTTGAAGGTAGTAAATAAACAATTTCGACTTGAACTTACCGAAAATAACAATTGTCTATATTCAAAGATCATAATAGAACTAGAACTAAATATTATCTACCCACGTAACTATCCAATAAACATCTGAATTTTAAATCAGAAAGTAATTCATTTTCCTAAAAATATTGTCGACGGAACGCCTGTCCCTAGCAAATGAAGAATAAAATTTATCTCGTATAATGATACTAATCTAATCTAACAAAGCAAATTGGAAGAGATCAAGAAAATTACATGCTGTACTAAGACGGGATAACGACAAGAAAGGAACAGACAGGATTATGACGAATATAACAGTTCTAATCTCCGTCAAATGAGAGATTAACTGGAACTTATTAACAGCCGTGACGTGGAATCAAATGAAAATTAATTTAGCTAATAACACAATTTGTAAAAGCAGATTTTGTATTAAATTATTTTGTTATACATTTTTTTTAATACTAGACGCCTGGTTATTGTCTTTTAGGTTAAGGCTAGTCAGTTGGGCACGAGAAGGATATATTGGTGCCAATATATCACCAACCTTTGACTAATTGACGTATAATTAAAATACATGTATAAGGGGAGATAATGTAACAAAGGAGTCATTAAGAATACTCGGATTAAGGCTGGTAGGTGACCTATATTTGCTTTAAAATATGATACCTTAAGGAATAAATAAGTAAACTTTAGTGTGCATATCGAGTATGAACTGTTGGCTAGTATGAACATGTAAAATTTGTGTCAAAACAGAGCGCGCCGATTTATTAAAACTATCTCAAAACTTAATATTACCCTAACAATATCGGAACCGTAGATATTTTCGCAAAAACGTCTGTTGTCGCACGGAAAATCACATAAATCAGTAGACGAGCGCAGTACTAGTATATAGTACTAATTTAGCTAAAAGGTGGTTACGCTTTGATATAAGGGATTAGTAGCTATGCACACGCTCTATACTTGTCTAGTTGTATGCTTGTCTTGTTAGTACGGCTTAGACATTTCCCGGTTACAAGGACTGCGCTCAGCGGACAGCTATCAACCGCTTTAGCGCGATACGCGTGCCACCCGCCATTTGCTTTTTGATATCAGACGAAACAAAAGCAGTCAAACTGCTTCAAGCAGTCCGGGAGGCCATACAACGCTATAGTCAATAACCATACAGTCGCAGCTTGAAGCAGTCGGTCTGCGCACGCCTTAAGAAAGGAAATATAATATAATTATTTCAACATAGATCTATTTGATCTTACCGTAACTTACTTATACAAATATAGTATACCTTTATACTGTATTTGTATAAGTAAGTACTCTAACATAATACTCCATTCGATAATAGTTCCTTTGATACGACGTTTGATCGTATAATTGGTTTCATTTCTAATAGCCTCTGGCGTATTTCAAGACACTTCAGGCAGCCCTCAACTAACGACTTCCCTTTGATTAATCCGATGAAGTTTCTTCAGAACAATAATTACCGGTTTTCTTTCATGTGGTCTTTGAAGATTGGCAAACGAATCCTTAATGTTTATGTTGAGGAAGATGAGGAAAAATAAATATAAATTGAATAAACAAGAAACGTCAACCTATAATTTATTATGTTTTTAGTTTTAATAGTTGACGAGACAAAATGGTCTACCTACTAATATAAGAAGCAGATATCGGTACAATCTCCTATCGCGGGCTGGTAGCAAAAAAATCTTATAAAATAATGCACATTTTACATTTCCTATCTTATGTAGTATTTTACTTTTATTTATGTACATAAATGATTAAATAAATATGTAATAAAAAAATCACTAAGTTTAGGTAGGTACCTAATCTTCGTACCTACTTGTTTATTAAAAGGAAAAGTCAAGTTTTAAAATAAATTTATAAGTATTTAAAAATCTAAGCAAAGACTTGGAATGAAAAGAAATTAAAACTCTTATGGCTGTTTCCTCAAACGACAGATAATTATATCCGAGAAATAATTTTGAATTTTTGTCAGTTCTTCCATACAAAATCTGTCAGGCGTCAATTATACTCCACGAATTAAAAACCTCTGACGTTGGAAAAGTTAGCACTGTGTTCGAATAGTGTTCTCTCTAGTTGATATACAAGATCTTCAGTTATATAACTCGATGACTACTAAAAGAAAACGTGCACGCGTCATGCTCATGTCACGTGCTGAAAGACTATAAAACTATCTGATTGGATTGAACGGAGTCGCAAGACTGACGATCCTAGTTCTATTTGATTAAGTAATAAGTGGGTGTAGACAAAGTACGTGACAATGATAGTTTATTATTTAATTCTATTGATTATGTTATTTCTAGCTGTTGCATGCGCCTCCGCCCGCGTTGGTGCCGATTAAAGTCGAAGTTCAGTCGAAAAATATGCATAATATGTAATTTCTTAATATCCAAACTTACCCCATACCAAGTTTCATTTAAATCGGTTCATATGTTTAGACGTGAAAGCGTCACAGACGGACTGAAAGTTACTTTTTTCATTTAGGTATAATATTACTAACTAATAATGTTAAAGTGAAAAGCCATCGTTGTTCCATAGAAGACCATTGTATACATTTTGGTTTGTCGCTAGCAGGATCAAGGTTCTAAACAGTTTACATCCTAAAATTTTTCAAAAATGAAAAAAAAAACTTAAGTTAGTAATAAATATTCAATACATATTAATCCCTTACATACTGTATTCAAGTAGACTACTAAGGTACTCGTACTATTAACAGATAACAAGCCGATGCCCGGCAAAAATGTATAAGTCAGCTAATTTAAAAATCACTTTATTTTGAAATCAAGGCACTTTCTCTAACGTAAAATTTTAGTCGTAATACACTTTTACGTCGTATACCTAAGGTAGCGGTTGTTCTTAAAAGCAGATCCCTTATACAAAAATATTCTGTGATCAGTAAGATAAGAAGAGCTAGAGCTCTATTTACTAGAGAATTTTATTAGGGATTGCCTAGCTCTCTTGGTTATATTTTCGGACATATTTTCCATAAATAAAAATAATTCCGATTCTATTTTTAACATTATATAATGAAGTCAGTTGTTTAATATAAAATATAATTATCGTTGCCGTGTTTTCTTAATGAAAAAGTTTAGAAGAATTTAATACGACTGGTAAAGAAGTTGAGACATGTTTTAATCAGAAGTTTTGATGCGTAATTCTTGTCTTAAAACTTTTCTTTACAAATGAACTAATGTAATTTTTGATTCTTTAGATTTATTTAAATTATTTTTATGTGGCATTATTTTTCTTAACATTTTAAAATATTTAATGATACTTGTATGATAACATTCGTGAGGAGTATTCATAATTATTTAAAACAAAACGGTTTACTCACGCATATTCTCGGGATCGCCCAACTAGTTTGACTGAACCAGTTCGACTTGTGACACCACCGCCGCCTCGTTAGCTCATGATTAGAGACTCCTATTGAGTCTGAAACTAGTCGGGCGATCCCGAGAATATGCGTGAGTAAACCGTTTTGTTTTAAATAATTAAATGATACTGTTACTATACTGAATAATGAGCTTCGTAATCATCTCAAACAACCGGCACAAGACTCTTTTAAAACTTACAAAGACAACTAGCTTGCACAATGGAATGTAACCTTTATAAGCCATAAAAGTTGCCTAAAATCAAACAATAGGTCTTCTGCCTAGCCTTTTCCCAAGCTATGTTGGGGTCGGCTTCCAGTCTTACCGGGTTCAGCGGAGTACCATATCTTACATGGAGCAACTTCCTATCAGACCTTCACAACCCATTTTACGGGGTAACACAGTATCCATTGGTAAGACTGGTTGTCAGAGTTGTAATGACTTAACGACTTCCATAGATCAACGTATGACAGTCGGACCAACGGTTTAACGTACTCTCTCGGTATGTTTTCAAATGATCACACATCCGTGGACTAAACGCGGCGAGCGCGGCTTATCCTTTACTAGCTGTCCCCCGCGACTTTGTCCGCGTGTTACCGCGTGTAACTAAAAAGTTTCAACGGTTTTTCGTTTATGCTCCGCTCCTTTTGGTCGCAGCGTAATGTTATATAGCTTATAGCCTTCCTCAATAAATGGGCTATCCAACACTGAATTTTTCAAATCGGACCATTAGTTCCTGAGATTAGCGCGTTCAAACAAACAAACAAACAAAAAAGTATAGATTTTATCGGTCACACCGTACGGCTTATACTTAGCCACGAGCCTTTAAAATTAAACAATAGGTAATACTAGTCATACATTTAATCGTCACATTCATTTTCCAAGTCAGCCATACAAATAATTAGGAATTACTCGCAGATTGGACCCGAGACACTGACAACTGCCTATCGAGTTATAACCCGAGTAGACGCAGGAACATCCGTAGCCACAATCAGTAGCTGTCATGCATATACCTGGTGAAAAATATTGTCAAACACTGTAATACACTCCCAGACATATAAACCGAGCCCTCATTTTAATTCTAATTAAATTTCAATCTAGAAATTATTGATCTTTTTAGTTATTTATTATTTTATTATTTATTTATTTAATAATCTACGATATTGGATTATACATTTATATATATTTAGTACAGTGCTGTTTAAATATACCGAATGACATGATAACCATAATATTATAATAATCAAACTCTTGTCCACAAAGGGAAACTACAAAACAAAGTACATAATATAATCGATTTAAATTGCAAATGACAGTTTCTATAATATGAAACAATGTCCAATAAAACTATACACATGTTTTGTCTGTCGGATCATAGTAAATTAGATTGCTACACATACGCCGTACCTATAAAGTGTAATTAAGATTCGTCATTTTCACAAACAAGTAACTTGCTCATAATCCAGCAACAGGAAAAAGATCTTACAGGCGAAACATGCTTTCCAACGCTTGTATACCTAAATCATGATTCCAAAACCCGGCCTCAGTAATTGTTTTGGTTTGATCAGTTGGGCATAAGTTTGAAGTTTCAAGACATAAAAATCAAGTATGGATAAAAGATAGTCTAGAGAACTTACCCCGGTTATTCGTTATTTGATAATAGCCAGCTACATTATTCACTAAAGCTATCAAGGTAAAATACAAAACTACGCCTGTGAACTTCATGATAAGAAATTCCTATGTCCACTAATGTAAAACGTTACTTAATTATATTTATATGAGCAATCATAAGTAATTTAAATAAATCAATTAGATATGCTAATAATTAAATAATTCCAAATGAACTTAAATTAAATTAAAATTGACGTACGTGCTTTGATAATTGCGCAGTGGATATTTTAAGGTTTATTATGTTATCGAATTATATAAACAGGATATGTTTTTATAATATTGTGATTTTTTTTTATATATTTTTTGTGTATAAATCTATATATAGGTTTACTTATAATATGTTTTATTATATAAAGCAAAAGAGTTGTTTTGCTTGAACGCGCTAATCTCTGTAACTAAATGTCGGATTTGAAAAATTATTTTTGCATTTGATAGCCCATTTCTTGAGAAAAGTTATAGGCTACTAGCTGACCCGGCAAACGTTGTTTTGCCATATATTGTCTAAAAAATAAAAAAAAAATTAGGGGTGGACTACCCCTAACATTTAGGGGGATGAAAAATTGATATTGGCCGATTCTCATAGATACCGGATAAGCACAAAAAATTTCATCAAAATCGGTCAAGCCGTTTCGGAGGAGTATGGCAACGAAAACTGTGACACGAGAATTTTATATATTAGAAGATATAATGTTACGTTGCCTTGCGAAAAAACAAGGCGAGTTGAATGGCGGGTAATACGATAAATCACAGCCTAATCGATGGTTTTGGATCGGTCAGATATCGTTAAAACGAATCAATAGTAAATTATTTAGCTCTGAAACTTACCAATCGACAACCATATCCTGGGTTTTTGATTTTGAAACACTTAATAAGCCATGCGCAAAAATGGTTAATTGTGATTATTTGCTCTTAAAGAGTTTGCCAAGTAGGTATTTTCTATGTAAATATCTACACTGACCCTTTCAACGTAACAGCGTCCTTATGTCCGTGTAGTAAAGTGCACTTTCATAATTCGTTGTTACGCGTGGTCTACTCCATGGAAAATCACAAAGAATATCTACAACTCTAGCAGTCCAAGTTTATTTTGTTTTCGACCGCACCGAAGGCTACATGGCCCAAATCAATGACCCGAATCATTTACGAATGTCCCGGAACAGTATTTGCTAAAACGATTTGTGTATTTTTTATCATTTAAAACAACTTAAGAAACACAACTAAAATAAACATAACCTATTCCAAAGAGTGCTTCTTATTTGACGTAGGTAATGTTTATGGTAGGATGTTTATTCAATATTGTTTTATTTAAGCTTTTAATATGTTTTTTTTATGTTTATCTCTGATGACCGCAGGAAGATTTAACTGTTTTGTACGTTTCACAGATAACCGATATAGTCACTCTTAAAGCTACATGAAAAAAAAATCTTGAAATTGATAAATTGGAAATTGATAACTGCAACTAGTTGAAATCGAATTCAGGTATACACAGGACCACAGAACACATCACAGGACTACTACAATATATCTAGTTAATTAATTATTATAAAGTATCTAGACAATAAAATAAAACCTTAATATCCAGATTCTTGCTATAAAGAATCTGCACTAAATACAATTTACTAGATAAATAGATTAGACTACAATTTCATATCACCGGTACGATCAAATTTCCAAAATCTTTCAATTTTCACTCATAAAGTATAATTGAATATACTACTACTACTATATACTTTCAAATCCATTTATTTTCTTTAACACGTTAAGTGCGAAGCGAGGCCTAAATCACCCCTGATGCAACTTCCCTGTGGTGCGGCAAGCAAAAAAGTGAATTTCTCTGTCGTGCGAATGGCATAGCTTTGGTTTGGTCCAGTGTAGGAAAGAGATAAATATATATTTGAGATCACTAATGGTTCCGGACTCGGTGGTGTACCTACCTTGGTACCGGATGTCTTAGGCCTCGTGCCGCACTGAATTAATATAATTTTAATGCAGTGCGGAACGAGGCTAAAACGTCCCATATCCCCCCTGACCTCGTACCGCACTCAACGCGAGCTTCCCGCGACCAGTGTTGTGCATCACGTCGATTGGAGAGCACGTCCTTTTACAGCGCCGAACATGTCTAAACGATGTCGGAAGAAGTTAATTTTAAAAAACCCAGAAACAGAGCCAAAACTGGTAAGTTTTTAATGAAAAAATCTTCAGTAAATACCTAGTTTTTTCTTTTTTTCTTTTCACATTCATTTGATGCAGTTATACCTACATTATCATTGTTATTCTCATCTACGATCTAACCTAAGTAACAATGTCAGTTTTATTACGTTATCTTTACATTTTTGTTATTTTTCAGCACCTGAAAGCGCACGCCATTGCCTCGAAAAGGGTGAAAAAAGGAGAAGATGTGTTGGTTGTTACCAAAAACTACGCACATTTTTACCATCTCGTGAAGCTGATAAAAAATCCAAAAAGATTTTGACTCAGTGCACTCAGTGCAAAAAATCTTATTGTCTACCCTGTTTTAATGAAAAACACTCATAAATAAGTACAACATATATATTGAGATTTTTATAAAAAAGTATATTGATACTGATTTTTTAATGTTAATTCAAGTTCTAATAATTGTATTTTTAAAGCCCGAGGCAGAATAAATAGGACAGTTTCTTTTCTACTTCTGGTTGCCTTTTTTTTCTATTCTGTGAACCGCATTAAGATTTTCATATACAAATAGAAAGATAAACCTTATGCATAAACCGTAATCCATTATTTTCCAATAATAAGTCTGTAATAGGTGCCTCTTAATGGTATAGAATGGAACGCTTCGTGCGCGAGTCCGACTCGCACTTGGCCGGTTTTTTTTCTTTATGGCGCCTTCAAGCACAATTTAGATTATTTTAAAAAAAATGTATCCTTTGATAGCTTTGTGTTGTTTTGCCAGGTTTTGCCCTTAAAACGATCTAATGAGATATAATTGATCAAAATCGGTCAAGTCGTTGCGTAGTTAAGACAGTTTAAAAACGTCGATATTATTTTTCCCATCACTAATCGCAGCGAAAATTTGCCTTATTTCAGTGCGTTACGAGGTGTATAAGATACCATATTTTGTTTTGCTAATAATTCCTAAACTAGCCATCAGATCCCGGGGCGACTGTGGATTAGGGTTCATCAATTCACTGTCTATATCAATAAGGACCAAAATTCTCATTTATCTTTGATTTCGCGCCAGAAAATGGATTTTAGTCTGTAAAAGGAGGTGGGGTCTAATAGACCGCGTGTCGCCCTAACGTCTGGTCACGGTACGGGCCGATTATACCTCGTGCCGCAGGAACGGAAAGTATGCAAAAATTGGTGCCGCAGCTAACGTGTTAAGTAAATTCAAATCGTATTTTTGATCTTAAACTTCGACATAAGTTATTATCGTTCAAAAACGTTGCAAGTCTAGAAAATAGATTTGAAATTCTAAATTTGAAAATTTAAGCTACATATTATCATAAGCCTAGCTGAGTCAACGCGATGGGAACTTATTCAAATACGTCTAGAATTTGAATAGCTTATCAATTTTCATCAATACTTACTATTATTTAATGAAAAATTGATTTAAGTTAGTAGTATATGTAATAAATGAGTATGAACAATTATCAAAAATTCATCCACATTTACGTACTGAAAACGAACTGCGATATTCTCATACTTTTTGTAGGTTACAATTTATTGATACTTATTAAAAAATATCATAAGATCCAATTTAAATGTAATCAGACATGTTATATACATTTTCAGTATACCTATTTAACGAAAATATAATAATAATCTATACTTAATAATAATATTATAAAGAGCTAAAGTTTGTAAGTTTGTTTCTAACAAGCAGTCTCTGGAAATACTGAACCGATTTTGAAAATTCTTTTACTAGTCGTAAGCTACATTGTTCCTGAGTACTATAAGCTATATTGCTGAGCTACCCGTCCCAAGCCGGGGCGAGTCGCTAGAGTTACATTAAATATCATGGGAATTCTTTTGCGGTTTGACTATTTTAGATTTTATTTTCTGGAATCTGGTTGATGATGGTTTTTCTTCACTGTTAGCCAAGGGTGTCTTAGTACGATTAAGAAAGTACATATTATAACTTTGAAAATGTCACAGTGGTACTTGCCTCTAGTGGGTTCGAACCTGCAACGTTGTGCATACAAATCCGTTCGTTGAACCGCTAAGCCACTACGACACTATTTATGACTATTGTTATATTAAAAAGTATGCTTAGATCCTGAAAGTACTCACAAGCTTACTTACACAAAATGTAAGTTATTATAGGCCTTTACGTATATCATAAAATTTCTTCACCGGGGAGTCAAGATAAGCGTCCCACGAAAATAGCCGATGAAAGCCGATCACTCACGAATCCGGAAATCTTGATGGATGACAAATTCGTGTGACATGCTCTCGTGTTATACGATACAGCATAAAAGATTAGATTTCTTATAATTTCTTAATGTCAGCTTAAATATTGGTATCTGGTACCTACATATTACTTACGTGTACGTATAAGAATGGCGTATAACATTAAACGTTAAATAATTTTGTAACTTTGTTTGTAGGAAATAATCTCAGGAACTACTGAACCGATTTTGAAAATTCTTTCACCAGCAGTAAGTAAGCCTCATTATTCCTGGCTGCTATATTCTATATAATGCTTTGCTACTCGTGCAAAGCCGGGGTGGTTCGCTAGTAAATAAATAAATAACTTTTCCAATCCATAGATTGCAATATAGGTATATATTATTTTATGCGGTTACTCATAAGTAACCACATTACATATTACTATGCAGAATATATACTTTGTAATAGGTAGGTACTATAGAGATAGAATATAATATACCTACAGAGTATTCATAAATATATTAGATGGTTGTTTATAAAAAATGTACATTATAAAAGATACGATGCCTGCGGGAAAATGAAAAGCAATTTAAGCCACATATCGTCTTTTTATCTTACGTATTATTCTTGTTATTTTACATAAGAGAGACAAAAAAACTGTTTTGGGAAAACCACGCTCTTTTACTGCTATTTGTAAGTTACGCCGAACACCTGCTTTTCTATGGTTTAAGTTAAAGTTTATAGCGAGATCAAAACCCTTAGATAAGTAGAAGGCACATGAATTCATTTTTACTTCAGTTCTGTTAAATATATGTAATACTATGAGCTCTTAAAGCAGGACTTTTGCCGGTATAAAAGCGAGATGCCGCTACGCGCGTGGTGCGCCTTCTCGCTTCTACAAAGACATCAATCCTTCTTTAAATAACACTACCTTCGCACTAAGGAATAAAAATCCCTGTGTTGCAGAGTGCCACACAAACATTAAATTTACAAGCACAATGAATACCCAGACTTGAAACAATAATAATGGTCTATGGATCATAGACACGTTAGTCTCTTAGGGGGGTCGAACCCCGAGCATGTCGCGTAGCAGAAGTTGGACCCTATAGGCTGATTTCATGAAAAAACTTCTCCACTAAAAATTACATTATTTCTCTTGTAACTTAAGCCCAGCTGGTGCTGTACCTACTTGCAAACTAACTCGACCCTAGGGAGACCACGGCTGCCATTGTTTATCCACAATAGACGACAAATTTGTATCTATTTGTCTGACTGCGCAACGAAATGGAAACTACCTGTGTAGTTTAGATTTAGCAATTTACGTACCTACTAATCTAATTGAACTACACGTACATTATTGGTTACCTCATTACATTTGATTATAATGTCACTATTGATTGTTCCCGTCCGAAACTTAATAGCTTATCATAAAACCGTTTACAGATTCTATTGAACCTTAAATAATGATTTACAGTTAATTTAGTTAGCTGTGCAACAATAAGGGATATTTTAATCTTAAAAACTCTAAGGGTCTGTGTTCTGTGGGTCGGAAAGGAATGTACATTTTTATTGCGTTTAAACACACCAAACACAGTTTCAAACCATTAAAATAATGATTTTTATATTTTAGTTCCTTTTAAATAAGAATGATTTCGCGCTCAGGGTGAAACTTAAAAATCAACATTATTTCATCGACTCAAAATTCTTTTTTAAACTCCGGGTCGGTATGGACAGTAAACTTTTATTACAAGTTTACTGTGTGAACGGACCCTCAAAGGAATAAAGGTTAACATTTCGTGATATTTTAAATGATTGGAATAATAATATAATGTCGGTATTATTATATTCTGAGAATTGTGTTAAGGTTAAGGTATAAATATCTTAACCTTAACATAATTCTCGTCTCTATAATTTTAATGAAAAATCCAACTTCTAAATTTGGATAAGCGATCTCAAGAATCTTTACGGTCAAATATGTGACTCGTAATAGCAATTATTTCCGCTTGTCGGCACAATTCGTTTAAAGGAGAGGACATCAAAAGATGCAAAGATTACAATAAAGAAATCCAATTTCCGTCGTAAGATCATTGTGAGAGATTATGGATAAAACGAATGAATACTCTAATTTCATTTGTATTTGTAATAAGTAGGCTTTTGAATATGTACTTCGATACCGTGAAATATTCAGATTTATGTAATGCCGACTTTCCACGATGCGCAATATCGCAGATCACCCCGCACCGCGCTCCGTGAGAAGCGGCTCGTCCGTGATAGCGAAGACGCGTCTGCGCCAGTCCGTCGCAATCCATTGCGAGTCGAAGTATACTCTAAGTCGGTTAAAATTGGGTTTGATCTAGTATTATCTCTAGCCTAGGTGGGCGATACGTGGTCGTCGACCGTGCGGGGTAATTCGCGATATCGCGGTAAAAGCTGGCTTTACATGTAAAAAAACTATAAAATATTGGCTTTAAAATTGCTCTTTGTAAGATTTCTAGATGCTCCTAATAGACAAAATCTGTTGCAATGAAGTAACAGTCGTTTTTTCATTTAAAACTTAAATTTTGTTAATCACCATAAAATAACATCTTTAAATTCAACGAAAGCTCTGACCCGTATTTCTATCATAATAACAGTTATATATGCATCTGCATAATTGTCTCTGCGTCATCCAATAACTGGTAGAAAATGCCATAAAGCGTTAAGTTCGCCTGTGCACAACATGCATAAAGTATAAATAAGTAAATATGCATAAACCAAAATCAATAATATGCATTACACCAACAAACCGCAGGCTAACTGGACTGTTTAATGTTGCTTTGTAGTAGTACATTATTCCGTAAACAACACAAAGGCTGCAGACATGCTTTTAAAACTGAACTACGTTGTATGAGACAATAGAGGATAATATATTTACTTTTTACAGCATTAATAACTTGTAATGGAGCAATTTCAAGTAACTTGCTCGTTCCTATCAACTTTATGTGATGTGTACTGTTTTCTGGTATAATTTTGTGCATCAAAACTATGCACATTCGTCCGTCTGTTTAAAATGTATAAAAGAGTACCTATCTTTGTTAATAACTTTCGTGAGGAGTATTCATAATTCTTTAAAACAATACGGTTTCTCACGCATATTCTCGGGGTCGCTTGACTGGTTTCAGACTCAGGTGATGTCGCGAGTCAAACAGTTCGACGTTTTAAATAATTAGAGTACCTATCTATTTAATAACCGTAGAGACCTGTACTATGTTACTGAAATTGCGCATTTATTCCCTAAGATATTTGCCTTACATAATATATACGGTAAACAAAATGCGTCACGTTTATTACCGTATACCTGGTCGTAAAAATCATGTGTTGAATGTCAGCCAAGTTTATATTTTAACTAAACAGAAAAACATATAGAAATAAACCTAATATCTTAAGGATAAAACAATAAAGGCCATAATAGGAATAATGAATTCCTCTTATCTCAAAAAGCCCAAAATCTATCGAGTAAAACAATTTTATTGAAGAACATTGTGGAATATAAGTAATAGGAGTATATACAAAAGCATGTACAAGAGAAACACATCAGAAAGACCTAATAATTTTGTATCCATATTACGTATAAACGTATATACATAAAGCTCAAAATCGTATAGAAATTGCTTCTATATCCCGCCGCAAATTCCGTGTAATAGCTTTGCAAGATGGTAAAAGCCTCTATTTTGTTTTGCAATTTTCTATCATTTAATATTATGCGTTGAGTTCCACGATAACGTATTTATTTACGTAAAATCCACAAACAATTTTCAGCATTGATAGATTTTTAAAACAAAGTAAAGTAGGTATTCCTTAATTTCTAGAGTTCTAAATTACTCTAATAAAACGGCTTTTAACAATCAAAAACAGTTGAACGTGGGTAGAATAGATGGAATTTTTCTTTCTCTCTCAAGTTGATGGCAAATTAAATTGAATGAAAGTCGTTTCTATAATAGCTTCATCTAGAGTTGTCTAGGTGGCTGCTTGTGTTGGCCTATTTAGTATCTATTATTTTTTGTGATTCTTTAGGCCTTATTTCGATTCTTTAGGCCTTATTTCGATTGTTTAGGCCTTATTATGACCTTATTATTGGCAGAAGTAGTGATTTATTTAAGTATATGGGTATAGGTGACTCGCTAAAGTTACAGTAAATTTCAAAGAACTCATAATCAGTACATATTTATTTATGAATACTCACGCACATTCTCGGTATCGCCCGACTGGCCAAGTGCTTAAGTAAACCGCTACTATTCCTAAATATTTATAAATACTAAAACCTAAGTTATTATACAAATAATCAGTACAGCTCATTTCGTATGTAGAACCATTGGATGATCCTAATACATGCTTATGCTAGGTAAATCTTTGAATACGCTTAAGTAAAATAACAGTCATTTATTACTCGGATGAATAAACAAATTCTTAACAACGCTCCGTCTTATGTTGTTAAATACTTCTTCGCTTCTGAAGTAAACAGATAAACCGAGTTTTGAACAACATTCTTAAGGATGTTCCTACTCAAGCACGTATTGTTCAAGACTAAACAACTTTCAAATTTATTCGAAGTGATTCACTTTTGTGCTGTAAGGATCAAGTTTTTCTTTGAACTTTATATTTTCTGTAGATAAAATCCGAACGATTCTGTTCCGTTTTTAGTTAAAAATAAGCAGAAAAGATTTTTTCAATACGATGAGAACCGATTTGAATAGACGGTGAAATGTAAAAATATGATTTCAATCATTACTTTGATTTCCATGCTTCAGCAGTATCGAGACAACAGGAGAGGAGGAGGAGGACGATTCTCTTTAGAACTCTCCTTTGCGAACATTGTCCCTCGGGAATATTTACTAATGAATGATGAAATGAACACTGGTCCTTAGGCCTCACTCTCCCTCACCCTGTACCTCGGGAACACTGTACCTTGGGAACAACCACGCTGGATGAACAATGCTCAAAACAGAAAACAGTCTTTCGGAAACACTCTTTCTCGGGAAAATTCACTCTGTATGAACATTGCCCGTCGGGAACACTAAGGCATGAAGAAAACTGTCCCTCGGAAACACTCACTCTGGATTACCACTCTCCCTCAAAAACACTGTCCCTTAGAAATATTCTCCATCTGTCCCATTAGCCTTGTGACATTTTCGAAACCAACATGAATATAAATGTGTTAAAATAATAAGACGTAACGATGAACATAAACCTTGAAATCATCATGTAACACCAACATAGGTTATATTTTTAAGATATGAGTAAAAATATTTATACCAAAATTTATAGAGAGATATCTGAAAAGCTACTAACAAACTTTACGTTTTAATTAACCAAACTTGCCTTTCTCATGTCTTAAAACAACGAAAACTTTAAGGTTCACTTTGATAAAATCAAAAGCCTTCCGATTAAGATTGCTAACAATGTTTGGGAGTTTGTTAGTCTCGATTAAAATTTTAATGATAACTAATTAGGAAGTTAGCTGTCTATAACTTTTAATCAAAATATTTTCACGGAAGAGGAATTTTGTAATTGTTTAATAAAACAACTTGGAACATGAGATACAATATATTTGGAAGCAAAAGTCTGGGCCACATAAAACAATAGGCGTGCGGACTGGGTATGAAAAGATTATATCTATTTAGTCCGTCAGTTAGATACTAAAAAAAATACATATTTTTTTTCTTATAATGCGCTTTAAAGTTCAGGAGTGGGGTCTTGTGATGTCACTTGATGAAAATTCTAGCTACAAGTGACGTCACGCAAACTTTTAATTCATTGTATCTTCATAATTCTTCGCTTACGTTTAAAAAGAAAAAACTTGACCAACATTATTTAATAATCAATCTGACGGATATAAAAAAATTACTTTCTTTTATCATGTCAATTGCCATCGATTCTATAAGAATAAAAATACGTAAATTGAAACACAGTAATACAAGTTGTTAAACACTATTTATTCAATCTCATGGGACTTTCGCCTCTATACAGCAAGTCATAAAGTATAAATACACAAATCAATAAAATAACTTTTCTTTTTTACAATACAAATGTATGTAATAAACGGTTTGTTACGACAACTTGGTTACTTAATTAAACAAACTTGTTATCCCAAAGTGGTACAAAGTCTTTGATAACTCTTCTACTGTTAAGGATGCCAAACGAAATTATACTTAAATGGGATAGAATTATAGTTGTATTTTAAGTAAGTGTGTTGCCAGGCCTGAATAGCATTATATGATTTTTTGAAAATAATTTTAACACATTAGGGGATTTTAGGCAGATTGAATTAAATAAAACGTTATATGTACTGATGGTTAATATTTATTTTAAAGCAACATTTGTTAAATAGGTGTAAGTAATAATTTTATCGCTTTTTATTCGAAAAATTATTCTCAACATATTTAAGAAATAAATCTGTATTACATATAAAAGTATCAATTTCGTTGCTAAAAGTAGTTTGTCTCCCCTGTACCAGTTAAACCCAAGTTCATTTGCAATATTTTTTTTTATTTTTTGTTGTAGGTTATCTCTTCAAATTCTGGACCTAAAAATATAAAACTTAATGTTACTTGTAAGCTCGACGGGCACTTTTAATCAATACTCTAGATTTCTGAAAGTCTAATCTCTTATCATTTCGAAGACCAGAAGAAAACAACCAATAAAGAACTTAGGGTGATTAAACTAATTTATAAGTTGACTTTCAGAAATTGGAAGTTTATTTAATCTAAGTGACTCATTAGTTACCTAATTCGAAGCATTTACACTGCATTTTTTTACCGCCAACGTTGGTACAAAAACATGGCGGGCCAGAGGTACCACGACAGTCGAAGCTACTGGTACAAGCTTTACCTGTAAAAAAACACCATAACTAATCGACATAAAAGTTATAAAAAAAAAAAAAATCGTCTCATCCTTTAATCCTCTTTGGGACATATGCCTCTCCCAATTGCACCGCAAGACCTGGTCCTCTGTTCTCCCCATCGACCCCGACCAAGCAACATTTTTGTGGTCGTCGGTCCTACACTATAGAAAAAATAGCCCTATCTGTACTAACCTGATTATAAATTTTGTTTGAAATAACTAATCTCCAAAACAACCTGACAGATTAAAAGAATCCTCTTTGCATTTGATAGCCGAAGAGGTGTGAATATCGGTTTTAACACCGCGGTACGAGCTTTGAGAGCCAATCTTCCCAAAGTTAGTACATTTAGTAAATCTTTCTTAAATAAAATAAATACACTTTTAATTTATTATCCACTCTTTTTTGTTTATTAACGATTTTATTATCTCAATTATGTTATCTAGGGTTATTTAAGTAATTATATTGTGAAGTTTAAATCAGTTCTACTTACCAATTACTTCCTCCATATCGAACGTCATTTGATATACTTTCTTTTTAGCCTCAACTTTTAATACGATGGAAGTTAATAAACAGGACATAAACACCACTTTTAAAAAACCCATCATTATTTTGATAATAATTGACTGAATCTAAGACCGACTGAGTTAAGACCACCTATAAGTATATAAGAAGGTAATTTCACTGCAAAATCAATTAGATACAGATTATAATTATTAATCATTATTACTAACGGCTATAAATGATATGGCTTTAAGCTTGTAAATAATTAACGTTAACACGGTAGCATTAAGATAAGTGTATTTAAAGAAAGTGGGTAAACATGATACAAATCATTTCGTTTACGACACGTTATATTTTTAGCAAGGAGACGGCCAATAATTCAAGGAAATTTAACCTAAGGATTGACTGTCTTGGAACC
Organism: Diachrysia chrysitis; assembly: GCA_932294365.1. NCBI lineage: Eukaryota > Metazoa > Arthropoda > Insecta > Lepidoptera > Noctuidae > Diachrysia > Diachrysia chrysitis. The sequence goes on from OW028647.1 coordinate 6,573,811, forward strand.
CACAACGAAATTAATCAGAAGTAGTACCAAAATAGGAGGAGTAGGATAAATAGTTTCCACTTCCCTCTCTTGTAGGCGCAAGACAAAAAGAAAAGATATACCATAGGCAAAGAAAAGACATTAACAACTAAGTTAGGCCCAGTTGCCAAGGATCAAGGATAATATTTTAAAAGAATTGTGTTTAAAAATTCATATTTACTATTATTAAACACTAAAACGGAATTACCTACTCACGCGATATTATCAGATATACTCGACCAGTTTCGAAACTGAACAAGGTCCCATGACCTGGCAGTGTAGCGCGACGATTTCTTCAATAATATCGCGGGAGTAAAGCTGTTTTAATAATTAACAATAGCTAATAGAATAAAATGCACTTTACGCAAGAATTGATTTAAAAAAAAGCGTAAACCTAAGGTAGCCCGTCGTCGGCAAACTATTTTAAGTATTTATGAATTTTCTCACACAAATCGATTAGATACAGCCTTTAACTGTTTTTCTCAACAATAAGTATTCCAAAATTATACAATCATAAGTATGTAAACAATCTATTAGCGTGAACAAGCTAATCGTTCGAATGAATGTTTTAGAAAAAGTGGACACGCAAATTTGCAAAATAAAATATAGTGGCAAAGAGACTCGACAAAACAAATAATCGACACATTCTTCTCCCCGAATATTTAGTCGCAACTTGTCATTATGGCATTCTCAAATGTCTATCTATCTCTACTTGACACCTTTAAAATAACAGAGACAGCAATACATAGCATGAGACTTAACGGCGATTTAAAATAGAGTATTCAGCTATAAAAATTGATTTAAATGCTTTCTGTTTCATTTAGTGTTTTATGCACGTATATTTTAGTATATATATTTTTGTACATATACATTAGTAAAAGGAATGTAAAGAATAGCGCACATATTCGCACCGCACCGTAATGCAAAACCAAAATGTTTCTAAATCATTTTCTGAAAGACCAACTAAAACTGCAACCTGAGGAATCTGGTTACAATATCAGCAACTTAAAAACTAACCATCTAACTCCTAAATGACAAGGAGTTTTAACCTTCCATCATCAGCTCTTCTGAATAACTGAAAATAATACAGCTATTTATATATAAAATAAAATAAATAAAAATTACTCGGATTATGAGATATTTTTAATTATACAGAACCCGATTTAAAAATGAAGCTACAAAATGTTACAATAAGTATATTAATGGTGTTGAGGATTCTATACCCAAAAATACAAAATATTTCTGGTCCTATATATCCAACAAAAAATCAAAGGTTGGTATACCGTCAAGTATGACATACAATAACCAAACTTCGCAAGATCCTAAAACAATTTGTAACCTGTTTTCATAATTTTTTCTAATCTGTTTACCAGCCGTCTACCTTAACTCCCCAATGGTCACCACCAAATAATTGTTCGGATCAGTGTGATCTATTACTCCATATATCTTTTGACATAACTGCTATTAAAAGCGAATTAAAAAAACTAGAGACTTCCAAGGGTCCAGGACCAGATGGAATACCAGCAGTATTTCTTAAGAACACAGCTGAATCAATATTTGAACCATTACACATTGTATTTAGCAGGTGTATCATTGAGGGTTTCTTTCCAAACATTTGGAAATGCGAATACATTGTCCCAATCCACAAAAGTGGTTCTAAACATGTTGTCACAAATTACCGTCAAATATCTATCATTAGTGCAGCATCAAAACTTTTTGAAAAGTTTGTTCATAATGCCATCTACCCACTTATCCATAACTATATAATACTTGAACAACACGGCTTTGTAAAACAAAAATCCGCTATGACGAACTTGGCTACTTATACGAATTTCCTCTTCCATAGCATTGACCAGGTAGTTTAGATGGATGCTGTATATACAGATTTTCAGAAGGCATTTGATAGAGTGAACCACGAAATCCTTCTTAATAAAACAGCGTTTAATGGAATCAGGGGCAATCTCTTGAGGTGGTTTTACTCATATATTACGAACCGTAGCCTAATAGTCGTGATTAATGGATACAAGTCGGGAAGTGCTGGTATGTAATCTGGTGTCCCCCAAGGATCAATATTAGGGCCATTACTCTTCATTACATTTGTAAACGACATAAATAAATGCTTTAAACATACACATTTTTTTTTGTATGCTGACGATTTGAAATTATATAAAATCATAAAAAATGTTAATGACTGCTTTGAACTTCAAAGTGATCTTAACCGACTCTCTGAATACTGTACAATTAATAACTTATATTTAAGTATACCCAAATGTCAAATCATTAGCTTCACTAAAAACAGGATAGTAATTAAATATGGTTATACCCTATGCAGCGCTATACTAAACAGAGTGACGAACCTTAGAGAACTAGGAATACTATTTGACAGTAAATTGCATTTGGACCTGCATATAGGAAACATCTTAATATATATAGAGATAGATAGAGAGAGATATATCCTTAAAAAGTACCAAGCGTTCATTAGTCTAGCGCTAAGAAGCTGGATTTAGATTAGATTTGGATTTCTAAATATACGCAACCCAAGCTCTCACAGTGTTCCATGAATGCAGGGCTTAATTTAAGCACCTTGGTTATCTAGAAGCTTTGTTCATCCTTTATACATTTAAGTTTCACTTCAAATATAATCAAGCTCTGAATGAGATTAAGATTTGTTTATTTACTTAGGTATATGTAAATTTAAAATTACATAATTATTTTATACGACCAAGATATCTCTCAAAGGCGTTTTACAAAGACAACTAGACACCTACTCGATTTATTATTCTTGGAATAAGGTAAACAATAAATGATAAGGTTACTTTGATTTATAAACAATCTTTATTTAAAAAATACGCCTGTGGCGTTACTTTGACCTACCTATTAACAGTATCAACCCACACCAACCAAATTTGTAGGTAGTAGAAAATACACCATCTGTTTTGTGTATATTTTAGGTAAAGCTTTTTGATTGCATTTTTTTTTTGCCATAATCCATTTATAATTCAAATAATCAATAAGGATATAGGTGAATAAATATAGGTATTTTTATATATATATAGGCAAACAAAGCAAATTTTAAAAGTTTTCTTAAAAAAAATACAAAATATAAATTTTCAGGCATTTTCTTTATTACGAAATCAAGTATAATCGTTGTGTGAAAAGCGATCTTTATAATACTTTTCATAATTCATATTATTATGGTTCGGTTTTAAATTAGGATGGAGCCCGTGTCTCGTAATTTCCGAAGGGCATTTACAATACCCAATGGGAATGTCGAAATGCGGAAATATGCAGCCACAGCGGGGATCTATACTTTGACACTGCATTTGAGTGCGGCATATTTTACCTGTAAGCATAAAATTTATATTACTTTCTAGCTGTCCCCGGCGACTTTGTCCGCGTGTTTTAGTTTCAACGGTTTTTCATTTTTGCAACATTTTTCATTTATGCTCCGCTCCTTTTGGTCGCAGCGTAATGTTATATAGCTTATAGCCTTCCTTAATAAATGGGCTATCCAACACAGAAATAATTTTTCAAATCCGACCAGTAGTGCCTGAGATTAGCGCGTTCAAACAAACAAAAAAACAAACTCTTCAGCTTTATATATTAGTATAGATTAACTATTTTCCACGGCTTTGTCCTTGTGGAAGACAGTTATCGCGACAAAAAGTAACCTAGGCCCATTCTCGGAGTTAATTCTAAATCCATATCAAATTTATTTAAATTGGCTTAGAGGCAATTGATTTTTATTTATATAGATAATATTAATTGCTGGCCACAACTTTTTGTGCTTTTTGTAGTTCAACTGCTAGACACATGTCTCGTCCCGAAAGCGCCAATATTATTTATCTATCACTTATAAATGCGAAGGTCTGTATTTTTGTAACGTCATCGCTTTAATATCCAAATGAAAGCTTATGAAAATTGAACACAATGGTCTGTGACAATAAAAAATATAGGCCCATAGATTAACAAAGTACCCGTAAATAAAATATTAATTAGAATTTGGTTATCTAAAGTTTATCCAAACATATAACACATTTTTATTTCAGTTAGAATTTAACAGACTTTAAAACCGAGATGGTTAGTAAAGATTAAAGTAAGAGTAAAAGTCAAAGGCATACCACTGGTTTTATCTAACAACAGCAGGAAACCTATAAGCAAAGCGTTGAGAAATAATCCCATGGTCACAGACAGAACAGAAATAACCGAGTAGATATAATTTCATATCCCTACTAAGGCTAAATTATACACCATACAAATCGATTATAAACACTTAATACAACAAGTCATTTAAGGCCAGTTTATCATGCGATTATGTACCTAATTCCAAAACAACAAAATACCAATCATAAGTTTTCGCGTATAATTTAAATGCTATCTATTATCAAACTTTAATCCAATATTTGTTACCTACGGTAGATAGATTGTGTTTTATTTCGCGTATATGTTTTATTTTACGTCCACAAAATGTATTTTGCTTCATTTTAAAAAAACTGCACGTTGAGAGTTTGTAATATCATAATATATAACATTTTATTTAACTAGCGACCCGCCCTTTTCTCAAGGGTAGACAAATCATTAATGAATTAAACACAACTTAAACCTTCCTCTTGAATGCAGAATAACACAGTTTTACACTAACTTCTTCCAAACTGACATTGATTAATACAAATATTGATTGATTCAATGGTAATACTCTTTCTCTGATTAAATACCCGAATGACGCAGCAATAGATTCATCGAAAGCATTTGTCCACAAAAGCCAACGATAATTACACCACTGAAAATGCAATGCTGGCTCTGATACCATTCATTTAGTATTCCGTATTGAACCGCAAACAGGTAGAAATGTATGCGGTTACATAAATTGTTAAACTTTTCAGTAAGCACAAAGTTATGTTATACTAGCGAACCGCCCCGTCTTTGCACGGGTAGCACAGCAATATAGCTTATGTTACTCAGAGATAATGTGGCATTATAATGGTAAAATAATTTTTGAAATCGGTTTAGTAGTTTTTGAGTTTATTCGTTACAAACATACAAAAATACAAATCTTTCTTCTTATAGTTTAGAAGACAAGATATACATATAGATGACCTATATTGCCGTACCTGCCAAAATCTTTCTATCAAAATTTCAAGGTTTATTCGATAAAGACCATGTCCAATGCAATTAGAGCAGGACGTCGAATATTTTCAATCTTTATAATGTTAGCCCAGTAGGTGAGTCGCCGCTACGCATAGTGTAGTGCGCCGTCTTGCTTTCACAACGGCAACAGTGCCTAATGCTTCCAGAGTTCATGATACAGGTACTGGTAGCTGGTGAGCCAGTAGGTTCAATGATCGGATTCGTGCAAGATTACAGAGTTTATCCTAGGCATTGACACTTTTTAAAACTTTTTTAACATTCTTCAGTACATAACTTTTAATAACCACTGAATAATGGTGAAGAAAACTTTCGGCGTGAAGAAACGTGGTCTCCAAAATTGAAAGCTTAAAACGCCAACTCACGCAATTGAGCAAGCGTGGATGTTCGTTTCCTTTCATATGAGAAGAAGTCTGTCCGTAGGCAGGGACAGCAATAGAACGGTAAAAATAATCATAATAATAAAAGATAATATAAACAATTTGTCATAAATTTGCCTTTAACAATATCCTGCGCAAATAATCATGAAAATGATATATCCTTAATAAGTGCCAGGCGTTCATTAATCTGGTACTAAGGAGCTGGATTTTGATTAGATTTGGATTTCTAAATATACGCAACCCAAGCTCTCAGTGTTCCATGAATGCAGGGCTTAATTTAAGCACCTTGGTAATCTAAAAGCTTTGTTCGTCCTTTATACATCTAAGTTTCACTTCAAATGTAATCAAGGTCTGAATAAGATTAAGTTTTACTTAGGTTTATTTATGTTTAAATAACATAAATATTTTATACTACTTTATTTTTTCGTATCCATAAAAAGGTTAGGCAATAAGTCTCTAAAATGTTTATAATATCATCAAACAACACAACCTGCTAAATAAAAAAATGTACCATAAATCATGTTCTATTAAACTAAAACGAACACCGTATAAATTTATTTTTACTGATAAAACATATACCAGTAACATAATACGTCTTGAATACCAAAATACACACATTTATTGGATTATTATTTTGGTATTTTTCTTGGTATCAATGAAAAGCATGTTAGAAAATTGATATCTTACAAAGTTATTTATATTTCGTCCTTAACATTTTCCTTGATAAGGAAAATAAATAGATTTCCGACTGATGAATGTACCGTCTATTTCATTATACATAACATAATACAGATTCAAATGCACGATAAAACCTGGGTTTTTTATCTAACAAAACCGGCGATGAATTAGGTACATACATTACATCTGTGCTCTTACAGCACGCCTGCTAAACTAATATCAATTTTGCATTGGCATTGTATTATAATTAAAATTAATCTGGAGAGTGAGGGCACTGATCTTTGATTATTACCTTTAAAACATACAGTTTATTAAATACAATTATAGCTAGTTACTATATATTTTCCTACCTAGTAGATATATACCTGCTTTGCTAGCGTGGCTAATGTTCTACCCACAAACCACTTATGTGGCAAGCACTTAAGCACTCACGTACATGTCAAAAAATGGCTCACGTTTAATAGTCTGACAGAACTAATGATCTTACGGCTTACTGTAGAGTATACAAAGGTAGCGAGATATAAATAAAAATATTTATCAATTAATACTGATCTGCGAGAGCTCTGCTGCCTTTGTGAGCGAGACGGCTCAATACTGCGCATAGCGGCGTCTCGCTTCCACAACGGGAACAGTCCTGCTTTAGGAGTTCGTAGTGCAGTTACTGATCATATCATAAAAGATGGGTCCTACCATCTTGAAAGATACTTCACAGTAATAAAATAATGTCCAGCAATTGTTACAATAAGGTGATGTCTTTCTTGTTTCTCACTTCACTTGTTTATTCCTTCGTACTTTTACATTTACATGGAAAATATTATCTCAATCTCAGACACAAATTATACAAATAAATAATGCTATTTCATCTAGTAATTAGATAGAGTAACGATAATTGTAAAAGTAAGTAGATTAGGAGACGGTGATTTCGAAACAGAACTGACTACAACCCTAGTTAAAATGCCGGTACAAATGCGATTAATTATACATACATGTAAATTGGTAACGTTATTCAATTAAGTAGTACAGTTAACCTCCGTAACTGTCATGTCATTGAGATTAGGATATAAAAAGGTTTTGAGTTAAATCAGTGAACTCTGTCTTCCTTTACTTTGAAATTAATTCTACTATTCCTACCAATGTTACTTTTCGTTTGTAATAGAGTCCTGCGAAATTATTATTGTTTTACTAATAACACTGAACACTGAAAAGTTACAAAATAAATACTTACCTACTGCTAATGTCGAACTAAGATCTTCGTAAAATTTTGAAGGTATTTTTACAATTTTAGAAAATATAAACAAAAATAAAATATAAACTAAACTTTGAATTAGTACATAGATGTATGATGATGAAATCTATGTAGGTCGGTAGTCTGTGCTTTACATAAATGTATGATTTTAATAGAAGTGGATTGTTTGCAATAGATTGTTATATTTGTAGTAAAAACACCTAACCTGAGTTTAATAGGATGACAGCGCAATCACTCGTTTTTGAAAGCAGTTTTATCAGGAAATATCTTTTGAGTCAATCGGTTCTGTAGGTACTACACATACGGATTTTTTATTAGAAATAAAACAAGAAAATTCTGTTACACGTAGACAAAGTTGCAGGTTTCTACTAGTTTCTCTATAATTCAAAATCGATCCCTACAAAGAATATAAAAATTCTTCATTCGCTACGTATTTCACGGGAAAAGAGTATCGCACCCGTGACGGGGAATATCTTTGGGCTATACTCAAGTAATATCATCAGCTTCCCGCCATAAATATAAAACATTGATACTTTTTGTCTCGGCGGTGATGTTACGATGCGATGCGAAAGACGGTATTACACGCAGAAGGATTTAAGACCAACGTAGGTACTCTTACGTGTTACATAGTTAGCTTATATGTTCTCTTGAGCTGCTAAATAATTGCGGTGGCAGTAGCCGATAGATACTAGAAGAATAAATCTCGATGACCTAAATACCGATCTAAACTTAGACATTTTTCTATGTCAATCAACTCGAACTTTCACGATCTACTTCTGAACAAAGGCCTCTTCAAAATTGCACCATAACACGTAGTCTTTTGCCTTCTACATTCAATCCGACCTACCTACCATCAGGTCATCCTTCCATCGCCATAAAATTCATGCGAAGACTTGAAGCATCATCTAGGGTTAGCACGCATATATTACACTTAGCTAATTTCCTGAAATTCTTAATAATTTAGTTCGATACAAGTAGGTTAGGTGGCATTACAGCTTCTAAATCTAAAACTATTTATTTTTTGACGTACAATCGCAAACATTCGTAACCGCAGTTTGCCGTTTGATCGATGACAATACCCGAACATTTCATTTCCGAACGTGGCCGTAGAATGTGACCCAGATTTGGCATTTAATAATCTTAGAGACCGTCCGTAAACTGATTAGACGACAATACCTTACTTGATACATCCTTCTATGTACAATAGGAAACCTTTTAACTAAATTCCCCTTTTGTATAGATCGACCTGTCAGCTAAATGACTTAATTTAGCTTGTGTGTCAAGGTCCTTTCTCTGTTGTTAAACACAGTCTGGAGTCAGTGTATATACACACGGCAAACTAGATAGGTTTGCAGGCTACATTATCTCGTTTGCCGTGTGAACATACTTAGAATTTAGCTGTTTCTATATACTGCGGTCCATCCATCTTAATATAACTTACTTATGAGGTACTTTGAAATATTCTGACCAATAAAATCTTGATAGTTTCAACAAAGCTTTGTAGTGATGTGCACAATCAGTACCTAACTAATACATAAGATTAATTTCCTGTTAAAACCTCCGCAGAAAAGACATCTGTGACACGTGATCTTATTGAGAAGCTGTCCTCAAGGCACACTTCCTCTTCCTATTTCTTAACAGTGATGGTGTCAGTTTACCTACACAATATATACGTCAGTCATAATACCAACTCACATTTCGCTCTCACAAAAAATACACACATTTTTCCTCTACCTATTTCTAACACAAAAAAGAATATAGGTTATGTTATTAATGTTTTCCCGCGTCACCTTAGAGTAAAAATAAGTAAACTATAGAGTGCGCCCAACAGAGTATTAACTGTGAGCAACAGTATGAACAAGTAAATTCGTCAAATTAAGGTTAATACAATGCGCGCCGTTTTACTAAAAGTATCGCAAAACCCAATATTGCCCTATTAATATCGGTACCATTCGATATTTTTGAATAAACGTCTGTCGTCAGACGAAAAATCACTTAAATCAGTAAACGAGCGTAGTACTTACAGCTAAAACTTTGCTTACCTTCGGCATATGGCACAACGGGCTACTAGTGATTCACGCACTCTATACTTGGTTATGTATACTCTAAGCGCGTCACAGCAAACCCGACAAACAAGTTATAAAACTAATTTCCTTGGCGTTCCAGTACCGTATTGTTTGTTTGCTTTAAATGAAAAAAGTGTCCACTTTAATTGCTTTCCTTCTCAAATACGAGATGGTTTATTTCGGGTGTATTTAATTTTCCCTATTTAATCATCCAGATTTAATATCGTCCTTTTATAAATTATCAAAGAAAGGCAAACAAGCCTAAGGCAGAATATTAATCATGTTCTTTAATACTAATTTAATATCTTAATTGTAAACATAATTATTTAAAACAAAACGGTTTACTTACGCATATTCTCGGGATAGCCCGACTAGTCCGACTCGCGACACCACCGCCGCCGCGTCAGCTCATGATTAGGGACTCCTATTGAGTCAGAAACTAGTCGGGCGATCCCGAGAATATGCGTGAGTAATCCGTTTTGTTTTAAATAATTATGAATACTCCTCACGAAAGTTATTATACTAATTGTAAACATAGCGTAAAAACTCATAAACGTTTTATTCATGAAATTTATTAGTACACAGTGAAAATTACTTGCTGCTTCGTCAGTCTATAAACTTTATATAAACGTCTTGAGTCATAACTTAGTTCAAAAGAGTTCGTAACTAGTTTCAGTGGAACGCCGTCAGACACTTAAGAAAAACAAATTTTGCATAGCAATGATGCTAGCGAGAGAATGCTGATCTCGAACGATAATTTTTGCTCAGAGTTTATAACTAGAAATGTTTAACACTTGAATAGTTCTTGTTGGTTCATAATCTAATCATACTAAATCATACGACTTAAATTTGTATAAACGAGTATATTTTATACAAAACTAGCTGTGCCAGCTGCTTTGCTCACGTCAACTACTTACTGACTACTGACTTCCTACTTACCTACCTAGCCTACCTACCCTACCTATATTCCTATTTTCTCATTCTCATTTTAGGTAAATAGTTTTTAAAAATATAGTTTCGTTTTTTTTTGTTTTATACAAACCTTGTCTTGGCAATAGCAAACTCACAAAAAAGGAATTTTCCAATTTGGTGCAGTCGTTCGGAACTTATGCGAATACATTTTGAATTTTTGACGATTCATTTTTATGTAAATAGATTTTTAGCAGCATTTTAGCCATTTAAGAATTTTAAAAATATGTATATAAGGTAGTGTCGCCAAAGATGGCCCGGCTCCTAGGATAGCCCACTTTAAAAAAAATACACTTATGATTATTCGAAACATTTGAATTTTCGCGGGTTTATACTACTAGCACCATAGACAATAGTGCAAGTGTGTTTCATTACCGGCGCCTCACCATTTTGAAAACAGATGACAATTTGCTTGGTCATGTCAAGATGATACACGTTTTACTACCTCCATAATCTTAATCTTTTTAAAAATTAACAAACCTAAAACTAATCTCTTAGCTCTAAACTATGAAAATTCATATTTAATCTATTTACTAGCGAATTACAGATAAGTTTTACGAGATCATAGTCAAACCAGGTGTAATATCCTAGCATGGCCGATAATACAATTCCCTCACATAGCCCGGGCCTTCGCTCAGCATGCGATAATGCGTAACAAATAATTAAAAATAATAAGTTTTTTTTTTTGTTAGGAGATTACACACTAAATTAAAGACAGTAGCTCTAATTTGTTTTAACTAATTAAGTATATTTTGATTGATGTTAAAGTTAATTTTCAGTATTCCTTAGATAACCCACCTATGAATGACATAAAAAAGATTTTAGAAACAAGAATGGATTTATTTTTACTTTTATTTAGTTACTTTTTAAATTGATGAGATCAATTTTATATCAATTTTATAGTTTATAATCAAGTTTAATAGTAGTTTGTTTTTATTTTATATTAGATTTTTATTTTGAGCTTTTTGAGATAGCCCACATTTAAATTTTTGGTTGATTTTTTACCTTTTATGAATAATGTTATGAGAAGGTTGTGTTTTTATTTTAATGTTTTCTGTTATAAGTGTTTAAGTGTTTCTAATGCATATATTTTCATTAATATTTTTCGGGCCATCTTAGGCGACCAGCTTCCCAAGATAGCCCAATACCATGTTTCTAAAAAGTGCTTACATTTGTGTTAAAATGCCAAAAGCTGTACTACTGTTATAGATATCTCGTTTCTCAAATAAGTATATTACAACTTCCATTATGTTTTTTCTTTGCTTTACTTATCTACAAGATTTTACGAGGTTTTGAAATTAAGTGGGCCTTCAATGGCGCTTGTACCTTATATTTTTATATTTATTTCCAATTATATACGCGTTTCTGCTCATCACGCATTGTAATAGACGCCTATTCTATTTAAGTCATGAGAGCCACTTAGTTTAGCGATTGATTTGTGAGGTTTATAAGCACAATTGACGCTTATCTTATTTAATGGCTGATACATCGACTCAACTTAAGTGGGTCCCGGATATTTTCGGCCATTACTTGATTTATTATTGGATAAGAAATGGAATGTTTTTCCGTAATTTTGAAGGTTTTGACGGTAAGTAAGGAATAAACACAAAATCAAGAAAATAAAATTATTTTTTTTATTCCCAAAATGCAGTGCAATACAGAGTTATTTCTAAACTAGAAAAAAATCTAAGTTCTTTTAAGACCTTATATTTCAAGAAATTTTATACCAACTTAAAAAAATTAGTTTTAAAATCAAACAATATTTTAAATTAGATCGACTATCGAAAATAACAGTCGAAGATAGCTCTATCTCAAAGCAATAACGATTACTGAAGTATGGATTTTCAATATCCAATATCGAAAAGGTATCTGAAAAAGTTTGGTATCAAATTTTATAGCCGGTCAAGTGTAACTGACACTTGCTGTCACTTTTTTACGAAAGAATGTAGAGAGACTATCCTTTGACCTGTGAATAGAAATTTTTAGTTTTTAACGGTTGGCTTAGACTTTGTAAAAATTATTCAGTGAGTTGTACCAAACGTTAGAATCAATTATTATCTTTTTTTTCTTTTTGTCAAAGTTATGTTAACATTATTAACTAAATTTAATCACTAGATGGTACAATTATTTTGTGACAAATTTATGAAAACGTTAAATCCGAGACGTCTTCCTGCCCGGATAACCGGATGCCGGGTCCAGTTGTATTTTTAAGCCATATAGGAACCCTTTGAGATATACACAAAACATTTCCAAATCGGTCTAGCCGTTTAGGAGTAAAGTTACAAACAAACGTACAAAAGAATTATATATATTGAGATAAGGGGTTCATTTTCAGGAGCATTTCAATGAAAAGTTTATTTTCTATATATTAACATTGTCTACCGAAAATAGGTCTATACATAGGTCTATAGAAATATTTCTAAAGAAATAACAAAGAATTAAGGTCTTATAGTTGTTGAAACCCCAAAAAAGTAAAAGGACAATGAATTATCTGAGGCCAATAAACATAACAAATAATGTGAATATGAAGTGTTTGTAAAATACATGTCTTGTAAATCCTTTGGTATAAAATATTCATAGAAAAAGTATGAAATTGACTCTGTATTACTTCTGTCTGAAGGATTGTTCTGATTTCCGACCAGAAAATATATTGGCTAAAGTGAGTAGGGTTCTCGTATTTGGCAATACTTTATTATATTGCTGGTACCTACATAAAAAACGATTACGGGGAGTATGAATAATACCTAATAGTTCTTAAAAAAATGACATCTTAAATTTTTTTTTTATGTTACAAAACTAGTTGTTTAGTAGTATTCCCTCTTACGCATCAAATACTTCTTTATGTATTATACATCATAATATATATTATTTGCCCATTTCAGCGTCGCCAGACATTATCGCGGGACGTCACGATTTTATTCTGAAAATTAAATGTCCCGTGTGAGACAGGCATTTAGTATTAGGAAATTGACGGTGCGGTTTTTAAAGGAAACTTCAAAACAAAAGAAGTTTAATTTTCACAGAAAAATAAGTATATTCCTCTAAAGACACATCTGCCTTACTAAAGGGTTAATCAGAACTCCAGATTTCTTACTAAAAAAGTTTCAAAATCCCGCTTTTCCCAAAAAAAATCCGGTAAGTTTTTTTTGCCATTGGCATTTGGCAATCTAGTTAATATTATGTAAAAATACGGTCAAAAAAAAGTGTGAACAACAAATACATCAATGTAAAATTAAACTTTTTTTCCACCAACACACTTTCGTTTGAGAGCTGTATTCAAACAAACCGCAAGATTAAAATTTGAATTTCATTGAACAGGCGAAGTTTAAAGGAACTAGGTTACTAGGAATGTGCCTTGCATACCACAAACAAATTCTATTGTACAAATCTCGCTGTAGTTACCTCGTTTTTCATGAGATTGTCTAATCCGACCCCAAAAAAGTATTTTAAACATAAATTCTGTAAATATCTTACGATGAACTAACAAAAACAATGTTCAAAAACATTACAAGTCATCATCTCAGAGCTATTTTAATTTGACAATATTGTTATTTAGTCATCATTAGGATAACTGGATACTGCCTATAACAATTTACCGTCTCGGATTTCATTTTACAATGAAATGTAAAACATTTTACGATCATGAAAAATATTTTGCTGTAGCGATACCATCTTATTCCCTAAAATAATTTAAGCATAACAAAGGAATAAATTTACGCAATTCCAGTGCTATTTTGTTTCTAGAGATATCTCCAGAAAGTTTCTAGATACTGCTCAAAATTAACAGATTGTACTAACATTCATAATACTAGCTTATGCCCGCGGCATTCGTCCTCTCGGATGTCAGTTATCGCGGCAAAAAGCCTAGCCTAACGCAATATACCAAGTTTCATCAAAATCGGTTCAGCGGTTTAGCCGTGAAAGCTTAACAAAGTCAAGACCGACAGAATAACTTTCGCATTTATAATATTAATATGGATTTACTCAGACAAAATACCTGACGGTTGTGTTTTGTTTACTATATTGTTGGCAACCCTTGTTAGCTTTGGCTTACAAATTAGTTGCGATGTTACTTAGAAGCAAGGGTCTCTCGTCTCGAGCTAAGAATAGAATAATTATAATTATGACGTAGGTGTATGGGTATGTTATTTCCGTTTCGCTGACACGCTCTATCATGAATGAAAGAGACATTAATTTTGTAGTTATTCCGTTTACTGAGAATCTTCTTTTGTCAAAGTGTTGGATATAAAAGTTAATAACTGGCAGCCTCCCAGCAGTGGGATAACAGGCGATGTTAATATGATAATGAAGATTTATTTTCACTAATACAGAGCTATATCGAAAAACAAGCGCGATTAAAATATGACTGCACGGATAGCCAAGTGGTATAGGTCACCACGCCAATTACCATTGTGCCCAACGTCCTGCGAGTTCGATCCCCGAATGGGACAAGCATACGTCAATACGGCAATACGTAAGAACAACAAATGCTTGTTCCATGTCTGTCTTCGGTTGCGGTGTCTTTTGTGCATGTGAATTGAATGTTTGTAGAAGCAACCGCGGCACGAAGATGATTATCCTTAGAGCGGGAGTCGTTATTTAAAAAAAAAGATAAGGTATCAATTTTTTATATACACAGTTCAAAGTCAATACACGAATCTTTAGACAGCTAACCTTACAAATGAAATGAGTAACCCTAGACGCAATCAGCAAGTCAGGTACTCACCTAATTAATTTTATGAATATTTACCTCTGTATTTTCGCTCTTTGTTTCATTGAAAAGAGATTGAAGTGCCACTGAAATATGCCGATCGCCGGACGTAATAATTAGTCAGAATAATAGATTTCAATTAAAACGGGAAATGTATTGGATAGTACTTCGTGATAAAAATATATTTTTTAATTAATATGAAAATCGTAAATAACGGTCAGCCATACAATACTGATAATTATAATAAAAGTAAACGACTTAAATTATCAGTATGCATACAATTACTACGAGAATTGATCAATTTTGTTGGTTATGTACTATCTCAAGCGGAAGCCGTGTAGGATAAAGTTAAGGTGTGTGAAGCAAAATATACAAATGTAACAGAATATTTAATAAATCGTAAACTAACGGTAGAGTTGAACCGACATTTCCAGTTCTAAAGTGCTTACTCTACTTGATGTAATAGAAAATTCCTAACGCCTAAATGAAAAAAAAAATCCACATTGTTTATGTTTTCAAACGTTATTTACTTAGCATTCAACAAAACAGAACTTCAAACGTCGAACTCTTAAAATAGAATTCGACGTTAGGAACAAAATATACAATAGGATCCCGGATTGGGCTAAAAACTCACAATAGGATCCCGTATATCTGACACTAACACACATTGACTCAGAACAAATATTTGGCAAAAAATATAAAAGAATTGAAGAACGTTTAGACTCCCGCTTAAAAACATACTGTCTATGCGGGTGGGAAAATAATTCAGCAATAGATCTGACAAAAATAAATAAATCTATTTTAGTGATCAGTTTATTTATGGTTGCTACAGGAGACAGCACAAAAGTATATTACTTAGTACTAACTCCATTACATCTTAACACATTTATTTACCACTAGCTGTCCCCCGCGACTTTGTCCGCGTGTTTTAGTTTCAATGGTTTTTCATTTTTGCGACATTTTTCATTTATGCTCCGCTCCTATTGGTCGTAGCGTAATGTTATATAGCCTATAGCCTTCCTCAATAAATGAGCTATCCAACACTGAAAGAATTTTTCAAATCGGACCAGTAGTTCCTGAGATTAGCGCGTTCAAACAAACAAACAAACAAACAAACTCTTCAGCTTTATAATATTAGTATAGATTTTTTGTGATTAAGTTTTTCGGTCCAACAATATTTCATGAAAATTTTTAAACAATGAAAGTTATTACAACCCAGTATTGTGAAGAAATCAACTTTGAAAAAGGTTTTTTTTTGTGTTTAATATTCTTTGGTATTTGGCAGTCGTTAAGTCATTACAGTTTTGACAACCAGTCTTACTTTGGGATGCTGTTTTGTTACCAAGTAAAATGAACTGTGGAGGTCAGATAGGCAGTTACTGTATGTAACATACAGTATTCAGCTGAATTCGGTAAAACTGGAAGCCAGTCCCCCAACATAGCTTGAGAAAAGGCTAGGCAAAATATCATTTATTATAGCTTGTTTATTAGCTGTTCATTTTGAATTTATCAATCTATCTACTTAAACACAGAACACAAAGTTTACTAAAATTACTTTCTGAAAATTATTCAAATACTATCTCTGTATCTTTTAATTTAATACGTCCCTCTAAATTAAGTCCCATTAAATAAAATTAGCACAGGTAAACTAACAAAGTTTTCCTTTAGAAAATTAGTAGCAAACTGTATCTACAGTGGCCCTTGAGGTTTGTGGCCAATCTGCCTGCACGTAATTAGAAAGTTCCCAGCTTGGAAAATAAACAAGGAAAAGTAAACAAGCTGAGTCTGTTACCCGTTTATCACGCAGTGTGAGTACACATTAACGTTGTACTACAAAACGGAGTTTCAACTTACAATGTTTAAATGTTTATTCCGTTGATTTCAATTGTTATTTCAGAATTTAAATAGTTTGTGCCATCTCTAACATAAAACTTCATTTGTTTTTTAATTGTTTTTGACATCTCTAACATAAAACTTCATTTGTTTTTTAGTTTTAATTTTAATTATACTACTCCCGGTTTGTAGAATGTATTACTATTTAATTTTGTCACTTGTCATAGATAATTTTATAAAGGGCCTAATAAAATGATTGCTCTTAAAGACTGTTCAGACTTTTAACTGATCGAAATTCTAGTTATAAATTTACATTATCGGCCTTATTAATTTAATATCTTTGACCTCAAAGGAGTTAAGTTTAGGACTACTAAGCTACTAGCAGATGTTCTTTTATTTAGGTAAATTTAAATACACCAATCTTAAAAGTTTGATTTGCTGTAGTTTCAAATATGATTTATTTACCTTATACTTACCGATGTTGTCGTATTTTCTGCGGAATACAGTATCCCTCGCAAATGATTATATCGCGTGTGGTGTTTATTATTATACACGGAAATTTTATTATCTGCTAAAGTAATAACCCAAACTGTTCTCTTTATATTCTTTCTTATTGGTTTTCTTTATGTTCTTTGCCGGTATTAGCTAAGGTTTGCCATGCTAAGCCATGTTTACTTATATCATTTAGTGGTAATTGGTAAATAAGATTAATTACGACAATTTACTAGGATGTTCAAGTTCAGGTCTTAGGGAAATTCATCTTAATTTTAAATTAAAAAAAAAAATAACACGAGAACTTATAAATTTTCTAGAATTTATTTCAGCAATAAAATAAATACCGAAGCCTTACTTAACTCTAAGATAGAACCTCTAAAATAATTTACACGGAAATCCTAAACACACATCATTTCCCTGACTGCCAATCCTTCAAAGTTGGAACCAATAAAGTTGTCAAAACTTATTCAAACGGGAACATCAAAGAACGCCAACTAATCTAATATATGGCAAGTACCGAAACTCTAAACCTGCCAAGACTTAAAGCTTAACGACGCACTTAACCCTTTCGAGGACCATCGATGAACATGTTGCGTACATTATGTAAATAAAGTCCCAAAATGCGTTGTTAGCGGTCAAACCTAAATTTAAGCCGCTACAGAAAGTAGGGCGAAGAAAAACGGATTTTCTTGAATTAACATAAAAAACTTAAGTTGTGTTTTTTTTTTCGCTAGCCACACTAAATCTTGAAAAATGTAAGACAATAAATATATTTAAATTCCGTGTAGTGAGATACCGTGGACATACAGTAAGTATACTGTGTATAATTACATCAAGGCACGTAGGTGGGTATTGTACAACCAAAGCACAGCCAAAGTAGTAATAAGGTAATGAACATGAATGGGACATACAGATATTGAAACACCATCGCTTTCATTCAACAAATTACTGGAATACCTTTATAATTTAAAATGTTAAAAATACTAAAATATCGGTTAAAAAACCAAGTACATGCCCAGCTTATATATTTTCTTAGATAAACAAACAATAAATTTTTATTTACAGTCTAGAATTACCAACGCGTCTTGAATATCCCTTCAATCAATATCGGGAATGCAATTTCTTATTCTAAGCACGTCCTAGCACCATACAGATGGGTCCTTTTATTCAATTTTATGAACTAAGAACGTAAATAAAATATGTGTGTTCTCTTAGTTTTCCTCTATTCTACTTTTCCATCAACCATATTATTCAATCCATCGAAAACATCATAATGTAAAGTCGATGAAATCACAACCAATAAAAAAAATCTAGGTTCACCTGTCCCATAAGATATATGTTATTTTGAAACAAAACCAGCAAATAGATTTCGATTGAAGCACTTCAATCAATGACCGGAGTGAATTTCCCAAGAGCAAAGTTTCCGTAACGGTAGTAAGTAGAAATTAGATTAGATTTTATTTAGAAGTTATAGTTTGATTTCCCAAATCGAGAGCCAATTCTTTTATTTAAAGCCAGGTAAGGTTTTTGGACTTTATATTGCAAAAAAACACTCTCCTCAATTTCGCCAAATGTACACGTTCACACTACCACTAAATTAACATGAAAAAAAATCAACCAAACAATAAATAAGTGGAATTAATTTTTATTTTTAACAATGTTTATTATTTGTAATTGCATAATGTATTACTTTCATATCTGTACATACATAATATATTTACATCATATTTGTCGTTTTCTATAATTACCACTTACGTGTATTATCGTGATTAGTTAGTTGACAATAGCATATTTGCATGTTTGTCAAACGTAAGTTCATAAATTTGAGCAATTCCCCAATGACAACGGAATTGTGAAATCATTGTTAACATTACCATCTTATAATTTCATCATATCATTTCCAATAAAGATAAAACATAATGTATTCCAATTTGGATGTGTAAAGACAAGTTTAATAAAAATATAATTCTATATCAGCAGAAACTGTTGAAACATAAAGAAAAGAAATTAATCATAGGTATGACATGTATCCGTAATAATTTCATCATTACTTACTGTAGATACTAATTATGGAAAATCACTTAATCTCTAGTATTAGTTTTACTACAGCGGCGTCAAGACAAGACAATGTGTACTAAATAAAGCCAGCTACAAACACTAAATACAAATTTAGAACGATATCTCTGCAAATAATGTCACATACATAATAAAAGATGTGACCGAAAAGACTTTAATCAGTTTTAGTTTACCGAACAGAGCAGTCGAAGCTTAAAATAAAATTAAAAAAATGGCTAGTCAGACAACAACAATAGAAAACAAAGTGGACAAAGCCAAAGACACTGTCGAATATAATGATTTATTAGCGGCTGCTGGAGAATTTGGAAAATATCAATTAATCCTATTCGTTTCTACATTTCCTTTCTACGCTTTTGGTGTATTTGTATACTTCTCTCAGATGTTCATAACAGAGGTATCTCCAAATCATTGGTGTAAAATTCCTCAGTTAGAAAACTTAACAGATATAGAACGAAGAGATCTTGGTGTTCCTAAAGATGTGAAGGCGAGATTTGGATACTCACAGTGTGAAATGTATTCAGTAAATTGGAGTGAGGTGTTAGCAACGGGACAAAAACCTGATAAAAGTTGGAGTACAGTGCCGTGTCAATATGGATGGGAGTTTAACAGAACGGAAATACCATATCCTACAATTTCAAGCGATTTTGAATGGGTTTGCGAAAAGAACAGTTATCAGGCTACAGCTCAATCGATATTCTTCATTGGATCCATATTAGGAGGATTCATATTTGGATGGATGTCAGATCGCTTCGGAAGAATGCCAGCTGCTGTAGTTAGCAACCTAGTCGGCTGTGTGGGAGGCGTCGCTAGCACTTTTGCCCAAAATATGATCCAATTTTCTGTTGCGAGATTTGTGATGGGTATGGCTTATGACAACTGTATGATAATGGCATACCTGCTGGTTTTAGAATATATTGCTCCAAAGTATAGAACATTAATGGCAAATATGGCGATTGCTTTATTTTACTCTTTAGTCGTTACTGTACTTCCCTGGATAGCATTAGCTTGCGGCCATTGGAAAACTATTTCTCTAGTCACTAGCATACCTTTAGGTTTAGCTATATTTGCACCGTTGTTCCTGCCGGAAAGTCCAAGGTGGCTGTTATCAAAAGGCCGTGTTGATGAAGCTATTAACAAAGTGCTTTATATAGGTCGAATAAATAAAAAAGAAATCCCAACAAAACTGATCGATCAATTTAAAGAATCAGTTTCAAATGCTGAAGAAGAACAATCAAAAGGTTGTTTGGAAATACTAAAGAGACCAGTAATAAGAAAAATGTTTATACTAATATGTATAGAATTCATGTGCTGTACTATCGTCTTTGATGGACTAGTGAGAAGTATTGGACAGCTAGACTTCGACTTCTTTGCATCCTTCTCCTTGGTATCGTTCACCGAGTGTCCATCGATGATTCTTGTAGCCATCATCTTAGACTGGATGGGCAGAAGATGGTTAACAATTATAGTCATGACCATTAGCTGTATATTCTGCATGTTATCAGTATTTGCTTCTGGTATAGGATCAGTTATATTTGCTGTGATTGCAAGATTTGCTGTAAATGTGTCATATAGCGCGGCCATGCAATGGGCTGCGGAAATCTTGCCAACTTCTGTAAGAGGATCAGGTGTTTCTTTTGTACATATTTGTGGGTGCATAGCAACGGTTGTTTCACCATACATTGTATTTTTGAAAGTCTACATTTACTGGTTACCTCTAGTAGTGGTAGCTTCCGTAGCTGGTTTGGGTGCCCTAATAGCTTTGGGGTTACCGGAAACTGCCTGTAAAGACATGCCTCATACTTTCGAAGATGCTGAGGCATTAGCTAGCAACCAACGGTTTTGGACGCTTCCATTCTTAGAGCAGAAAAAGCAGAAAAAACTAGCCAATGGACATGTAAATGAAAGCTTCGATATCGAATCGTAATAGTTTTACAGCCAAAAATAAAGCATTATCAGAATAAAGCATATCTAGAAGAATCAAGATTTTATTCTGTTAATCTTAACATAAATCTGCAGTGTAAATAATAAAACAGGCAATACATCTGTTTGAATAAAAAGATTCAAGTTCCCGAACGCTAAATATTTTATTTTCATGTGAAGGTAGATAGGGATTTCTTCCTTACCTCAATCCCATGTGACCCGGACGATTCAATATTCAATCACCGACCATTCCGCGAGTCTGACATGAATATGTAATGTTGGCTTAAGTCTAATATTAATAAAAAAGGAAATCTGTTTCATTTTACTATGACTTTAAATAGTACAAAATTCTTAATATTATGTTTTTTGTTTACTTTGTAAACTGATTTCAATAAACCCTGTTTTTAAAGTAGGGTGGTGTTACAGGTACGAATGTCGTATAAAGATATCTAGAAAATTATAGTTTTTATCTCCAAAATCGGTAGTATTTACGTACATGTGATGAAATTTTGGGTTTTGTTATGCCTACAGACTTAAATATAGGTAATAAAAACCGTAATAAATCTATCTAGTTGAAAGACCGTAATAAAAACATTAACGTTCTTTAAACATTGCACTGTAGAGTGTAAATAAATGCAAGTTATCGGTATGCCCTTGTGGTTGACATTAAGATCATTTGAATGTTATGATTGACAACACAGATGTGATATACACTGATTACGTTACGATAAAAAATACAAAAAATACTGAACGGCTTGAGTTGATATGGTGAGGATCACTTTTCGAGTTGATAATATGTGTGCTGTGACTTTTAATTATTTGAGGAAAGATTATCTCTTATCTGTCGCAGCCTGCCAGTCGCTGTTTATGTTATTAATATTTCAATATTATAATCTCAATCAACCCAGACTATTCCGCTTTGTCCGGGTGGATTTGACTGTTGTCCTTGTGGTACAATTTGGTCTCTTCCGAATTGTACCTCTCGATCTTCCGTCTTCCACGCCTGCAACTTTATTACAGTGTTATATTTTTGACTTAAATAAACCTCTTGTGTCTTCCGAGATATCTTCCTTTAGACATTTCTCTTGAGCCCCGAATTTTTCCACGTTTCGCAACAATGTAAAGCGATAAAAATAGTCTTAAACGACTCGAGATTCTGACAAATGGTTGCAATTTCTCAAACGTTTCGCCACGCCACTTAATTCCAGTCCTTACACGTTTGGAAATAGAGGTCATAATGGCGTTTTCCATTGACCATTGTTGTAAAGGTATTTGCCGGTGTTGAAAACCATTGTATCCTTTATAATGGTTGTGATATGGGATGAAAGGGTTGACTATCACGTCGTTATAATTATATTAACATGATGCTGAAAATGTATTTTTTTTGAGAGATCTTTCTTTTGTTTTTAAAACCCATTATGATGTGAAAATTCTTGAGCTAAACTTTTTTATATACATTTAAATAATCATTTTATCACGGAATAATAAAAAATATTTAAATAAATATACAAAAAAAAAAGAATTAACTAACTCAATAATTAGTACGAAAACGTAAAAACCCGTACTATTTATTTTTTGTTTTTATATAACCCATAAATTCCACGTGTCATTCGTTTGTCAAAACAACATAAAATATCTTTATTACAAGACGTAAAATAAGTATGTACAACGAACAATAATTAAACGCGACTCTATTATGAATCATACATTATTTAGACGAACAACAAAGAGGTATCTCGATTATAACATAATACGGTCGGAGTTGTGCACTGTCTATCATATGTCAGCCTTTGTAATATTACCGATGTATTCCGCTGTGTGTAGGATTTTAACAATATGATGTAGGGCATGCTTTAAAAATGCAACGATATAAAACGAGAATATATTATTATATACTGGTATACTATGTAAATCGATTGACATTTTTCTAAGGGGTGTTAGTGTTGGTTGCAATAGACAATTTTATATCTAAAAGTTAACCCTTTCCGAGATTTTTTACGATTAATGTTTTAAGCAAAAGGTCACTTTTCTAAATGCCTTTAATCTAGTCTATACCAGAATAAAACAAACTCTCGACTCCACAAACATATCTGAAGCCATTAAAACACTATTAAAATTAAATAAATGTAGGTGCCTAATATTTGTTTTTGTTTATTCTTAAATGTTCCTTAACGAATCACTTATAAAAACTGAGTTCCTTATAGAGTCAAGACATGGCACTAGCTATCAATTTTCAAACCATTACACAAAACACGCGTTAACATCGACCTTTCACTATGTTTATCTTTCGCTGTTTGAACATTTCTTTATTTTAATGTATAAACAATTGTCAGTTATTTCCTTGATAAACATAAACATTATTTGTTATCTATACTCTATACTCATACCTATTAGAAATAAGTAAAAACGTGTTTTGGTTTTTTCTTTAATTGTACAAGATAATACTATGCAAAACCTTTATTCAAGATAGCTACTATAGGGTAGATTTTATCCTACTTTCGTTACTAATATTATAAACGCAAAAGTTTGTGAGGATGAATGGTTGGGAGAATGTTTTTACTCAATCACGATAAAATGGCTAAACGGATTTAAAGGAAATTTGGTACATAGATAGTTTATTTCCTGAATTAACACATAGGCTACTTTTCATCATCATCATTATGACCATTTTTCATCAACAGATGGATGAAACTGCGGGACGCAGCTGGTTGAAAATAAATGTGAAAATCATTTTTTAAATGTACGGCCTGATATATCCCATATTGGGATAAATTCCGGAATATTTCTTCTTGTGGATGTTACCTCGAATTTTCCATAAAGAATTTCGCTTTCCATCTATCAGTCAATAAAGTGTATTTGGGACATTTGGCCTCGTCCCCTTGACAGCGTCCCGTGAAATATGGGCCATTCAACGTCCACAATTTAAAATATAGCCCAGCCTTTTTTCTATTGTGGAAAATGCTCAGAAATGGGTTGTAACCTTTTTGTACCTTACAGAGAGGTCTATTATATTTTTAAACGCATATGTGAAAATTTATAAAAGTCACCCTCTTTACCCCATTCCCTTAACAGAGATTCTTATTTCTATAGAATAAATAAACTTTACATACCTAGTTTTGCAAAATAGTAGATATATCGAAAATTAAGTTTTTGGGTATTTTAATGTTTTTTTTAACCAACGTTGTTCTTTTATTGTTCCAAGAAATTTCCCAAATTGATAATTAAAATAACACAGAATGGGTTAAGGGGTGCTAATTATTACATTCATCTTTTAATGGGAAAATGATATCTTAAACTTTCGCAGTTACTCGCAATCGAAAATTTTAAGATATATTTTAACCATTTTGCAGTGAAATATAAGGTTTCCGAGAATTTCTGTTATTAGGAAATATATTATACCAACCGAGTTAATAAACTGGTGTCTCACTGTCAAATTTTAATGACTATACGTAATTATTTATGTTGTTAGGAAGCTATCGTTATTATTTGTAATTAATCTTGAATTTCATCTCGATATTTCAAGTCATACACAGGCATACATATTACACAGTCGCAGCTAAAGAAGGCCATTAAAATAAATTATGTAAAGGAAATTTATACTCTCATTGGCTTTGCTTTTATAACGGTCTTAAATTTTCACTGAATACAATTTAAATAAGTCTAATGGAAGGAAACGTAGATAACGAAGTTTCGTATCTTCAATCTAACCGCGAAGGCGACCACTAAGATGAAACTCCAGGCGCGGGTCCTTTGCGATATCTTACAGAAGGTCTTATAGC
Organism: Diachrysia chrysitis; assembly: GCA_932294365.1. NCBI lineage: Eukaryota > Metazoa > Arthropoda > Insecta > Lepidoptera > Noctuidae > Diachrysia > Diachrysia chrysitis. The sequence continues at coordinate 6,599,127 of OW028647.1, forward strand.
TATATTTTGTAATCTTTTCTCACAGAATTACTTTAAAAACAAATGTAATCTTGATGGAACGAAGGGCGGCAGGTAATGCTTTATTCAGGAATGTAAAGACTTATTACAAGTATTTTTTAAATAGTCATATCATGGGCAAACTCTTCTTTTTTTTGGCATTTAACCTTGCTAGGTAATTTTATAGGTCAATACGGTTCACAATATGGTAAGTAAACGTTATTGTTTATTTAATATCTAGTATTTATGTCAATCGATAAGCCGTACTATGACGGCTAATAGAGTGGAATGGATGGAGAAAACATTGTGCGCCAACCCCATGTAAATTGGGAAAAGGTTAGGAAGAAGAAGATGAGACATAGGGAGAGTTTAACAAGGTCACGTCGTGAGTGACCGACCCATGCATTAAAAACTAAATATTACTCTATTTATATCGAAACCGTCGATATTTTCGCATGAACTTCTGTCGCCGCAGGAAAAAACCAGGAAGAAAAGTTTTGCTTCCGATCGGCACAACGGGCGACTAGCGAAGCGCGCTCTCTATGCTTGCTTATGTATACTCTAAGCCTACGTCACTTAACTTTAAATTGTGTAAGATATTGCGACTTAGTTTAATTTTACCTTTGACCTAACTTACTACCAAAAGCTCTTTAGGAACGTATTAAAATTCAAAGATGAGTTTCAAAGTTTTACAGAGCACCGAGATCGACGTTAGGGTGAGGTTTTATTGCACAACAAAGTTTTATTTACTTCCTGTATTTATTATTTTTTAAAGTTTGATCGATTTAATTAACTATAATAAGACCATTATTAAATATAAATGTATGCTCCTGGTACCCAAATCTAAAACCATCTACAATTTACGAATGTCTAAATGGAAGGTAAAAAAGTTGTTATGTCTATTTTGCTTTTTTCCCGCCCACACGTTAAAACAAGTCTGAAAAAACAAAAACGAATTGTTTCACATCAGTGCTCGGAGGGCGACAAACAGAATACAGTAGCAAATGCGACATCGGAAATAGCTAACTACACAAAGGGACACACCTCAACGATGAACTAAGTCTAACTAATTGCGTCATAGAGAGGAAAAAGGGGAAATATTATCAGCATAGTAGCAAACATACAACTTCGTTTATTTTAGTTACATGGGATACCAGACAAAATTGCTTTATGAGATCTTATATTTCTCAGAATAAATTATACATTATCTTTAAGATTTAGCGGTAAAGCTGGGGATGTAGAACGTTTTCGTAGTAAACTTAATTATGTTAGTCCCTAAGATAAGTGGTGTTACTTTTAAGGTTACGTAAAATCATAAGATGATAATCAGGTTAAATAAAGCAATAATCAAGATAACAAAAATCATTTGCCTTGTTTATGATGATGTTTTTTATGGCGGAGCATTACTTGGCAATGGAGGCGAACGACCGATTACACCGATTCCTTTTCTGTAATGGTATTTTCGTACAAAACCTCATTATTTTTTTTTAAGTTACTAGATTTTTTAACGCGGTTTCATGGACGAAGCTAGTTTTGTATTATACTTATATAGAGTTACTGCTTTAATAATGGAAAGACTTACTTCACCGCAAAATCAGCGCGATTATGCTTTTGATGACTTGAATGTTCACTACCGACTTACGTCTGGGTTCGTACGCTTGGATCTTTATCACAGTTTTACTATAATTTTCCATATAAGTATTATGTAAAGTACTAGCTTTTTCCCGCGGCCCCACGTGGTTATCTGATAGCATATGTTCTTTCTTGGGATCCAAGCCAACCCGACAGACAGACTTACCTTATACACACAGACAGAGTTTATTTATAATAATAGGATGGATAAAATACTTTATACAGTAGGCTCTTTCTATTTAATGTACATACTCAAAGAATGATTACATTATGTCTAAATTTGGATTCTGTGTATCTTAAAACGGTTAAAAATATGTTACATAATTGGTAAAAACCTCTGGAGGCTCATCCAATTTGTCAAGCATTCATATTTACATAAATGCAGCTACAAATTAAAACTTTGTTTAGCTGAAAAACTTTTGCAAATGCTATAATTTTTGCATAAACTTGTCGTTTCAACACGTTCCACAACGAATGGTGTCAACGATACCTATAAAAAATGCATAACCACGAACTCGTAGTGCCGTTGCAACATAAACTGCAAACATTAATTTACATAAAATCATACTTAGTAACAGCATAAATCTTTGTTTCACATCCGAAACTACAAATAGTCAATTGATAATATAACTAGCCGCTTCCCGCACCTCCGCCCGCGTGGATATCGGTTATCGCGGCTATAAGTAGCCTAATTCCTTTCTCAGGCTCTGTGTACCTTAATTTAAATCGGTTCAGTAGTTTTGGCGTGAAAGCGCGACATACAGAGTTACTTTCGCATTTATAATAAAAGTAAGGATATTGTGTGGTAATTAGTACAAAAGATTTTGGATTAAATTAGATTAAAGTTTGTCAGATCAGTGCACGCCACTTACTATGAGCTCTTTAGGCAGTAGGTTCATTGCCTGTCTCTAGTTGACAATCCCAAGCAATGTTCAGTGGATAAATATAACGGTAAAAACGCAATTTAGTATTGGCTAACGTCGGTGACCAACGTCACCATTTACGTTGTAGTAAACCTAGTTGGAGATCGACTTTAGACGATACGAAATCTGTGTTAACACAAAGTTTTTAATAAAGCGATTATCGCTTTAGTTGACAAAAGCCATAAGTGTAAACGAGAGGCAGCTACGTGTAGTGTAGTGCGCCGTCTCGCTTTCACAACTGCTTTAAGGGTTCATGGTACAGGTACAGATCTGATCTGATCTTTTGTGATAAGCAAAAATACACATTGCGTCACAGTGCTAACGGAGTAAATACCTAATAAATAGATTTGAGTTTTAGCATGATACTAACATAGCTATGATTATAAGTATGCTCGCAAAGAGAAGTAACACTGACTTCATTAGGTACCAAAAGAATGTATAAAAGGTAAATTTAATACCTACACACACAGTCATGCGCGTCCCGTATAGTTAACGACTTAATATAATTATATTGAAGGTACTGAAACGTGACCTAATAACACCAGCCTCTCACTGCAGGGTTAAAATAACCTACTTTTTTATTTTCATACATAACCCTCATAGGTTATAATATTTATACAGCCTGCGAGCTATCGTGTTGGTACATGGCTCACTAATGAGTCCTACTACACTCTTGTACGCTGAATAAAACCCAGATTATACACAAGTATGGTGTGCAGAAAAAAAATGTATAAAAAATTATACTTTTTTTTACTGACTTGCTGAACTCTATTTCAAATTTTTGATAATATTTTTCAAATATTTTAATAAAACCGTACATTAATCAATCCATCAATTTTATTTTAACCAAAGTGCTTCATAATAAACGGATAGTCATAAGATTATACAAATTTTATCTGAAAGGAATATACTAGTCATCATTATCTCAAGCACTAAAGCATTAAAGCATTTCTTTTATGTTATTTTCCCTCAATTTACTTTGTAAATGACTTGCAAAAATGAAAAGCATTAATCACATTTTGTATAAGATTTTTTTAGGTATTTCTTTTCACAAGTTGATACCGTAAAAAATATTATATTCAGCTAATATTATTATATTGACACTGAAACAATACACGACGAGACGAAGTCGTTGGTATATTTAAATTGGAATTTTGCATTGCAATGCAATGAGGTTAGTTTGTCTTGAATATTTTTAAACGCTTGGAAGGTTAATTAAGCATCTTGAATATTTTCGCTACTTACTTAATTTAGTTTTTCTTGAAAACTGTCTTTTAAAATCTCATTATCATCATAAATTTCGGGCACCTTTACTTACATGCCTGCCAAATTATATAATTATAAGATTTGGCATTAATCATTTTCGAATTAAAATAATTTAAATCTAAAATAATTACTTTGTAAACCTATTGTTTTTACACTCGGTACCGTCATATAAGCGTGCCTACACAACAGTGAGTACTCATTCATTATCTCCACACATCTAAACTGCAATCAATACGAGCTGACATTTTAATGACAAGTCCTACACAAGTCTATATTGTACCATACAATGAACGAATTCACGTGTTTCTTTGATTTTTCAGTATCATTGACGATGTTTGAAGCTAAATATGTCAGTAATACAACGTATCAAAAAGAAATATTTGTTATTAAAATGAATTAATATAATATGATAGAATGAAGAAAGAATTTACATAGTTATCTCCTTTTTAACTAGTGATGAATTTATTCATTATTATCCTTACAACAATGGGTAAGACACAAAGTGATTAACAAAGAAGAAAACCTTTTCATTATTTATTTTTAGAGAGATTTCTTTAAATTTAATCTTTTGTACGAAAGTATAACTTTCTAAGAAACAAAATTACAAATAATTATGGTTTAGTAATATTACCACAATTGTTTCGCTATTATATGATTATTCGCTATTAATTTAGGAATATTAGTTATTGACATCAAATTCTCAAAATTTGGACTTTGTAGCACAGTCCAGACCGAATCTATTAGGGTATAAATATACGACGAAACGCTTCGAGTAAAGGTAGGTAGTTCCCTGCGCTTCCACTGTCTTGTCTTAGCGTGGGCACTACTATGACCCCAGATTGTGGAATAGTATAATTTAATCAAGTACTAAAATGCGCTCTACAATAAAATACCTACGTCTTTGTATATTCTATATTTTCTATGACTTCGGACGTACACGTACAGTCAATAGTGAAAAGCAATATAAATTTTCCTTTCAAAATTAATTAATATTATGTTTTACAGTAAACATGGTTCGTCCCAGCCCCACGGGGTTTGATCTGCAGTCAAGCAAGTGTAATTGGGTTGTTCCTGTGGGAAATTTTTAGAAAAGGCTGAACATCAAACTCGAATGCCTCTGTTGACTCTATTAAAGCGACTAAAGGTTATTCATTTGAAGTAATTTATTAATTTACTAGTATTAGTAATTTCAGTGTCGTGGTGGCCTAGTGATTCAATGAACGGATTTGTGTGCACAAGGCTGCAGGTTCTATCCCATTACAGGCAAGTACAAATGACTTTTTCAAAGTTATATGTACTTTCTTAATTATTTTAATACATCATTGACAATCGATGAAGGAAAACATCGTGAGGAAACCTGGATTCCAAAAATTGGAATATGAAATCGCCAACTCGCACTGAGCAAGCGTGGTGATCAATGCTCGTTCCTTCTCTATATAAGAAGAGGCCTGTATCCAGTAATGGGGCATTTATAGGCTGATATTATTATGTTATTATTATTAGTATTTTTTTATCTAGTACGCATTTATTCCGTTTACAAAGTACGTAGTACAGCCAGAAAAACAGCGTCTTTATTTCAACGTTGTAATTTTCACTTTAATAATTTATATGTTTTCTGTTAACAAAACTTTTATGTACAACAATAAACATTTTGTCTTTCAGAAACATTATAAAAGGAATAATTACATGATTTATGTCTGGCAGTCGGGCTTTGAAAAATTGTTTAGTTTTTTACATTGAGACATAATTTAATTAACTAGTGTCCATTGTCCCCTTTTTATATAAACCATGTTAAAAAAAATAACAAAACTTTTTAAATTTTAGACGGGTACCGGGTACGGGTGCGGGTGGTGTTACCACTTTGTAAAACAGCAGCCTTGTCTTTTTTTTTTAAATAGTATGTTTTTGACATCAACATCTCAAATTGTTTCCACTAATGTAAATACTCTTAATTTTTAGCTACATTAAGTACATAACTACCCCTAAAAAAAAAGCCTGCCAATGTTACAGAAATAATAATATTACGAAGCCTATGATACTTAGGTATAGGCATAAAAAAATACTCGTCTTCGGCCAGACGTAATGCCGGACTAGGCCTATAATACTTGTAATTCCGTCCCTTATTTTTTTGCTAACCTTACGTAATACAGTTTACCAAACACTAGTGGAAATTGAGTGTTAATTTCAATGCCATAAGATTGATTTTTGCAATTCCTTGTAAATCCTGACTTGGGGTTGACTGTACTGTATACTCATTAGCAAAAACTGAATAGAATTCTGTTTATGGCACTAGCTTTATATTACTTGATACGTCACGCCCTTTCTATTACGTCACGTCAAATTAAAAGGATTTTTCACGTCTAATAAAATATTTTGATAGATTGCTCTGAAAACGTAGGGCGTTATGAGATTAATTAATGTCAGTTCATTGTTAGTGAGATGAAAGGATCAAAAGCGGGTTATTTTTACATGACAGAGCCATATAATCTACGTATAATAGAAGATTCTTTATTACAGTCTTTAGTATTTATGTAATGTCGTTAACCAACACGTTATTATATTAAGTATGTCGGAAACGCTAGCGTTGTATTTAATGACAAGCGGATTAGGACATATTTATTTAGGTTATAATAAGATAGACATGTTTTCGGTATTAGAAATGCTTTGGAAAGTAGATAATAATTTAAAAGGGTCATTTGTACACTTACGTAGTTACACATTCTAAGGGTTTGGAAAAATAATGAGATTCGTCATCTTTTTACTTAGGAAAAGGAAAAAATATATAATAATATCAAAAAAGTACTACACTACTATAATACCAATACAAATTTATAATTGCTATATTAATGTAATTCAAATGAGCCATTACAAACCTACATAGGTATACGTGTAAGCTAATTTTAGATGTATAAATATTTATTTTCTCTTCTTGATTTCTAAAATGTTCACAAACAATTTCTTTATTCTGCAAAAGATATTCTGACATAAATACACAGAGAACGATCCGTGACAGCACCAAAAGAGACATAAAAGATTTCACATTGTAGGTGCTTTACATTATATAGGTACCTACCATGCATTCCATTTGAGATTAAAATTCCAGAATGTTTCAGAGGAACGTACCTACCTACCTACATACTTTTATATTTGAGAAACAAATTCAAAAAATTCGTGATTGAAAACATGATTTAATGTTTTATTAAAATGTTGTCTTTCTTTAATTCTTTAATAATAATTTGCTATAGGTAGAGCAAACAGAACAGACAGCAAATAGGTACCTATGATATTACTGACTGATATTCGTTTGTCATCTAAATTACATTACCATATCAAAGCACACGTAACAACATTAGCAACGAACGGTATGCTTAACTTCCATAATCAGTATGGAAATCAAGCGATATTACATCAGAATATATATTATCGTCGTCACAAGTACCTACGCGAACTTCAATTTTCCGCGAGTTAGCCCGGTATCATGCGATTTCGATAACGCTTCGAATACGCCAAATATTTTTGGTATTTATATTGGATTTATAAACTTTATCCTTATACAAAAATATGAATTTACTTTGACAATTCTATCAGCAAATAAAAGTTCAATAAAGACCGAGAACTTCCGAAAAAATCAACTTGTAGGAGGTCCGTAGTTATAGTTTACAAAAAATCTTGATTCATAGTAAATTTATTTATTTTAAGTGTTATTTAAATAATTTCAAATTTTTTTTCTCCCAAAAGTGCACAAAAATTCACATTTTCGTCAAGAAAATATTCTGAAAACTCGCTGTAAGCCGTGCAGTGCCGTTGCAAACAATTTCCGGGAATTTTGGCGTATAAATTCTCCTGGATGCTGTCATGTGCTGGGTACACTACCTGTAGTACACTAGAGTACAATTTTTAAACTCAACACATCATTCTGGTACGTGACTAGAACTCTGAGCCGTCCAATAATATGATTACATTGCCCCAACGTTTACTTTGCAGAGTAAAAATATTTGTTATAAGACATGTCGAAACATTTCTCTGTTATTTCTCTATGAGACTTCTTTTATTCGTATAGTGTTCTCACCTTTATATTTTCCATATTTTTTGCTTTTTATTTGAAGTTACTAATATTAGATTTTACGCGCTGTAAGTTCAATAAAGTAAATTATTGGACTATTGACGTGAACCCACTCCAGACACAAGCATAGTCAAAAGTGTATGGACACAAGCTTATTTAGCTTAGTTGGAGTTAACAAGATCGCTAGTAATGTGAATTCAACCCAAATTGTATAGTAATCTATTAAACAAAAAAAAATAGCATGGAAATAAATACAAACGACAAATTTTGCAAAGTTCCTCCGTTTGATAAATTCTTAAATAGAAACCCCGGAAACAAAAAACATTTCTCCTTTAAGTAAAAACAATAAGAAGAATATTCGCTATCAATACCGCTTTGATGTAGGTACCTACACAAACGATTCTAAAAACAAAACAAAGCGATTCGAATAAAAAAAGTGTCACCTCCTATTCAATCTTCATCATTGACGATTTCCAAATCGACTACCAAACGCCTCAGCGATGCATCGAGAACATTCAGGTAAAAGAAGAAAGGAACGAAGGGCAAACGGTGTAAATAATTCATGAGTGCCCATTCTAACGTAATGTTCGGGTCTGAATATTGTAACGGGTAGTTACGGATTGAGCCAGATAATGGTACAGTGACAGGTTTGTCGCTAACCTTTCTAAGAAGTGATCGCATTATATACGAATGTATAAGGCAAATTTACTGACAGACTGTAAATTATTAGCCTTACTTTCGTTTTCAAGGTTTTTTTTATATTCTATAATAATAATATCTTGGGACAACTCACACACGGCCATCTGATCCCAAACTACGCAGTCTGTATTATGGCAACCAGGTGAACCAGGCAACTGATAAACATACTTATATTATTCTAAATACATAATATATATAATAGATAAATTACACCCATTCTACTAATAAAATCATGCCGCAATATAGCATTCGGTACTAATGCGGTTGTTAACGAACACAACATTTATGTAAACCTATTTTTTGTCCTAATAAATCACGAGAATTATTTTGCGAAAAAACTTCAATCAAGAAATATTGTTCTATATCTACTATTAAAGATCCATCTGGCACCCAAGATGTTAGAAAGTTGGTGCGACAGTTGACTGGAACCAAAGATTAATTGCCAAACGATTGCCAAATCAATAGTTGGCCCAGGTTGGTTCTTTACTTGCGCACAATTAATTTTAAAGTCATTCATGCACGAACTCTTTCCACGATTTACTTTTATTACTACGTATGGTCAGGGATAGAATTATCAATTTGATTTTTCGTTTTTCATTCCTATTATACTTCATGAAGTTCTTGCGAACATCAAATATTACTTTAATATCTACAAAATAAACTATAAAGAATATCTTGAGAGGGAGAAAGTTGTGAGATAATGGAAATTCAATAAGTGCCAGACAATGTTATTGGCCGTCTTTATTCAGCAATTGGTCGGGCATTTGGCGACACAATCTAAGCAAATAAATAGTTTATGTGTTTCACAGATGTGTGATCTTTTTGTTCTTCAATTATCTAGAGCCAAATATTTAAGAAAATCTAGATTAGTTACAACTTTTATAACTGTTGAAAGGTACGTTTTTTTTTCGTATTCTGCTCTTACTATCATGGTGCAAGAGATATTTGTTAAATGCCACAATGTCCACAATATTTACCTGATATGTGCCTACTATAATCTTTCTTCATTTCATTTTATTTAAACTGAGCCTTTTCATAGTAAATGAGCTGTGAAATTTTTGTTATAAAAAAGTAGATTTGGTCCTCGGGATAGGTACTGACAATGATGGGCTATTTAAAAGTCTAAGTCGTTAAGTCATTCCCAGATCTTACATACTTTATTTATTAAACTCCATTAATACCCGTGTACAGAATGTATGCATTAAAAATATTTGTGTTACTTAAATTATTATTCTTGACGATCTTAATGCACTACATTAGAGGTGCGGACTATTTTGTTTTTATTTTATACGTCACAGATTATATTAGACACCAAGTTTTATTTTTGTAATTTAACAAACAATGAGGAAGATAGTGAATGGAAATGTGAAAAAATGCGCGACGTCACTTGTAGCTACAATTTTTACCCTCACGTAGCGTCGCATGCCCCCACTCCTGAACTGTAAACCGCTTTAAATTTGTCATTTTTCAATGATTTGATAGAAAAAAAAAAAAAAATATATATTTATTCTTTTTTTATCTATCCGATGCACAAAAGGAAGGAAATATTTATTTAAATTTCCTTTTCATATCCAGTCCGTACCCCTATTACATGTACCTAAATGGTCTTTCCTGTCAGCCACACTTAATTAAAATGTTACTTAATTTTTATTTCTATTTATTTTCTTTTTCACGCGTGATCTGCTCGTGCTGAATCTCTTTATACTGCACTCTGCTTCTAAACAAAACTTTTTCACTGCAGAATTAAAAGCCTATTACGACGGAACAGCAAACAAGAATCTACAAATCAATAGAAGGTTAAGTCAATACCAACTTACTTTATCAATTAGAGTTTACTGACCGTTGGGAATACTCTGCAAACTACCAAACATTGCACAGTTCACAAACTTTGAGATACTTGCAACTGACGCGAGGATCATTCTTGTACAGGGGCTCTAGGGGTAGTCTACATGAATATTCCTTTCTGAGACTAGACACATAAATATTAATTTACCTCTCTTTATGACTTAAGAGTCTTTTTAATGTAACTACAGAAACATTAATGAAGGTAATATGTATATATATTACTAGTTGTAGCCCGCGGCTCCGCCCGCGTGGATGTTATCAAGGCAAAAAGTAGCTTATGTCCTTTCTCAGGCTCTAGACTATCTGTGTACCAAATTTCATTCTAATTGTTTCAGTAGTTTTGGAAACGCGACAGAGAGACAGTTACTTTCGCATTTATAATATTAGTAAGGATTTAATAGCACGTTAAGCTGTTGGTCCCGACTATCATAATTACTTTGATCTTTGACATTGTTAAGTCGTTACAACTCTGACAACCAATGCTACTATGGAAAACTGCGTTACCCGATAAATAGCGTTGTGAAGGTCAGATAGGCAGTCGATCCATGTAAAATACGGTATTCAGCTGAATTCGGTGGTACTGGAAGTCGACCCCAACATAGTTTGGGAAAAGGCTAGGCAGATGAAGAAGTAACGATTTCATAATATTATTTCAAAATTTCTTTCGGAAAGAATATATGTAAGTAGGTACATATTTTATAAAAAATGTGATACTTAACTTCAGGAGGACGTGCAGCTGTTTGCTTATAAACGAAGGTAATAACATAATACGAGCAACCATCCGCACGCCAAGTGCAGTGATTACGAAAATTACCCCACTGGGCTGAACTCAGTAGCATCAGAGGAACAATAGACCAAGTAGGTAGGTCGTAGGAAAGCCATTTTTAACAAAAAAACTTCTTTAATCAAATTCTATCGGTTGTTCAAGGCTACATTTTTTTTAGTCTGTGGACTTTGATTTTATTTAAACAAATAAATTTTATTGCTTAACCCTCGAATTCTGAAACGCAACTTAAATTTAAGACGCTCTTAAATGTCCCTATGTAGCTACATTACGCCTTAAAGAGACAGTGACAGGATGAGACTTACGGAATACTAATTGACTTTTCAGTATTCGGCCATACAGTCTCCATTATATGTTTTTACCTACCGATTAAAAGGCCATTAACTTAAAAAAAAGTTGCACACATTTGTATTTCAAATTTTAATTTCAAGACATAAAAACTTTATAGGTTAGTTACGTATGTCGTTGGCTCGTCTTTAGAAACTCTGATCTGGTTCACCTCATGAGGTAGTGCAAACTGAGTTACCTGCAGTTGGCGTCTGGCTGTGCATACAAGCATTTAAATATAAGACGGGAGCATGCAATGCTTGGAAAATATAAGCATCTGGAATAGTGAAATAATCGTCGTGAAAATTATCCTGTCTGACTTGAATTTTACGTACGAAGTAACCTATAAAAAAATTATTACCTACCCTGAATGGTAACTTAGTACATACACTAAATTTAATTATGTAGGTACTCTACTAAAATGTATGCCTACACTTGTGGACCTAGGCATATATTGAAGGAACCCTAATTATCTGTGATTTAATATATGTTCTAGGTACTTAGCACAAACAAAGTTGCCTAGTCGCTTCGTTAACGTAATCTAAGAACATTACACAGTAAATACAAAGGACCGAACACAAAGACACAATGATTATTTCTATAGTTAGAAGCTCTTGATCTCGGCCTCGTACCGAGCTTAACTGGAGAATCGCTTTAGGATTAGCCACGAAACGCTTTACACAGAGTTCTCGGCACGAATTTCACCCTCTATGTTTTCAAATCGGATAATATTCTCCTTTGAATTCCGTATATGCATGCTATGCCTCTTCGCTTTGTGGTTTGAAACGTAAATTGCTGCCTGTTTGCACACGAGGCGACGCAATAGGGATGTTTCCTGGGTATAAAAAGTTAAAATCTATTTAGTCCGTCAGTTAGATAATAAAAAAATATTAGACACGTATTTTTTCTTTTATCAATACAATAAAAAAATACAAAGATACACTGCTTTAAAGTTTTGGAGTGGGGGCTCCACGCCTCGCTAAAAATCGTAGCGAGGAGTGACGTCACGCGTAATTTCCGTTCTCTGTATTTTGATCATTTTTGTTTGCAGGAAAAAAGAAAAAATAGGTACGTGTCCAATAAAATTCATTATTCTACAAGACGGACATTAAAAAAAAATAGGAAACATGCCTATTCTCCGATACACTATGATATTAGTATCCAACGAAGCGTTCCTATGTAAAAAAATAAGTGAACTATAGAGTGCGCATATCTAGGATAAACTGTATGCACTAGTACGAACAAGTGTTGTCGTAAAACTAGTGTCAAAAGTGAGAGTGCCGTTTTATTAAAAATATCTCAAAACCTATTAATACCCTAATAATATCGGAACCATCGATATTTGTGCATAAGCGTATATCGTCACACGGAAATTCACTTAAATCACTAAACGAGCGTAGTACTTACAGCTAAGAATTTGCTTACACTCGGCACAAGGGGCTAGGATGGACTAGCGATGCGCGCACTCTATACTTATCATGTTTACTCTAATGGCCTTATTAATAAGAATCTCGACTGCGATTAGCGATTGCTTAGCAGATTGTATATTCAATTTTTCTATAGAGAATTTAAAATTAGAATTTGTTAATCCGTTGTTAAGCTCCATCGCGACTTTTATTAATAAGGCCATAAGGGTTTGTATTGTATGGCGGTAATTGCTTGGATACTAAAATCGACGGGTAGGGAGGACTTGCGTCGCCTCGTGTACGAACAGACTTAAGAGAGATCCCAACATAGACGTTGCTTTAATTTGCCCGACTTAGAGCCTTTTGACGCCGTGAACTGTTGCCCCGTTACAATCTGTGCCATTTCCGTTGAAAAATTAGGTAATTTATTCAAACCGGGTTGGTACGCTGAAAAGATGTTGGTGATGTGTCACAAGCAAAGAAAGAAGGGTGAGATGAATAATAATTATGTAAAAAGTTAACACAAGACCAAAAAGGTCCCATGCATCACATGCAAAAGTAACTCTGTCTGTCTTTGTGTCTGTCGCGCTTTCACGCCAAAACTAATGAACCGATTTAAATAAAATTTGCGACATCCACGCGGGCGGAGCTGCGGGAAACAGCTAGTATACTATAGTTCTATTACTTATAAGTACTTATTATGGAAGCTGCCTTAGCTTCGCTAATTTTGTTTTTCTTTTGTACCCTTTTAACAAGGGTTCGGCATGTTAAGAAAAGCATAATAATATTATCTATGTGTACTTATCAGCTTTATAACAGTATGAGAAAGAGTTTATCTACGAGTATATCCGCGGTCCGTGAAGGAATTTGGTCTTTTGGGATTTGGCATTTAATTTTGAGATTTTGGGACTTTATTCTCCATCGACTACCGAAGTAAGTACCTGTTTACGTCTAAATCCGTAAAAGCTTAAAATCCTAGAGTAGATAGTTATACAGTAGGTGTTATCCCCAATGGACTTTCGTGTAGTATACGTACGTACGTGTATATAGTACGTACGTAATCGAATTCGAAATAACTTCTAAGTAAATTTCAGTGGATTACTTATGTGTACTTTGTAGATTTTCATTGTATATGCCTACTTTTAACATAACTCAATTATAGAATACTTATCTACCATTATATAGGTAATTCTACTTTCTTTGACAACATTACTAATAAACAAAATATAATAGGTAAATAGGGTGTTTATAATTTGGTAGCTCAGGCAGGTTTGATTAATTCATTTTTTGAGGGGCAGAATCACAGAGTACAGTAATATGGTGGAATGTTTGCAGGTCGAGTCTTATTCGCATTGTTTCTTAGGAGTTTGTGCAAAACTTTCGTCGTTGAATAAAGGATCTGACAAAAAATCTTCTTTTGATTCGTTAATTCACATTTACTATGAAAAGTGTAGATAGGTTATAGTTGAGGTTTGAGTTTGACGTATGTAATTTGATTCGTTCTCTTTGTGTTTAAACGAATCATCTATTGTAGCAGCGATATACTTTCTTTAGTAACTGCTTGTTACAGAAATTAATGGTCTTATTATCTCTCGGTGTCATTCAGTGTAAAAAATATATCTTGGTTACTTTTCCATTTTTAAAGCAGCACAACAGATCACAGTTTATGAGGGTACACATAAAATTGCTAAATAATACAAGATAAATTCATACGTCCATATCATTTTATTCTCACAAGAAAAAACGTTAACGGATCTCTTAAAAATTACAATAACGAAAGAATTATCCACAGCTAACGAACACATAGCTGCATAATACGATATATTTACAATTAAGCTCTTTGGCTTCTAAAAGAATTTACAAAAAAAACTTTAAAAAAATCTTAATACACTTGCGGAACCAAGTAACGCAACATAACATAATTTAAAATTATCAATAAAATTTCAACAGAGGACTTAAATAAAATAATGTTAAAATTCACTATACAAAGTGCTCAGAAATTCTAATGTGTTTTTTTTTTTTTACAATTGTGTCGAATACTGCGTCGGTAAACGAATTTATCGCTAAATGTACAAACAAAACTTAAATTTCTCATTTTCGTAAATTAAATTGATTCAATTTCTATTTAAGTAACATTTACAAGACGATTACGAGAAATGTAACGTTTTAATTAAAAATAATCAATAAGTAATAATTAATTGTAGATTTAATTGTACAAAGCCCTCTTAGGGATAGCCAAGAAAATATTATATCGCTTAAAATGTACAATTCAGTCCACGACCTGTGGTAGACAAAATATGGCCTCAAAAATAAAGAACAATTAAATTATAATGAATTTACACCTTAAGGCATTAAATACAACAGCGGGACGGTGACCAACAGAATTATTACACAATCATATAAATTACACAGAACTGTATTGTGTTGTTTGTATAATATCAGATAAATTTCCTAAGCAATCCTCGTGGGTAATCCTACAGGCCGCGGCCTAAATACTGTACGACAATTGCAAATATAAAGTAATATTTTTACCTCTCAATATTTAAAAAGTCCTGTTCCAAAAGTGAACTGTTATTGAAATAAGATTTATCTTTACGATGTGCAGATACATAATATTTTGCTTTTCGTATAATGCAGTTTATTTTCAATATCAGTTCATTTTCAGAACATAATAAATCCGAATTTATTACAACTGTAATAACAGAAAGCACGAACATCTAAGAGATTAATCCTAAAACGCGATATTACAATGAAATACTATACAAATTGGAAATAAGACAATAGTCCAGGAGCTTGTGATGCATGTAAAATATTTTTAGTGTACTATAGCTCCTGGCCTATAGTCGAGAAGCGTACTACCTAAAAGTAGGCACAGAAGGGTCAGTACATTTTGGTTTATTAAGGGAGACCTTAAGTATATCACATCGACTATTTAGCCCTCGGGGTGTTGTATACTTTACAAATGGAATGTTAAATGTCCGTTATCCATTAATTGTGGCGATTAAATTCATATTTTTTTAAATCATTTTGGTATTAAATATATAAATTAAGTCGATACACAAAGCATTATTATAGTTAATAGTAACTGTATTGCTGGTAGTTCTATATTATTAACATACATTATTACTACGATATTGCAAAAGTAAAGCGCTTATTACACTGTTCAATTTGTATTAAAGCTAAATAGGAAATCGGAAGAATTAATTGAAGTTATATTCCGATTAAAGGTTCCAAGAACTTCCTAAATTGAGTTCCCACAAATTGAAGTGTAATAAGCGCTTAATAAATATACATATTTCGTAAATAAATATATTTAAATCGTTTGACAACACCACTTAATGAAGAACGGACGCCACACCCAAGGGCTCTAGGGTAAAGCATGAGAAATTACATCTAAGTTATCCTATACCCTACAAATAGCATTGAGCTGAGATCTCGCTTCTAAACGATTAGTATCTATACTAAACTGTGACTTTTATGGAAATTGTTATGGTTATAATAAGTACCGGTTTCTTGATGATCTGAGAAAATGTTACTGGCTTTAAATTAACCTATCATCGGACTCTTTCTTCAATAATTTACTATGCAACCATAATATTTTCTTTAAGGGAATACCATAGGAAATCCAACAACCAATAGCATTTCCTCAGTCACATTACATATGCAAGTATGCACATATCTATAAATCTATATTAAACGTCGACTATCGATTATTTCAAACCGGATCTCTTCAGAAGAGTTGAATAGGTATCAACCTAAATCTGAGCGATTCTACATTCGCATAGTCAATACGGTACTTATTTGGTACTAAATCCGTAGTGTCACGTAGACTAGTTTTTCTAGATATAATTACGTACCTATGCCTGTGATAGCATTAGCTTACATTATCGGTAGCCCACTAAAACGGTATCGATACCGTGATTGCAATGATGTAACTTGTAACTATAAACTTGTATTAAGTTTCTAAATTTACAAAAGGAAAGAAAGTAAGTGATTTTTATTACAAACTTTACACCGAAACAAACGAGAAACACCTAACTTTTTTTTTAATATAAGTCTTCCTATTTAATTTGCGTATTTATTGTGAACAATAATTGTGATCTAAAATACAATTGGTACCTAATCTAGAACACTAGAAAAAAATTGTATTAAAAATTTGAACTATAAACACCGGATATGTAGACTGTAATACGTAATGAAAAAAATATAGAAAAGCTGTTCACACTTATCGCTTTTACTGCAAAATTTTCAAAGGAGTTACAATATTGATTTATTTAAATAGTTTTTTTTACTTGCAGATATGGTCAAGAGATGAATAAATAAATAAATGTGTAAAACATCATCACATACATTGCTCTGAACCCAAAGAAAGTAACGAAGGTAAACACCCAGACTCGAGACAATATAGAAAATTAGTTTTCTACATTGACAGGTCCAGGGATCGAACACGGGACTTCAGAGCTAGCGACTCCATGAAACCCAGTCTGTACGCCACTCGACCACGGAGGTCGTCTTTGAACAACAAACGGGCGAAACTGAGTATCCAGACTGTTGGCCATTGACTTCATAAAACAAAACATATTCACATGAAAACCTAAGGTAAGAAGTATACCATCAAATACTATTCTTTTTTTTACTATTTTAATTGCGATAAGTGATTCCAGCCTTTACTACCTCTATTCAGTCCACAGACTAAACAAAGACACCGAAATATACACATTTTATTCCACTAACAATTGTCTAATTTAATTAACTTTTAAATTGACAGACACATAATTTTAACAAATTTTAATATTTTTTTCTATGAATCAGAGATTACGTCAAGGGTACCGTCAGTCGTGTGTAATATGTATACATTTAACATATTAAAACACTACACATATTATACAAAAATGTGGCCCGCAGTTTTGTAGGTATTACTTTCTGTGCACGAAATAGCCAAGTTAAATTGTTTAGTCCTTGTAAATCCCCGATGCATGTACTAGCAATAACTTTATTTGAAAAGATCTGAATAGGACTAGAATTAGCACCCCTATCTTCAATCGAGTTTTTATCGACAACTCCACAACCGCTATCATCCGAATCGGGCAATAATTTATAATTTAATTTATTGAATATACCTACTGTCTTTTGAGTAAATTCCAATTCTAATTAACCCTTCTATTTCTATTTTTCTAGATAGAAGTATAAGTTACATAGAAAAAGCAAATTTTTGCTTCAGTAAGCAATCGTTCATCACTGGGATTGCAAAACAAAAATAAAACAACAAAAATTTAGCAAAAGAATGTCATCCTACTATTTTTACTACAATGATCAACATTGAAATACTGAAAACACTATTTTACATTAATTTTCTATGAGCAAACAACGTTGCCTACAAAACTGCAGTACACAATACTATTTAGTATAATTTATACCTTCCCGGTAATAACTTCAGTCACAATATAACATTTACTTCAAAACCGACATCAATAGAATTATAGAAAAAAAACCGTATTACACTACGCTACCGCACTTTCCATTCGTTAGAGATAAGTTAGGGCCGAGGGAGGGTCTGCCGAGTGTGTTGTGTCCGAAGCCGGCGATGCCGCCGCCATTGTGGGAGGTTAAGGAATCATACCCGTTCATGTACTGATTGTTTTGTAGCCCGATGAGGAGTTCTACGAGGGCCTTGCTAGCGCTTTGAGCGTTAAGTAGTTCGAAGATGATGCAGTTGCATTCAGGTTCAGGGTTCTTAAGGGAGCTCTTGGTGCTGGAGTTGGAGCTGGTGGAGTTGGTGGCGGAACTGTTGGTGCTGACGGGCGGGTTGGGGTGCAGAGGGCAGGCCAGCTGCAGGGTCTTCGGGTACTGCGTGGGGATGCCCGACAGGTGGTTGGCGGCCGCTCGCGCGTAGAACACGCACGTGTGCCCGTCCGCGTCCGGGTAGTTGGGGTTGCCGTTGTGCTGTAGACAAAAAAGTAATTGGTTAGTTGAGTATTTCATAAGCAGCGTGCGCGGCGAAGGGTCACTCTATTGCCTAATATTCAAAACTTTTATCCATCGCTACTGGCCACAATGTGCTGCCCTTTAAAGTTTAGTTTAGTATCTTGCCTATCGGCTAGAAATGCAGTTAACAAATGATTGGACCATTGCGCTATAGGTTGAAGTTGATACCTCGGTATATGCATGCATTATTATGATTCGCAGACATTTGTTTGGAGTGTACGCACCCATATGAGCAGCTGCGCGGCGGCGAGGTCCCCGGCGGCGGCGGCGGCGCGCAGGGCGAGGGCGCGCTCGGGGGGCGCGGGGGCGCGCGGCGGGGGCGCGGCCAGCGCGCGGGCCAGCGCGGACACGCCGCCGCGCGCCCCGCCCGTGCGCAGCGCCTCCGCTCCCGCCGCCGACACCTCGCTGCTAATGAAAGCTCGCCGCTCGTACTTTAGACGAATCCACCTGGTGAATAAATATAAATAGTGTTAAAAAGTGGAAACCTGTAAATCGCCATATATAAAAAAGCTTCTGCACTTCGGACGACAGGCACAGAAAACAGGCGAGGCTTGACATAGACATAAGAAATGAAAACATTTTTTAATATTATAATACGAAAAGAGAGTGAGTTTAGGTAAGGTTAAGTAGGTCTTAGAAAGTAGGTAGGATAATTAGGTAGGGTATATAGGTAAGTAGGTAGGATATGGTAGGATATGTAAATAAGTAGATAAGTAGGTAGGGTAGGTAGGGTAGGTAGGGTAGGTAGGGTAGGTAGGGTAGGAAGGGTAGACCTAGGGTAGGTAGGTGGGTAGGGAATGTGGGTAGGTAGGCAGGTAGGGAATTTAGGTAGGTAGGTAGGTAGGAAATGTAGGTAGGTAGGTAGGAAATGTAGGTAGGTAGGGAAAGTAGAGAGGTAGGGAGGTACGAAAAGTAGGTAGGCAGGTATAAAATGTAGGGAGGTAGGAAAAGTAGGTAGGTAGGTGGGTAGGGAATGTGGGTAGATAGGCAGGTAGGGAATTTAGGTAGGTAGGTAGGTAGGAAATGTAGGTAGGTAGGTAGGAAATGTAGGTAGGTAGGGAAAGTAGAGAGGTAGGGAGGTACGAAAAGTAGGTAGGCAGGTATGAAATGTAGGGAGGTAGGAAAAGTAGGTAGGTAGGTAGGTAGGAAAAGTAGGTAGGTAGGTAGGTAGGAAATGTAGGTAGGTAGGTAGGTAGGAAATGTAGGTAGGTAGGTAGGTAGGAAATGTAGGTAGGTAGGTAGGTAGGAAATGTAGGTAGGTAGGTAGGAAATGTAGGTAGGTAGGGAATGTAGGGAGGTAGGGAGGTAGGGAAGTAGGAAAAGTAGGTAGGCAGGTAGGGTAGTTAGGGTAGGTAAGGTAGGTAGGTTAGGTAGGACAGGTAGGATAGGTAGGTAGGTAGGGTCGGTAGGGTAGGTAGGGTAGGTAGGGTAGGTAGGTGGGTAGGGAATGTGGGTAGGTAGGCAGGTAGGGAATGTGGGTAGGTAGGCAGGTAGGGAATGTAGGTAGGTAGGTAGGTAGGTAGGTAGGTAGGAAATGTAGGTAGGTAGGGAATGTAGGGAGGCAGGGAAGTAGGAAAAGTAGGTAGGCAGGTAGGGTAGTTAGGGTAGGTAAGGTAGGTAGGTTAGGTAGGACAGGTAGGATAGGTAGGTAGGTAGGGTCGGTAGGGTAGGTAAGGTAGGTGGGTTAGGTAGGTAGGGTAGGTAGGACAGGTAGGATAGGTAGGGTAGGAAGGGTAGGTAGGGTAGGGAATGTGGGTAGGGGCAAGTAGGAAATGTAGATAGGTAGGTAGGAAATGTAGGTAGGTAGGGAATGTAGGGAGGTAGGGAGGTAGGAAAAGTAGGTAGGCAGGTAGGGTAGGTAGGGTAGTTAGGGTAGGTAAGGTAGGTAGGTTAGGTAGGGTAGGTAGGGTAGGTAGGTGGGTAGGGAATGTGGGTAGGTAGGCAGATAGGGAATGTAGGTAGGTAGGTAGGAAATGTAGGTAGATAGGGAATGTGGGTAGGTAGGGAATGTAGGGAGGTAGGGAAAGTAGGTAGGTAGGTAGGTATGGAAGGTAGGTAGGTAGGTAGGGTAGGTCAGTTACCGGAGCGCAGCCGCGGGCACAGCTAGTATTTTATAGTTGCTAAGAAAAACTGAAATCATAAGAGCTAAAATAAAATTTTATAACGCCTTACCATGATAGCACAAAACCTAAGACCGATTTTCACTTGTCATGACAAGCGTGATATATTTTCCCTGAACATGCAAAGGTAATTACAATAACAAAGCAAAAACAGTCAACAAATAGTAATAATTTCCCGTTTACTTTATATACTTTGAATTATATCGTATTTTACCTTTTATTACTTAGCATAATAATGGCGAGATTGCGTTCCCGATTAATCTTTATGACTTAATAGCTTGATAGTATCTCAGAAAAATAATAAGAATGAATAAGTTGAATAAATAAAAATGGCAATTTAATAGGAAAAAGATGCATAAAAATAGTTTAATAAATCAATGACTTATATTCGCATAAACCTCAATAATCATTAACGTAATAAATATTGACGCAACCCTTATTGCTTAGATAATACAATTAATTTACAAGGGCTATGATTTTAAGGTATACATACACAAGCATAGAGTGCGCGCATCGCTAGTAACCCGTTGTGCTTATCGTAAGCAAAATTCTATCTGTAAGTACTACGCTCGTTTACTGATTTAAGTGATTTTCCGTATGATTTATGCCATAATATCGATGGTTCCGATATTATATGGGTAATATTACGATATGACATAATATTAAAAAAAAAACGGTACGCCTAAATAATTTTACGACTGTCTTGTTCATACTGGTGCTCACAATTTATACTCTGTTAGACGCACTCTATAGTTTACTTATTTATACTCTAAAGTTGTGCTACTTTCTTTGTCCGTATGCTATTTGTAGATGTACGTATACGATATGATATTTAATCGGGCAAGTCGAACGCAACAATATAATTATCGTAATCTTTAAAGTTTTATCACAAATATAATTGTAATCATTATAATTAGGTTTCAAATTCACCTTGAGTAATACCCGATAACAGAATACCTAGAACTCAGGAAAACATATTGTTTTAAAAATGTATGAGGGTGTTCCCAAACTTGATATCGCGGCATCGGCTTAAGGCGATTACGTATCACCGCAGCACACAACTCACATTAAGACGATCAGTCGTCGCAACGTCTAATAATGAAATCGGTCATCGATTTATTTAAAAATACCTTCGCCGGGGATGTATAGGCGATTCCGCGTCGTTGTTTGGGGAACGCTATCCGATTTTTTAAGAAACTAGCTGCACCTGCGTTGCTATGCCACTTCTGTGTTTATTTTTGTTCAGAAACCCTCTCAGGCGTCATGAGAAGACGAAAAGTTTCATCAAAATGTTTATTCGTTTCGGCAAGCATATATGACAAACATCCATTTTTATATATCTAAGAATTTCAGAAGAGGGAAGATGCTATTGCAACGAAAAGTTGAAGCCAATTTCAGTAATTGTAAAGAACTTTAGTACCTTTCAACATTACAATATTAGTAGGATAAATACCTTTCTTTCTCTTCCCGACTAGATGTGGCCATTGGTTTCACATGGCCCCTCAGATCAGCCTCCCATATTGAGTTCGCGAGATCATTGCCCAGAGACACCATTACGCTGACATGACTCAATCTGTAATAACAAAAATATACTTTAACTCACAAAAGCAAAGACAACAGCAAGAAAAACTAAAAAAAATGGTACATTTTTGTTTTTAGATTCTGTTAAAACTGGAAATGATGTGAAGAAATACTTACGGCCACTCATCGAGATCCAACGATCGTACTCGTGATATATGAGATCCTAGATTCCTATGTACGCCTGAACATTCAATGCATATGAGTACGCCCAGGTTTAAGCTTGCCCAGTCGGGATCTGTAAGTGACAAAAACATGTTATGTAGTTTATAAATGGCTTAATAATATTAAATAATGTTTTAACAATTGTCTACGGGTTTTCCTTATTGGAAAGCTACAATGATTTAAGTTACGATCAAGGTTCTTTAAGTTCAGTTTTAAATGCAGGATTGTATATCCAAGCGAGACAAAGGATTTTTTATATTCTTTCTTTAAAACTAGTAAACTGATTAACACAGATACCATTTTTTAAAGAAATAGGTACTTGAACTATTGTGAAGGGTAAGTCATCCCAATTCCCGGTAAGAAATTTTTCGTAACTTATTCCGATGTTTTCATGGTTATCTAGTGTTCGAGGTGGAGATGAATCCACAAATCAGATTATTAAAATCAGTCCACCCGTTCTTGAGTTTTAAATAGTGTAACTAACTTTGTTTTATATATATAGAAGATAGATATGAGCGGTATAAGAAGACTCCACACAAGAACACCCTACAATAAGACAAGTAATAAAGCTAGCAAGTGTTACCAGCAGCTCCACAATCACAGCACTTGTCGTTCCCGTGCACGCGGCGTATGTAGTAGGTGGCGCGCACGTCGCCCGTCGAGTTCGCACCCGTCGGCATCGGCTGCCGGGACGTCTGCAAGTCAACACGAAAGTGTTCTTAAATTTTAAAGCTATTTTATGCTCTGTATATGACGTAAAAAGGGATAATATTATTCGTTGATCTGTGCCTCAGAAAGCATCAAAGCACGTAACATAACCGTTGACCTCAGCTCTTGTGCCTGATCACTCTCCGATTATCTTTTCATAAAAAAAAAGGAATAGAGAGTGCAACTATGTTTTGTTAATTTAGTTAAGTATCTTCTGCGTAGATTGCTAATCGATATTGAGAGAAGCTGCCGTGACAGAAGTTCAGTCAGGAGGACAGACTTCCTTGCCAGGGACCGCGGTAGATGCCTGAAATGGTTTCCAGGAAGTCCATGATGATTTCTCCGGGTTAAAAAAGGGAGTCTGTACGTACCCGTCCCTGCAGCGAGGCGAGTATCTGCGCCTCGACGGCGGCGACCCAGGCGTCCCGCTCGGCCGCCGCCGCGCCCGCGCCCGCCGCGCCCCCCGCGCCCCCGCACACCTCCCAGCGCCAGCGCTTGCCGTCCAGGCTCACTATCGTGAACTCACACGAAGTTGCGTATTCACCGTCTACAAACACAAAAGTACTTTAATGGATGTTGAAACAAGTTGTAAGATTTAGTAGAAGTGGACTAAGCATAGTTTGTACTATAAACTTTATAGAGTGAAATCATTTGTGTAGATTGAAACATTAATAAATTTTAATAATACTACCATATTTATATGCATCGTTTGTCAAACTGTATTTTATTTGTAAAATACACCGACCACTAAATTAACGCGGTAACTGAAAATGTAAAGTTGTTTTTTTTTTATCTGACCGTAGAAATCTAATGCTAGTTTTTTGGTCTTTGTATACACAAGAAGAAAGTTTGGTCAGGACCACTGTACAAATAAGAAATTGCACCCTTAAAATATTTTTTTAATACGAGAAAATTTCATAAAACTCACCTTCATCACCATCTTTCTTAACACCACTGCTCTTCATCCGTCGATGTCGCTTTTTGACATGTGGCGTATCCTTATCCTGACCATTAGTTGAGCCGACCTCTACTTCCGAAGCAAGGGACTGCCGGCTCGTGGCAGGTTCCTTCATAGTTTCAAATGCTGAGAGCAACGCTTTGTCTGTTGCCCGCGTTGGCTTGTCTTTGTATCCTGATAATATAAAGATTAATTTTCACATACTGGGTTGACTTACAGAAGCAACCATAAAATCTCTGATAGGTCTGAATCTTGATGAAACGAGATGCCCTGCAGCTTAGATTCACAAAAATCTGACATCCATGCAGACAGAGCCCCGAGTAAAAGCGAGTTTAAAAAAATATATAGTGAAAGGTTTGATACATACCAATTGAAAGTCCTCCAATACTATCGTGTATGTCGAGACTGCTGTACGCATTATAACCAGGCACAGTTGTGATGATGGATTTGGACCCTCTGGGTTTCTGACCCGGAACCTTTACAGTTACGTACTGTAATGAGATCTCCTTTCCGTTTACATCTTCCATGTAGTCCTGAAATTTTCAATAATCATCAATACATAATTAATATAAAAGTAAAGGTAACACCTTTACTTTCATATTTTACGGTTCAAGAAGTTCTTAGGAACTCCAGAGTTTACGAAAAATGCAATATGATAGTAAATCTAAAATTCGAGCCGAAATTCATAATTAAATACTGTGATATACTTACATGTAAGCTCGGATGATAAGTTAGCCTCCCATCGTCACACAAAGTGACATATTTCTTCTTCCATTCTTTGTTTAATGCCTTACTACTCTTCTTGTACAAGTAGCCCTGTTTTAGGGGAATAGCTCTTCCAGAACCGAGCTCTCCATTCTTTAGTCTATCGTCCCCCTTTTTCGAAGGCGTGAAGAGATTCGATCTCCTTCGAGACTTTCTGGACGTGGTGGGCGTGGATGAAGGTGTGGGAAGGTCTTTGGAATCTTTAGGGGCCTGCAGGTTGTCGAGGCAATGAGGAGCTGTGAATTTGACATTGTTGTTTTCTGTCGCTATGGATACGAGTCCTGATGATGAGCCGTGGCTGCCAAGCGAGTTGCCCCATCGTGATGACGTATCGGATCCATTTGTGCTGTGAATTTCTACGACGTGAGTCGAAGAAATGCCGCTGCTGTTTGATGAAGCGTCAAAGGACTGGGCGCCTCGGTGCAGATGGTGGGATGACGCGGAAAGCGTGTGGTGACCGCGTGGTAGAGAGTCCTGGAAGAAGTAATAACCTAATGTTAGGGAATTGATGTTTGTTGTAGCTAACATCATGAATGAATTGTTTCTTCTGTCATCACTATCAAGCTGCTCACGTATTTATAGGCTAATTGATAATAATTGATATGCGTATGTAAACATATTTGTCTATAGATATTATAAATAAAAATATTCCCAAAAGCAATTTATTCTTTCCTTGTAGTGACGGTTATCAATATCGTAGTGATCAGTGATAGATTACAGGCTTATTTTGCGTGACGCAATATAAGGAAAGGCAGGTTTTTAATGCACATATAAGCCAATACAAAAACATCTAAGTCTAAGACAACTAAATACGTCGATGTGATGTAATCAGTAATTAAGATTCTATGTTACCTTGACTTATTCAACGTTTCTTACTTATGTATACATTGTGGATCTGTTACGATTCAATAGCAGAGACCTAGGTACGACCCATTTCCTTCACAACGTTTTCGATAGTACAAATATAGGACAATGGCTATTGTTGCCCTAATTTAGGATGTGCACGTCATTGAAACTATCGGTCGAGATATTTACATTGTGATCAATTGGATTGCATTGTATGATGGAAGTTAATTTGTAATGAATGGCTGTCTGCAGTTGTATGTAACTCAATCGTATAATTTAATGTATGACACGTTGTACCATAGTTAACGTTATGATTTGTCATCGCTATAATGAAAACCGATGTTCAATTTGCATTTAAATGCAATTATATATTGTAATTACTTAGAAAAAAGATGAATTAACATCCGTCCTACAAGTTTAGAACAAAAAAAAACAAAAAGCTTCTTTCAACAATTAAAATAAGTATGTTTTAAGTATAATGTGAATAAACAATTCTAAAAATGGCATAAGAATTGGCCTTGTTACAACCTTCATAATGCTGACTCCTTTAGAAATTAAATTAGTGTGATAAGGGCAACAAATATCAAGGGAAGCAGTTCAAACAGTAGATGACAATGAAAGAGTGTGAATTATGCGTAAGGCCTTTTGTAAGGTAAGGTTTCACAAGGCCCAATCGATCGGTAGAATAATTTCTTTATAGGTATATTAAGGCTCTCAACTTATGTAAGAATTTTTAATTATTTAGAAAAACATTATGTTGGTTTAGCTACGTTTTCTAGGACGACTTTTGTATGCACCTAAATTCGAAATCTTTCCATTGTAAGTAAGTACCTAATACTAAATGTATTCGAAACTAAGTTAGCAATACAAAATTTTAAACAATTAGATAATACCGCAATTTCGGTTCTTATTATTAAATAAAAAAAACCGTTGCTAACCGAATTCGCCAGGATAACGGTTTGTTCTTTTTAATATGACAAAATACATATTTTCCTCAAGAACTATCAGTTTTCACATGTATCCATCGAAAACACGATATATTATCTAACATCTATACTTCAATAACCTTGAAATGCCTAAGAACTAGTTAATCGGAAACATGGACAGTATTTTTTTATCCACATAAATATCGTGTTATGCCACACCTTTGCATAATACTAAATCACGTAACGATCACAAATATTTAACGTTTTATGGAACTTTTTGAATACTCTGAAAAGGTCATGAAGCTAAAGTTAAATAACTTAAAGGTTAACTAAGCTAGAGTCAGAGTAGGTTACTTTACAAGAAAACATTATTTTTGGCTTCAATATTATTACCGAAACATGTCTTTTAACATAATTGCGGAAATCTGAAACGAGTTTTGTTGACCTACATACCAAAATAAATAGCAAAACAATAATTTATCGTCACATTTAAACCAATTCGAATAGATTATACTATTACATGTAATAAAATTGAATACTTTCACTCTTATATTCTGAAGTGTAGCCGGTCACCTACATGTTACGCAATGAAGTAACTGATATCATGAGATTAGATACTGATATGGATATTCGGAACAAATTCGGATGTTGTTTATTTATTTCAGATCTGTGTATCAAACATAACAGGTATAGAATGATGGGTTCATTGGATGTTCTTACATCAACGTTACATTTAAAGTCATTGACATCAATTCATCCAACATTCAATTAATTCAAATATTTTTACTGTAGGACAAAACTGTCATCAACATTTTAGCCTTGCCTTAGCAGGGAAGGTTGTACATCAGATAATTAAGTATCTTTCTAAACGACTTCAAACAGAGGAAGTTCTCAATTCGAAGGTTTTTTTTCGTTTGTTTATTACGCGATATCTTTACAGTATAATTATATCAAAATATACAGTATAAATATAAATATATAAATACTTTCTTGTTGGTAAATAATAAACCTAGGTACTATTACAGTCAGTCATGTAAAATATTTAGCCAACATATAATACAGGATTAATGATAAAAAGTATCAGTAACATGAAATAACACTACTTGAAACATGTCAATATTTATCTATGTAATAATCAGTACTTTGAAGTTACTTAGTTGATTGACTATACTGATGTAACTTATTTGTGTTAGATAATAAACTAAAAGCATAGTTAACTGATCCGTAATCTACAGGATTATGATATATCTATAGTTTGTGTCTTCTTTGTGGTTAACAGTGACACTAAAACATGAACATTCATAAATTATTTCATTGATAAAGCTTCCGAGGTGATCATTTTTCAGCTTGAAATGTTAATTTGTTTAAAAACTGATTTAACTGTCTGCTGTATTACATAATAAACTAGCGAACCACCCTGGTTTTGCATGGGTAGCACAGCAAGCCTATGTTACTCAGGGATAACATAGCATTCTAATGATAAAGGATTTTTGAAATCTACCCAGTAGTTTATTTGTTACAAATACACAAAAATACAAATCTTTCCCCTTTATAATATTACTATAGAAATATAAATAATAAAAAATTCATAATATAATACAATCACACTTAAATTTAAAGAGTGTTTCTAAGTCTCTTTTAATCTCTTTGGGAATTTAGCACTTTTACTTTACCATCTAATCAATTAAACTATTAAGCAAAACTAATGAGGTGTACACAATAATTACCTAGAGAGACACTAACTACTTACTGATGAATTAAAAATAGCCTTCAACAAGTAAATTGAATGCACTAAATTATGTTTATTACGGCACAGATTGTTGTGGGAGATATTTACCACAGATCTCTTTATTTAGAACTTAATATTGATTTTGTAAACAAAAAACTCACAGCCAGAGTAAATAGTTGTAGAAAGAATAACTTTCAAATATTAGATTGACTATGGAAATAAACTCTCTAAGTATAAAATATATATGTTAATTTTTGACCAATAAATAAAAAAGCAATATCCTGTATGTCTATATTTGGAAAACTATTTTACAACTAATTAGGTATTTAGTTTTTGAAAGTATTTTAGATATTTTTTCTTAAACAATTCTCATGTTAATATTTTTCATCAGTTTAAACATTTATCTACAAAAAAGTAAATATTGATAATAATAGTAATATAAATTCTGAATACAATTTTGTTAATATTCAACACTGCCAATGTACATTTCATCTTTAAATAATTATATTTTTCTAACAGTATTACTTAGTGAATAATTAATATTTCTCAATATTATATTATATAATTTTACTGCTGCATGCATGTTTTCTATCCATCCCATCCACTGTTCTATTAAGTACATAAGTCTTAAATCATTACAAGGCCTATTTCAGTTCCCTAATTGAATTTAATGATGATTTATTCATATCATGTTGCTATTCAACTGGTACAAACTTAAGATGTCCTATTGTATAGAAAGGAATATTTTGATCATGAAACATGTGGTATTTTACTCTAACTATAAATAGTTGACACACTTGTTTATGTGAGTGCTTTTTTTGGTAAGTAGGTATAAGTATTGTCTTGTCACTTTATAGCTGTATTAATATTAACGTGCTAAGAAAAAATATTTTAATTATACTTGAATTTCTTCTATTTGTTTAATGTTAAATGTAAATGTATTGAAAGGTAGTTTTACATTTTATACATAGAAAACAAGAAAGTATCGATGTAATAATTACCTTGTAGAGGAATGTTGAGTGGTTGTGGCTTGGTGAATTTATTAATGGCTGTGGAGTCACAGGCCTGGACCCTCCAGACAAACATTGGGAAGAAGCCGACAGCCTTGTTCCCACAATCTTTTGACACGCTGCAAAACAAATTAAGCACCAATATAATCACTATAGCACTAAAAACTTTCACAATATCGATATTCAAAAAGCACGACAACTAGTTTTAAACGGTAATTCGAACAATACAATTTTCACGCACATTCAAATTTCGACGATTTCCTACGATCGCGTTCTTCAGCTCTTTGTATGTTGTAGCACGAACTCCGACGCCTCAAACTTGATATAGGCGACATGTTAGACTTAAAAATAAGTGTTCTCTCCATGTTTCCATTCAGGATACGTTTCAAAATAGCGAAATTTAACACAAACGACGCTATAAAAACGTCAAAAAAATGTAAACAATGTGATGTCGCGAGTCGCGACTAAACGAACAAGAACGAATGAAACGACCGCGCGACTGGGGGCCGGTGTTGCCACTGCGTGCGCTAGAACACCCCTGTCGACAAGCGAAACGAGATCCACAGACTAGTTAATAAGTACGCTTGAAGTCTCATCACATCGTAGTATCACGCGAGACGAAGCGATCGTAAAAAATCTGTATTATGTAATTTTATAACTCTCTATCGATCTGAGTCGGTCAAATGGGTGATAACTACTACTATATCATTAAACGAACAGATTAAAACGACGATTTATGAAACATTCTAGATATTTTAATCAGATAGATAATTTTCAAAGTGACTAATTTGTTTGAACATTAACTACTGAAAAATCTTGGATTTGTTTATTTTAACACCTATTACGATATGCCACATATTATGATTTTGATGAAACTTATAATATAAATAAAACTACCTACATAATATTATATTCCAAGGTAATTTTATTGATAAAATTTCATTTTTTATTATTTGTTAAGTACCTACTGTGCCAGACAATCTTATGATACGTTGGGTAAAATTATAGATATTTTTAAATGTAATTTAAAATTACGTACTGAACTTAATAAAAATGTTTGAAATTGGAAACCCATAAAAATATCGATTATACCCACATTTACTCAGATACTACCTACTTTATGCAAATTAAAAACAGTCGGTGACATTCCGTTAACTATGGCGTAGGAAAAAACAGTTGAGGTTGACATCATCAAAGAAACATTTGTATTTCATTTCAAATCATTACACTTACCATCTTGGAATACTCGTTCCACGTTCAGACCATACGTAGCACAAGTCTCATAGTATGAACATCTTCGCAGCTCATTCGATAACTTGCGAGCGCGGTTGTCGTCTACCACGCGTGGACTACTTTCACTTATGGCATCTGGAAGAGCATACAATAATTTAATAGGAAATAGTTTATTGGACGCGTGTACGTAATTATGTAAATGCTCAATGTAGCATATTTCTTTCGTACGAAAACAATTTTGATAGATCGTTTCTGTTTTTACACTTTTTACCCATTATAAGTATTTATCATTTGAGTTAAGATACGATAAGATGTTGGATTACCTAAAACCGGAAATTTATTGTGTATTTCTATTTAACAGTAATATAACCAATAAGGTAAAGTAGCTAAGACTTTGCCTTTTTAAAACTATAGTTGTTAAACAACTATTAACCTTGCCTATAAAAACAAAATGTTGTATTGTTGTAGGTGTTAGTGTTTGACATTTTCGAATCTAGATAGGTGGGCACGTTCTATAAATTTTTGCCTGTTTCGCTAACGTTATAGAGGGCAAAACAAAGATTGTTGTTAAAAAACTTACATCCAACATTAAAATGTTAACCCATTTACACAATATATCTTCGATAAATCAGATGGACGGACAAGATTATATGGTATAGGTAATGGAAGTAGGTACATCGAGAAGAATCCGATAACCTCAATAAACTCACCTTGGGTTCCGACCAATATTATCGGAATCTCTGCGGAATTTCTATAATGGGACATTTTATTAAAGTAGTTCGAAACCGTATTGTAACTGATCTCGTTGTCCAAGCTGAACACGAAGATAACAGCGTCTACCCAGGCCGTGAACTGAAACAATATATAAACATGTTATTGCATTAATTTTCCTCAGGTCTTCTTTTGATGTAAGATTATTTTATAATCATAAACATATTATCAGATATCATTTATTAATGACGTCCTGTTATTCGTGAAAACCTCTGGTTTCCTTAGAACTGTATCAGCTTTTTCTATGTGACTCAGCTAGGGATTTATGAATATAAATATCCTAGTCTAAGTCCGTCACGTCACAAGGCCTTGGGTTGAAAATCAATATTAATTATAAGACTTGAGTGGACGGATTTCTTCGGGAATGAAAACCAAGCGCTGCACGCACGTTTACCTACTATAAAAGTATTTTATTTTTACGAAAGAAAAGAATACGCTAAGCAAAATAAGAACTTCACGGCCTTGAAGTTTTAATTCAACTTAGCGTACTTATTATTTTATTGAGAAAAATTAAGGTCTCTAAGCTAAAGGACGTAACAGTGCCAAAACATAAAGCTACCTTATTAAGTAATCCAATATTCTTACCTTAATGCAGTAAGAACCCATTGCAAAATATCCCATAAGGAAAAAACGACGCCCTTGCGGGGACCCATAATAATTACATGGGGTAATTTCGTGCAGACGTAGGGTTTAAAAGGGAAGGGTTATGTGATACTTGTTTATGCCAACATAATGCTTGCGGTGTGTTATAGGCGAGGTAGTTGCACAATATGAAGAACAGTATTAGTTATTTTTAAAAGTATACTATAATTAAAGAGTTCTGGTGCGTGTTCAATTAGATGTAGCAGGTAACATAACCGATCAAACGTAAGTTTGTTGGTGTTTTTATAAATACGAAATTTTTAAAGGAGCAGGTTGCGTTGGTGGTAGCTTAAGCTCTGCAAAAGTTATAATCAAGTTTGGGAATTCCTTTCGTTTTTTCTCACATTAGAAGAAAGAAGTCTCTTTATTCTCGTAGAGCAACAGCTCAAAATGTATGACTAACTCAGCTTCCACTTCAATGAAGATGCGTGCGTAGGAGGGTGTCACCCCTTTCCTCTGAACAACAATCGGCGGCACGAGGAGCGTCATCCGGTGGCGGAGTGCGTGACGATGACACGAATAGAAAACTCTTGGAAAAAGGATCTTTTGTCTGGTATTCAACTAGAGTACCTATAATTAAGACCAGCTAGGAAACGTCGCCCTAATATCAATTAAGATAAAACAATTTTTATGTAGGTAGATATATAAATAATTATCGGATCCACTGCAGCTCGCCGAATAAAATAGGCCATTTCCATATTGGAAACATTCAATGAGAACTGTATTGTATTTAAATAAAACGCACGCTAGTCGATGTTTACTTAGATAAGATGTCAATTACAATAAACGTCAAACCACGTCAAACGAATAAAGGATTACGAGTGGATTGCATGTCATATTGAAATCAAAGCCGTGAAATTTGGTAGCGAAGGTTATTGCGCTTAGCCCGCAAAATATATGAAATAGTTTAAACGACGCGTGAAATTATACTGCTGATGACATAAATATGACACACATATAACCTCATTTTACGTGGTTTGCACACAGTAACTGAAACTTTTTACCACTAATACAGTCAAGGTGTACGTGACTATAAAACTACTTACACGTAGATAAAAATGCGGTGTACTCTGTGTCTAGAAATATCTAAATACTTATACACGCGCACACATTAATTTTACACTATACATACAACATAAAGGCTATTTGTGAAACAAAATTAAAACAAGTTTTATAGGAATATCCTTACCTGCCCATTTTAAAGAAGTATTTATGAAGCAGAACTAATTGCAACATTTCACAGATTTCAATTTAAGGGTTAATTTTTACAATATCACTGTAATGACATTAAAAAAGTTGTCTGAGTAAAACGCGAACACAGTGTATCCAGGGCGGCGCATTGGTGGCAACTGGGCGGGCGGGCGACTCTTAGCTTGGGCGGCGAAGCCTTTGCTTATTTTCATTTCACTCCCACACCCTACTGTCGCTCCACAAAAAGAGACAGAGATACTGAATGCAACCTCGATGCAACCGCTGCAACCCTTGTTCCTAGCGCCAGGACTAACATTCGAGTCAATTAAAACAATAACGATTACTATTAAATCTTAAAGTCATCGGTTACTGGTACTATTTCAGATATTTTTTATTTGATGTTTACAGCTTATATTATGAAATAACTGTTACAAGTATTGTTACTTATTGTAAACAATATTAGAAGCGTCAACATCAACAACTGTAAATTGTTTTCGTATGTAGTATATGATATAAGAAAAAACATGTTAAATTAAAAATGTTTACGTATTCATGTGTATTGTGTACCCATTTGTACCCCAATGAACTAATAAGCCAAAGTAAAGTTCTTTACATTACCATTCTTGATTCAGTAAACTTAGGCTAACGAAATAGTTGTGTCAGGGACTCAGGGTAGTACCCTCTAGTTGAATGGACTCTAGGGGTAAACTTTCTAGACCTTGAGCCTCAGACGGCCCAAGTTAAGCTGACTTGAATTAACTGGATGAATACCCTCGCTGCAAGGTCATTTGGTGGCAAAATATACACAATGCCTTGAGATATTAGCTTTATTTAAAAAAAAATATGAAGCAAATTAAGTCTTTGGTTAGTAAAAATTGTAAATTCTTGAACTCTTCATGATATATTTTCATCTTCAACAGTATTGGGCTCGAGCAATTCATCAACCAAGGAAATAGAAGAAAGAAATTGAAAGCTATGACCTGGGAATGTGCGTGTTATATTGTAAGCATGAATTGGCCGATAATGGAAAAGAGACTTGATGGTCTATGAAAAAATATTATTACTCCAGAATGTGGGGAAAGACGAAGGGAAATAGATTTTTGCCTAAGAATGATAGTTTTAGTTATTTCAAAGACGAGTATTATGACACTTACTAAAAAGCTATAACAGAGCCTTTTATAATTAAGTTAATTGTACTATTTTGATTGTTTAGATAATTTTGCAATAGTTCCGGTCATCCGTCATATCTTACTTTATCTTTTGAGGCCAATGTACCAGAAAAAGCGGTTGTACGTCCGCTAATCATTATGATAACATATCCGGTTTAAAAGACGTGCAGTTAATTGCAAACAATAATATAACATTAATATTTAAAATATTGAATTCATCTTTAATATTCCTTTTGAAGTAATGAAAATTTAAATCATATGGTACGGCATAGAAAATAGAACGCTTTACAAACCGGTTTACAATTATGCTGTACAAAATGAAGGAACGTCTTCAAGCGAACAAAAGGTTATATTCTGGTAGGGATGCCAGTTACCAACGCCCAATCACCCTAAATTAGTCGAAAAAGATTTTAAAATAAAGTTATGTAATTCTAATTATCTGTTATAGTTTATTAACAAATAAATATGATATTGTTAGTTTTAATACTATAGTACATTCCTATTCAGATAGTTAAAAATGTATCGATTAGCGCTTTAAAGCGGACAAAATTTCCAAGCAGCATTTTTTTAGAAAAAGCACGTATTCCCTATTCAAACCACTATCTACTTCCGCCAGCCCTTAGAAAAAAACAAGTTAGTCACACTTTTTTTTTACAAAGCATGAATAGAAGAGTGAATAGCGCCGACTAGGTAACCCGATCTAGAGACGTGACCCGCTCTCGCCTACATTGTTCATGCCATACGATACTTTTGCTGGACCGCGCATAAATCACTAAACATCGCGCTATGGTTCGTAAAATGTTGACGAATACAAAATTAGCAACGATTCTCACAGGAATTATAACTTCACGTGTTTTAGATGTCAACCTGTGGCAAGTTAATCAAATTAACAAGCTTATCATTAGCTAGCATTGAGATTAGTAAGCAAGACCAATAGAACAAATAATTTTCATTGTACCTAATAATTACATGTTTTAGAAATTCGCTGGTGATATAGGTATACACATGGTGGAATTTTATACATTATCCATATTTCCATATTTGAAATTAAATGCGAAAGTTACTCTGCCTGTCTATCTGTCGGTCTATTTGTCTTTCTGTCGGCCTGCTGTATGTGATGCTTTCACGGCGAAATCGCTGAATCGCTTGACTCCCAAGAAAGGACATAGGCTAGTTTTTGCCGCGATAACCGACATCCACGCGGACAACGTCGCTGGCAATAACTGGTATATTATAAAGACTGAATACTGACAGTATATTACTCTCATTGCTATTTTTGTGCAAAGAGCACTTTTCTCTAGACTATTTTAGAACCTCCAAAAGAATAATTATTTCTGTAACTACAAGGCTGAAACGTTGAACGCCCTTTAAAAAGGTTATTGACAACCTGGCTTGAGACTTTTAATAGAGGCAATTTGCATAACGAGATAAGGAGCAAAATATTGTAAAACCTTTCTTAAATGTATATTCATCTTTATGTAGCCCAGGATTGTTAAATATAGCTTTTGGTGCTTTACGCTACAATGTCAAAGGAAATGATTAAGACAGTTTCGGAATTGCAGTTAACTTATAACTTCGAAATGGAAAATGAAAGGAAAAATACAGGTTTAAAACACAGAAATGGGTAACTGTCACGCTTGCGGGCAATGAGCCAAGTCTACATTACTTCATGAAATAATATAGTAAAATTACTGGATGTGGTTTTTAGCAGTGCCAACTACCGCACACATAGAATCATTGTATAAAAGCAAGGTCATACTTAGTTACATCGGTTTGATGAACTCGTTCACACATTGAATGTCATTAATTAATTATTAAATTAGTTCTGTTATTTGAAGATCATTATGGCTGTTTAAATAGTTTATTTTTTAAATGTCAAAATTCTGATTTGTTTAGCTACAGTTACATTTACAAAGCTGCGAATGGACCAATAATGACTCGGCTTAAATGATATTCAAAGACCGAAGCTTATATGACTAATGTATTTCGGAGTGAATAGAGATAAAACAATGATAGATCATGATGAAATATGAAAAGTTTGAGGTTAGATAATTTGTATCTTTTCGTCATATTATAAGCATAAACGTTTTGATTTATTAAATAAACGAGTAAGTAAAACTTACATAGAATTATAAGTACATTTTTATGTTTAATATTTTTTCGCCTTTATTCCTTCTACAAGGTACTACCTATAACATAAAAATAACAAATTAACAAAATCATCATAAAACACATAATATTAGCTGTTATCGCAACACGATCGCAACAGAAACAAAGTGATAGTTACTTAAATTCAAACCATTTTGTACAAAATGTTACGGTCATTAATGTTAATAGAGTTTATAATCTGGTCAACACTAACAAACACCGAGGGGGCCGAAGCCACCAGGACAAGAAAATTACGACCTAATTAAAGAACCCCTTTGCTAATTAAATTATTCACGACTGACAGGGAAGAAACCGCTCGTGGTCAAGTAATGTTATTTTTGTTATATCCAACTTTATTGACAATAATTAAAAAAAATCAAGCTTTTTAAAATATCAAAGGCACATTAATTATTTATATATGCTATTACATTATCAATAGGTAAGAAAAAAAGGAATAGGTACCTTTTTTAGTTTAATTTTATAATGTTAACGTTAAACGTATCTCGCTGAATAAGTAAGATAAGTTTCGTAATGAAAATACTATTTACCATTATACCTCTGAGCCAGTTATTATTTTAAGAATAGCAACTTTGCAAAAGACTGGTTGAATGAGTGAGTTAAATTAATTCGTTCAGTGAAGTTTACTTTAGTTTTTTAGTGATGTAAAATAAAGTTTTATATGGAATCTGGAAAATAATAATAATAAAGATAATTTTGAATTTTGTTGAGTAGGTATATAAAAAAAGACAACCAAGGTAGATAACGGTTGCGCCTACGTTGTAAATATACCTAGGTACTGAAAAAGCTGTCTAATAAAAATATTAACCTATCGTTTATTTGCTTTTTACCATGGCTCCCTTGATGAAGACTTACAGTACATATACTTAAGTACCTACATCATAACGTTATTAAAGATCTGTCATACCTACGTAACTTTATTCTGCAATAAAATAGAAGTAGGCGTACCTAGGTATTATCCAATACCTACCAACCTACCTACCATAAAATGTAAAATTTTATAACAGATATCAAGCTCATATCTTTTATAACTAATTAAAAATTAATACCTATAATAATTTTTAAGTATTTTAAAAACCTAAGACCAGTAAAATCTCATTCATTAAACATTATTTAAATTGAGTTCAGTTTATAGAATCTATTTACAAGTAGGCAGAACATAGAATACCTTTGTAGGTAACACTGCGTTCCTTGGCCGTTATTATTAGAACAGGTTTGAGACAAAGAAACAAGTTCATTTCACACTTTTCAAACGAACACCACTCTGTATTGACGAAGTCACAAACAATGAGCTTGCGTGAAAAAAATAGCTTAGCACTAAGGAATTTAATCCTTGGTTTGCGGGAGTTTCACTAACATTCAAATCACATGCACAATGAACACCCATACTTAAAACAAGCATTTGGGCTTCACACAAATGCTTGTCCCATGCGGGGATCGAACCCGCAGCACGTCGCTCACAGTGGTAATTGGCGTGGTGACCTATACCACTCGGCTATCCGTGCAGACAAATTAGATTAGGTACCTACCTATTATAATACTTAGTAATAAATGGCAAAAGTATAATCATAGTTAGATATTAAATTTACTTTCCCTTAGACTCGCTGTACTGATATGGTGTAGAAGTTTTTCTAGCCGACCAAACATGCTTTATCTGGACCAAATCAGCGATACAAACAAGAATTTATATACCTGCCTATTAATTTCATAATTGATAAGTAATGCATTAACTTTCACTTAGGTCACATATTATAAAACACTTCACGTTGAGGGCATGGGAGTGTAAGTTAACTATAACTTAGATGCCATCAAAGTAATTGGTACCTATCTTTAAAAGTCACGTACGCATAATTATAATTTTCTAAGGAAAAGCTTTCAAAACTACGATTACATCATTTGGCCCTTGGCCTAGGAAGCACAAAATGTTTATTGATAAACCCAAAACTCCATTTGAAACTGACTTTGACTGAAATTTGTTTTAAAATACGGGAACAAAGTTTCTAAAAGTTACTCATACAAAACTTCTGCAAGGAAAATGGGACAAACAAAGTATGGAATGAATAAATTAGATAACATGAAATGTATTGCCCTCCATTTGTTATGGAAAAATCTCCCTGATCAATTTAGGGGAAAACTGTAGGCTCTTATGGTTGGCATACCTACGTTCTATATTATTTATGAAGCATAGTTTATTACCTGCTCTTAATAAAAAAACATGCGTGTATAGGTACTTTAGTTACACCTACTTGTGAATAATTGATAAGTTTTTGATAAAAGCTCTTGAAATAATTTATTATTTTGATAAAAAAAATATAAGTAATAAATTTGACCACGTTCCTAAGATTTATTAAATTGAAGGTATCCAAGTTGTGATAAATAAATTAGACTGCACGCAGGTACAGTGCGCGGCACATAAGTTGACCTATGCGCAGAACGATTTACCGAACAGAGTACGGTATCGTAAAATATTATTTGAATAGGTGTATATAGTACCTACGACAAAATCACTTTTAGTTTTTTATTATTTACTCAAACCTATCTAACACTTTTCTTCACTATTTTACCTGCGCAGACGGCCGCCATTTTGGGTCAACTTACTAGCCGCTTGTAGTTGGGTAATGTTTTATCAATAAAATAATAACACATTTTTTGTGTTTTTACTAAAACATTTTGTGTCGCCATCAGCCATTTATTTATTCGACTAAAATACTGCCCTCGACTTTCAAGACATCGGTTCCTTGAAATCCATTTTTAAATTCAGATCACGTTATCTAAATTCGAAATGTGATCGAACTTATCTTCAAATATGTGACCTTCAATACAGAAACTTGTAAGTCAATCGCTGTGCGTGACCTATGAGATCAACGCACTTTCAATGTTGAATAACGGCCTCTACAGTCCAAACGTTACAAAGTCAATTTAAATCTATTATTGTGTTACTGTCAGACTGCGAATAGTATTAAGTAAGTACAAGAGGTATATAGGTAATAAGATATACCTCCCTGTACTTTTACGGGTTGTTGCTTAAGGGATGTTTAAAAAGTAGCTTAGATTTAAGCCTAGTATGACGTAACCAAGACAAGCGGGTTTCCATTACTTTTGTCACAAGAAAAATTTGGAATTACTAATATGGAAAATCAATTTCTCCATTTAAAAAACGCCACGTGCAAAGTTCCGTAATTTGTAAGCAGTGTACCTTTTCAAAGCGTTTCTATATGAGTAAAGCGGGGTCCCTGTGGAGTGTATTTGTATGTAAATAATAAATACATAAAACTTATTTACGATTCGCACAGGTGCAAGAAACACGCGCTCTTGGGTCCGAATTTATGAATACATTTTACCGACAGGACTAACGTTGTTCTTCATTATTAAAGAAATTTTCACGCGAGAGTTGTTTCACTTGTTTCTTAAGAAAAGAATTAAAAGAGTGAAAATAGATTACTGGATAGAAAACACTTCGAAATTACAACAGCAACATAGCAAATTTATAGTAAGTTTTAAAAATAATGTTTATATTGGAAACTAGAGTAATTTTAGCAAGAACTTCTAAGTTTTAGAAAGTATAAAATGCTAAACATACTTAGCCTAAGTACTCATTTAGGCGAAAATGGTAGCAGTTTTGTTTTACTTAAAACAAAACTGAACTAGGAGTCTTTTGCTATGTCATAGTTTTTTTTTTATGGTCGCCGTCGTCTTTCATTGTTAAAGAAAGATTATAAGATACATTATTATAGTAAGTATTAGAGTACTAATATTTATTCTGTGGTATTAGGTTGTTTCGGCATCTTTAAAAACGTTTCTAGTTCTATCCAGTCTATAGTTTATTTAAATAGAAATAAAATTTTCGAATTGGAATGTCGTTGCAATTGTCTTAATTGAGAACTAGAGTTAGCCTCTGTTTTGAAAATATGATCTTGCGGGTGTTTATATTATCAGCAACTGTAGCTAAGTATTTGACATTATAATAGTAACAAACCCATGTAAAAGTAATATTCAGTAGTAGGTACATCACCAATACAACTACAGATACCATTATACCTAATTAATGTATTCAGGTGAAATGAAAACATTTGATACATTTATTAAGATAAACAAATTACTAACTAGGTCAGTACGTAATAATGTCTTTAAACACTTATATTTTTTTCTATTTGTGCCTTTTTAGGGTTCCGTACCTCAAAAGGACAAAACGGAACCCTTATAGGATCACTTTGTTGTCTGTCCGTCTGTCAAGACCGTTTTTCTCAGGAACGCGTAGAGGGATCAAACTAAAATTTATATCCAATACTCAGGTCTACTGTCCCTTGGAGCTGTGAAAAAATCAAACTTCTAAGCCAAAGCAATTAAAAGATACAGCCGTTTATGCCGCAATTTTCCGCAAATTATCGACACTCGCACACTTCCGGTGAACTCAGAATCTTGAAATTTGGTACGAAGCAACGTCTTATAGCACAGATAAAGGAAAAAATCCGAAAACCATAAATTTTTAGTAACATCATATAATAAAAATATTTTTAATAATTTTAAACATTTTTTTTCATTTTGCAATAAAAATACCACAACTGCGACTATGACTCGATATATGATGGGTGAACTTTTACTTATATACGTACAGGTTTGTACGGAACCCTCGGTGCGCGAGTCCGACTCGCACTTGACCGGTTTTGTATTATTATACGTGCGTACGACTCAAGTTTTTTATTTTCCCTAGGCGACTTTATAAGGACGTACGATTCCAAAAATTTTCAATTGACGGTCAATGTCTTGTCACTCCCGCAAACATTGGTTGGATATTTGTTAATCCTAGTCTGCATGCATAGGTACCTAATTAGGTGCAATTTTAAAATTTCACTCTAATTATAGGTAAGTTAAGTAAGTATATTATTTTTACATTAATTTAGTTATTATTTTAATTTTGTAAATACTTATATATTAAGATATTTACTAAATAAAAGTGAATACGGTTCATTCACCGTTCTTACTTACAATTTCTACGAAAACAGATTACATATTGATTATTGACGGCATTTGTCAGAATGGAGACAATAACCTTCACACAATAGGTGCCTAT
The DNA here is from genome assembly GCA_932294365.1 of Diachrysia chrysitis. Classification (NCBI taxonomy): domain Eukaryota; kingdom Metazoa; phylum Arthropoda; class Insecta; order Lepidoptera; family Noctuidae; genus Diachrysia; species Diachrysia chrysitis. The sequence goes on from OW028647.1 coordinate 6,641,102, forward strand.
ATAAATAATTTGAAGCTACACCTGTTAAGTATAGGTAACAGCCTATTAGACATTGTTCGCTTGACGATTGACAGGTTATAATTAGAGCTACCAAGCCCTACAGCTTTGTATACCAAAGTGGCGACGCGCGACGGACTGGCGCCGCACGCGATCCACCCCCTACGACTACAAGTACTTTCACCATGCACCCTACGTAATTTAACCCTATGTACAAATGACAGTTGATGACAGATAATGTATGATTCAAATCATTCGGTCTTTTATTATCATTCAGTCAAAATGAAAATTATAATAGGTATGTAGTTTCCATCCTGTAAGTACCTACTGGTATTTCGAAAAATTGATTTTGCCGTTACGAGAGTTATATCAGCGTAACTTCATATATTATGTTTAGATTAAGTTACACTAGCAATAAGTCGTTAAGATAAGCCCATGTTATTCTTATTTGAATAGAGATTAAACAGTTCTGTACCATAAGCCTGAGCGAACGGTCCTCCGTTCGTGCCTTTTAATTCTTTTTAAAAAACCCTTTTCTCGATCACGCTATCTAACTGGCGCAGTCGGTAGGATCGCGTCAAATATAACCGGAAGATATTACCGTTCAATACAATCTTGAGTGGTGTCCGCGACGCGATCTCAAAAGAACCATATTAACGGAAAAGCGTGTAAAAGTGCAAAGGTGCAAAGGTGCGAAAGGTGCAGGACTCAAGCCTATCATCGGCATGATCGTGGGGTGAGCATAAAACTCTGTTTATTCCCGATTTCCCTTGTTGAATTTCCTACTAACAATCAGGTATTCAATATAATTTTCATTGACTAGTTAGTCTATTGATATTTGATATTTGCGTTCTGAGAGGCTAACATGGCCCAAGAAGACGTAAAGTCGACAATTATGGAAAAAAACGTGTTGTGCTACAAAGAACTGTCGCTTTTATTACCTCCTTATGATGGCAATAAAAGGACACTAACCTTCTTCATTAGGAGCGTGGAGAGTGTTTTAGAATTAGTAGAAAATAGGGATCATCCTAGCATAGCATGCTTAATAAGAAATAAATTAAGTGGAAAGGCGGTTGAGGCGCTTTCCGAATGTACAGACTTCGATTCGTGGGAAAACATTAAAGCTTTACTTAAGCGCCGATTTGGTGAATTCAGAGATGAAGTACAAGTCGTCCAAGAACTTATGCATATCAGAAGAGATAAATTAGATATCGAGACTTTTGCAGACAAGATTAGAGAGTTAACTTATACCTTAATAAATCTAGATATAAACAAAAAGGAATACTACGAGAAAATGGCCATAAACGTTTTCCTCGACCAATTATCACCTGTTTTAGCTCTTAGCGTACGAGTCCAAGGTGCTGACTCTCTGGAACAGACCATTGTATTAGCTAGGCAGGAAGACTTAAAGTTTAAAAATAGGCGATCCGCAGAAGTCAAACCAAAACAAAACGCAATAACACCTAACAATGCCTACAGGCCTAGACCATTTAATCCACAGCAACAACAGAGACCAATAACCAATTTCAACACGCAGCCGACACAACAAAAACAGGTAACTTTCAGACCAAATAATAATGGCTATTCTAAACCAGGTCCGTCCGTCAGGCCGTCGGGCCCTAGTTATAAAATTAATCAAGTAAATTTCCAGTCTGAATTAGAAAATAAGTCGTGCGAATACGAAGAGACGTCTTATGAGGAGGAAATTGAGGAAGGTGAAAATTTTTACATTACCAACGAAACGGACGTCGAAACTTAGCTTATATTAACTTAATAGGAAGAGATTTACCATATGTTTACATTAAGGAATTAGGCGGTCGATTTTTAGTAGACACAGGGGCCTCACAGTCCCTTATCTCGCCGGACGCAGAAATATATACAGAACCGCGTATCGAACATGAGACTCACTACATCAAAACCGCGCATGATATCACAAAACACGATCGCGTAGCATACATACAGTTACCTCCATTGTTTAACTGTGATTACGTTCATAAATTCTTAGTGATGGAATTTGATCCGGACTTTGTCGGACTTTTAGGCGTTGATTTATTAGCTCCACTTGGGTGTAGGATAGACATAAAGAGTATGCTTTTAAAGACCGAAACAACAACGATACCTTTAAGAGGCGATATGAAATCTTATACGATAGTTCAACCAAGATGTGAACAAGTGGTTAATCTATTATGTAAATATGCCGAAGGAGATTATGAATTAGCCGAACAAAACAAGAACAATGGTTTAGTGTTCCCTTCAGCATTAGTCACAGTTAGGGACGGAACGATAACAACTACGGTTATTAATCGTACCGATAACAGGATAAAAATCCCAAACAACTATAACTTAGAATTGTTTCCGTTAGAAAACGAACCAGTTAAACGATTAAACAATATCGAGACCATAGAATCATATTCTAATAAGGAAATAGATAATATTTTAAAAAATAATCTGAATAGACTAAGGACTGATCATATGAATAACGAAGAAAGACGTGAAATAGAAAGACTTTGCTATAATTACCGTGACATATTCTACTCGGAGTATATACCTTTAACTTTTACCCATCAGGTGAAACACAAATTGAGACTCACAGACGACACACCTATTTTTGTACGCAATTATAGGCAAGCGCCTAAACAGAAACAAGAAATCGATAAACAAATTAATAGTCTATTAGCACAAAACATTATCCAGGAAAGTAGCTCGCCCTGGTCGTGTCCAGTCCATATAGTCCCAAAAAAAATCGATGCAACAGGCGAACAAAAGTGGAGACTGGTAATAGATTACAGACGACTTAACGAAAAAACAATAGAAGATAAGTACCCCTTACCAAATATAAATGATATATTAGACAGACTAGGACGCGCACAATACTTTACGACTTTAGATCTAGCTTCCGGCTATCACCAGGTAGAAATGAGTCCAGACGATATTGAGAAAACAGCTTTTAGTACGGAAAGAGGTCATTACGAATTTTTACGTATGCCTTTTGGGTTGAAGAACGCCCCTAGTACGTTTCAACGCTTAATGGATTCAGTTCTCCGCGGACTAGACAACGTGCTGACCTACCTAGATGACGTTATTATCTTCTCTACGTCATTACAGGAACACGTAGACAAATGTAGACAAGTTTTCGAAAGATTCAGGCAACATAACCTTAAAATACAGCTAAATAAGTCAGAATTTTTACAGAAACAGGTTAAATTCTTAGGTCATACATTGACAGATGAAGGCCTTAAGCCAAATGCAGATAAAATCGCAGCCGTTCAACGATTTCCTTTACCCAAAACACAAAAGGATATTAAGTCATTTTTAGGACTCATAGGTTATTATAGGAAGTTTATAAAGGATTTTGCGAAGTTAACCAAACCATTAACCATATGTCTAAAGAAAAACGCAAAAGTAAATGCAACACCAGAATTCATAGAATCGTTCGAAAAATGTAAAGAAATTCTTACGAATGCACCCATATTACAGTACCCGGATTTCGATAAACCATTCATTTTAACTACAGATGCCTCCGACGTCGCCCTAGGTGCAGTTTTGTCCCAAGGCAAAGTAGGATTAGACAAACCAATAGCTTACGCATCGCGAACATTGTCGGAAACCGAACAAAAATATTCGACGATAGAAAAGGAGTTATTAGGAATAGTGTGGGCAATTAAATATTTCCGCCCATATCTATACGGTAAAAGATTTACTATATACACCGATCATCGCCCACTAACGTGGATTATGTCCCTTAAGGATCCCAGTTCTAAATTAACAAGATGGCGATTAAAATTAGCAGAGTACGATTTCAATGTAGAATACAAAAAGGGTAAAATAAATACAAATGCAGACGCATTATCGCGAGTAAAAATAGTTTACAATAACGAAGTAGAGACAGTACCAATGACAGACGAACAGGTAGTTGACATGATATTAGATCAGGAAACTCAGAGCATGGATCCGCAACCAGGAACATCGCAAGACACATCCGACCTAGACGGAATTGACTTAGAAACATTAATAGGTACTTCAACTATTTTCATAAACAACCCAACAGACAATACAGATTCAACTTCATTAGAAACAGGAATTATCTACAAGATCCCTGAAATACCCGACGCTATAGATAGACAGCTAAAACAATTTCATATAAGAAAATCACCAGGTTCAGAGTACAGAGTAGACGACAGGACTAAAGGAAAGATAGTAATTAAAGACGTATTCATTCCAATCAATGACACAGAGGCACAAATAATACAATTTCTCAAAGAACACACTATACCTGATCGTATTTTTCATTGTTATTTTTATCACGAAGAGTTATTACCTATATTTTCCAAAGTAGTTAAAACTATATTTAGCAATAGAGGACCCAAATTAGTGCGTTGTTTATCTAGAGTAACATTAGTTGAAAACCCGAATGAGCAAGTAGAATTAATTAAAAAATACCATGAAGGAAAAACTATTCACCGTGGTATACAAGAAACATATAAACAGTTACATAAAAATTACCACTGGCCGAACATGTTATTATCAGTGCAAAAGTATATTAATCAATGCGATAAGTGCTTGAAATCTAAATACGAACGTAACCCGCTTAAACTACCCCTTTCACTCACTGATACGCCATATAAGCCTATGGAACATGTGTTTATGGACCTATATAGCAGTGGTGGAGTAACATTTCTAACCATAATAGAAAACGAAATTCAAGAAATTAAAAGGTCAACCTTAAATAAACAAAGCGAAACGTTAGGTATAATGACAGATTTTATCATTGAATATAAGCATGGATTAGAAAGTATTAGCAATAATCAACAAGAGTTAGCTAAAGCTATCACGGAATTAGATAAACAAAGCGAAGCCCTAGAAAATCATATATATATAAATAGCATATATAACCAAATAGAAATATCATTACAACAAATTTATGATAGACTACTTACCCTAGAAAACGCGATAACGTTTGCCCATTTAGGACGTTTACATCCAAGCGTCGTTGATCCTAGTTACCTTGTCACTGATTTGGCTAGAATAGAAAAGGATATCAGTAAACACAACCTACAGTTACCATACTTACCAACTTTGGATAACATACACTTATTAGAAAAATCAATAGTAGTAAAAGCATATAGTACGAATGAGTCAATGAACTTTATATTGGAAATTCCCCTAGTAACTAACCATCCCTATAGTTTATTACATTTATACTCGATCCCCAATCAACACAATACTATCCTCATTCCTAAAAACCCATACCTAATATTGGGAAGCAACGAGTTCGCATATCCTCACGAGCCGTGCACGATCATTAGTGAAGATAACGCCATATGTCGACACATTGAATGGCACCACCTGAAAAATTCACAAGATTGCATCGCACAATAACTTCAACATGAAAACCCGAACAACTGCACTTACGCTACAGTCCACTATGACAATAATATCATCAAGCAGATTAAAGAAAACAGCTGGATTGCCATCCTGAAACATGAAGAAGTAATCAAGACCACCTGCGGAAACGATGTACAATACCAACGAAGTCACGGCATAGTATTGATCACCATCAATAACCAATGTTCAATAGAAATAGCTGGCAGAAAACTACAAACACATCTAAAATTCATCAACATCAAGGAAAGCATCCCGTTGCCACGAATAGACACAACAAACACCCAACGCTCTGCAATAAACTTACATATAGAAGAGGTGCCACTAGACAATCTAAACAACATACTAAAGAGGATTCAAATAACCCGGAAAACTGATGAAGATACAACTATTACACTTACACCTAGTTGGCCGACCATTTGCCTTTACATAGCAATAGTCTCAGCCGCATTAGGCTTGGCCATACGATGCTTTCTACTTCGCCGTGGACAACCAGCGACGACAGAAGAACACCAGCTGCAGTCACGAGAGCCCCTGCAACAGCAGCCTCCCTCTTCGTCGTGCTTCAAACTTAAGGGGGGAGGAGTTATATCAGCGTAACTTCATATATTATGTTTAGATTAAGTTACACTAGCAATAAGTCGTTAAGATAAGCCCATGTTATTCTTATTTGAATAGAGATTAAACAGTTCTGTACCATAAGCCTGAGCGAACGGTCCTCCGTTCGTGCCTTTTAATTCTTTTTAAAAAACCCTTTTCTCGATCACGCTATCTAACTCGAGTATCTATTTTTATTTTATACTGCGACGATTTACATAGGTAGGTATATGAGAGAAAAGTATAAACTCTTACTAACGTTTTTCGTTACTGAATTGAACGTAAGCCATCCAACGTAGTATTTTAGACAACTTTCTTTTGTAATTTGTAATAAAAAATACTAAATACTCGCTTCTATCATAAATCGTGAGTTTTAAGAATGCAAAAGAAACAATTTGCATATCGAAATACCGTCGCAAATTCTTGCATAGACTTTAAAATTACAGACAATCTATCGCAATTGCACTTACTGCGCAGTTTAGCGAGCAATATTGGACAGTGCGTCAGACATTACTCAAAGAAGTTTTCGTGCAGGTGGAAACATGGCCTAAAAACAAGTAAAAGAGAAAGTGTTCTGAATGATTTAACATAACAACACGTCGGTGTCGATGTCGCAGTAAGATAGATAAAGCCGTAATATAGTTATATCCCTAGGGATATAATTATATACCGTAACATAGTTATACGAAAGCGAATCTTTACTATCTCACTAGGAATATAGTTATAAAACGGTCCAAGTTTAGTGATATACTTATATTACTAGATTAAGTTTAGTGAAATAGCTTTCGGAGTGTGCGGCGCAGGCGGCGCGCCGCCTCCCCCGCGGCGGGGGAGGGGTTCGTTGTGTTTACGCGCTCCCCACGCAGTCAGTCGTACACTATTATTCAAAGTCATATCTTTTTTGTTTAGATTTCTTTTTATTCATAATAATCAGTAGCTTAGAATCGACTTTGCCAACCCCGACACATTTGGTTAGGTTGGTAGGTATTTTTTTTTTCTGACCCTTAGAACTGACTTTGCCAACCCCGACACATTTGGTTAGGTTGGTAGGTATTTTTTTTTCTGACCCTTAGTACCGACGAACCCTAATATATTTATAACACTGAACTTAATCTAGTAATATAAGTATATCACTAAACTTGGACCGTTTTATAACTATATTCCTAGTGAGATAGTAAAGATTCGCTTTCGTATAACTATGTTACGGTATATAATTATATCCCTAGGGATATAACTATATTACGGCTTTATCTATCTTACTGCGACATCGACATGTTCACTATGTATTATTTTGTTCTGTGGCTTTACCCATATTGTTTGCTCCCGGTCGCACGAGTCTCGTGACTTGTCTAAAAAGGGAACACAATACCCTATTCTTTACATCCCCTTCTTCCCATAGACCTTACAAATACAATTCTAGCTAGATAGGTATGACAGTGTACTTTATTTGCTTTTATTTTTCAAGTGTATGTGCTTTAGCTGGCACTAAATATGGCATCAATCAAAATTGAGTAAATAGCTTTGAATCCTTTTTGACATCCTTTACGTCTTATCTATAAGATTAATGAATTGTTATAATATTTACAAAGCCGGGATTATTATTTACTTTCTTGTTATACAATGGACGCGGTATCGGTAACCTCTAACGTTTAAATCGATAAGCTGCTCTTCCAAGTTTTCATTAAATGCCAAACAATTTGTCGACAGGGCGCCAAAGTGTCGCGCGCTACCCTACAACAGCCATCGTGATCTAATAAAGTTGTAAAATCATTCAGCGAATAAACCCTTAAAAATACGGCGTTAGGGTGTAGTATTGTGTGAAGTTAATTATAACAGAAGGTTTCGCGTTTACAAAATGTTAAATCGTTGAAGCAGTAACAGTATAAATAAATATAAAGAAAAAAAACATACGTGATTGATCACCACCGATTGAAATCTAATGAACGAAAACTAAAAGTCGTAATAATTAATCCAACTTGATAAGTTCCAAAATTTCCACTGACATATAATATTTTCTTATAGCAGGCTTCCGTCAACACAATGACATTATGTTTTTTCTGAATCATATTAGCAATAAATATGCAAATGAGCGCCAAATACCTTAAAAGTAGAACATAGTTTTATCAAATTATATAACTCTTGATACAATAATATAAACACTAACCGCATTTTTCGACGGATATAGAAAATAAATATTTATTATACCACATCTATGAATTAAAAGTCTTTGTCTTAAGCCAGAGGGCAACGCTTTTTCCATCGTACTTTCCATCAATTAGTGAGGGAAATTATTTAATCGAGATTTTCCTGCTGTTTTTATTATGTATTAGGTATCATGACTTGGTATCAATTTGTCGCCATAAAAAATGTAGTATTAAATTGTTTTTAAAATAGCCAGATACCTATATTAATTTATATCGAGTAAATGAAGGTACATTTAAAAAAAATGTTCTTTTGACGTGATAACGTCTTTAAAATCGTTTTAGTCGGGTGACATGTTCAGAAACTTGTGTCACACCAAAACCTCACGAGCGCGATCGCAGGTATAACGAGAGAGAGACGGACCGATCTCCCGTCTCATCTCGAGCGCTGCCAGTCATTCCGTGAAACTTGTCACGCGGAATCCTCACGAGCGGAGGCTGGCATAGCGTTCGAGTGAGTGGACCGATCTTCCGTCTCTCTCACTCTAGCGGCATACAAACGAATGGAGATTTTCTCGTGCGGTTAAGTTTTCGTTGAATGTTTAACAGTGAAACAAACTATGAAAATTTAAAAAAAATTGTTATCTTCATTAATTCCTTACTTCCCAAAAACTTATATCACCAATAAGACGTTATCACGTAAACATCTCGATCGTAAACCTACTTTACAAACAACCAATTTTTTTATTTATTTTTTAAAGGGATTACGTCGCCCTTCATGAAAATGTTACATTACATGTACATTTTTGAATATCGTAGAGAGAATAAAACGAATCTATATCAAACATGGTACCTACCTACTTGAAAAGTTCTTGCCATGCCAGCGGCTACAAATAAATAATTCTTCAATATATTAAAACAGGCAAATAATAAGAAAGGTACAAAATTACTTTACATTTACTGAGAAATAAGCATATTTACCTTGTATCTCAACATAATTAGGTCGCAAGCAAATTCTGTAAAGAAAACTTTGCTCGTTGTTGTTTATCCGACAAGGATTTATTATTAAAACGGTTAATATAACATTATAGTGCTCAGAATGTCTGAGTACCTACTGTTGAGTACTTAATTGAAATATTTTATGATGTGTATTTATTTTGGAATAATGTACAAGAACAATGGAGACATGCTGGTAAGTATATTGTTATTATAAACCACAAAGTTCTTAAGGCGACAAATTAATGGAAATAAAGGAGAAACGAACATAATATAACATTAAAGTTTTGGGACTTGCGAGTAATTCAACAACCTTGTAGTTAAGTTAAATAAACACCCAACAATTTCTACGCTCCTTCAAAATGTTTAAATAAATACGAATAGGTCAGAATGTGTCACCAAAAGTTAAATGAGTATCAGACAGGCATATCTTTGGAATCAAATGATATTTAACTGAAATGTTTCGACTCCATACGAAGTTACGTTTCCAATCATAAATTCATCAGGGGTGAAGCAATCATGATTTCTGAGCAACCGCACGGAGTTATAATTTATTCATAAAGCTAACTTGCTGAAGTTTTCTTACCTTTGTGAATAAATAACAAGTTTAGCTACCTCGACTGCGCTTATTAATTACACTACAAAGGATAATACTCGCATTAGCTATAATCACGATATCAATAGTATAATAGAGGTTTGATGTCTTTAAAATAATGAAAGGAAAATGTCACAAAGTGATTCCATAACATTGGCTTCTATGACGCAAGTAAACTAATATGGGTTTCATTAGATCCTGCATAAATACGGAAAAGAATATTATTAGAAATTCTTGCTTAAGAAAACCCGTCAGTATTGATACGTATGTAATAAATAACCACCACTCCGTACTTCAAACATTATTTAATAAAGAATAAACAAATAAAGAAGAAAATCTATATATATATCTACAATAGAGTGCGTCTAACAGAGTATGAACTATAAGCACCAGAAATATCGAAGATTGAAACGGCCGGAAAAATGCAATAACAATAACCAGGGAACCGAGAAAACGTAGGGCTGTAAGCTGTTTATATTTTCTAGATTTCCTCCTTACAGTCTGCGAGACAATTTTCCGAGATGACAGGATTTTATATACCCATCGAACAATAAATTGAACTAGGGCGAGAGCGGTGGAGACTAGGAAACGCGTGCCATGGCATCCGACATCACCATTTAAAGTTTTAAAATTCACAACGACTACTAAAATTCAACGACTTTGCTTTTTTTGTTGCACATTTTCTAACTTAGTGAACGTCATGAGTATAAGAACCAGTTTATAAATAACGCTAAGGAAGTGCTCAGTTTCTCCTCTCGATGTTTAAAAGCAGCAATTTCCGTCAACCACACGGCATTACAGTATCCTATACCTATCTTTACTATTTAAACCTGTATGTGATGCAACAGCACTCAACGTTAGTTCAGAGCTTCTAGAGGACAATAGTGAGCGAGGACACGCGTGACGTAACAATTTGCAAGCGTTCCTTGGGATATGTGACGTCATTGTACAAAGCACAGCTTCCAAACAAGGAGGCCTATTCAATTTAAGTGCACTTAGGTATAAGGTAAGTGCGTCAGGACTTGATAAAGTTCTTTGTCCTAGTTCGAGTAGGCCATGGAACGTTCGAAATAGTGTGTAAGAGTATTCATCTTTGAGTACGATGCGGTATTATTTATAACATAATTGTTTCCTTAATTTTTCTTATATTCAGACTACGATACAGATCAGTATCTGTGGGAAATGAAATTTACCGTGTTAGCTTTTAACATCAAATTCATGTAATCGATGTTGTTATCAAGGCTTTGTCTACATCAAAATGATAGCGATTGCGTTTTCTGTGAAATTCAGCTGGACATGATACCACAGGTTTAAGTGACGGTCAATTGATGAGGATAAAATGGTTTTTATTATTTTTTTGGCTAAACTACTTGAATTCAAAATCCACGTAAAACCTAACCTTACACAAATCTAAGATCAAAGCTCTTTATTTCTGCAAATGTTTTTACAACAGTACCTATAGTGATTTTCCACACGAGTATTTTCCTATTCGATGAGCTTTAATCTGCTTGTAATTCTCACATCAAAACGGAGATTAAGCCATCGCAAGTAGAGCAATTAAGAGTCGGCGTATAAGTTTCCCGGGAAGGCGAACCTCGTTGAAAATAGGGCAACTGCGAGAAGCTATTCGCCGAGACCTGAACAATGCGAGGCTTTTCCAATTGGAAACTATTACTCGGAAGACTGCGGGAATTGCAGGAATGCAGCTTCCAACGGAAGCGAGAAATTAAGAGTTTTATTATGAATTTTTGTTTTAGTTTGTTGTTGTTCGTTTTCATTACTATTTTAGGGGTGGCGATAAATGATATGTAGCTTTTAACGATTTTCAGACAATTTAGAATGTTATGAGAATAAAAAAGCTCTGTAAGGATATAAAACTCTAAATTATAGGAAATAGATTGCAAGTCACCATCAGTAAGCAATATAAACAAATACGGAGAGCGTAAAAATATTTTTACAATATAAAAATATTTCAATTTACATCCTCGTGCTACCGTAAAAACGTTGTATGAAATTCGTTTTCGAGGGGCAACGGTCAGAAGCTTTTATTTTTATTTTTAGAAGCGGCTTTCATTCTCAGTACTAGACCAATTTATATCAAATTGATGGGCGGAGGTGCCGATATACGGCGCGTGCTTTAGAAGGGTGTCTATGTGTTCTGTTTGAAGAAGGAAGAGCAGATGAACTCTGAGTGTAAAAGTAGATTTTTTTTAAATACGAACCTGATATGTCGACTTATTGCACAAAAATCAGGAAAAGTTGCATGTTTTTTACTTCTACAGCTATCTATTATATGCCGAAAATGTGGTTTCATCAACCATGCATTTACTGTACATCAATTCTGTTTGTAGAACGACCAATCGCAAAAACCTCAAACAGACTTTTTATAAAATTTATACGCGATTTTATATTGTTTTATGTCGTTATCAGGTAGGCCGTTGACATGATTGATTCACACTTAACACCTTATCAACGCAGATAACGCCAATGTTTGTGATAATGTTTGTCTAATGTCCCATGTTTGCCCCAAAGTTTGCGGCAACAGAGGGGACGCGTGCTATATTAAGATGGCTTTATCGGGTTGCGGGTCAATTTGACCTAATGCGTTGACGTCACGCCGTGATCCAATGGACATCGGCAGCGGAAGGGTTAGGCAGCACGTACTTGCGTGACCGTAAATCTACGTGATCGACGTTTGGTTGGGGTATTTAAAGATTTTAGGGTGTGTAATCCGTTTTTATATGCATTGACCTTATTCTGAACGTTGTTAGTTTCATTTGATGATTACATGCGAGCGAGGGGCTATGATAATAATAATACCTATTTACGTACCTATTAAATTCAAAGAAAACACTGGTTAAAGCTCTTAATCTACATCTACGTTTTAAGTCCTGTGCTATTCCAGTAAGAAAAGGTTATGTTACGAGGTATCTGGCGATTGATCTATTCTGCGACCACATATTGCACTTTAAAAGGGTTCATGACCAGAGACTTAAGAGACAAGAATCCTTAAGAAGTCTCAGTAATATATGGAAGCTCTTATGTGATGGCTTCGTGTCTTTACACAAATACTCGTAAATCCCTTTTTAATATGCATCTTTACAGTTTCCTCACGACAAAAACGACACTGACAGATGATCAGAGAACACAGTTTGAATAGTCAGTAATCATATACAGTTTTCATTACTTCATCTATTATTTGTCTTTGAGCAGTAAACAATCGCACATTTCACGAACAATGGTAAACTAATCACAAATCTATTACAGAGGTCAAACTAACTGTAGCAGGCACTCGTATCAATTAAAACGATAATTAACTGCTCAGAGCATGCGAGATTGGTTTTGCTTGTATTGACATTCTAACAGATTTAGCTGAGTTGATTCACGACTAGGTAGAAGTCTTAACTACGCTATAATAATTATATCACAATGATTTATCGCCACTGTTATTCATTTAATACTCAATGTGGAATGAAACAACTTTATGAAAATAAATGTACAGTGGTTTCTCTGTAGGTAGGGATTTCATGTCTTTCGTGTGGTAACATCTTCAATTAACCTAGTTCGAAGACCCAATATACCCTATTTAACATGTACCCCTACTGGGGAATTCATTACCATTCTACACAGGGCTACTATCTCGCATCAAAACATTGGTATCGAAAAAGAAAACAAACATTAACATCACAAAGAAATGCCCTAAACATATAGGTACATACTCGTACGTAGTAAAAGTTGATGTTTCTGTAAATATCGTAAAAGAGCTAAGCGGCTTGTAAATTTGATACGAAAGAATCGTAAAAGTACGCGCTTTTGTGGTGCGGCGTAAATAAAATGTAACGTCTATTAAAACGTTCGAGTTCGTCGTTTTATAGCGCAAATCGATAGGGGCATCCTGGCGACTGTGGGCGCACGCTGTCACATATACGATACCACCTACATAGAAGGCTAGTTATTTTAACTGTAAAAAAATTGTACTAAAAGAAACAAATTACAACTCGACTAAATCTAGATTTTATGTGATCATAGTCCATCTAACTTTATTTTTTTAGCAATAGGAGCTGCTATTTTATTTTTATTCTGCCATCCTACCCCCTTATAGCTTCATGTTAACAACTGTCATAACTGTTATAATAATTCTCGTTCCGCATTTAATAATGGATCCGATACATTCGAGTAGGTCACTACCTATTTCGAAATACATGAACGTCACATCAGGCTCCATAGATACCCACAGTGTGGCCCCACACGCGACAAGCATTGTTCTTGAATATTTCATTGAAATTCTATCGATTCTTTTCATAGAACGTCTGTAAGGACTTTTTTAGAGTTTATACTATTGAATGTGGTTGTAAATTTATGGAATTAATGTTTTTTGGACTACACTCTGATAATTAAAATTTACTTTTGAAGGGATTGTTTCCGTAGTTATCTCAATAGGTATTATAATTACAATAATGTACCGATAAGGTAATCTTAGTCTTGTGACAATTTCAATTCCTGAAATGCGTTTAAATATCGCTATTCCTGTTCCGCTCATAAATAAGTTCCGGTTTATAGTCGTAAAAGAAAGCAGATTACGTTAGAAATTTTCTTGGAAGTATTTATTTCTATTAGATTTCTTAGGTATATATCTATTTTAAGTTTATTACCTTTAATTATAGGTAAGTATCCTACTGATAGGTATATTCATAAATCCGTGGTTGAGTCACTGAGGTAGTTTTAAGGTGTTATTTAGGTAAAATCATAAAGTTAGGTAGGTATATAGAATTGGTAGGTACTGACCTGCATTTCAGGTGACCCGCCTTCATCTCGTATTAGCAGAAGATAGCTGTGACCGTCGATAATCACTTCTTTTTTGAAGCGCCCACCTGGAATACAAAATATAAAAAAAATGGGTAGGTATCTGCTTTTTGGTTCACGTATAGGCATAAGATCGCTATTTTATTTATTTATGCGTAGGTAGATACATTTTTAAATCTTGATGAGACGTTTAGGTATTTGCTGTTATTGCTGCGTATTCGTATTGCGATATTAAAAGTAGAAAGCATAGGTACCTATTTCCTAGATATATGACAGAAGTCCCATCTTTATTTCTTAGTACGGGAGCTTGCAAAAATGTTGATAAAACATGTAGATACGTATAATTTTCAGTAACGATGATAATGGTTGTGGAAAGGGTGAATAATTTATAGGAACAGCACTTCAGACCTACGCACTAATCAAACCCTCGAATAGAGTGTAATCAGCGCAATAACGCCCTCAACAGTTCGTTGAACTCTGATAATTGTTGGAAGAACCTGCCACTAACGCCATCTATTATGACAGCAGAAAGTTAACACCACTGTGCAGTGCTGCCATCTACGCATTAAACGTAAAACTAAATTTTTACAGTAAATTTACATTAGTTTTGCTACTGGCCGCTAGATGGCAATGACAAAGATTTATGAGAACGTATATGGTATAGCATAGCTCACAATATAGGCATTTGTACTGCTTCAAAACATTTAACATAATAGATAAATAACAAAATCTCTTGTTATCTACATACCTTCGGGACTTTCTTCTTGCATATACGCTCCAGTCAAATACCGATGAACTAGCGCAGATTTCCCACTGTCTGGAGAGCCCAAAACTCCTACACGAAGTTCTGTAACACCTCGAGCAGCTGTCCATTCTTGACTATTTACAAATGAATCTGAAAATAAAGAAAGAACACAATATTATTATTTTATTCTAGTAAAAAGTAATATCTTCGCAGTAACTGCCATCTAGTGGCTAATAATGTAAACATGTTTCTTTAATGTGTCTAAACGCAAACAGCAGAATAAAATCATCAGAATTTTTTATAAGAATATAATGCTATCGAAACACATTATATAATATGTTATTTAAAACCGAAAATGAAGTAACATTATCATTTTATTGCAAACAAATTCGGCATACCTACGAATGTGCATAACATTTATTTGACCTTACAAATTCAATTTGTCAAGGAGTTGAATAACAAATTCTAAATAAATATTCATGTGAGCAACTTTCACTACAAGCTATCCCATTACTTCCTGGATATGGTTAGATGAACCGTGGTATGGAACCAGTCCTGTCATTGTCGCAATCAACCGTGAACTAACGTAACTAAATACCGGTTTAGACATTTATTTACACTAATAAATTATTCAAAATTAGTGTTATCTCATATTCGCTAATCCATTAGCTTATTAACCTCAATTAATATGCTAATTGATTAAGCGAATAGCTAATTATTATCTTATGAACGTTGTGAGTTGTGTATGGGTACCTATGTCATAATAACGCAAACATATTGAAATAAAATTATCAATCGCGAGATGTTACAAACTAAAATACCCTTTTTAAAATAAATCTTCTTTACCTACGTCTGACTTGGGGAGTCAGCTGGTGAATGCGTGACAAGGACGTCACGAAAAATGTGATCCGGCGAGGCGAACGGAAATTGAGAGGGAGATATAAGATAATAAAGGAAGATAAAAAGAGAGAGAGTTACGTTTCGTATATTACTGTAGGGAAAAGAGAGAGAGGTGCGAGCAAATATTTAGTTTCTCTCTTTCTCTCATAGCCAGTTACGTTTTGAATATAAAGAAGTTTTACTACAGTCGTGTGGTCTAAAGTACACTCATTATTTTTTCATCAGAAATTGCTTATCTATGTAGATGGCACATTGTAAGTACATAAAAATAATATTAACTTTTGATATTTCATCGTAAATCTTCTTTTCGTTTCAAAGTCGCACATAAATAGTGATAAAAATAGCAATGCTATTACTAACAAGATTATTATCTGCTAACAGTAAAATGGACTCTGCAGGAACGAAGGAATGAATTAATGGGAATGTTATGTGGTTTTTAGTAGATAATTCTTATATGACTAGAAGCGGAAATAGATAATTAGGTACCGTATAACTCTGGTTATTTTTTATTTATATATATCGGTGAAAAAACGAGTTAAACCGTCTTTACAATGTTGCTAAGTTATAACGTCTCGGTAGTCACGTCTCAACTTAAATCATTTAAAACAGATTATGGTAGGCTCGTTTTTGGCTCTACATTACCATAATTATGTGATACATATTTTTATTGGCAATGTGTTGCTTGGAAATTAATGTATAGATGGGCCCTATACATACATACAAGAAAAATAATGTAGTTTTTTTTTATTGAAAAGAAAAAAAAAAAAGTTTTTGACTGCCAATATTTACAAGATACTTCTCCTTTTGCGGGTTTGCCGATAGATATTTCTTAAGTAATAAGAAATATGTTGTTAATCATCCTGTGTGTGTACATAAATACTGAAATAAATAATTTTTAAATTTTGGTTATAATCAATTAGAATCACTTCAAGCGCCTTTACAATAATGTCGTTAATTCGTCATATGTACTACATGGAAAGTCAACATATGATATTACAAGCGCTGGATGTTTTGATTTGATTGTAAAACAGTTTTTGTAGAGTACTGAAATTTTGTAGGTGCGTAGGTATCTACTTTGTCACGATGTATTCCTAGAGTGAGTGTGGAATGTGGAATTGTATGTCGCTGACTTAATATAAACTATATTTAGAACGGTTACACAGAATAAATTAATAAATACATTCTAAAACTTAAACCCCTAGATAAAAAGGCTCCTTCAATTAAGTTTTTAATTGATCCCCAAAAAGATCACACAAACATTACCGTTTTACGCGTAATATTGCTTATTTACTTGCAAATAATTGTCGTCGTGCCAAGCAGACAGTTGCTCACCTTTCGAAGGTCGCCCAATTTCCGGCCGCCGACAAATATTTGGTGTGGCCCACAGATGTTTGCACAGTCTGGGACGTTGAGCGTTCGAGCATGCGATTTGTGTGCGGACTAGTTTAACTACACATACTACGTATACGTACTGTACAATATTCGAATAAATAATACAACTTTTATTGAAACTCAAATTTCATATTTCATTCTTATTTCAGTAATTATTAAAGAAAAGTTTTGTGGTTGTCGTAAATAAATAGCAGCATATATGAATTACAGTATTTATTCTTATAGAATTATTTAAATAAAACGTACTCGTACTACTCGTGGTCACGGCCGTTAAGAAAAGGAAAAATTATTGACATGACAGATTGGTTGCGTTCCATTATTCGTAACAATTATGACATAAAAAAAATGTGTAGTATATTAATAAGTAATAATCACTTAAGTTTACCAAAGGTTATAAGTTAGACATGGCGGAGATAAGCACCGGGACCGGAGAGAATGGCACTTAAAAAGAGAGGTCTATGCCCAACACTGGCATAACAATAGCTTATAAAGATGAGGATGGCTTTAATAAATAAAGGTAGCAAATAAATTCTATAACAACTTATACCTACCAATGAAGCAACAATTTTTTTAAGTGTTCGTTAATAATATTATTATGTAAAGTTCCACGGAAAGTGTTTACTTGTGTAACCTGTTACAACTCTTACACGAGAATGTAATAAATTAGCATGAGGATAATAAGAGCCTGTAAATATTCAAACAAATAAACATATATGTGATGTTACCTACTACAAGAAGCGTTATTATATTTAAATATATAATGTTATACCTATGTATATTTAGGTATGTCTTAACATTTCTTATACCTAATTTTATACTAAGATTATAGTAACTAGGTTATTAATACCTTTACAATTTATTCCATTTATATTTAGACAAACAAAATATGAACTTTGCCAGAGTTTAAGTTATTAAAATCATTATAACAGTTTCACTGTTTAAAGGTATTAAGCATACTTACCTAATTTATAATTTAGATGGATTGAATTACTATGATGTTTCTATCTAGCGTCCAGCGTATACTTCTCTTCCATATTATTCTTTTCTATTGAATTTAATGCCAACTATCTCTTCTATTTTACAACAAAACACTCGAAACTATTAGACTTCTCGACACACAATCACTTTCTTCCATTTTCTACTATAAAACTTGTACTATAAAACTTGGATGCACGCGCCTGATTTAAGATGGATGTCCGGTAACATTTGTCATTTCGTATGGCTATGGAAGTTGCGAGTTAAATTTGTTGCATCTTATCCATTATTTCTTTTATTTGTTATTTAAGTACATAAAAACATAAAGTTTTAAAATAAATTAGGTAACGCGGAGCAGATATTAAATAAAGGAACTGCTAACATTTAAAATAGGTGGGTACTTTTGATTAACGTCATAAAACCGTTCCTTTTCCATAATTTATATTTAAGAGTAGTAGTTTTTTTCTAAAAAAAACTCAATATAATCTGAAGCTGCACAATTCCATGGACTAATACAATAAAATTAAATCAATATTCTTTCCGTGCTGATTTTCTTTTACCACCATATTTGTCATGAAGTAGATTGTAGGTCAACAGGTGCTCAATGTAACGGTATAAATGATGCCTTCATTGTTTGTTAAAGACGATTATAATCATTAACGATCTTTTATATTCTAAGCTTCTGAATCGCTACTTTCATGGCCATAACCTCGGAGTCACGCTGATGCTACTATATTGTGACATTTTCCGTATCGAATGGAACCAACAATGAGACTTAATGGTCCATCGCTTCGAGCATTTTCAACCACTTTGCTACAAAATTGCAACATTCTTCTATAATACAAAGGTTTATGGTATGTTACTTTTTACACGATCGTCCTATTTTCCTGGTCCTATAATTACCTATGGATATCATAGAGTTTTCCTTGTAATTTTATGTATTTTAAGGGTTTGGGTTTTACAACGATAAAAAATTGTTTTAGTGATTATGAAAATATGTACTTACTTACTCGGTAATAGGTTACTAGTAAGCTTTAAAATATTGTATTAAAACTAGCCATTTTTTTCTGGCTTTTATTTATCCAAAGGATAAATTGGCACTAAACTATTTAGTTAGGTAAGTATATAGTACTGAATATTTTATTCCTAAACATCATTTAACATTAGATAAAATATGGTTAGGCGCATTGAAGTCAGAAAATTAAGAAGCTAAAAACAGTGAGTACAGACACGTGTAAATAACGATTTTATGTAATTAGTTAGTGTCACCTTATCACCTAGACCTAATGAATTAAGAGCAACAACGTAAAGATAAACGCGACTTTATACCGTTTCAGCTTGTACTGCGTAAAGACAACATTGTAATTAATTATCTATTAAGATATCGTAAACGTCATTTAAAATGAGTTAACTACTACTCTGACGTGTTAATAGTAGGAGGATACATAGTAAGTTGCCTTCCTCTGAACTGACTGACTGACATACCCCCGAATATGAGAAGGTAACGCAACTCAACTTTATTTAATACGTTCTTAAATATCTATCCCCCGAATACAGAAACGGCATTTAACTATAACACGTTGTTAAATGTCTAATCGCTACTTTACACCTTAAAGTGAAAGAGACGGCACGAGATTTAACAGCGATTTAAAACTAATTGTCCTTTCAGTATTCGGCCACACAATTATGTCGCTAGTTTACACCTATAAATGACAGAGACAGCATGAGAGTCTCATGAGACTTGACGGTCTTTAAACTGATTAACGTTTAAGTATTCAACCCGCATATTGTTTAAAATGATAGGTACCTACAAAGTTTTTAGTGAGCAGTAATTATTGTTGTACCATAAGACTAGCAATACACTTAGTGCCAAATCACATTTTACGATCAAGCCTACAAGAGTGATGAACCAAATTGATTAGCACTCAAAACATTAGAACTAAAGCCGGCATTACTAGTTTTTTACGAGCACTACAATAACGATAAATGGAACTTGCTTAACAAAAATCCAAGCACTCAAAAGACATTTTACGACATGTTTACAAGCAAAGGAATTGCCATCATTAACGTATGTTCCCGTACTAAATAACTTTTATTGCTAACCAGATGACCATAAATCAGTTTTCTGTATGGGTCCTTTATGGCGCGCCAATCGCATAGGGTTAAATTAACATTCATGGGTTGAGCCCATGGGGTTTTATGGCGTCGTCAAGGTGTGAAACGAGAGCTTAATCGTGTTTTTTGGCACTTGAAATGGGGTTTATCATGTACCGGCTTACCTACGAAATTTATGGGGGTTCTAAGAAAAAACGGCCTTTAATAAAATGTCCGGTTCCAAGTTGTAAGTATAAATAAATTTCAAGACTTTGTATTTGTTTAATGAGAAGTATAAACGGTTAAATGGCCCGTAAAATTGGCTGAACAGTCGTGTTTCCGTGTTCAAATAAATAAACAGTACGGAAGTTTACTATAATGTGCTAAAAACAAAAAAGACTTGAAACTGTGGTGAATCTTTTAAAGTATACGCACTTCGTCTCTTTAAAATCATCTATCTACATTTATAAGGCTAGACTGATGTGTGAAATAATACCAAAGTGGAAATATATATTGGACCTTGAACGATCCTAAATCTATCTAAATCTAAATCCTCTCATAAACTTGGGATTTATACATATTGGGTGCAGCTTAGGTACCTATAAGGATAGTACCAACTGCAATTTCACCTTCGAACACTATTGGGTATTAAGGGACCTTGATCTATTCAAATATAAATAAGTATTACTCAAGGAAGTTTTATTTACGCGTATACTTTGATACTTAGCACTTGCTAATGGTTATAAAAATATTACTAGAACCAGAAATAGATACATACGTCATTTAATTTTCACATGTAAGAGAATGGAGGAGTGGAAATTAAATTTGCACAATAAACGGCGGCACAAAATTAAGGTAGCTTACTTTAATTATTAGGAACTCGTTTAAATTAAATTACTTATATCCTTATCGATTTAATTATATAAACAAGTTCAACTTCTAAAGGTTAATAACCTTATAGTAAAGGAAATTTTAATAAAAACGGCAGCGGTTTTTCTGCTCGGCAAAGAGGTGTGAAATACACATACCTATGTACAAATTGTAATCAAAAGACCTTGGAGATATGACAGTTTTTAATTAACTAATTGACCTTACCTAAATCTAGCGTTAATTAGAGCAGAGCACGAAAAACGTTATGATTTGTGTCGACCTTGACCTAGCCGACTGACAGTGACGTATGACGCGTCTGTCCTACACATCTGTAGTTTTATCGAGAGTAGATTCTATCAACTCTATATTTAATTTACGAAGAAAAATAACTAGAACATTTTATTTAATTGGATTTAGTTGAAAACACTGGCAGAAAATAAGAATAAACAGTACCGAATGAAATAATGGAAATGAATTAAACATCTGAGTTGAGAAAAAATAAGGCGATGGACTCATAAAATGCAATACGATGTAGTTTTTACGTGTTTAATGAGAATTATCAGTTACCGTTTGGTATAACGTTAATGCAGTAGATAAACACAAATTAATAATTTATTTGATAACAAAATAAAAATATCTAATCTTCTCTCTAGAATCACTATCCAAAATTGTGCTATTGCTATAAGATGAAGCTATTGTTGGATATAAAGCTATAAATTTATCCATTTAAGTTTTTATGTGAACAGCAATAATGGTTATTTTTCATGAATATTTTCTCTTAGAAAGCGAATTGCCAAGAAACTCTATGGTGACTTTTCCATTTAAACTATAGATAATTACTATAGCCTTTCTTTAGCTGGCGCAATTGGTTTATTTATGATATTGCAGCAAAATTGCATACATTTCGTCGTTTGCGTTTGTTTCTTTAATTTATGTTTAATATGTTTTTAAGTAGATAGGAGAAAGTTATATTAGATCTTGCATGAAAAAAGCAATAATAATCACATTAACGTTTATATGCAACTGTAATAACCTGCTCTATGAGAAATATTTGTTTTACAATAAATATTTGTAGATGGATTTGGTCAAACTAGACATAATGACTGTTTATTTAAAATTATATTATACATGTTGTAGGTAAAAGCAATACGTATCCACATTAATTAATAGAAAATATTTCAAAATTATTTGCCGAATTGACAACCATGATATAAATAAACACATAGGTAGTATCTACTTTAATATATGAATCATCTATTTGTTTCTGTTGCACGTCGTTCATCGCAGGGGCTAGGGTACACGTGTATCGTATGATGGGAAGCGACACTATGGCTTCCGTCCGTCGCTAAATCACTGCCTATACAACATACATACATTGGAAGCGAGAGAACCGTCCGTAACGTTTGTTTAAGAAAATTAACTCGTTATATCATAATGGAAAGATAATATTGTATCTTTGTGCGCTAGAATTAACAACACAACTTGTAATTGCAAATTACGTTGGTGTTATTGCCGAAATTGGTAATATGTAGTAGTGGTATTTATAGTAACAAAGTTTAAAGTAGAGTTTTTAATGTACACAAGGCAAACTAGATAGGTTTGCAGACCACAGTATAGCCGCTTATGTAATCGGAATATAATCCTTACTAATATTATAAATGCGAAAGTAACTATGTCTGTCGCGCTTTCACGCCAAAACTACAACGCGATAACCGACATCCACGCGGGCAGAGCCGCAAAAAACAGCTAGTATGTAATAAAAATGTTAGTGTATAATATAAAATGTTAGCGTGGCCTGCAAACCTATCTAGTTTGCCGTCTGTACATTAAAAAACCACACAGAATTATGAGTTGTTATATCTGTTCCAAAAATTTATACAAATCTTTGTACGATGTCAAGTATAACCTTACAACAGAAAACTGTCAAGCGATATTTAGATCAATACATATCCATAAGGTTTGTTCTTAGCAACATCCTTAAATATAAACGTGTTTGCCGTATAACGATGCAAGTCTAAAACCCTCACAATCTGTTCAATCTGGTAACACGATAGTTGGGAGATAGTGGCAAAGGTAGGGGTTTCTATTGGGTACACAAAACTGCTGAAAGAGCTTTTAGTGCTAGTGTTGGATTACAGCTTTGTCGGGACTCGGGATTGAGGTATTTAATTTGCACGGTTGCCAAGGAAACGCCATGTGCCGGATTTTCTGTAAGAATAATACTAGCTATTTATTTATATTATCGAGTTTTACACAGAAATGCGTTTTAGACAGCATATGATTAGGTGAAAACAAAAAAGTACCATATTCAGAAATTAAGTTATAAGAGTTTGTATAAAAAAACATGTATCATCAAGCTTACGTCAATCAAGTTGGCAAGTATTTATATTGGCAAGTCTAAGTACTAATAACGCAATTTTTGTCTGTTTATTGAGTTTTTCTTAAGTTACGAGTATTTATGATGCAAAGTGGTTCAATGAACGGATTTGTGTGCACAAGTTTGCAGGTTCGAACCCATTACAGGAAAGTGACAATGTGACTTTTTCAAAGTTTTATGTACTTTCCTAATTATGACAATCGGTGAACGAAAACTTAGTGAGGAAACCTGTATTTGAAAAATTGGAATCTGAAATCCCCAATCCGCATTCAGCAAGCGTGGTGATCAATGTTCGTTTCTTCTCTATATGAGAAGAAGGCCGTGCCCAGCAGTGGGAAATTTATAGGCTGATATTATTAATATTATTATTTTAAGTATTCTTTATGCAAAATTATTTTTCTTTCATTTTCATTCACTGCGAATCTAATTTAAAGTTTTATCAAGTTTAAAATGAAAAAAGATGTTCCGCTATGTCAAATACTAACATATATCAGTCACATCTCCGATTTATATACATAAAAAATCTGTCCGATTGTATCTGATATTCTCGGAGAAAATAACAAAAGCTATCTTGTAAAGATTCTGTAATCCGTATTCTAATGTAATAAAGCTCAAAATGAGTCACTTTACTTATTTTTAAAGGCATCTTTCGTCTGTGTATTCATAGTTGTAAATCGTACGTTGCCTTGTATTTGCTAAGGAACAGTGACATGAATGGAGAGGGCATCTGCCTCATTCAGTTAGAATTTAGTACAAATTCAATGAATAAGATATTTTTTTCTTGAAGTGGACACACGCTGTGATGGTTATTTGGGTATTCATTTGAAGCACGCTTGTGACCGCCTACGATTTTCAAATGAGATTTAGATGTAGCTGTATTAAACAGGATTTATTTAAAAAGCGCTTAATAGGAGTTGAAATACAAAACTGTTTTTTAACTAACCTAATTATTTTAACGAATCTTTTTAAAAGATAAAACAAAAGAAACCCGATGCTTTTAAAAGGACAAAAGCCCGTGTTTATAAAGGATCTGTCCGCCCACTGGCAAACCCTGGCCAGCAACCAAAGGTCACGAGCAGAAGTCAAGTGGAAACAATCTGCTAAAAGGTACAAAAGATACCTACGCAAACAGTTTAATCCGTTTGAATTAGAAAGTCAAGATCAAAGGAGAATATCCTTTGATATTTGAGCAAAGGAATCTTAAATGATAATATTATCTTGTTCTTTTGTAACCTTATAAATGTTCTCACAAAGTTAGCCAATGTAAATTGAACTACTAAAGAACAATTATCATCGATGATTTTATTTATACGTATACGTGTTATTGATATTTAAAAAAGAAACAATAAATATGTTCTTATTTTAAAGAGACACTTTAAAACAAGAACATTTTTTTTTTGGAAATTTCATACATTTCGGGTTAGCGCATTACGTTTTTTAGTTTTAGGAGCTTTAAAAAACTCAGAGATACCTTGTTCTTGTTTATTCCGTTGTAAAATTCCTAGGTCGTAAACTTAAAAAAACTAGACCACTATTATATACACATGTAATAAGTAAACTTATCTTATTAAATTGTCGTTCTAGATAAAGACCAACGAAATTATACTCGTTCTCGATACACAAACTCACCCAAACCTTAATCCGTGCAACAAGATCGGTCAAGCGAAACGTTTGTTACTTTGTATTGTCCAATTCATCAAGTCATGGTCATACAGGCGCAGGGTTCGATTCTTATTTCCTTTAAAACGCTCAAGTATGTAAAACAATAAGTTTTCAACCTTTACAGCAATGGTGCGTGACCGTATCGGCCTTGTTACAACTAGAACATTTATGTTTCCAATGACACGCTTAAATGGTATTTTAATAACGCCATTATGTCATTCAATTGTTGTTAGGACAATTTTGTTGATTGCGTTTTGATAGCACTGATTTTGAAATAGTGTGACTTTTATCGAAACTTATTTATCATAATCAAAAAGTAGTCAGTACCTAGTCACTATATTACAAGGCCATCTATAGAAATTTCTTTTGTTTTGTTGCGTTCTCAACTTGTCCCTCAAAACTAAATAAATTCAAAAGGAAAATCTGGGACCGCAGTTCCGGTCCTCGACCCTTAAAAACGACCTAAAAGATTTACAGCTAAAATAACCAAATTACTGTATCTTTTAAGGTTATTTTTCATTACGTTTCAGATATATCCTTATTCCTTAGATACAGAGGAAACAGAAATTGTCATGAACACATTAAGAAGAATCTGATCTCTATCTGTTAGTATATTAATTCCAATAATATTATTTAATCTTTCTGCATGGAACAATTCTATCGCTTCAACTTATACTGCAGTCGTGGAGCCTGTGACGTCACACGTCGGGAGCGCCGGCGCCGCACTGATGCATCTCAAATTAAGTTGCTATAATAACATTAGCGATGACCAACATGACTCGCAATGGTTGTTACTAACAAATTAAAATAAATTCACTAATAAAAAACAAAGGAATAAAAAATATCTTAGAAATAAAAGACTCGGAAAAGAGGCATAAAAAATAATCTAATAATTTTTGTGTAATAACTTTTTAATAAGGACTCCTATTGGGTCCAAACCTAGTCGAGCGATCCCGAGAAATACGCGTGAGTAAACCGTTCATTATTGATAAATAAATATATAATCAATAAAAATAGTAAAAACATGTCTGCATATTATATTGTACAAGGTTATCAGTACCAAAGTGTAATGAACGATATAACATACGTGCCTAGCACAAAGGTAATATGAAGCTAAAAAAAACAAGATAAGCTTTTATGACTACATTTTTACTTAATTTGTTACTTAAGTTGTAAGTATTATGTTGAATTCGGCCTTCACACGCAAATACTTGAGTACCAAAGGTTTTTTTACGTTTTATGTAAATTGTGATTGTAAAAAACCATGGCACATTACAAGATTTTTTAGATTTGCGGAACAAACAGCATTGCGGAAAAATCACAATTATTTTTGTATTACCCTTAAGTACCTATTGTATTGTTCTGTCTAATTTAATTTAACAAAAAGGTTGTCTTCTATTTATTTCTTATCTATTATGTAGCTAACCAAGTTTTTTTTCTGAATTAAGGATTTTATTGTTTTGTCTTTTAAGAAATATTATCAAGATATTAATAACAATTTTTTTTATTTACATATTGTTTTTTATATTAAACAAAAACTACTATATTTTTTTTCTATTATCTAAATGTAGATCAACAGATATCTTGCGAAATAGATAGGTATACAATAAGTGGGTACTTATATCACAATAGACAAAAGAAATTACGACAATTCTATTCAAAAACCTTGTCTAACTGTTTCGAGGCCGTTAGCCGTCATCCTTGACACGACATGTTCTGTATTGCTAGTTTACATGCTAATCTAGTAATTTTATATTGTCAAAAATAAAATCTAAAAATATTTTTTAAGTTGTAGCTAAACTTTTGTAAGACACTGACAAGGTATTGATCATTTGGGCAATGTATATAGGTTTTTCAATACTTCCCCAATGTAGTACATTGGTTCTGTATTTAATCAAGTAAGTACTTACTTTGATACCAACTTATTGAACACTCACTCAAAAATAAAGAAACAATTGTAGCGCTAACAACCCTATTACTGGTTTTAAGTTATCTTAATTTAAAACTAGCAAAATTGAATCTTATTTTACACCGCATAAGAATTAAGCAACTGTATTCTAAAGAGTGAACATTGCGAAGTCTAAAAGTAGTAAGAATGGCCTAATAAGCGCAATTTCGCGCTAATTTAGCGTCAGTTGCTCGACGAAATGTCGCCGTTAAACGCAATATTGCGCTTAGTTTGATTATAAAGTCTGTATCTTACGATGTTAGTAATTTTGACAGATTTTATTACGTGATAGGAGTTCGACTAATGGTTTTGCTTTGAAAATTCTACCGTCCGTAAAGAAAAAGAAACGTTTCTTGAATATAGGAAACAGACATAATTCAATATATCCATCAGTGTCAGTCAGTTCGTTCACGAAGTGCTTTACTAATTAAATACAAAACGTCTATGTAACAGCAAGACAGTTTATTGTGAGGTTTCTTTTATATACTATGTACATAAAATGTTTTGAGTGAGTAAATAACTAAATCCGAACAGAGGAGAAGATATGCGAATGTTAAGTCATAAATCTCTCATGTTTTTAAACAAACACATTTTAAATGATAAATCGCTTGATCGAAAAGTTAATGTAAGATATCTACGTCAACACACTTATTTACTTATAAAATGTATTATTTTATTATTGTAAAGTTTATGACTTGTACCAAAAGGCTTGCATCATACGGCGCCACATGGCATGTCGCTTTGGACACTGATTAATTAAAGCAACATAAGATACTGTCAAGTGTTGCACCAGAAGTGCAAAATATAATGCGTTTGTCTTTATTTAAATACAATACACGACAGCTACATTGATAAGTAACTGATAAACTGACATAATGTATCGGAAATAGAAATTGAAGACATCTCACACAAACGAAATAAAAAGCAAATCTAAATGTATTATTTAATGAAAAAATACGCCTTAATCGAGCCTCCTAGCATTTTTACTAAATAGGTCGAGTATTATTTACTTTTAAACACTTATTAAGCTGAACAAAAATCTTATCTGTTTTTTTTACTACAATTATTTTCTAAGTTTTGGCCAGAAGACCTTTACATAATGAAGCATGGTTCAATTTACGTATCAAGACTCAGAATACTGAAATGCCACTTAACTTTAAGTCGTTCTTAAATGTCTATCCGTCGCTACTTGACACCTTAAAGTGACAGAGGCAGCATGAGGCTTAACGGCGATTTATTGTTGTTTGAGTATTGATGTTTCAGTAATCGGTCATAGGAGTGTATATTTAGATACACCAGTACTTATACATAGGTATTAAGTACTCATTTTATTTCCTGCACGTACCACGCTACAATTTAATTTAGTATCGTGAAAAAGGAGTTTAGTATAGGGCGAGGCGATAGGCAACTAGAAATAATAAAGTATAAAAGCTTCTATAAATAAATAAACACGTTATAATCACGCGAACAGTTATGACTTGTGAATAACGAGCTCACCACTCCTGTAGTTGTGGCAAATACGAGGCTCTTGATTAATAGGTGATTAGCATAAAATAGTTGGTGATAGCAGGTTTTTATGATGTGAACACGTTTCTCTAATAGGCTAGTAAGGCATTTGGTATGTAAAAATTGCCTTAGTTTAAAAATAGTCTAGACAAGAGGTGTTGTAAATAGTAACTAAGGAAACTTGCTGTATAAACATACCTAGATAAAACAAGTCTTCCTTTCTAAGAAAATAGTAATAATCAATAACTATGTTAAAATCTATACTAATATATAAAGCTGATGAGTTTGTTTGTTTGAACGCGCTAATCTCAGGAACTACTGGTCCGATTTGAAAAAATATTTAAGTGTTGGATAGCCCATTTATTGAGTAAGGCTATAAGCTATATAAAATTACGCTGCGACCAAAAGGAGCGGAGCATAAATGAAACATTTTGCAAAAATGAAAATCCGTTGAAACTAAAACACGCGGACAAAGTCGTGGGGGACAGCTAGTAAATAATAATATAATATAAAAATGAGAAAGATATGTTATTAGCGCTCGCTAAGTCATCTAATTAGAAAATTTTCAATGATAGCTATCTCTTTTACTTGCTTATCCAATTTTTTGTACTATTCATTAGTGCAACATTTTGACACATCATACCAGCGCCATCAAATTTTAAACGTCGGTAACTATAAAGGATATCTTGTGTATTATATTATTGGTTGAAATCGATAATAATATAAAGTAGGTTTTATTACCTTTCTGAAATATTGGAAAACTATGTTTGCTCTCAATATTAGAATAATTTTCCGCTATTTCAACGAAACATCTAGAATAAGAACTGTTTTTGTAAATTCTAGATAGCAGAAAATGTATTTCTTGTCATATTTTATCTCCATTCATTTCTATCGTGGTTTATTTTAGTCACAAAAAGCATTTACGGTGTATCAAAATGATTTAGACTCGTTTCATACGAACTGTATTCAGTGATAAAAAGGGGTTGGACAAAAAGAGTCTCGTGTTTTGCGTAATGCTCAGCAAACCGTGAAATGAGTTGATGTCGCGAGAAAGTCGTTGGGTCATAAATGCAATAGTTATATTTTCAGGAAATAAATTTGATTGACATTGTAAGGATTTAATTCCAGGTACAAATCATTCAACTAATTTGTAGAGTCGATACATTAAAACTAAAATCCTAAGCTTCGTACCCACACCTTTTAAAATTACATCCACTCGTAGATGTAGAAATAATGAGTCATAAATAAGTAGGTAAACGAATGCCAGCGTGAATCAAATCTGCGATTAAGTCAAAGTTCTCAACTAAACTATTCAGGTCATATTCATGCACAAAATTCAATTTCTAGATACTACGTGACTTAGTAAATGGTCACTTAACGCAAAAAAGAACAAATCCATTTCGTCACGATCCTTGACATTGGTCTAACAAAAAAATCGGAACTCCTCGACTTAAGATCTGAAAATAATTAAATTAAACTACACAATATCGTTCGGTTGCGTCTTTGTTCTTGCAGCATCTGCCCCAGTTTACCTGAGGAACATCTGCCCACCAAATAATGTGGCATTGAGCCCTTCGCGAATAGATTAAGGTAGCTTTGTGTGCTGCGAAACCGTAATCTTGAGTAGCGGTGGGACACCGACGATAGTGATATCGATAAATTAAAAATGAACAATTTATTTTTCGATTTCAAGATGAAGTACTCAAAAGGTCATCATTAAGCTTAATAGCTGTTCGGGGACGGTGAAAATGTATTAATGTTAAAATAATTTTTATTTACTTAAAATATCTTTACAATAGCAAAGCAATAAACAGTACTAAAATATTGTTGTTCCCAATATTAATTTTATGACTAATGCGTCCTACTCATTAAAGATTAGTGAAATTATATTCGGAGTAACAACATTTACGACAATAGTTTATCACATAAAGTATACGTGCATATCACGCAATGCAGATTACATATATGTATGTATTAGAAGCAAAACGTAAATAATGTCTCCAATGTTCACAGCATGGGATTATTGACCTGTATTATCTTTTATCGATAAATATAATACGGAAGTAGAGTAGTATGACAAGATAAGACCGTGTAAACATTTGTGTGGTGTTCAGGAGGGCTACTATGTAGTAATAGCAAGATTTTGTCATCTATGTAATTTGAGATAAGATAAGGTACCTATTGTTAGAAACTGGTTTCATGTAAGTAGTTATAAAAACATTATCTAACTAAAGTTGACTTAATTAGCAATACTAACAGAAACATTCACATCGATTCGTATATAACGATTTAGCACATCGCATTTGTTATCGACCTTTTACTTGTTGCGCTGTTAGTCGCAACCCTTAAACCACCTCTTACTCTTTTCAAACATTTGAAAGCGTAATTACATGTTTCCTGATACGTGAATTTTGCGATCATTATTAAACAATTTACCGGCGGTTGCCATGGTAACGCCCACAATTTCAAACAAGACCCTAACCTTAACCCGCTGTGTTTAACAAGTGAGAGATCTGTTTGTGTTTATGATGCAAATAATTCTTTTATGACGTTAATTGATTTTATATTATGACAGACGACATGTTGAATTGTTGATGCATGGGAAAGAGTGTGACGTGAGAGTGAGAGAAAACGGATGCGTTTTGCTTTCTGTTTAACTTGCACGAGTTAACCGTTGCTGAGAAAAACAATTGAATTTATTTGAAACGTTTTGTTTTTTATTTTAATGAGGATTAACTTATCAAATATACCCTTGACGTGCCTAGTTCTAATAAACAGCACCTGCTGCGGCGAGTTGGCGACTGTTACCATGGAATAACCGGCGACAGGAAACTGTTACCAGTTCATACATATTACGGCTTCCACTTGGAATAAACGGTATTTGAGAGGAATATATATATGTTGTAATAGACATAAATATTTATGGCTATTAATACAAAAATGTAACATCAAAAGTACCTATAGAAAAATTATAAATAGAAATAGGCGACAAAATTATTTATGTGGCACTTTCCAGTGGGTGTAGTAAAATAGCAAGGTGATTGAACCCATTCCTTTATTAATAAGTGGGTTTTCAGACGTACTAAAAGCTAACAAGATTAATTTAAAAATATTATTTATTTTCGACTTAGATAATGTAGCTATTTTTTTGACATTAATATATGCTTCATATAGTAACATCGACGAGTACTATTATAGTCGTGAGGAAATAAAAAAGCTGTTCAAATTCGCATCGAAGAATTCATAATTAGAAGCTATTGTTCGATAAGAATGGAAAAAAATCGTACTTATAGTAATTCAATACGCAATCAGAAAATAAAACTCACTCTTAAGTGACAGTACGAAAAAAAGAAGAACGTTTCGCGTTACTACGCATTTGCTCTCTAATACTATAAAGTAACGGAAATAAAATTTAAAATAAACAAAAATAGAAATGCATTATGAAAAAGTTAAAATAGGGTTGAGCCACAAATATAAAATATCGATAGCGCAATGGAATCGCGATTTACGATTCAGCTCGTGCGGCGCGGCTAAACAATGGCTTCCGTTTCCTGCCCGCCACGTGCGCCTGCGCACCGAAACATTTGAATTAGGAATTCACGTAATTGGATGAGATAAAAATCAAGTCATGGTTATGTGGGGAAAGTTTGTGCTATTTATTATACCAACTAGTATTATATATCACGTAATTTTAATTTATGAGACAAGCTTTTTTCTAAATATATAGTACATTGACATATCAAAGGCAAAAAAAGTAATTCTTTATTTTCTTCCAACTCTGATTAAAACTGGTGCGCCATGTTCTTTTTATAGGATCGCTATTCGATTTTGATCAGATCTAAACATAGGATTATGAATTTCTTAGGAAAGATAATCTTTAAGAAAAGCAAGCAAACACCGGTAAAATAACAAAGAAATTTGTATAAATAAACGAAATATTTATCTAATCCAAACAATAATATTACTGTTCAGCGCATAAATTATAATCTGTAATTTTATTTTAAAATGTAAAAATATATTCAACTGAAAATATTGTTTGATTTTTATGACATGGTGATAGAGCGCGCCAATAGCTGTTTCGTTTGTTTAAACACGAAAAAAAACATTTATTCTACTATTTTCTAGAGAACTGGCGAAGTTAAGAAAAAAAATAATGTTTGGAAAACGTTAGTGGTTCATACACTCGCGACGGTCGTCCAATCACGGATATTATGTAGCTTTGCATACTTTTTCTACGTAAATACAACACGCAACTAAAATCAAGACTAATTTAGTAAAATTAAGTAGATAGACCTACGTATATTTGTAAGAACTAAGTAAGTTATACGCGGATCTAGAATACAGTGCCAGTTGAATAGATTTCCATTCATCTTTTTCTATTTCAATACACAATGTATGAGAATCAACACACTTTTTGCTCTACGCATATTACCTCCTAGAATTTGCTTGTCAATCATTGTTGCATTTGTTTGTAGTGATGTGTATTAATGAGCTTTCGCGATCAAAAAATTTGCTAGGTTCATTAGTCTCGCATAAGGTCTACTTGTCAATTTCCACTTATCACGAGCTATATAGCTTGTCTCTCATTGGTGGAAAATAGCGAACCTAGGGTATTAGTTTTATCGCAAAAATACTCTTTGTTTTTACTACAACCTAGCTTTACTAGTGTTGACAGACGTCAAAAAAAGAAAGAGGGTCTTCTGTTTTTGTATGTAAGACACTAGTACGTATAACTTAGTACATAAGTATAATTGTCGTCAGTGTTTTAGTATAGGCACAGAGACAGTCAACGACTACACTACATAAGTTCAATAAATACCTATCTATATGTAAATATGTACTCGATATCTCGCTTCATTTGTCGGTTTACATCAGCATTAGGGTTGACACGTAATTACAGATTTATAGATACGGTAAGTAGTTAAAGGGATTAAATCAACTCAGCAGGGGATTTTGTAATGTTCAATTAATATTAAAGACCGATGCATTTTATAGCGTGAAGTAATCGTATCATAAGAAACATTAAAATGAAAGTGGTTTAAAATATATTTACATTACTATGGTGCTATAATGAGATGTCTTTTTTGTAACTGTTTTAGTATAACACATGTGATGCTCATTCAAAAAAATACGTGATGTGTAAACACTAAAGCATTTGCCATTTAGGGCACAGCCGCCAAATTTTTCGCAAGAACAGTTTATCGGCGATCGATTGAATCTACACGAGTTTGGTTTTAAATCGAGGTTATCTAAACAACGTTTCAGTCGGCTTTATACTCCTTTTTGCTCAGCTTTTGTAACTTTTATACTCATCATTGGCACGGAAGTAATTAAAGTAGGTACATAAAAAAACAATAACATTAGCATTTGCTTCTAGGTTTAACATATTTGTTAAAGAGAAAATATTACAATTAAGAATCTTAATATCATGTCAATATTTAATATGTTCAGATAAATTCAGCTCAATTTTATCGATGGTCGATTAATATAAAACTTTATTTGTACAGCCCTGATTTCCTGTACTTTCAGTATCCGCCGCGAGTTCATTTGCTTTCATTTTGACGGGACGGCTTGCGTAACGTCAACGCACTAAAATATGCCAATCTGTTATGTCGTTACTTTATTAACCTTAATACAAAACGTAAGTTATTATAAAATAAGTAAAACATACATCAGTTGTTTTTTAAGAGATACTGCTTCATTTCAACGATAAAGATAAAGATATTTATTTTGTAAAACACGAGTAATATGTACAAGTACATATTACGATGTACCTAGGATATGTTTCTTTCCTATTACCACATGCGCATTAAACTTCGTAACTTTTTATAGTAATCTATGACTCAACTACCGCTGAAAAACATAAAACGCCGCACTCCAACTCTTAACAGAATTTATATATCCTCAAATTATAGCAGCATAAAGCTAAAAGTCTTAACATACCAGAAAGTTATGACCAATTTCCTCGCTTCAGAAACTTAACGAGTTTCTATTGTAGTTATAAAAAGGGACGGTGCAACTAGGTCGGCTGTCATGGCGACCTCTGTGCTCAGCAAATGGCTTTTCCGATTGCACTTCGCCACTAGAGTTGGTAAATGTGTCGAGGATAGCTGGATATTCCTGTTTAAAGGCTTTTACTCGGTTTAATGGTATTGCTGTTCTGATTTTATTGTGAAACACTTCATTTAATGTAAATCCAATATCAACGACTTACAAGGATGAGAGAGGTTCCACCTAAAGAGCATTAGGTACATGTTCGATAATCTGTATTGGATCAAAATCACTATCATAATGAAAAACGCATTTTCCATTTTAAAGTATGAAACGTATAATATTTCAATCTACTTTTTAGTACCCATCTCGGTTTTTCTCATTTATCTGGTAACCTAGGCTTATGTTTTTCTTCGTTTTAAAGTTTTGAAATTGGAACAGCTCTATGCCGTTACGTTCGATGCTTCTTTTTTCGAAG
Organism: Diachrysia chrysitis; assembly: GCA_932294365.1. Classification (NCBI taxonomy): domain Eukaryota; kingdom Metazoa; phylum Arthropoda; class Insecta; order Lepidoptera; family Noctuidae; genus Diachrysia; species Diachrysia chrysitis. The sequence continues at coordinate 6,676,551 of OW028647.1, forward strand.
TTCATGCTCGAGCACATTTTAAACGTTTTTATTGGTGTACCGTTCGTTTTTCTAAAATGGAGACATGATTTTTTAGGCCCAGTTAATAACATAGTTTTTTTTTTTCAAAAATGTATTTATTTCCAATTGAAGTTAGAATGGCTAAAATGGACGCTAAAATATAAATAATAGACGTTTAACAGTTAACTTCAGCATGACAAAACATTGTATTATACATATAGCTACTATAAAGTATATCTTATCAAGTTGTGCACTGAAACCAACAATGCAATAAGCTGAGGTCAAAATCAATGTCACGTATGAGTCACGTCACTAGATTCAAGTAACTAGACTCAATTATGACGAATATAATAGACTTAATCGATTACATCATTTAGTGAATAAGTTGCTTCTTAATTATTTTTTAATGCTAGGTGGTATATGATATTTAAAAGTATGTTATTAAAAAAATGATTTTTAAGAATAATTATTTTTATTTTATTTATTTGGATCTTATCAGAAAACCTTATCAGTAAAGTCCGTCTTAAAGTTATATAATAAATATAACGATATGTGTTTACGATACTAAATGATTTAATTAACAGTTGACCTGACTAAGATTATATCTCACCTTAGATAACTCCAAAAGTCTATACTTATTTGATACGGATATTGATCCCAGGAGTGTCGTGGTAACCGGATGTGAGGCCGCAATATGTTGCAGAGCCTTTTCAATATCGTAAGCCCCTTGTGCTGACCCCAATAAATTGTTAGAGGCGTACTCTTGAGTAAAATTGACTAAGTGATGGAATGTAGCGGTTGTCTCACAACTAACCATAACTAAATCGTTTAGAAGATATGTAGTGAAATAAAATAATAATAATAATAAAAAAAAACTATATTAGGGCACTTTTCATTTAAGTACGTGAAGATCTTCTGAACAGTGACCGTAATATATATAATATATTGGGACAACTCACACACGGCTGTCTGATCCCAAACTAGGCGGAGCCAGTATTATGGCAACCAGACAACTGATCATCATACTTATATATTTCTAAATAGATACATATAATACAAATTACACCCAGGCACAGAACATGTATGCAATAAATCTTTAACTACTTAACAAATTATAATGCTCATCACACAAAGATTTGTCCTGTGTAGAAATTCTATTTGCTGAGGAATGCATCTAATTTTGATATTTTCATCACATTTTGACATGGATTAACAGAACTTCTTAACAAAGGACCTACTCGTAGTTTTCTTATCCACTTTTTACACAATTATATCTATCATGGCTATAAATGGAAATTCTAATGTTCTTGTTATTTATTAGGAAAAAGTGTAGGGTAACCCATTCGCTATCTCTACTGCTCGAAACTTGAGCTTATGCAAGCGTTCGCCGTGTAAGCCGACATTAAATGAATTTATTATGAGCACGGAGGGTCGGCGCAAGAAACTTTTGCAATTTTGATAGTTTCTACCGAATATTTTTTTATATTCGCTACCAAATATTTTGTTTTTATACTTTTTATACAATGTCGTTTTCGTCAATCAGGCCCGAGAGAGGAGTTTGTGAACACGAGATATATACTCGTGTTTTATAAATAGAAGGTGTTTTGTAATCCATTGACGTCACAAATCCGATATATTCGGAAAAATTGAATCGCATCTGCCTGAGTGATAAGCCGCGAACGAAAATAGATGGTATCTTCTTATACGATTCAATTCCAACAATGTAACATTGTTATTGCCAAAGTTAATGAGAAGGCATAACAGTCATTTGGGAAACATGAGAACAAACACGCTTCTCAACAATTGCAACGATGAACCTGTAACGGATATAAATATTTTATTAAATAAAATACCAATACCTACAGCTGTATTCTGTAACTCATTCCTTAGATGGAAACCCTAAAATGCTTTACATATCACCCATGGGAGACGTATAATATATTCTCAGTGAAAATACTTCTGACTCACAAAAACTCCTATTTCGGTAGCCAAGTCTTATTGCCACAATAACACGCGACATACCATCAAGCAGCCTAACTATAGAATATAACCGTTTAGTGAAATTGAGAGACATTTCTCGTTAATAGAAGGTGAGAAAGGTCATTTATATTCAAGGTTGATGAAAAGGGGAGCGCCAGTATGGCAGCAATTGGACTGCATCCAATTGTCTGGTCTGACCCAATTCTACTAGTCGGGTCACTGGATTAGTTAATTTGCATTTATATGGAAGGTAATAGCTTTTAGATATAGTAGGTTCGTTCGTGTTTATGATTTCATGCTTCGCGCTAATTAAATCTAAGATTCGTCATGGCACTTTTATTTCTGTAAAAATTCCACCCGCTGCCGTTATGGCGTCCTATTATGATTTCTATGTAGCATAGAATAACTTCTACCTAATACCTACGTCTTAACACTTAGATAAGTACACAAGTTACAAATTAAAAAATTTCCTAAGGCGAAGAATACTAGGACAAAAAGCACTGGGTTTTAGTGCTTTTATAGAGTAGTATGACTATACTTCCTCATAATATAAAAGTTTTAGGCCTATATAATCGATGTGCATCTAAACGAAAATAAGATTTAATCTCTCAACCTTCACATGCGTCAATTACAGAAGAAAATCTAGCAGACTCAAAGTTGCTTCTATTTGGAATAGGTCCAATATTGATGCGGGGTCTAGGCAAATATTCTCAATGCACATATTACGTAACCTATGTCTCTTCACGCTTTGAGTACGATATTAAGCCGTATTGATTGGTATAGCCTGAACGGGCTAAATCTAGGTATTTCGAGAATATTCTGAAGTGAAGTTTGTATTCCTTAATTGGAAGCTTAAAAATATATATTGGAAATATAGCAACGATTCATGTAGCATAGCAGATTATTTTATTATTTAATTTTGCACAGTCATGCTTATTTGCAACTTGAAGTTACAAATTTGTAAATACATAAAAGTATTCAGTTCTTTAGCATACATTCACGTGGTAAATTAGCGTTAATATAATTTTGCCGACTCTTTTAGCATTTTGGTGATGTGCTAAATGAATAAATTAACATAATAATATAAACATTTAAAACATAAAAACAGTAACAACTAGGTAAAATTGTCATATAATTCACAATAATAATTATTCCCACGTCGTCGTCTGGCAATGGCAACTAAGAAAATAATATAATTTAAAAAAATAAAGCGAGACGTTTTGACGAGCTTGTTTCTCACGAGGTCGTGAGCTTTGCGTTTATTTTTTCTCTTCGTGACCAAGACTGAAAGTCGCGGCCACTAGTAAAATTATTTGCTATTCTTTATTCGTCCAGTGTGCAATTTATTTATCTTTTGTGCCGAAAGAAAAAAAAAAACAACTAAACAAATAAAAATAGGTATTATGTCTAATACAACGTACACTTTTGTTGTTTTAATAATAATAATTATAAAAATAGTAGTACCCACTACTAGGATCGAAAAATTAAATTACAAAAAAGTGTTTTACTCAGAACTGTGCTTTACTTCATAGACCAAAAGATATTCAGATTATTAAACTGTATAATGTTCTTATATAACTTGAAGATATATTATTACGTGTTTTTCTGCAGTATGAAGTTCGAAGTCGAAACACGTGATTCGCTTGGCGCATCTGCAAGTATTTACCGTCGGACGTACGTGGGAAAGATTACGAAAAACAAATGTTTTATTACATCGCTTAAAATTGTGTACCTTCCTAATTACTTAAATAATAACAAACATTATTTAATTAATTGAGTCGGTAAAATAAAAATCCCAAATTCAGGTAGGTAAAAACTCCTTAAACATAATTCTGTTGACATTTAGATAATCATTATAATATTGACAACGTAAACGAAAAGAAAAATAAAGTGTTCTTTTTTTAAATCGTTGTCCGAGTACTAAACTATTTAGCTATTTGCATAGAATTATGTCCTGGAATATAATTACGCGGGAATTTTAATTACGGAACAAAAACGTCTAATTGATATAACGGACATAAAAGAACACATTAAATGGTAAGTCGTTGTTTTTAAAAGGGGTCAAGTTTAATTGGGTTTAACATTATAACGTCAAGTGTGACATTTAGGTAGGCACGCGCTTGCCAGGTGCAAACTAGTAATTAGTGTTGTCCGTTGCGGCGGAAATAAAGATTTAGTCGATTTTTATTGTTATTATTTTAATTATGTTAATTTATTTTTATAGTATGGTAGTTTGCTTTGAATAATGTACAAAGCAGCTTGTGGGTTTAATTGATCAATAATCGCCTGATTTCATAGTCTTTAAGTGTAATTAAATGTTCATTTCAAAGTCATAAAATACTATTAAAAAGTTATTAAAACACGACGATGAATATTAAAGGTTAGATTTTTCAGTCTTGTTTTGCAGTTATGTGTTCATCAGTAATTATACTTACTTTATATTTAAAAGAAGCCTAATTTAAACATAAATTCAACACGAATTTGATGTTTGTAGTCCATTATCTATTAAACGTAATATAATTATTTTATTTTATTGAATTAAACTCTATCAGATCCAACCAGTTTCGCTTGCAATGAACAAGCGATCGTTGCATGTCTGCCCTCCAATTAACTTTACATACCTAAAAGATTTTATCGCTGCGTTCATCGATCTAAAAGTTAATCAACCCCGAAAGCATCCGATAAAATGTGCCATAGATTAGAAAATATACACGTTATCTTTTACTTCAGCTCATGCGTTCATTAGTTGCCTGTTCATTAGTATACTTACTTAACATTAATTTACTTATTTTTTTAAGGCCCGGAAGTAATCGATCTTGGAGCTGTATTCAACACCTTCTCACTATTTACCCCTTTCTCGGATATTCAATTATATCTACAGACTAAGTTTTTAAGTAAGGATGCTTTACGAATTATTGTGTTTATATTTTTTGGCAAACTGTGTTATTGTTATAATTCTATTATTTATACGAAGAAAGCGACATATACGTACCCTCAGTTAATAAAAATGTAAACGGATTAAGTGACATTAAAGGAAATATTTTCGCAGTAAGAAGTTTTATTAACTTGTTAAACTTCTTGGTAATGGAAATTATCAAAAAGTATTATAATGCGACTAATACTCTTTTTAGTTTGTGCGAATTATCTAGACGTAATACCATATGTGACCTACAAATGAACCATAAAATAAATGCAGTGTCTCTACCATGAGTTTTTAACAAACGTACTCGCTAGCGACTGCGTAAACGATTTCTATGGCAAATTTGTACAGCGCCACTAGCGGACACTTCAAGAATTAAAATGAGTAGTTAGAGAGCCCACGACCAAAATTTTTGTCTCATAGCAATACGGCCAAAACCGCATCAAATCGATAGATACGATTATCCTGAACTCGAAAATACCAATATCAGACATTTTCCGCGTAGCATTTGATCTGACCGAATTTTCAAAATTGTCAAAGAATTTTACCGAACTGCATCATAGCAATATGTCTGATTTGCAGACTGTAGTTGAATGATAGTTCTGAGATACCGGAAACATATTTTTCAGACGTTAGTGGTGTAGCGCAAACCCGTAAAATCACTTAAAAAAATTAAAAATGAGACAAAAAAAATGTCTCATAGCAATACGTCTGAAAATCTTTTTTATTCGTAAATTTTGGTTATTTGATGCGAACAAAACAATTTTCAGACGGAAATGTGAACGCATTAAATTTTGAGACCGTTTTGAAAATGTTAACAAATTTTACCGATCGGTATCATAGCAATATGTCTGAAAATTGTTGGATATGATAAAATAAGTTGTCCACAAGTGCAAAAAATTTATATCAGACAAATTAAGTGTAGCACCTTCTCTATCAGACAACTTTTCGATACTCAGATATCATTTAAAAATCGTATTGAGGCATCTTGAATTTTCTGTTACAAACTAATGAATACGTTGCGACCCTGAATTTATTAGATGATAATTAACAAAGAATTTACCCGAAACCGTAACATTGAAGTTGAAGGACTGAAATAAATCGCATAAAACAGAGGCGTCGGCCAGGCGACTCCGAAACGTTATTTTCGTTTTTGGGAGTATATGCTACACTTAAAGTGTCTGAAAACAGGTTTTTGGTAATCATGGCAGCAATAAGAAAAGTTGAAAAAAAAATTTATCCGTATTGCTATGATACAGGTCGGCTAAATTTGTTGACATTTTCGAAAATGCGCTCAGGCTATATGCTACGCGCAAAATGTCTGAAAACAAACTTTTTCGTAATACAATTATAAAATCTATGTACATTTTCACTATCAGACGTATTGCTATAATACCGACTGTCTTTTTTTTTTGACACAGCAGAAATGGCCTCCCACGCAATTGCTGCACTTTCGACCGTTACTACACACCTAGTCGGGTTCAGAATCATACAATCTAACGATTTTATAGGGTTTTTGCCGTATTGCTATGAGACATGGTTTTGGTCGTGTGCTCTCGTACTATTAGTCGCTAGCGACTGAAGTAAGTTTTCGATAGCAACTCATGGTAGAGACACAGAACACATGGCTTTTTTCACAGTAGTTTTGTCGCAAAAATATTGCCATTTGTAGACGAAAGATCATAAGAAAAATACAACTAGCAGTCATTACAACAACCTTGGAACATAAACTTATGTCCGAAACATTGTATTAACAACCAGTAGAGGCAACAAAGGGTAAAACGAATGAATTTGGCACATCTGAGCTGGGATTTATTTTCAAGTAATTGATGTTCTTCTTGTTAATTACATGTTGATTGAGTAAAATTGGTTTGGTTTTGGCTAAATCTTAGCTGTACAAAACGTTTCGTAAATTAGCAATTCATTGAACGATCGGCTCTACAATTTACGAATTACTTCATAGTTATCATAGTTGATAACAATGGTCGCATCTACAATAACTATGGAATAACTATGCTCAATTTTATGGTCAGTGACCATTAAAAAAAGACATAGAAGCACATGATACAATGCCTAAATGATGTCACGTACAATGACGTTGACCGGTGACGTTTTTAAGACCAAGTTACACGCAACAGGATAGTAAAAAAAACAAATGAAATACGCAAGACGGAAATATCTTCGAAATTCCAATTTGTCATGATATTAAGGACTTTTCTAATACGTCATAAACTGACGAGGTTTCACGAAACTCTTTTTGCTTTGATTCCTCTGCCTATGACTATTTCAGAGGAATATTTATTATTTTTTTATTTAATTTAATTAATATCCTTCTAGAAATATAAATGATGGAGGTAAACATAATTAATGTTTATGTAGGTATTTATTATGTAAATGTAGTTCCCACTGCACACATGAACTTGTTTGGTTATTCGCAGTAATTTTACGGAACACCAATCTAAATAGCAAACACGAATTAAATATTACGTCGTATTGCAGAATACGTTCGTGCTATGAATAATTCAATCTGAATAGTTTTCTAATAACCACTACTGTTCTTACTGAAGTTTAATGTCTTATTTTTTCAATCCACTATTATCCGACCCGATGTCGCAAAAAAATCAATAGATACCTAGCTTACTTTATCGCTGCCATTAGCGACGAGCTTGATGATTAACTTAATGGTAACTTGGGATTTCTTAATTACTGGGGAAAAGATGTCATTAGAAAAGAAAAGGAGAGTCATTCGAGTAAAGTATAAGCTATTATTAACGTAATGACTTGTACTCGGTACGCATGATAAATCTTGTGTAAGTTTTATCTAATACAGATTACAGAGAGATTAATTGGTTCCTGCGTGTGTATACATGAGGTTCACGTATAAAACGTTATAAATTTTGTATACCTTAAATTTAACAAAAAAAAAAAAGTGGAAATTATCATACGCTACCACTCACCAGATTTTCTTTTTTCGTTTACGAGGACTAGCGACTTCGTTCTCTTTACCCTCAAAGAGCGTCGTCTTATGGACCTCATTAATGCTTCGGGCATCCTCGAAAACCTCGGAGAGTCCACTCTCTTCTCCGGCATGAAGAAGTTCTTCACCGCCAACATCGTCATTTTAAACAATCCAAAAAAGTCCGCACAATTATTGAAGTAAAAATGGATTACTTTAATCCCATCTCTATTTCAATTAACGCACTATCTTGATCGAACGTTCGATTTGTAAACACAAAATAAAAACTATGACGAATCTAATATTCGTATTCGATTTGCAAGGTCAGGTACTTCACATTAATTTGCAGTTGATCGATAAAACAATGTAGGTGTTCCTTTTAGGAGCTAATGTTATTTGTTCTCATCACTATTCCCAAAGCGGAGTAAATACATCCTGTTTGCTTGTTTGGTGGTCGTAATTATTTTTGAAGACGCGCGATACGTCCGCTCACTGACAGAGCGCGCGGTGAACTGGCTTTACTAGCTGGTTTTACTTGGAGGGGCAAGGCTTGTCGTGCGGGTTTGCGAATGTTATCTTATCAGAATTTACTTAGTCTTTGAACAATACGATCATTAAATTTACCGTAAGTTGATAACCGAGAACAAGGTCGTGTGCTGAATGAATTAAATGTTCCTTTAACCTGAAAATCACATCAATTGTGTATACTGATGCATCATTACATATTTAACTTTAATGATGCATCGGTGTAATTAGAAGTAGCAGAAGACCTTCGAAGTCCATATTGTCAGGTAGGTGTAGTTACATTGTTTTAGAACGTGTTTAAATGCGCTAATAATTACGCAAGAATTAATTGTTTACAGATTGATTGCCTACATAGAATTTATTTTCGTATAGCGCAGCGGAAGTAAACAATCCTCAGATATAGAATACATATACTATTATGAATCATACGAGTGCATACATTATCCTCATTCTAGTTACCTTACAGGGTAGACAGAGAGCGCCGAGCGCTACCTATATAGGCATACACGCTTCCTGTGTCACCTGCAGAACCATAAGAGGCATGAACGTACCATAATATTACTCACAGATTTATTTTTAACTTAAAAGTCCAATATTAATTTAAAACTTCTTAAACACGCAAAAGTATTGCGTGTTATTGCGTCAATCAAAAACAAGACGTCCTCATGGAGTATTCCGTTGAAGGAGTATGATTTTTTTTCCTTTGCTGCAGACTTAACGTCTTTTGACTATACCGCCTAGCCTATCGTAAATTTTCCTTATTCCGTGATGAAAGAGTGTGAGTGACTTTTTTTATTTCTATAAATATATACTAACATACAAAATACAGGTTGGTAATGGAGTACCTATACATATTTTCTAAAATCTTCTTTTTCCATCTAGTTCGTAACCAACAATATTGTCTATGTATCTGTGTATCCATGTATGTTCTAAAGACGTTTCCCGTCTGTTAATACCCACTTTTAAACTGGAATGTGCAAACATAATTTCATTAATTCTTGGTTTTTCAACGCCCACGCGATATGTTGTAAGCCTTATTTTCAACAGACCGTGCAGAATCGAGTCATACATACAAATATTTCGATCTTCGGTGAGAATTATGAAAAAACTTTGGATACTTAGGGAAGTTTCGTATAATTTGATTTTAGATAAACAGCGAATGAATGAAATATCTTCGTTCATATTTTAGTTTTAAGCAATATGAAAATTTTTATTTCAGTATATTCCGTTTACGTGGGTAGGTATATGTCTCAGGACGTTGTAGAGTACAATGTGTCTCCCACAAAATTTATGTGCCTATGCATATCATTAAAGTAGTACCGTGCCGGAACATAAACGTCTAAAATTTTGCTAAACCGCTGAATTAAAATATGCTCACACGAGTGATATAAATTGACCTACATTCATCATCATTATGCTAGAACGGGCATTCCGTTCATTTAACATTTGTGCCACGCCTGGATCGAATCCACTCCCTCTATTGTTGTTAGTGTGCTAATTAATTTACCTTTTTGATGAACTCGTTAGGGTTCACAGAAAAAGATTAAAGTTATTTATTAGAAAAGGGGATAGATGTCTGGACGAAATAAACTACATACGATAATGTTTGATATATTGGAATAGTACTGCACGGGTAATCAAGTTGTTTAGCCGATTACTATTGGGCGCGACGAGCTGCGGGTTCGATCCCCGCATTGGAAGTCTAGGTGTTCTATGTGCGTGTGATTTGTATGATTGTGATTGTGAAAAAAAAACATTCAAATATTGATGAGTAGACAATAAAAACATTGGTCTCAGCAGGTAAATATTGAAAATACACATTATTTAAAGGTAAACTGTGGTATTATTTAATGGTAAACTTTCAGAGTAAACTGAAAAAATATTTCAGTAACAGAGACAAAGAAAATTTTCTATACGCTGATGCTGAAGGCATAAACAACTGACTAAAGATATAAAGCGGTTTCATGAAAATTTAAGTATTAACGATTAACCTTTAACACTCAATTATCTCCTTACGTCGACAACGTGGAAAATTCGCGAGCTCTTTAACAACGCTCAAAGTATCAGCTTCCAAGAATAATCCTTTACAATTTAAATGCTAATGGTAGCATTAACATTTTGGGCAGCTCAGCGTCTCTAAGATATACGGTACCTTGTTAAACCTGAGATCATGCTTAAGATGATATTCCGTGAATAGCTACAGTAGATGCCATGAATTGTTGGAAGGAACGCTTTTGCGTCAAAATATGCAGGTTATTTTATTATACAGTTACGACAGCAGTACTTTCTGTAAAATACGTACTGTGGAATACGATATAGAAACGATGTAATCGGAAAACTAAGAAAACATTAAATTTAAATTCAACTGAAATCTACCGAAAGTAATATGCTTAAATTAATCTTTTATAATATATATACTTAAATTAAATGAATCCTCTTAATGAATGCTCTGCAAATTGGTCTGTAATATCTGACGATAACAATCATTTGCTAGATTATTAATAAAGTATACGTGATCATATATGAACACATCATTTTCTATTCGATGAGTTCATTCCAGTAGATGAATACGGTTTTGTTTTGGTAAATGTCATAATATTTGAAGATTTGCTAGATATCGAATAACACGACACCTGCACGACTAAAGACTTTCGTGTACCAGTTAGAGACAGGATAAAATGGTCAAGAACCTGTATTGTCACTGTATTTTACGCAAGTTTTATATGTTTATTCAGCAGTTACAGCTATTCTGAGATTATTTGTTTCTTAGGGGAATAAACGCGTGATTATTAAAGTTTATAACAAAGCATAATAAAGCGCTGCATCGGTTTATTTACAAAATTCCACGGAGTATCGTGCAAGTTCTTATCGCAGCATCGTAGTTGCACGTTGCGGTTCACGTTTTGCATCACCAACCATTACAACCTGACGTTCCACTACCTCTTTTGTTTCCTCAAAAAGGAACTAAAATGTAAACAAAGATGCCTTTTGAGATGTCTTGCTAAATTGGAAGATGTTCAACTTGTACTTTGTTTTGTGTTTCAGCTTAGTATTTCTAGCAGATTTATTTTTAGTCTGATGTTAAAACGGAAATGTTCTATGGAGATTATGCACGAGGTCTAACAAGTTCGCATACATATTTTAAAACTATTTTGCTTAATCAGATTGAAATAGAAATTTTGTAGAAACAAAAACACAATGTAATAACTTGTCTTTGGTTCAAATTATCTTGTTAAACGATGTGATAAAAGCAGTTTTTTTTGTATCAAACTAGTACTTACCATAAGTTGTAGTGTAGGATGCCTGTTATAAGAATGTGAGAAAATCTATAGCGTATCAGGTGCGTATTGCTGTTGTTGTTGTAAAACGAATACTATAGAACTTGACGTATTATTATTAATTGATGTCGCTCCAACTGTTAATAAACATTCAAAGTTTATTAGTAAGTACTTCGAAGGAGTAAGAATAAAAAGTGTAAAGACTTTTTTATACTGATTTAGAATTAAAATGTACGTTCTTCAACTATATTTCAAATAATGTTTTATACATCACTTCTAAAATAACCTCTTTATTATGTCAATAGAAAAAGTTGTCAGGACATAAGCAACCCACAAAATGTTGAGCATAAAAAGATAAAGCGAAAATGATAATAAAATTTAAAATATTTATTCCTAAATTCTTTAAGTGCCACCTGAAAGATATTCGTTTACGATATAATAATACCTTACGTTTACTTACTCTTCAATTAAATAATATTTTACCTTAAATACTTTTTGATGTATCGCAATAAATAAATAATGTTTTACCTCCCATACCCACAGGAGCATAACAACTGGTAATGCGTCAAACCTGTCCGTTTAATTGTAGGCTCAATTAATTCAGGTCGTTTTGGGAATGCTGTCCTCGCCCACGTCAAAGTAGGACTGGGAATAGAACCGGTTGAATCCTCACGATATATGCTTCCCTCAATACTGCGTCTGTCCGATAAGAAACGACAGGTTTTGAGAAATAAAGGGCTTGATATCAACACCAGTCCCACTAGAATGGTTCTATGTAGATTAGAGAATAAAAGCCTTGTTTCTATATTATCTAAATGTAAATTGATACTGAAAATATAAGCGACTAAAACAAGACCAACCGGCAACCAGTCTAAATCGTTCTAGCTTTTGTTACGGAATTTTATAAGTAAACTGTTGATTGAAGGTTGTAAGCATAGATATGTCCATAAATAGAAAACGAGACCAACGTTAAACTAGATCGGAAGACCTCATTACATTTCAACAAAAAACTAAATGCCAATAGCTCATTAAACGAACTGCAAGTACTAACTTCGTCTTAAGAAACCAAATTATTAAGCTAAAATATTGTTAAAATAAATATAAAAAACAAATAAATAAAAAGTTTCTTTTTTACTTTATTCAGAAATATTCTAAAAACTATTTTGTTCGGCCTTTTTTCTATTCAGAGCAAATCTATTCTATCTATCTATACTGATTCTTCATTTCCTTATGCGGTGGTTTCTTATATAATAAAATAAACAACTTATGAAAGCTCGATTATGACTATTATGATTCCTAAAGAAAACGTTGGGTGGAAAAATACTAGTAATTGCAAAGAAAAACAAGTCGTATTATTATTCACAAAAGATTAAATTAAGGGTAAATCATCAAACATGTTTACCAAATGGGCACTTCGAGTAGAGAGAGAGAGTACTTCGTCTTTTGTTTAATGTCCTATACATACAATCTGAGTTTTCAAACTTCTGATTTTAATCCTAACCAAACATTAACTTCATTATTTAAAGACTTGGTTCTAATGTTCAAGTCTTATTCAATTCCAAACATAATTGTAGATTTTGTATGCTTTTCATATTGTATACAAAGGCCAACAACACAGCATAAAATACTACACTATGTGTTTGATATTCAGATTTAGATGTCTGGATCTCTACAATGTCGTAAAATGCGACAATATCACAAAGATAATAGTTGCATATGTAAAGAATATCATATTATGGAAACTGGAACACGGTTAGATAAGATAGACTGAGCTGTTTTAAAATAAGACGACAGTTTTAAAACAGCACTACTGATTCGTTCGAACAAAATATGAAATCAACACATAAAGACATAGACTAGATAACTAGATAGCTGTCCACCTACAGCAATAAAATTAAACATGCCAAATTATGTTACATTCACCACTGCTCATTCAGAGTAGAACGAGCTATTAATGTCTAATTTAAATTGTACAGGACCTATAATGAAACCTTGTGGTACTCCGTGTAGGCAGCGCGATATATAACTATCGTCACATTAAAAACTAGAACACGCTATGTGACATTATTCTTCCTACGCTATTAGGATTGAAATAATTCAAACAGGCATAAAACAATCTGATGAAATCAATAAAAATCTAAGAGGTAAATACTCATTTGCCCCTTTCGAAGCTCATCCGGAGACATCGTCATATGCAAAAAGCTTGCGATGTAGCAAAGCATTGTAGTAATATGAGTTACTGCTTAATCCAGTCGATAGCTACAATCTGACAATAGTCTAAGATATTGACTAAACCGATTCGCCTTGAGCTAATTTATTTGCAAATTGCCTTAGTAAAGATGTTCGTATCATGCGTGGGGGTGCAAATATCACGGCTTGAAAAGATAAAGTATAAAAGGAATATCCAAGGTATAAGCCTTCGGCACTGTTAATTATTGTTATGCCATTACTACGCCCACCATATAAGTAGATACAAGAGCTGAACGAACTTGAAACTATTTTTATGATTTTAGTGGGTTGTTTTATGAAGGTACAGTATTCATTAATAAAGTATTTTTTAACTTTATGAATCAATTACACCGTATTTTAAACAAAAGCTATTTAATTTATGATATTATCTACCTTTCAAAAGGTCAGGTGTGTACTGCTAACAACCGGCGCCTACACTTAAAAAAAATAAATGAAAGTAATAAAAAGGTGTTTTTGACTGTAGCACGTGGCACCCTGCAGTTCCAGTTAGATTCATAGAAACCCATCGCGTCGAAAACTATGTAAAAAATCATGGATCTTGCATCTATTAATTTTAAAATCATTATGCTTAGAACAGTATTAAAGTGTGATCCACCAGTTTCGATTCTCAATTATTCATTTTCGTAGAGCTATTTTAATAATCCCTAGTGTTAGCCTAGTAACATTAGGTTTTCTTGCAGTGACAGTTGTCGACTTTATTTTGCCAGCTGCTGATGATGATGTAGAGAAAGTATTACCTGAAACAATAATACAAAATGTTAGTATCATTTAAAAACTATTAGAACACTATCAAACCACCATACATAGGATTACGACGTCATAAACAGAATAATAGAAACATCTACGATTCTTAAATAGATATAAGTATAGTAAAAAACGTGGTCATGTATTTTTTAACAAAGGATAAATTTACGACTTTGGCCACAGAAGGCAATGAAAGATTTTATGACTTTAAGGGACGTATAAAGATAAATTTTACAGACGTATAAAAAATCCCTTTCGATAGAAATTAGGGAAACAGTCGTCAATTTTAAATGCATTGTCAATTAAAGTAAAATGCACTTTATTGTAATGGCATAGTGGTGGTATTATAGTAAAGTTTTATCTCTTGGATGCTATAAATCTTGAACTATATGACATTTCGCGGTTATGTATGTCATACATTAGCAAGTGGAACAAACTCAGCATTTATTATTTTCTTCGATTTTATTTACTAGTCGTCGAATACATATTAATGAGTATGGCTACAGTTATCCAATACAGATTAATAGATTTATTTTTATCTGGATTAAGTTGGCCATTACCTACTTTGGTCGTTAGGTTTACACCCACAATCCGTTGTTAAGCAGGATCATTTCCGCAATGGTAGGCATTTAGCCTATAAACATTGGAGAATCTCAGATCAAGTGAAACTGGTCATTATTGAAGGAAATTATAGTCGCATAAAGTAAATCATGAGAAAATCACAGGGCGCGGATTGAGGTAAATACTTGCCTACTTTATATGCATTACCCTGAATAGTAAGGTTTCCTAGTACATGGTTTAATGAGATAATAGTTCGAATGGAAGAGCCCTTCAACAACTACATTGATATGAACTTAAAAGTATTCGATTCCAGAATACACTATAATATTTTTACTACCATACTTTTAGTGCCTACTTTAATTAACTTGAAATCTGCTATTTACAGATTCCTTGTAGGTTAGGTACCTAAATAAATACTATATGAGGAGAAGAATAGGCGGCAGGTGGCGCTGGCTGACTATAAAAATAAAATTAATTTTGCCGTTTACAGTATTTGAATACCTAGGACACGGAGCAAACAAGACCGACTCAACGATGGTTGACATAAGTTTTTACTCATTGTTATCTCTAATTTTCATGATCGTTTTGTCCTTCGAAAGGCTTCCTTACATTCAAATTAAAATACAGACCACCTACATAATGTCCACTTAAAGTTTGCCATGAGTCTCTACTTTCCCACGCCCTTCTAAAACAAACGATTATTGTCATCATTATAATGTACGTCATTAACCGTAGTCAATGTGGTCATACAAATAGCAGCAAAATGTTTTAGGAAATCTGTAACGATGTACTTACATCAAAAAGAAGAACATCGTTTAGAAATGACTGTGCTAATTTAATGTGTTTGCTCAAAGTAATATAATTTGGAAGCATTCATTTGATAATATGTATAATATTCACACAAATATACTACAGAATAACAAATGATGCTGTTAATTAAGTGATTTAAAATGGAAGTCTATAAAAGGACCGCTCCAGCTCTACAATGCCTTGTAAAATAAAAGTTTAATAGGTCAGCCAGGTAGAAGGCACCGAAATAAAGCTCTCAGCCAAAATACATTCGCCAAATCGATCCTCGGCGACCTATTTCCAAGTTCCAAACAAATAATTCATTTCAATTTGACAAAGGTTTATATTGTGACGGTAACATAGGTTTTTACTCAGCGTAGATACATTTTCATCAAGTATTTAACAGGATTAAATGGAATCAGCTTAAAATCTTATTCGAGAGTTCTAAGAATTTAATATTTGTTGTAGAAAAGTTGAGTGCAAAGTTAAGTTTCTCTGTTTTTAACATAACTGCTTAGAATTTGGGACAAACACGCAGGATATTTTTTTTTTATTTTTTATTTCGGAGGTTTAGTGTTAGTACTCGTATAGAATTGAAATGAAGAAAGGTTTTGTTATATCAGAACAAAGGCTGTCACAGTTTGAATAAGTTATCGATGCATTCTGATAACAGTAATCAATTATGTACCGATTGAAATTGGTGGAAAAATAAGGCTTTATTAACCAAAGCATATAAGTTACGTAAGTACTAGCTGTAAAGTGATTGTTTTTCGATCGAACCAATTATTCGATTTTCATAAAACAGTTAAAGACATTTTATTCTTAGCTTAAGAGTTTAAGAATTGTTATTGGGTCACTAGTAAATGTGATCGGTATCCCACATTACGCGCCAACGGTATCGATACAATAAATAATCGAATAATCGGTTCGATCGAAAATCATCCACTTGTAACTAATATGGGAGGTATTCGATCGTAAATTGTATCTAGTTTTGGATCGTAAAGTACTCGGGCCCTGACGGTACGTGGCGTATTGATATTTATTAAGAAGGGGAAGTTTTTACCGACTTCTTGCTACAAAAGACGTCATGAATACGGTTACCCATATCAATCTTTCACAGTTAAATTGTTTGGTATTTCTTAGATGCTTTGCGAGCTGTGCGCTACAGATGTAATGATTTTAAGGGTTCTGTAACTAAATCTCGAAAATGGATCAGTCGTGTAATCACCGTGTTCATCATCCCCTTACTTTTTAGAGATAACTAACAGTAATAAAATATATAAAAATTTCTAAACTTAAAGAGCAATATGTAATTACATTAATTTCTAATCTGTTTTATTCTTATTTAAGTCTTGTGACAGACAGCTCGACTTTGATTGGTTAAGTTATCAAGCTAAATTATCTTTATAAAATATTGTATATTTAGGTGTACGGTGAAAGGACCAAGTAAGAACTATGCAACCAACCAAACGACATTAAACAATTTTCCCATAATATGAAGATGCTCTCAGCTATTTGGTATTCATAGTAATTTATAATAGTAGATGGTCGCTATTGTTTTGTATAGGATAGCCATACAAGCAACAATGGCTTGGCAGCACTAATAAAACATAACAAACTCGATTTTAAGTCCTGTGTGTCCTCAGCGTATCTATAAGGAAAAGGTTTGTGTCACAATTAATACGATTATTGCAATTGATTCTGATTTATTCAGTGACATAATGTTCCATGTTCACTGAACTAATTTGCTTATAGTCCAGGCCTGTAGAGTTATGTTCAAAGTTAAGAAAGTTACCCATTTATCCACATAAGTCATAAATGGAGATACTTTATTTGTCCATTTCAAAATGACGACTTACTGCTAGCACTTTTAAAATTCAAAGCCATATGTAGGTATCACTGGAAAAGCTTTGTCGGAATTGTCCGGTGTACGTAATTGGCACCACTTGGATTGCTGCCCAACTCGTAAGGGTTGAGAGCGCGTCCAACAACATAGGTAGCCAATGACGTCAGCTGGCAACAAACAATCTGGCAAATAAGCAACAAAACATGACTAACGCGTAATCTAGAAAAGTTACATGAAGATTTTTTTAATCAGAGCGTTTATGTTTAGGAACACAGATGCAGTAGGTCATGGAAGGAATTAGGAACATGAATAAATATTTAGCAGCGCATGACGTCAACTAACGCTATCAATCCAACACCTACTCCAATACCAATTAGGTGTACTACATTATTCACATTCATAAGAGCCAGACAGCAGTGAACTCAACATCAGGCTAGTTTCCAAACATTGGGACGATGGAGTAAATTAACAACGTAAATAACGATATAGGTGGCAGTGACGTAAATTCAGAGCCAACAAACTCATAAATAAGGCGTACGCTATATGATCCTGATCTAAATACCGAATCAACATGTGCTATATAATACGCGAAAACACCCACGTAACTGGATTTTCTCTTAACCTCATTCATATTTTTTTTTGTTGATGTTTTATCTAAGTATCTTTATAATAGATGATAGATAATTGGAATAAACAAAACTTTTCTTGGATTATGATTTAGTGAAAATGTTTGAAAAACAGAACACCTTGACAAAAGTAACATGACACTGACCGTCCTCTGACGTCATATCACCCATAAATAATTTTATGACTCGAATCGCGAATACGAAAATGGGTCACAGTCCACAAACTTGTCAAGGTAAAACATAAAAAGAGTTATAAGATCATTGATACGTAACCTGAGGCTTACTAAGAGGGCTTTAAAGAGGCCTAGTTTTTATACAAAGGCTTAAATTGAAAGCAATAAAATGTATATTGGTGCTATGAGCAAACATGCGTCTGCTGCCAATCTGTTACATGTGGTTTGCAAAACAAATGCTTTCCATTTCATTCCCATTTGTTGTATAATAGTCTGAAAGCTGCGCCAAAACATTACATATACAACACCAACAAATGTTTAGTTTGAGTAACCTGTTATTGCCTGAACTATTTGATCGAGCATTGAATGAAGCCGTTGTTTATATCTGTGTAGTGCAAATTGATTGAGGAAAACCGTGCTTTTATCTTGTTTGTCTACGATTATGATTACGTTTTGACTAACACCTGTTTAACGTCTAAAAGGTTTTGTGCAAATCATTTTGCTCGACTCTAAAAGTGAATTATTGAGAACATTTTATGTAAGCTGCTTTATTCACGCTCTTGACTATTTCATTAGGTCCGCTGAGGTAAGAGGAGCTTTGCTTGAATAATATACGAGTTTAAGTAACTGTGTCTGCACATTTATCATGTCAACATAAAAGCAAGGAATTCGATTGTAGCAAATAACTAATGATATTGTCTGTCGTAATTGCCATCCGGACCAATTTACCTTTAGATGAAGCTACTATCTTCCAATTTTTTGCGCATCCTGATGTTTTATCTACATACAAGTTTGACACGTAAAAGAGAAGTGAAGATTACAAACATAACAAATCGGAACCAGATATTGGTCTTAGGTAGGTATTAGTTTGAAACACGGATCTGAGGATTATCATCATTGGAATATGGTCCTATTTAGTTTATGTACTTTATAATAGTAATTAAAATAAACTCAAGATTTTGGGCTGTCATTGAACAAAATAAAAAATTCTGATACAACTACATCCACGTCGCTCTTTAATTTATTAGAAACTTTCCATGAAAATTTAGCGCTAATTTTGCCACTTATTCACTAACTGAATATTTCAAGCGTACCTATTTGAAGTTTGAGTGGTCGGTAACTCGAGCTAACTAAAGTTTGCCAACTATAACGACTTTCGAGAACTCTGTGTGTGAAGAGTGCTTGACTGCTAATAACTTGCCAAGTTAATTGACACTTGAAGTTTGAACTTTTGGTACTCTATTTTATCTATATAAAATTAATACTTTAACGTTCTTAACACAAATCACGATTATTGGAAAACTTGGAAAGAGACTAAACTCGATTGGTATGGCTCAAGAACATAAGAAAACATACGAGACTAATCTACTAACTAAAATAAACGTGTTTAGAATTATAAGTGCAATTACGTAACCGCTACACTTCAAATATAGATTCATTGCTTCATAAATAACTCTACAGGTAAACCAAATAAATCCGAATAAAAAAACGTTTACGGCAACAAGACACCCAATTACCAAATACACCACGTTTTTATAGATAGAAATAAAAATATAATTTATGACCTCCAATAACCCTATAGTACACAGTACTATACAGTAGGTGGTCGACACCCGGCACCACTTAACCGTGACAGTTTTCTCGGTCTGATGCTTCAGGAACCAGGGAGTATTAGAGCTAAGAATATTGGTGCGTGGGACAAGTGAGAGAAAACCATCGAAATTCTGGTAGATATTGCAGAATCAGTTTTGAGTATTTAAGGAATAGTGGAAATCCTTCATGATTAGAAATACTTGTGCGAACGAGACTTTGAATTTAGCTTACTAATAGTTGTTACCTCTCTGACGACTACGACATAATCTGGTTTCTTGTGTCATCTGCTCATGACATTTTTGTGTTACTTCGTAAAGAGCTTCAAAATGATAATGTAGACATAGATAACGACAATGCTATTGGTAAATACGCTGTGTGAATACGCGAGTCTTAAATTATTTGTACTGTTCTTTATACTCAGTAACAGATGATACCTAGGAAAATGTACGTATTCTTGCTGCATCTCGAGATTCTCAAAGAGTTAAGATAACATTTGTATTCACATGGTGGGCAAAGCAAAGTCCGTAAACGGAATGAGAATCTTTTGAATTCAAATACACGGACGTGGAGATATTAAAAAGATTAGCAGATAGATTGAAAAAAAAGAATGTTACCTATTCTTGAAGGTGAGTCTTGCAGCAAATAGGTTACAAAAAAGGAGGTAGAAAATACGAAGATTTGAGTCGCATATAAATTGGAACGTATCCCAAATAGCGCCAGATGTCCCGAACAGTTATGGACAGTACACCCTCGCCTACGAACCCCAATTTGTTTGTAATTGATTTAAATATTATTTTAAATAGCCTACCGTGGTTGATTGATTCAGGAACTACATTTTAAACATAAGCTTTTTATAAAAAAATATGATCCTGTTTTGAATAAACAGTCTTTGTTAGGAAATTGATACTATGTCATTATTATGGTAATATTATAATTTGAAGAACGTATTTTTTTATGTAATAGGGTTTTTAATTTACAGTATTTACCTGTTAACATTATTTTAATTAATGTTATTTAGGGGTTTTTGATTTCTTGTTATATTTTTGTTACAATTTAGCTTAATTAATGACAACTTCAGCTTCAAGGCCATTGCTGGGCTGGCTATACCTCCCGTTATGTTATTCTCTTGTGTCTTGCCAGTTGCATGAATTTATAAAAATAATTTAAATCGGTTAAAAGCAGAAGACTAGGATTTAATAACATTGTTTTAACATTACCTAGAAGTTCATAACCCTTGGATCACAGTGAAAGTCTAGACATTTTCACTTCCTCGATGATCAGTAGAAATAATGGAAAGTTGTTTGCACAATTATATGTGGCAGAACCGTGACATCGGATATTGCGGAAAATGATGGGGCCGAAGGTGTGCATTATGTGGTGTAGACGCTTATTGAAAAGTTGCCGAGTTAATGCTATACCGCGTCAAGAAAGTTCTAGAAGTTTTTCTTGGTACTTATTGGTGGAAATTATGTATCGTGCATAAGTAGGACGCAAACAGGTATTTTTGTACTGTAAGAACTACAACATTTTCTTTTGTTAAAATTGTAGAATGACCTTCATTAGATCGGTGTTTTCGCTTTAATGTTTTTAAACATTTTAATAAAACATAAATATGACTAAAAACACAACAAATAGTATGTATATTTTTTGTTTTAGTTAACAAACTCTGATCATCTCCAACGTTGTCAGATTTCTTGGATAGGTTACTTTACTAGTAATCAGGTCTACCAATACAATTAGTAAATCCATCAAATCAATTTCTAAACATGTCACTGTACATTAATGAAGACATTATTTCACCCTAAGCGGAGGGGGCTCGTCTTAGAAGCCGAGAGTGCAGCTGACGTCATAAAAATGTAAAGGACAAAATTGTGGGTGGATAAAATGCATGATTTCCATCTTAGGGTTCGTGTAAAACATAAGTACTTGTTCCATTTGTAGAATGCTGCATGAGGTAGTTCATTCAAGTTCATTTAATCAGTGTTCAGGACTTATGTTAGACAATAAACAAGTCCTAGAAACAAATCATAAGAAAAATTCTATTACATTCCTATTTTTTGATTGTCAAGCTCATGAAATCTTAAAAGACGCCTTTTAAAAACTTTAACGAACAGTAAAGTAAATTTAATAACTCTTCCTTGGCAGTCGGATCTAAAAATAATATTCAGACTACAACCCTCCGCTACACAGCCCTCCTTACGCACGTGCCATGCCTCCCTTACTATTACGTACGCAAAATATTACATCTGAATCCCATCAGACTTTGATGTGATTTTATATGTTCACAGCGGTTACCACCAGGGAAAGGCAGGGGAACCGAATTAAAAGAGCAAAAAAAACTGCCAGTTAATCTGCGATACAATAGAAATATGTACCTACGTTATATTGCCAGTTGGATACATGATAAGAATGCGTAATACAACTGAATATGGTTGTTTCCATAATGATAAAGAGATTGTGAGGAGATATTGCGATATTGCCACTATTGCAACACTCTACTAGTAAATAGGATATTGGCACGAGCTATACGAGTTTATCAGATGGGTGATATGCTTCGTTCAGTCCTCAGTATTATGATTCTAGTTCCTGCTTATGTTATCTCAGACAAAATGATTACCAATATGTTGCTAAGTATGCCATTTGGATTCGAGGTAAACAAACAAAAAAAGAAAGATAGGAATATACTTAGTAAGAAATATGATTGTAGCTGTTGCAATATTTGTCGGTATGGTTACTATATCTCTAAGCTATTGATTACACGAACGTATACCATCTTTTAAGGCATTAAATGATGTAGGCCAACCACGCGGAACATGTAACATTTATTTACCAAATTTATGCAATATGACATAACAATCATTAGTTACCATTTACAAATACATACTTTTTATACAATACTCAGATTGAGACGTAATACCGCTATTTGTTACTCGCTGATGTAATCCTTATTTACAGATCTATGCAAATTGTAAGGCTAGGTGCACAAACATACTAAAATCACCGACATCAGAACAATTTGATAATTATAATTGATTCTCTGGTGAGGTTCGAGTAAACATTCATGTTCAGAATTTCAATGAGTTTAAAATTAGTAAATAGACGCGTAATTGATGAATAAGTTTATTTCAGCTGTTTCGTTTACATTCAAAATTATGCAGACAATAGGTGAATATTTTATCAGCACATTTAGTGCCGCGTGATGAAAGTAAATAACAAAGGAATTTTTGGTGGTTTTATCTAAATTGGCAGTACGAAAATATTTAACATACATATAGTTTTTCGTTGCAGACAACAATAAACATTTATGAAGCCTGTGGTGTCCTTGTAAATTAGAGTAACTAAGTGAAAACGGTAGAGGGCGGTATTCAGCTGAATTCGGTAAATCTAGAAGCATAGCTTCGATCATAGCTTGGGTTAAGGTTAGATAGAATCGCGGCAGAAAATTTAATAGCACTAGTAACATACATACGTATCAGTAAAACTAAACATAGTGATAACTAGATTATGAATATTGTAAGCGATGATAAAATCAATAGTGTATAACTTGATTAACACGGTTGCGGTCTGTGCAAGCCCCACGATTACAATTGTAGGTACTCAATACGTGCCATTGAACATGGAAATATAATTACTGGCTGAACCTATGTTGGTTCTAGCCAGTCATGCAAATTTCAACCAGTGCAATACCGTCACTAACTATGTTGACTTCGTTGATTTACGTAGTAATATTCACCATGTGGATTGGGTATTGATAGATGATGTATTATTTATTCTCGAATTAGTTTAAATTATTATGGCGCAAAAGGGTCGTAAAGAAGGTAATAAATATTGCTATCACAATTAGTACAAGAGACAGCACCAACTTAATCAAATTACTTATAAATCTTTGCTTCCTTTGCTTTGCCGTTTTTTAAACACACGAATAAAGTGCTTCTTGATTAATTTTCATTATTAGAAAAAGTCACAAGAGCGATTAATATATAAACTCAACCGTAAACAAAGGGGTTAATGCTATCTAGGTATATGCTTAAGTATATCTATTGCACGCGCATCCATGCATGAGCATTGTTCGTCCTTGACATAGCTGTTATGTCATGTTCTACCCGTGCAAGTGCATAGTAATGAGGAAACTCTCGGAGATATACCACGAGTATTGATTTATTTAAATGTAAAGGTAATATAAATAAATAAATGCACTTAGCATTCATAAAATACACTGGGGTTTATAAAAATGAATATATGTGACCATATACAGTAGTGGCGCCTGTCATGATAAACTGGAAACCATGGTGTGTCTGTTTTTATGATCGGCAGTGCTTGTAGCAGTAAGTTTTATATATGACATGTCAATTTATTCTAATTAATTTTTATAGTATGGGCCGTGAAATTATTGGTAAATAGTTTGACGCCTGCCAATTTTTTTGTTATACCGTGTTTGTTGTATATCTATGTATATTTTACCAGAAATAATTAAATTGTTGACTCTCTAGATGTAGACGAAAAGAAGTACGTTTTGGCTTAGGAATTTTAAATATTATTTAGTCCAATATTTTATCAAATAAAAGTTAATGGTGGCCCGCCCTATCATTCGATGATTTCATAGGACCAACAAAATTATTTATTTTAATAATAATTTCTAATAGGTAAAGTTAATTGAATGAAACACCGACACCCATAAATTTAACTAATCTTCAATCAAATATCATTCAGAATAGTATGACCCTTACAATATCGCACTCTATTGTATAGCTTGGACATTAATAAGGGGTGTACTCACTGCACATAATCGATCGGCATATTGCGTGGGATGTCGGTATATTGCGGGGGTGTGTGTAACGCTTAACGTGAAGGATGATTGTAGATTATTGTCAGTTATGAGAAAGGAAAAGAAAATAATGCTTCTCTGAAATCGTGGGACAATGAACCGTTGTAATATTGATTTTACTCTAACATTACTTAAAAAGTTTGAAAATCTATTAATTCTCATCATTTACAGTTTGAGATAGTCTACCTACCAAAACAGCTTTTAATTTTATTTAACCCAAAAGCTTTTCTGACAATATTAAAGCAATATTAAGCAGCAGCTAAGATGAGTAGGTACCTACATAAGCAATTTTAGGCATAGGCACATCGTTCGAGATAAAAGAATCAGGTCGGTTAACAAATAAGTAGCGTCCGCAAATATTATTTTGCCACATCATTGATATTAATATATAAATCAACGAGCCAAATCCACGTTTTTATATCTTTAATATAAATTACATAAAATTCAACACTAAAAGTGCGTATTTAAAAAATTGCATTACACGTTCCATCGTATAAAAGAGTCCGCCATAATATTAATGATACGTGCGTTTTTTTGTTGAACAATTTCGCTACATTTGTGTCAGCGGCGCTGTTGTGTCCCGGGATTTAGATTAATGATACGATACCATATATAAATATTGGAAAGTTAAAAGTTAATGGAAATCGTAAATGATTTATTATTGGAATGATTGGATATACAATTGCGATATCATTGGTTTGCGCAGGAAGCATAAACTGACATTCATAAAATTTTAGGAATGGTAAAATACCTCAGCGAAGTACCTAATTATGTTTTATTTGAACAAAAATCTGTTATTGCTGCTTCACCTATCATAAGTCATTATCTTTTAAAACTAACGCTAGACATATTCTAATAGTCAAACACAATAAAAATCTTATTTAATCCACCCATTTACCACCACACAAGAGTTATATTACCACGAAAAAACATAACGTACAGTGGTTATAAAAACCAAAACCAATAGCCGTAAACCTAGAGATTAACTCTAATACCGACCACAAATGACAATATTTCCCATCAGTCATAACGACATGACGTCACATCAAACTTGAACTTGACATTTGAAAAGGAGATTCAACAATAGGGCCCCAATTAAAACTTATTTAGAAAACTAATCCTCATAAAAACTAGACCTCTAAGGAACACGCGAAAACATGGGCTCATGTTACCCTTCAAAAAGCTACTGAATATTTGCATAAGATTTGCAATGCTGTCTACGACAAACTGTATGGCGACCTATCAAACAAAAATATATTCTAAGTATACGGAATAAGGTTTAATATTTAGATTTGAGTTTTAGTATAAGTAATGATGATTATAAATTCGTTTAACAAACTTAGCAAATTGAAACCGACAGATGCTATTGTGTTCCATCACTTGAAGGTTAACATTGGTTACACGGTTATTGCTTGTGTGAATACCTAGTGTAAAAAATGGAGCCTTGAGATTTGTTTGACAAACATCTAAATAGGGATACAATTGGTAGTGTTCTTTTACAAAAAAAAAATGCAAGAATTGAGTCAATAGATAATTTTGTAATAATTAATAAAAAATGTATGCTATGCTGAATTTCTATTTCACAGCGAACACTACATAACATATCATATTTGTAAGTTATCAAAGAATTTATGTAAAGAAATATCCGAGTTCTAAGGCATTGCAATGGGGTTTAGCAATTGTTTTGACAACCATTGCAAAAGCTATATTTTATAGCAAAAAAAACCGGATGACGAAAGAAACTGTAAAACTTAGAATAGTTTCTCAATGTAACGTTATCAAAGTTTATAAACAACTCGAAAAACTATTTGCGATTTGATCAGATTATAGCCACCCAAACATGGATATTATATCATGAAGTCACACCAGGAACCATAATAATCGGATATAAAAGATTTATCATTAAAAAAGTGACATCTCTATTGTAGGAAAAACATAAGAAAAAACACCAACATCTAAATAATAAAATAGAAACCGCGTAACTAAAATAAGATCCCACAAAATCGCACAAAATAGTAAAAAATAAAAAAGCCAACTTTGGGAAAAAAGATGCCAGCAAGAAGGACACCCCTGCTGTATTTTTTATGTAATTCAAGAAGGGTGCAAAATAAAGTTGCAATTTTAAGATGTTGCTATTGGACAGAAATGCTAGGGGTGACACCCAATAGCAAAGGGCGGAACGTGTAAGGGTAAGGTCTGTGAAAAGATTATTAATTTTTAAAGACGAACTATACTTAGGGATTAAATCGAAGAGTTTATTTGGGTTACTTGTACCTATCTAAATGCGCCAAATTATCATCAATTTTATTTAGAAATCTCTATAAGGGCTTTAGTACTTTAAGTTTTTCTTTGCGTAACACGAGGAATGAAAGTGCAATTTGGTTAAAGTTTAGTTTATGGATACAATGTGATAAATAATAACATAATCGATTAATAAGCTTTATATTTTCTCCTAGGTGTGTAGTGTAGTGAATTAAACAGAAGGAACAATTGAATTTGTCCTCGATCCTTTTTTCAATGTTGCAGCCCGTAGTAATTAATATTCTTATGCCGAAGCTTTATTTACTCACCTTAGTTGTACTAAGTACAATAAGAATTTTACGTTACTATAACAATATAAAAAGAAAAGGTCGTGCAGACGCAACAGGATAAAATAATTCTGAGCTTAATTTGAATTTTAAATAATCTGTCTCAAGCTACTACTCCAAGAAAACAAAAGACGTAATAAATCAAAATATTGTGCTAGTACAATGCCGTAACGGCATGCGCGTACGCCGATGCACAATAGCATTTCTCAATATCAATGACATTAGACGGCGCTATCAAAGGCGTTAAACAAATTTATGACCCGTAAAACCCATTAGAATTATTCGTACACAATAAATCATAGAAAAAGTATGGTAAACTATGGTAACAGTATAATTTCTCGCTACTAAGATTTGGTTACGGATCGTTTGGTAAATTGATAGAATCGTGTAATGCACAAATGCACGTTAGAGATATTTTTTTCCTTCTATCTAATCTTAGTTATAAAAGAGTATGTAGTCATGGGAGGTAATAAAATGTCAGGTTGAATATTCTACAGAGTCCTATTATGTAATTAAAAACACTTTCCGCTCCAACTATAGCTACACCTTCAGAAGAAAAATAATAATGAACGAAATAAATGAAAACTAGTACAAACTCAAGATTGACCAAACCTTTAGAAACTCAATCAAAACACGTCAAATCTGACGTTTCGTACAAAAGTTGCAGGGATGCAACGGACTGCAAACAAGGAATTGTCAATTACAATGGGACTGCCGACAAATAGCGGCCGGACCCGACAGATGTTGTATTGAAGATTTACTCAAAAATACGAGTAATCGTCGTGCGACTAAGCTTCCGTGTTGCAAAACCGGTATTGGTGTTAAAAATAATGCTGTTAGTTGGTAACACTAACATTTGGCCCATTGAAAACATTTGGATTGTGAGAAAATCTGTTTTATACGTCATCGTATTAAATTATTATTTGCGTTAGAGGTAAATTCCAGTTTCTGTTGCTAGCTCAGAGTTTAGATAGCTGAACACTCCAAGCAGAACAAATTATTCATAATGTCACTGAAATTATGTATTATTTGTTTCTGCATCCGGCAAGTGTGGCATATGGTTTAGGAACCACTGATATCGCAATGTAAAGTAGAAGTGCTTTTAATAATAGAGTAATAGATGTAATAAACTTATGTAACATTGATAGGTATTTAAGTATTTTATAATATGCAAGTAATGGCATGTAACGCACAATTAGCAGTTGGGTTCAAAAGATGTAAAGATATGCTTAATTTTTGACAGGTTTCGTAACCCATTTCTATAGTTAAAGTGACCTTTTGAAAGTTACCGTAATCTAATATTGAGCAATATGATTATCGATAATGCTATTAAGATTACAATCTAACCCGTTTGATCTAAACAAGATAAAATTGCTTAACAAAAAGATATTCTCAAATAACAAAATGTCCTAAACGTTTCTTAGTTATGAAATGTTATTGTTGACCTCGAGGGTAGTTCTGCACCCTTTCTTGTCATAGTCACTTACCCTTGCTTGTCACGGCGATGTCAGAATTTGCAACGTGACATGTTATGTCATAGTAAAAATGCAGTTTGATGAGGTTCGAATGAATGCAATGCAAGGAGTGATGTCGTTCACACGACTGGGTAGTGTATCGGTTACTTCCCTGATGGGGTTGCTTCAAACAAAGCACCTACAGGTGGGATGTTTTTAAGAGTTAACAGTTATATTAAACTGGCTCAGTATTTTGATTCAAATATCGATAAATTCCCATTCTGTTCCAATAAAGAAGTCAAGAACGGAAAAAGCCCCGCAAAACTAACTTTACACTCTGGTAGAATTAACAAATTTTTAAGAAATTTCTACTCGAATAAACCATACAGTATCTAAGATAACTAGAGACTCTTTAAAATGTTCAATATAAAAACCACGGGAACACAACAATTGTGTAACAGGATATTGTTAATATTCATAATGCATAAGATTTTCAAGGTAATTCCCATCTTCTGTCTCCCCAAAATTGTGACTTTTCAATTATGTTTTGAAATTTAGGCATAAACAAACCCAATGTTTGTTTCTTGTCTATTTATAATATCAAAATCTATTCAGGAGTCTGTCATCCCGTAAAAGAACTGTCTTTTCCCAGAGGCTGTTTCCCGAAATATTATTTGAACAATCGGTAAAGTTACAACTTTAGTAATATGTGTTTTTGAAATAATGCGTTAGACTGTATTGCCTTGTCTTAAAGACGACTATCAAAATTATTTGGTCATAGGGGAACGAAAAATGTCAGTGTTGTTTGATCTAATAAATTTCCGGATAATGTCGGGGGCTTGCGGTATTCAATTGTGCTATCAAGTGAAGAAAAATAACCCAAATCGTAAATATTGGACCGCTATAATTTACATCTTGTCTTCATTCAGGGTCAGTTCCTCGTATTAAATTTGATGATATACCTCTGTACTTAAAAGACAAGTCGCTATGTCAGCACATGCCCATTATATTTTCTTGTAGATACTAGATAAAATGATTTCTTAAAATAACAAAAGTAAAAAGACACAGATGCACTTATACAATAACTCTATTATATTAACTGCATTAGATAGGATTAAAGTAACAAAAGGTTGAATCCAATTGTCTATTATCGCTCGAGGGCAATAGAAATGTTAGCTGACGCATAAGGGATTTTTACGTCAACTTTGTATGGCATTTTTGAGCTTAAAGGGTGTGTAGCCCTAAGCGTTTCTTACGCATCTAGCGGATATGCAAACAACGTGATAAGCGCTTATTCGCATCCTGCTGGTGTAAGACAAGTTTCTTTATCATTTACATCCGTTGTGTTGAACATGGGCAGGATATTATAAAATAGTTGCATCTCTTACTAGGCATCTATCTATCTTCACCTTGATTATAATGAACTTGCAATTGGATTTCTTTATCATCGATTTGATCTGTGTCTGTACAATGAACTTTTAAAGCAGCACTGTAGCAGCATCTTGATTTGGCGCGCAGGAGTCTAAGATCAAACAACATTATTTTTTTATTCAAATTCGTGCTACCAATGTTTTCATAGTCATTTCCTACGATGATTACAAAAACTAGTGTGTTTTCACGAAGAAAAAAGTGATACGCCAGAATAAACACGGGTCTAACATTAAAACCATTGTCAAAAAACAGGCATTATGTATACCGGAAACAAATGCATGTTTTTGTAGATAGCGTTCTTCTTATAACTATTTGTCTACATTTTAAGTATTAATTTGGCATTGGTAAACAATGTAGGCATTATGGATTAACGGACACAATGTCTATTTATAGATCAATAAATATTTGTCGATCTTTATTATTGCTTTCAAATTTATTAACGAGTTCAGTGCCTCTATTAGGACATTTTAACTTGGTTAAGATTAATAATTCGTATAGGTGTATTGCTAAAGTAATTCTTATTCCATCTGCGAGTATATGAATGCCGAACAAGCCGCCAAACTTGTTTGGGTAACGTATAACGATAATGATCCCGCATTTATAATGAAATATTTTATTAGAGCATTGTGTACCAAACAAGTAGGAATGAATAACTCCTTGAGATGTTCAGACAGGAAGGGTTGCGAATCTTAGGACTGAGTAACTGACCATTACGAAAATATTTTAAATTTTACTCGGTTAAAGATTGCTGATACGTTCTTAAACTTAGAGGAGGTATTAGACTTTATTTATCTATTAAGATGTTTAAGTCTGATATGAATAATGTCTTATAAGATTATGTGCTTATTCATTTTCATACAATCAAATAAGAACAACAATTAGTGTGTGATAATCTTATAAGATAGCGGTAGTCGTAAAACACGTCATATAAAGTAATTCAAGAGGATTTCATTAAACTTTCAACTAAACAAAACATCATTTTAAAAATTGCCATTATTTTCGAGAAAAAAAAACATAAGCGTTCTTCGGCAGTTTGGTAAAAACAGAAGACTGAAATATCTTTAGAGTACCTAATTTTAAGAAGTTTTCTCTTCTTTATAATTTTCTTTTTCTCTTCTTTATAATAATCTTGTAAATCAATTTCACTTGAAATATCGTGAAGATAGCAGTGTATAAAAATGTAACAACCATATACCTCATTCAATCTCACAGCAAACGAACGAGTATCCCATAATCCGGCTAGTTAGCGTACTCAATTTGCGTCCAACAAGGGGTCCATGCGTACGCGCTGCAATTGTTCCCTTTCATTGAACGAGCGCAAAAAATATGTCGGACTTGCACTGGTTCGGAGACGCTCGAATTGTGATTTATATTTTTTAGGGCGAGTACTGTTTCTTGTTCCCCGCTGACAGATAGGTAATACGTTGCATTGTGTATTACCGAATTTCTTAGAAGCTAAGTTCACAAGATTTTTTGGACATGTCTTAAATTTGACAGTACATCTGCTGATTGCGTACAAATCTTACAATATTTCTGGTTGTATGTTGTGGCTTTTTAGGCTTAATCATCTAGTTATATTACGGTTCAAAAGGCCCTTCTTATTATTCTAGCGTATGTTTTATTTTTTCGTGGTGAAATGCCTTCAACCCACACCGACGGCACGGCGTAGGGATTAGGGATTTTTCGGACTTTCACTGACTAAAAACACCCCGTTCCTCTTCTTCTTTCTAGGCTGGAGTCGCGGGAATGCTAGCGCATTCTCTGCGCGACTCCTGTTGGTATCGGACTATCGGTACCTTCTTACCGAAGCCTGCCCGATCTTCTTTAGCAGTCGATTATTACAAAATCGTTTTTCTAACACAGCTCCTGCATCACTCTCATATAATACGATCATCTTATGGAACTTGGATCCGGCACGACCGGAGAGAATCTGTACCTACTCGCGGCTTTAAGTGCTATCGATCGAGCTGGATTGCATTTTCTTTGTTACAGTTTCTTTTAAACGACCTTCATCAAGTAAACTGTACGACAGGAAATCATCAAAGACATCTACTTTTACTGAACAATATTTTAATTTCGTTATACTGGACACATTAGAAAACTATTAAGCGAGCACGACTTATACAGATAGATAGATCAAGCTTTATCTACCAATGGTAAAATAACTTTCACTGAACCATTTTTTATTGATATTATATCGCATACATCAGAAAACCATTAATGGAAAACGACTTTATGATACGGAAAATAGATCCGACTTATCTACGCGTATCTGCGTATGTAACATCTTATACTATAGGTACACGTATTTACCCATACTTACTTATTTTTAACGACTGATTGTTCGCTTATGGGAGGTTCCTATATTCAAGAAACAAATCGTTTTGCTAACGGATGGTCAAATTTTCTTTGTTTTGCTTAGTAAATTCTACCGTCCGTAAGCAAAACGAATCGTTTCTTGAATGTAGGAATCAGGCATTAATCGCCTTACAAAGTACCTAGCTCATTTCATAAGGCTCGAAGTAACGATAGAATACAAACGGGCTAGGGATAACTCTAACCTACTACACATTTTTAATAAATTGATTTTAGTATTAATAAATATGCCTTAACTGTGCTCTGGATGGTTATCCCCAAACCGAATATGTTTTAGTTAACTTCGGCCATTATTGTAGTACGCTTATCTAACTATAGCAATTTGCTTACTACTATATATATTTTTTTTGAAGAATTAAGAGAAATATTACACTACAGTATTTCGAGAAACTACCCAGTGCTCCGATAGCCGTGATCGTCTAGTGGTTAGGACCCTACGTTGTGGCCGTAGTAACCCAGGTTCGAATCCTGGTCACGGCAGTGAAACTCACTGTCATGGCGGAGTCATCTTTTTGAATGTCTTTATATTTTTCGAGGTAATTATTTTATTGTAATCTATTAAAACTATTATTTCTATTTCGCATCTTTCGTCAAGTGCCATCTACAGAGCAATAGCAGTACTAGAGCAACTTTATTTTTCGTTACAGTTCCTATTAAAAATCATAGAGGGCGTCACTATAGCCGAAAAACTTAACACAGCTCAACAGATGGCGCTTGCATAATTTTTAGTTAATTGCGCAATAGATGTCGCTAACGTTAAAGTTCTAGCTATTCCATAACAGATGTCACTGAAACGGAACAGCATTGCGAGGTTATATAACTAGATGGCGCTACTGAATCTGAATACTGCACGGAAAGCAAATGAAAGTTTGTCAAGCAAGTAGATACTTACGCGTTACGAAAGTTTTACTCCATCTGTGCCTGTGTTTCATGAAATTAATAACAAATACCTAGTTACATACTGGTTATTTTATTTTTGACGCGTAAGTAGATACATTTTTTTTGTGTTTTGTTCATTAAACCTCTATTAATACTGTACCATAGGAGCAAGTCAAAACGATTAGGTATAAACTACAATTATTTTGTAACGCCTCTTTCTAAATATTAAATAAAAAAATCTTGCCCGCGGACAAAATTTACTCTACGTACCTGGTTTGTAAGGGTTTAAAACGAACGTTGCTCAGCCGTTAAAACCGTTGTAGAATTGCGATTATTTCAATTTTACTTAACCTTTAACAAACATTCCTTTAGCGGTTAGTGTTATAATATTTCATTAGAGCCAGTATTAAAAAAACACGCATGAAAGTCCAGACCGGACGTGAAGCGAGTTTGAAGACGCTTAAAATCATTTATGCCGACATTTAACGATAATATTGCAGAAATGTGAGACGGAATTTTGTTTTTTAAGTGCGGAAGATATATGACATAAAGACCTATTAAAGCGCACCATTAAGTGGTCGTTAGGAGATCACAGGTGTCAAGGCTGGCGGACGTGTTATTGCGAATTTGATAGCTATAGGTACATCATACAACCAGGTACCGTCGTATGACTTCGCAATGTTTAAAGACCATCTGATTGTATAACATAAGGATTTAATAATATAACGTTTTAAATGTTTGGTTGTTTGTTATTAGTTAAAAATTAAACATAAACTGTGACAAGGGTCTGAAAGAATTGTACTAAACCCTACAATAAGGTAGATATTTCCTGTATCAATATTTCGATGATGTATTATGAGTGGACTACTAAGCACGCAGATAAATCTCGAGCAATTTTATATATTTTTTTTTATCCTATCCTAATATGGGTCTGCCTCATTACGATGATCACAATAAATCCCATGCTAAGAAGTTTGTAGTTTTTTCAGCAACTCCTTGACTACATTACACATCGATAGTACATAGTACCCATATAGGTAGGCACTTACTATTAATCAGATTATTTTTATGACTAACACGAAGACTAAATGGATGAAGTACATTATGCAGATAAGATGACACACTGACACCGTTTACGATAGTAATGTATATCTGTATGTATTATTAGCATAATGCATGTTGTTTGCACTTGGTATCGGAAACGTTCCTTCCATCAAAGATAACATAATTAATTATTCGACAGTGGCCCAGCCGGCTTAGCTACCGGTAATGACATTTCCTTTTAGTCAAAAGGTCGTAGGTTGCCCACATTAAAGTTGCGAAAAAGTTCTATGAAAAAAAGAGTTGAATTAATAACGTATGCATTCAATGATTAACAATTAAAAAGTCATGAGTTCCGGTGTAGCGGCCGTTCAAGTTCTCAGTTTTATACAGTTTGATGGGTAATAAATGTAGCACGCGTAAAAAAAATGATATTGTAGAAAAATATTATAATTTTATGAGCAACCATTATATTTTAGGTAAATAACTGGTATAGTATATTTGCCATACCTTAATTATAGTTCACCACATAAGTGATAATCGCACTCTAAACTGCTAAGGCTATAGTGTCGAAAACAAAGACCAATTGAACTTCTAACAAAATTCTCATTTAAGAGCCGGAATTCGACTTAAGTACGATGAATACCAAAAGACTTGCCCTCCATCAGAACCTTGCTTAACCCTTTAAAGATTGAAAGGCGTGACAGCGCGCGCAAAATCAATCAATATAATGTCCCATTTGTATAGGACTCAAACGTAACGTTAATGTAACAGATTTATTTTATGTCAATCTGAATATTAAGGGGTTTGTAGACTTTTGTTATTGAATCACACAAATCGTTTTATCAGAATTTCATCGAAGAAACGTATAGACGTTTCTCTTTTATCTTTTGTCACTTAAATTCTCGCTGTTTACTTATTGAAGTTATGAGTTCGTAATCGGATTTCTGACTTCAGGTATAATCAAAGAAATAAAACGAGAATAAGGTCTTTCTTTCGATTTCCTTCAATTCAAAGCAACTTTCTAAACTATTGCTTAAAATTTTAAAATACCGTGAATTAATTAAAGTAGATACCTACATAGTATGTTTTTTTATTATATACCTGCTGACTTATGTAACATACCCTACTGTAGATCTAACTAACGTCTAATCTCGGTAATGAATTGTTATATGAGCAGTCTCAGGATCAAAACATTTGTAGACGTGCTTACTTTAATGAGGAGATATAAAACAACAGAAATAATATCTCCAACAAGCCTTTAAGCCGTATCATAAAGAAACCCTATACTTTTCCCTGTACATTACTTTGATTTGTTGCGTAACAAAGAAAACAATCTAGCCGCCTCGGCGGAGGTAAATACTGCATAAGTTATGCGTAATCTTACATGTATGCCTACTGCATTTTTAATGTTGTTTAGAATTAGGCGAACATTGGCCAACAATGGCTCCTGTATTCAGTATTCAATGGCCAATGTTGGCGCTATTTGTATACTTTATAAATTGATAGAGTAGTTACCTGTTCGCGTAGCTTGTTTTCGAAGGTTTGGGTCGGCTTCCACCTAACGGTAATGGTTGGTCGGCGGTTATATTGTAAGGAATTAATTCACGATATTAATTTCTGCTTACATTTATTGTAACGTCTCTTCTCCAGTATTATCAGACCATTGGCAGAAACCCGTGACATCACTGTTCAATGCCAGATTGTGTAAGTAACTTTTTGCATAACGATGTAGGTCCTAAAACTGGCAATTAATGTAACTTCAAACCGAAATGCATGTACTACACTTTGCTATTCTAAACCGACTGACGGCTAATAGTCCAGTCATTTAAGCTTAAATTAGGTAAGAATCTCGGAATTCGAGATACCCAGCTGTAAGTTTGTAAATACTTGTATATTGACACCCTAAAAGTTGTCTCAAAACCTACATATGGTAGGGTGTGCGCAACTATTAAATTTCAAGGTCAAAGGTCACAAAAATCGGTTTTTTTTAAATATCTCATTTCCTATGGGTTTTTTGCTATTTGTATTTATTATCAATATTGTAGAATAAAAAATTCTCTACAAATTTTGTTTAGAAAGTTTTTTTATACGGTGAACCGTTTTCGAGATAGAGGGCGGAGAGCAATCAACATTTCAAAAGTGTATATTATCAAGTTCAAACTTGATTAGGGCATGATTTGGAACCCAAGGTATGGGGTTGGGCAATGCGAAACGATTTTCTGGAGCCTATCATGACAATTTTACCACCTGCTCCAGAAGATTTGCTAAATACAATTTTCTGCAACTGCAAGATTGGATGTGGTTCGCGATGCGGATGCAGGAAAGCGGACTTGCAATGCTCTTTAGCTTGTCGCCAATCGGCAATCGGCAAGCTTGTCTCAATGCTCTACCATATCAGAGCGACATTAACGAAGATGGAACCTTTGACCCCGAAATCATGGAAGAACTGGAGACAAATGTGGTTGAAGACGATAATGAAGACCAGTTTGAAATTTACCAGCAGCCGGAAGACGACGATGAAGAGGAAGAAGATGATTAAATTTAAAAATTTTAGTTTTTGTACCCTTTATTTCATTTTTTTACTTTTAATAAAAATAAATGTAGTTGTAAAAATAAATGTACCTATTGAATGATATTTTTTAATAAAAAGATTTATTCATAATTTATTTGTTTTTTTTTCATCATGTAAGAAGTTATTAATATTAATTAGGTTAAAATTCAAATATTATTCATATATGTTCTTTAACAATTCTGCAATTACATGGGCAGGTAAGTGTTGTTAAATAAATTAATACTGAATAAAAAGTGGATAGGTGAGGAAAAAAAATTTAAAATATAATATAATAGTTAATAAAAATTGACAAATATTTATAAGTAACCATTGATTTATCGATAGTCCATCAACTATTTATATGGCGCATTTTCGACCGGAGGCACCGGTTGACCTGAAGTGATGCTGTGACCGCGCGCTCTCCGCCCTCTATCTCGAAAACGGTTCACCGTATAAAAAAACTTTCTAAACAAAATTTGTAGAGAATGTTTTATTCTACAATATTGATAATAAATACAAATAGCAAAAAACCCATAGGAAATGAGATATTTACAAAAAACCGACCTTTGTGACCTTTGACCTTGAAATTTAATAGTTACGCACACCCTACCATATGTAGGTTTTGAGACAACTTTTAGGGTGTCAATATACAAGTATTTACAAACTTACAGCTGGGTATCTCGAATTCCGAGGTGAACTTACTATAATGACTGGACTATAAAGGTTTTATTCGTGAGCATAACACAGTAGCATACAGAACAGCAAAATTGTATCGGTCAGGACAATTACACAGTAATATTTAATTCCAGTATATCAATGGCCATGGTAAGGTTAGCTAGCCTGTAGTAAGGTATAAAGCAAGGATTGACATTGTCGGACAGTAATTAATTACGTTGTGTTTGGATCTTGGCGTATTTTGCCGTAATTGTAATTATAGGGCAAGCCTGTACCTGGCATGTTCCTATTGTTATCGGGGCGACAGAATCATTGCGAATTTTCTGCTGTCCTGTTGTCCACTCTATTAGAACGTTTGTTTTGCTTTAACGAACCAGTCGTGTGCTGATTACGAACGCTCTATGATATATCGTTATTAGAATGAAGCCATTGTGTAATGTGGAAACTGAATTGAATTCGATTAATTTTTGTCGACGGTATTATGAAGGAAAAAAAACTATGAGAGAGAGATAGTTCAAAAAATTAAATGAGAATTCAGATTTACTCATAATATATTCGCCTTAATTGTGTCAACTTCTATGTAAGTATGTTATTATGACTATGCTATTTATTTCCCGAACTAAATATTTAATTAATTTTTAACTTAAACATTAAAATCCTGTTTAGCCCAAAACGAAAATCTTCTCCATACACACTGGAGGAGACAGAGGTTTGCGTCGGAGAGCCAAAATTGTTCATTACCTGTAACAAAGAAAATGTTTCGTTAAAAATATAGAGCTATTTCCGTGTTTTAATTAAACCCACAGTCTAAATTAGCTTAGGTCAGATTTATAATAATTGGGTAAGTTATAAAAATGGGATGCACGCTTAATCCTAAAAAAAGGAATATAAGCGTCTACTTTTTACCACCAGTAAAGTAGCTTCTTACTATTTTTTTTTTACTCCAATGTTACTTTTTTACAACACACATGCATTTAATTTTCAATTTCAAAAACAAATTTTATTTTATCTGATGGCACTCTGCACGCCGCAGCTACCTCAAGCAGAAACTTGTAGTCAAATACTTGTAATTAATTACAACGATTTTACATATCGAACAAATAATTCGTATTGCAAAAGCGAATTCAATTTGAATATTGGAATTTTGGGTAACCGCATGTTGAGCGTATCGCATACAGGTGGCAGGGAAGTTACACAATGAACGAACTGCTCTTTAAACAATTTATTCGACACTACACGTATTGATAACTATGTAGGGCTCGTAGGTCATGAATACACGCCATAAAAGGCAGAATACAAAGCGGATACATGCTGGTGGGGTTGCATATATCATTAGTCAATAAACGTGCTATCCGTATCTACAAAATGTCACGTGCTGTAGAAATATCTTTAAAAAGAATTTAAACACAGATATTCAACAAATAGGCTCATTTTATTTTAAACTTATTTCCCAAAAAATAATATATAGCCTCTCTTAGCTTTACAAGTACAAACAAAAATATAACAATAAAATAGAGTTTTGTGACTTCTATTCTCGGCCTAGCAAATAAGAATGTATGGAACGATAGTTCGCGGGTTACTCGAGTAGCTCAAACAATAAAACAAACTTATACGCAATAAGAACTAACAAGTTATCATTCCACAACCCAAAAGCGTATGAAAACAAATAAAATCGTAGGAAACTCATAACAATCCAATCTTTGGCGGATCAAAGAAACACCTGGTTTGCTGTTTCATATCAAGAAGGGATAAATTTATTCAATTTGGTTTGGTGAAGCTCTCGCCCCGCCCTTATGAGTTTTTGATAACTAAATGGTTTTTTCCTTATAAATTTATGTTACATTGCGGTTGATGAAATTGGTATTGGAAATCTAGACCGTATATGCAATAATTTCATATGGAAACCGAATATATTTGGTCTCGTCAATAATTGAATGTAATAAAATAATGTTGAGATATATTAATTGAATGTAACTTTGCATAACATTTACCGCAACTCTGGTCTTCAGGATGCAAGCTATGCTTAGTTTGGATTTCACTGTTCATGATCATATATGCTATGCTAGTTATTTTCACAATTAAATAAAAAAAGAAAACTATAAAAAAAGGTAGTTGCAACTGACTCCAGCGCGGGTGTAGCGCTGCATCCACGGCGCGGCATTTTGTAGCTAATTTAAAGGCAGCAATCAATCTAGCAATTAGATCATCTCTAACAATCAGCAAAGTTTCGAAACATTTAATTTTTCAAGTAATGCGTTCTAAAAACATGAAACAAAAGAAGCAGAAAACATCGAAAATTCTATCTAATATTATCATTTTCTTCGGAAGGCAATAAAACAAATCACTTTTCATACTTCTCACCCCTATAGGATATGAAAAGTATGAATATATTCCCAAATGTGCTAAACAACATTGAATTCCAAGCATGCAGGCAATTATATCATCCCCTGAACATTACATGCAAATTGTATGAGTGCGTTACTCCGGTATTTCCCTAAGGGTGGGATTTCTCGTCTCGTTTAAGGGCTAAGGGCCTGTAAGGTTAACTATGTAAGAGCAGAAAAATGGGAGCGTGAGGTAATGTGAAGATGTAGATTTGGAATTTTCTGGTGAAAGAGGTGTTTATAATAAAATTCGAATGCATATTTAAATGAAATAAACCGAGTATCGGAAGTTCTATTAGCGATCAAATCGTGACCATCCTTTTATAAATTTCAAACATCTAGCTAATGTTTGACTTTAGCTCACTTTATCAATCAAAGAAACATCAGAATTCCTCGAAAATCACTTGAAATTTTATGAGCCTTTTTTTCTCATGGGAAATCTGTGACATGGTAATCATTGTATCTATTCCCTCAGTTTGCTGCTCGCGGTAAGGTTCTAATTCGATTGGGGACAACTCTATTGCCATTTATCAATTACGTGGTCGGCGTGATTGAATGCCTTTTCCACATGTAAAATTGATGAAGGTTCAGCTACAAAGCTTGCCAAATGTAAATGTGATAATGTTGAATACATTTCAAACAAGTCCATTATGGTTGTACCTAATGGTTTATTAATGAAATTGTTTACAGATATAAAACGAATTTTCAATTACAGTATTTTTTCGACGGACAAATAAAATGTAGAATAAATGCAGGAGGGTGCAAAAGTAATAAAAATGTTTTAGTATGCACTTACTGTTGGCTTTTAAATAGTGTAGATAAAACAGAATGCTATCTATCTGCAGTATTTTATTTCCTTGAACTTAGTGCCTTAGTCAGTCCGTCCTTGCCAAAAGTTTTTCAATTTATGTTTTCTGATCAGGTTTTACGAATAGTGATTTACTACTTGTCGTTGTACCACAGATGGCTTACTACAACCTTTGATGTCACTATAGTATAACCAATATTGGTGCATGAGTGCATTTTATGAGGTCTGACGACGTTCAGGTCCTAATAGCTTGCCATGGGAAGGCCGTGTGGTGGTAACAAGGTTACATTTCGTTACCGCAACGCCTGTAGCTGCAACGCAAGCTCATGGTAGGTAAGTTAAATGAAATTTATATATGAAACTTTACGGAGAGGGTAAATTATTCAATACCACGGAGAACTGAAAAAGACTGCGCTATTTTAGATTAAAATGAATTTGAGGCGCTTTCCGATGAAAGATAAATATTTAGTGGAATAATGATAAGGACAGCAAATATTTAAATCCGAGCATTAGGAAAAATGTATAAACTGAAAATAAGCTGTAGAGTACCTACATTATAATTATCTAGGATTATTAAAATCCTTATGCTGCAAGTTTCACGATTATAATAATGTACGTACCCTCATTACACGGACGAGTAATATTCTATCGATTTCCTTACTAATAACGGCTTTCTAACGTGGAATATTTTTCAGTAACATTGTTGATAACGATGCTTTCTTTATGACTACTGTAATTTAATGTTCATTAATGGCACCATTTATCAAAGGGTTCTATACAATTGTTTACTAATGTGTGTCATTAAATACGCTTAGTCCATTTACTTTCTGATGCTAGTTGCCTTTAATAGGAGTTTACGACTGTAAATGCTTTTCCGTGCAAGACGACTGACAATTAGGTATTATAATACCAGTATTTTTGTAATACCTGATTTTAGTTACTTTTTTATTGTTTTCATAAGTCTAGTTTCTTTTTTTAGTTCTGAATTCGACGATTTTTTTGTGTTTGTAAAGCAATATCTCTGGCAATTGTGAATCCGTTTCAAAAACACTTTTGCCATGGATCCCTCAGAGGTGGTCCACCATATTTCATTGAAGTCGGGTTCTTAATACATTTATGTTTATTTAATTATTTTGTTCAATAACTCCAATATTATTATAGTATGACGCAACTGCCGACTTTTTACCGATAAAAAATACTGCTAAAATTTAATCATACTTTATCGACTTCCAGGAGTTTTCAGTAACACTTTGCATTACCATAGTTGTCATTTACCTTAAACCGTCAATCGTCATCCATACTATATGACTTCTAGCAATGAATAATAACACATATATTCATATATATGGGCTATGGGTATTTTTTAAACATCACGCTGTCACGCATCCCATTGTTACAAGCAACCTTCACGGTACAATGCACCTGTTTATTGTGATCACTCATTACCTACTTTTCAATGAGGATTTTAGTGAAAGGAAATTATATGAGTTTTTATTTATATGAAGCAGTTGAGGTTTCCTACGTAAACTATCAATGTTTTTTATGTCAGCTGTTAGTATATTAAATATCAACGTATATGGTACCTACTGTATACGAACGACTGCAGTAGAAAGCGTACTGTTAAGGTCGTTGTTAGTTAGATACTTGCAATGGATGTTAACATTATTATGTTTGCCAGGTTAATTGGAATTCATAAATATATTCGCGTTCAAGACCTGCAATTCGCTTCTAGAAAAACGAAAACGAATAAAAATCCTAATATGATTAAAAAAGTATGTAAGTAAGTACTAAGCCTCGGAGTGACAGTCGAAAAACTGTAAAAATGTAGGTAAACACTAATTAATATAGGTACGTCTTTTTAAATTTTACGGCTCTGTGTGGACCTAGAATTATAAGAGATTGTGACAATAAATGAAGTCCTTTCAGAAGCCTTCTATGTTTAATAATATTTACGTTCACATAACTATTAAAAATTTCAATTGGTATTTTGTTTTTATACAATAACCCTCTTCTGAACTTAGGAAGACCGAAAAAGAGGTTAGTAGATTGTGTGAAAGATGATATGAGAAAAAAAGGAGTGAATACGCATTGCGCTCAAATAAAAACTCCTCTGAGTATTTAGCACGCATTGCTCAAATCTAAATATGTTTTTACCGAGATTTATTTGTTTTGATCGGAGAAAACTATATTCAATTACGAAATTGAAAATAGTTTTCATATAACATAAAAATCAACTAAAGCATACCCAATCTGTTATTTTAATCCTTAATGTGTCTGTAAGTTTCAGTAAAACAGAAAATCTGAACAGTTTACCTTGCCAAGTAAATAATTGATATTTCCTTTAAATATTTTAAA
Organism: Diachrysia chrysitis; assembly: GCA_932294365.1. Lineage (NCBI taxonomy): Eukaryota > Metazoa > Arthropoda > Insecta > Lepidoptera > Noctuidae > Diachrysia > Diachrysia chrysitis. The sequence goes on from OW028647.1 coordinate 6,720,162, forward strand.
ATAAGATAGGTACTATCAAGTAAAATGGTAGGTCTGTATATTTAAAGTAAATTATATAAGTAATCATGTTTGCTACTACAGTTATTGACAAGTCGTTACGCGCATACCTGTATAATCATAAAATACAGCGTATTTTTTAGGTATTTATCTTAAAGACGTCAGCTTAATTATATTCAACGAGAAGCACTAAAGAACTGGGTGGAATACCAACAATTTAATATCAACATACATTCAATTGCTTGTTTCCTGTATAATTAGAAATTTCCGCTTCTTTCGACAAATTGTATTATTAACGCTAGAGCAGTTTCTTTAGTTAATTGACACTTGTGACGTGTGTAATTGTTCTACTATACTAAAAGAGGTTTAATACCAAAATATTTTATAGTACGTTTGCAATTGTACATGAGATATATCCCCAGTAAATGTTGCGGGTTCGAACGATCCCATTTGTTCCATTTACCATATGATTGCGCTCCGGCGCCGCTCGCACAATACTCAGAATTATGTGAACCGTATATAGACGTTAGCTTCGTTAGTTGTCTATTGCGTTACTTATGAAATAAGTAACGTACGTGGAACATGGTTTAGTATGCACGATTCTCGTTTGTATGGGGTTGAATTTATGCTTATTCTATCAGTTTTATATGTTTCAGTTGTTGGATAAATAGTCCGAAGCCCTAGTTATATATTATATGTACATAATAGTGGAACTGTACTTTGAAAATATATTTTTGGGATATTGTTGTTTGAATTCCCAAGAAGGAACGGAAATTTGAAAATTCCTATTGCGAATAAGCACTTTTTAAAATACTTTTTTTATTTATGTTCATTGTATTAATTATTTTGTATTGTATATTAGTAGATCTAAGGATAAATTATAAATTAACTGCATTTACTGTAACACTATAATTATGTTCAAGAATATGTACTCAAATAACACTATATTAAAAAAAAAAAACTTTTAATAATTGGTCTTTTCGGTTCGAAGCAAATAAAGGCCCCTCAACGTCTCGGCAAAGAGGAAGGAAAATATTTAGTATCCATCTTTAAAAAAAAGATGACCGTTTAGAGCATAAAGTTTGCTATTCTTGCAAAATTAAAAAGATTTTATTAGGTTAAGAAAATTTATTTTCATATTATACTGACAAATATACACATGAAAATATTTTACACGGCAAAAAAAGTCCTATAAAAAGAAGTCGTAACATAAGGTCGGATACCTGAAACCCAGTATCACATGAAAACAAAATAAACATTCTTCTAACAAAACCAAAGTCGAGGGGAAAAAATAACGAAATTTTTCAGGTGCGTTATCTCGAAAAGAAGGGAAATCTCACAAAAGCGATAGTCTCCAACAAATAACAATTACTTACTGGAGTCGAAAAAAGCGAGAATAGGGCGCCCGTGTCAATGTCGGAACTTCAGTGCGAGGGCTTATCATGAGGAACGATAACAAAACGTTAATTTGCTTACTGTGGGAAATTATATGAAAAAGAACACTTACATATTTCATTTACATTAAGTTAAAATATTGTTTACGTGCTTTTTATCCTTGGTCCATTTTACATATTATAGATAATTTTAGGGATGAATAATAAATTTACAGGGGCATTAAGCAATAGGCTTAAACTTTAAACGTAAGGTTTGGGAAGTTAAATTTTAAACAAAGTTAAACAAAAAACAAAAGAATCACGAAAGTCATGAAATTAGATTAATATCGTTTGTTACATCGTAACTCGCTATCAACCCCGAACGATACGGTATCTTCGATGAGCTCCACCACCGAAATTACGAGGCGTCTTAAATTAAATGTAAATACCTTAAAAAAATTGAATTGCCTCCGAGTACCGTTAAATATTGTGTTTAGGCCGATGTTAATTTACGGGAACTGAGAAAGCCCCGTTAGAAGTTTCAAATGGCGGGGGTGAAATAATTTTGCGTTCATTTTCTGTTGATTTTATAACTGCGTCTAAGAATAAAATTGTATGCCATGTACACTATTGATTTCTAACCTGGCTGGCGGTTGTGTATTTTATGCGACCTCTACATTGTACTGTTCTTGGGGGCGTTTGGCGTTGGGTCGATGCGCTCTATAAAATAGGGTTGAGCGACACGATGAATGACTAGTGATTCATGCGTGCCGTATATCAGTACAGATCGACTTTACACCGATGCAAACCTCTTGCCAAAAGTTTAGTAATTTCCACTGTAAAAATTTTGGAAGGTACAGAGGGTTAAAATTGAAAATATTTATGCTTTAGTAATATCAGAAATAATCAGAATACTCTATTTTTCTGAGGGAAAAGTCTATCTCCCCATAGAACGCCACCTTGTCACCTCGCCACCCGGTTATCCGCCACCTTGACGATGTCGGTCCACTTGGTAGAAGGCCCACCAACGCTTCGTCTTCCAGTTAGTGATCGCATTGGCGAATGTCGTTTTTTCGTCGTTCTTCGGATCTGTCTCAGAATTCAAAAATTCTATCATATTTTTCGCTATCAGGACAATACAATCTTTTGCTATGGTAATACTATTGTAGGATTTAAATATCAGACATTGTAAATTGCTCGGAAATAAACTGAAATGTCGATGTCGCTGTGCTTAGCCGCGTAAAAGTACATCAGACTACGTTTCGTCTTGTTACGGTGACTTGGATTGGTAGTTATGCTAATAGGGTTTATAGTAATTTGTTTTGAGAATAAATTATGTGCAGGAAAAGCATTTTTTTGTGTTTTAAGCGTTTCGTACTGCATTTCAATTATCTTTAATTAAAATTGTGAAAACAATGGTCGTCGAGTGATACGCAAAACAAAACTTGTACTTTTAGTTCCAAACTCTGCTAGTTCTGTAAACAAAAACAGAGAACTACTTAGCGAAGGACTTTTTCATTTCTCGGTTCATAAAAGACACAGGACAATAAAGTTTCCACTTCACCACTAAATGTATGCTTAAAAAAGCGGAAGTTGCATCGTTCTTCGGAACAAAAGCATCATGAACTTTTTGAACTGTTCATTTCATACAATGATGTTATAAACGTAATACAATTAGACCACAATCGCAGCTTAAGTCTTTTAGATTAGACTACAGTTAAACTGTTCGTATTCACAATTGTGTGCGAGCCGCATAATTCGAAGCCGGCGATAGCTTCATTACCTGTCCAATCAGACGCTCAGGGAGCCGCAGGTAATTTGCCAATAGATAGGATTGCTACCGCTCGTTACCTTCACGAGACTATATTTATGTAGTCTTAGTTTCCTTCATTAATAGATCATGAGTTGTATAAGGCATGATTATATTGATCGATAGTGGTGAAAGTGAACATTATGTTTCGTAACGATTTGAGCATTAAACATCAGGATTTATAGCAAATTACGATAAAGAAAGTACATTTTATCGGGTGAATGACAGTTTAAAATTGCCTAGACTTTACCTCAGCATGAATATTATACTAGTATGAGTAGAGACACGAAGCTGTAAGAGCTTACCCATGGGTACACTTCTAGCGTGCCTACACCTGGGGTACGAGCACGTAGGAGAAGAAAATAAATGTCAAATTATTTCTGGTTGGTATTGTTTATCCTGTTAATCTATTGTCCATCATTAGAAATACTCAGTATTTACACAGATTCGAAAGCACCAGATTAAAGAAAATATTTCTCCCGCCATAGATTTATTATGTATGCAAACATTTCTAAACTAAACATGAGCTGTGAATGCTGCGATGCATGTGTTTTGTAGAATAATGTAAACCCCAAGTACTTGGCGACCGGGTCGGGGATCAAAGTAAGTTGTATGTAAGCACAGGAGAGGATTCATCGATCCTCTTCACACGAGCCCTTAGTCACCTTGTACACAGACATACCAAGCAGAAATAGAAAGGGGGACCTTTGTAAAAAAAACTACACGACCGCGAGGATGTACACTTACAGCTTAATTTAGGTAACGATGTTTTTTACAGGTCCCCTGTCGAATGCCATGGCAACTCTTCCCCCGCAGTTTATTTTTACGACGTGCAGGGGTAGATAGGAAAATTTATATTTTATCTATATCAGGTTTTGGAGAAATTAGAAGAATCCTTGGAAGTGTTAATTACGTTTTGTTTCGTGTTCCAGCGTTATTAAAAATAATCCTGCCTTTTAAGAAACGTGCTTAAGTATGCGGTTACTAGGTACAAGGTATACAAAAAATTTTGTGATACCGATATTTTCATAGAATGTTTAAATATAAAAAGGCTACTTTCTAAAATTATCTAAAAATAAATTATCTCTTTAAGCAAAAACTATAAGTATAAGATCCCACAATTAGTCGCTACGCCACTAAGTGAATATCCAACCAACTTCTTAGTCCAATGAAATAATTATCTTATGGCACAATCGTATTATTTCGTAGCCTTGGGCATCACGTGGCATAGTTGTTGGGAAAATTTAACCGACCTTACCCGTGGGCAAAACGACTTAATGCAATTTTACACAGTGTTCACACTATCAAAATTCACTGCGTGTAAAAGAGTGGAAATATACGGGCAGAAAATGCGGCAAGTAGATTGATAATTACAAAAACTTTTTGTTTTCATATTATATGCAATGCATGCAGCTGCTGACACTACACTAAAATAGTATTTTAGTAAAGAAAATCTCGAAGTAAACGAACCTACTTATCTCCAAATTTAAACGTTAAAAACTGATAATGTTCTTTTATTGCGACTTTCTAACGATATAAATTTATATTTTTGACGTTAAAACACTTTCATTGATGTGTATATATAAATTTTTGTACAGCTAACCGCAAAAACCCAACGAACAAATAAATTTTACAGCTAGTTAAGTCGAATTATGACGCCTTAGTGACTGATAAGGATGAAGTTATATAAGCATATAGCACTATCTCTTTTACACAATCGAACTGAGATTTCAATAAGAATTCGTAATAGACGTCCAGCAGCTTCTTCCTCAGACTTAAGTAATAAAAGCCGCGACGGGCCAGTCGTAAGATATCGCCCGTGTATCAGTCTATAGAGCCGTCCAATTTCCCTTGCCGTACGCTTGTGGGTTTAGTTTTACACGGCGACAATAGCGTCCACGCCGTCCCTACTTCTATCCCCCATTGTCCGTCAGGTTCTGTGCGGGACACCTCGCCTGAGCCGTAAGAAGCAGCAGAAGTTATGAGCGACAGCGGTTTATTTATTAATTTTTTTTGTTAGGGACCTTTAAAATTTATGGAATTCTGGATGAAATATTGTTAAGTCTATATGGTTAAGGCCAGCTTTTAACGCATACTTATCTTTTGTAATAGGTTAATATTGCGATCTTCCACAACGATGCCTTATTTTGGGTTTTAGCAAGCGTTTGGCTATATTATTCCATAACTATTTAATTGAGTAGGTATGTATTTAATAAAACTTTGCAAACTTTCATTATATATTCTTTACGGCTGGCAGTTTATGATTGTAATGATCTATTTTTGTATAATATATAAATTAGTCGGGCTTCTACGACAGTCATCCTTGAATAAAACCGTTCTTATATATTGTACCTATTGATCTACATCTGTTATTTATCGATTACAAACTTCTTGCCCTTCTTTAATGCCCTTGCAACGCCTTCTGTAATCTATGTATACAGCGCACCACAACAATTACAGAAACCTTATAATAATACACTTTGCTTTGCGTTTTTAATACCTTAATGTATGACAGATTTGAAATAAAAGTACTTTTAAACGGATTCTGTCACGGTTTATTTAAATTTTTGTTCCCGACGTTTCAAAAGTAGTTTTATTTCAATGTCTACATTCTCGTAAACCATAAAAATAATTATGTCTCAAAGATATATCCGTCAAATAATGACTGTTTCGCTTTTTTCGCTTATCTTATACCATAACGACTCCATCAAGGTATGTGGGGGCTCGCATTTGGGGATCCATAAACTGTCCGCGAGATAAGACGCGGTGATGTCCGCCATCACTGAACTGTTTGATATGCCAGTCTTCTCAAGTAAAACTTATAGGACGAGAACTGATAGTTTCTTATATTCCTTTAAAGGTTTTAATAAATAAAATACTAAAGCTGCAAAGTAAACTAAATGATAGGATAAACTGCTGAGTTACGAACTACTGCAAACAAAGTCGGAAGTTTTAATGATAAAGAAAAATATGACAGAAACACAAATCTTAAAGATTCGCAAAATTAAATGTTTAACAACAAACTTAATACGGTTGCAGCTTCATTTAGATTTAATTTTCTCAAAACGGGGTATATTCAATTTAAAACTTTTAATCAGATGCAAATCTTGTCTTTAATTTCGTCCGTTGTCTGCAATCGAAACTTCGTAAGAATAGGGTTATCGTTACTGCCACACAACTCTGTCACGGAAAAGGGTTCATAAGTAATAGAGATAGGCTATCTCATAGGGGTTCTCTTTAGTTACAAATGTACGTAATAAGGACTAAGCTTTTCAATTAAGTGTTATGGTTGAAGTTACAAACATAATTTCTATCCTAAACTACTTAATTAAACCAGAAACATAATACAGCTACGTTAATGCTTATTTTAACCGTATGAGGACTAATTCTTATTATTCCTCTTATGGCCGAATACTCAAAGGCAACTTAATTTTAAGATGCCGTTAAGTGTCATGCTGTGTCTGTCACTTGAAGGTGTAAAGTAGAGACGTATAGACATAAGAACGTCTTAAAGTTAATTTGCGTGTCAGTATTCGTGGGTTAGTTTCCGGTTTAAAGCCATTTCATTCCATCAAATATTTTGAAAGAAATAAAGTATCAACTCGACTATCCCTTACACAAAATACTTTGAAAAATTACAAATTTTGGCTAAACCACAAAGCAATTTAGGATAAATTTAATTAAAAATAACGTTAGAAATAAAAGAAAAACAAAAAAGTTTTCGTATTACTTGTACTTATGCGTTTAAGGTTTAACAAGTAGCATATAATAACACAAACGTAAAATTAAAATAATAATCCCAGCATAAAATGATCTCTATTGCGAGTTATCTACGATCACCACGAAATTCCCTTTATGTTTTTGTCAGACGTTTACCGTAATGAATCGTTTTGTTTTGTTTTGATTGCTTTGTTTATGTGGGAGACGAGTCTTGTAAACGTTATCAGCGGGGAATGGAAAATAGTTCATAAGGATAACGAAGTAAATGAAATTATTCATGAGTGCCCGTGTTATGAAAGTCAACAAGCGGCATAAAGAAATAAACTGTTTCAAACTCGGGTTATTATAATGCTTTTTCTATAATACAAACCTTACATCAGTAAAACTACTTCAAAATATATAATATAATTAATATATACACAAAAAAGGAAACAAAACGTAATAACAATAAGAATTAAACACAAAACGATTTCGTGCATAAGTTGCCATAATACAGGCTCTGCCTAGTTTGGGATCGGATGGCCGTGTGTGAGTTGTTCCAAGATATTATTATTTATATTATATTAAATTATCGTAAACACAAATCGACATAAATTGTCAAAAATGAATGGAAACTATAAATGAAATATGCTTGTTAAGTCAATCAACTGCAGTCGTGTAAATGCATGTAAACAATCCAATATTTTTCCAAACACCATTCCAATATGTCATGGCATGTCATTTAAGGGCGTGCTTCGCAAATTGCATGTCCGGCGGAGTGCGTCGCCCTATAGGCTTAACTTTCATCGTTAATTGAAATAAACGTACTACATACGTAGGTACCATGTATCTGTTAGCAACATTCGCTAATTGGAATACTAAGTAATCAACAGAATGGTTGAAATTCCTATGAAATGTTTATCATAATTCGGTGTATAGGCTGAAATATTAATTAACGCCTAATTAGTCAAATACTTGTCTTATTACTAAATAGAATTTTCCGATTTAGGATTCACATGCAAAATTTTACGTCAAGTAAATGTTTCCTTATGTATTGATAGAAATGGAAACAGATATAATCCGTATAAAATAATCACATCGTATTCTTGTTATAAAATGCTCACAAATTACTTCACAAACAAAACAACTTGAAAAAAAATGTATAATGACGTAGTAAGAAATAAGACAACTTATTCACCACCCGGTAAAAAAGATTTCAGACAAATTTCGAACTCATTTAACCGGCTACGACCATGAAAATAGGCCATTAAAGTAAAATTTCTAAATGGACTTTTTCGAACTTAACAAAATTCGATACCATAAAATACGTCCGATAACGAACCCTTGAAATTCGTATTTAATTAAACCGTCACCCCTGGGACACATTATCGTCGCGTACCTTACCCGGATGTGTCATAAATTTATATGATTCACCTAATATGAATTGTTTTGTAGGCTTTATATTCAAACCACTGTTGGTCAGTTTAATTTTAAAGTAACCTCGATTTTTCATGAACAGTCTAAAACAATGTAAGTTTGAATTAAATTTTTAAAGGAGTTGTTTTAACCTAATTAAGTCAGTAATAGCTCATTTATTACATTTGATAAATATTTATAGTAGGTACCTAAATAACAATCAATTTGAAATTCAATTAAACACTTAAATAATAAAAATAAATCTAAAAGAAAAACGGGCTTCAGTCTAGCAGTCGCGGCAGGTGCAATCGCTACAGCAATAAATTGCGAACCTCATAATACTCCCCTCGTTTACCAATTTCGCATATTTCCTCTTTTTTCTTACCCCCTGAAGGTACCATTTTGTAAGGACTCGTAACGTTGTATATTTTCCTTAAATTAGGGTAATTTCTCGTTTCATGATCCAATTTAAATTAAGATGCTTAAGGATCAGAAACTTTTGTTAAATATTTAGTAATGGTTCTTTGGATTTTGTGACATAAATAAAACCTTATTTATGTGAGCTGAAATATTTAAACAAATCCGTATTTATGTAAGGAAAAATGTAATAAAATCTTTTGGACAAGACGTCAACGTTAAGAGAACAATGAAAGCGAAATTAATTTTAAGAACCGGACGTCTGACGGTTTAAATATAGTACCTACGCGCTTTATTTCTGAAAAGAGCTTTACTGAATGTCTCCTCTCCTGGAGTAAGTTTTTAAATTAAATTTTGACATAAAACGTCAAAGAAAATAAAAATAAAACAAATTATGATTAAGAGTTCCCAGCGTACACGTAGCTCAGCTTTAATTCTTCGACAAAGCAGATATAAATTATGTTCCTCCAAAACCCTTAATCGCTTTATTGCGCAATCCAATTATACTAACAGTCGTTTATCTTCAGGAGTTAAAAACGTACAATATGGTATAAAGACTGCCATAAATCAGAGGCAACAAGGCAAGAGGTAGCCCTCTGAGCGGCACTCCCTGGCAGTCGAGTGTGACGCCCTCCCAATAGTGATTCAAAAACCGGACCTGCCAAATAATGAATACATCGTTTGAATAAAAGATATTTGTATGGAAAAATGAGGTACTGGTACTTGCTAACTTCCATTCCCCTTTTTAAAGAAAGATAAATAATTAATACGTAGGTAGGTACACAAATAATCCTGTTATTGTTGCCTAAATTGTACAAAAGCAATGAGATACAGAAATATTTTTTTATTTAGCTTTGTTTATTTTTCCTTTCTATAATAGACGAGCGAGACATGAAAAAAATGTAAACTTACAAAGCTCAGTGGAAAACCTCATGGAAAAGTTATAAATAGGTTTAACTACCTAAAGGACCCTCTCGTTGTTATTATTCTAAATAAATAGCATCGTAAATAAATTACGAGCCGACACGAGTAACTCAGTAAAACTATACACCCTTCAGCTATCTGTAGAGCCCACTTGCAAATATATCACCCTCACACTAACTCTATAAATAGAGTATTTTATATGGAAACTGTTTTACGATGAATGTGCTGTGCTGGCTGTATTTTATTTTTGTTTTCATAATTGTTATTTGATGAAATAAATATTCTGATAAAATTTAAATCGAATTAAATATACTGTTTTTGGTGGTAGACATCCGTGAATAAATCGAGCCTTTACCGCCGTTTTAGCGCAACCGACAAAAAACAAATTTTACAGGAGAAGGTTTTTTTTAAATATTTTTAAAAGTAAATGTGCTAGTAAATTGAAATTTTACATACACTAATGATTTTCAGACATTTACATATGTAATGGAAAAAAATGCTGAAATATTTAGTATTAAAGCTATTTATGTCGCTTAATTTATTTTTGCTGTCATAATCTAAGGTTGTTTTGGCATTTACGATAAAAATATCCATTAATATTACTAATACAATAAACTATAATTTTGATAAATAAATAGATATTTTAAAAGGCATTTAAATGAAATAGTTATAAAATATTGAAAATTAAAATTTATTGGAGTAATGAAATCAATCAGCATAATTATAAACTTAATCAGTTATTTAAAATGAAATAAAGTATTTCTTGTCGTACGAATGATCTTAGCCTGTTTTCACTGAACACCAGGGTTATCTTGGTTTTTACACAAAACATTAATTAAATAATTATATCAATCATTTGGATTAGTGAGATCAATATTGTATTAATATAAAATTAAATTAAATATTTTTAATTCTCCTCATCCTCATCTGTTTCAGCTAAAGCATCACGTACGTTTCCATCATGCTTCATACTTAAATATTCTTGATGGTATCTGTTTGGAATCACGTTTTTGTTGCACAGATCCTGTAAATCTTTGTATTTAGCTAATGAAAGTTTGAGCTCTTCGACGTATAAAGGTGTAGGTCCCTTTTCCACAATAGCTTTGTTTGCTCTCGATCTGATGATGAAATCCATGTTTATTTCGTAATTGTCACTATCTTCGAAAAAACCGTATTGAAATTTAACAATAGGATTATTTCTATGAAATTGCACCACCCTTAATGAATTAAAATTAATCTTAAATTTTGCCGGTAATAAAGCTTGCGAAAAATTCTTCCAATCCATGAAGTCTCCATAGTTTAAAACATTTATATTGTAGTTTCTAGGCTTATTTCTAGCATTAGTAATCATAGTTGGCCACTCAGAAGGAGCCCATACTGTTTTATTACGCACAAAACTTTCAATAGTGCTATGAATAGAGTCAACAGGCATCATGGTGTGTCCCGGTAAAAGATAAGTTACCTTTATTTGTGTAATAGTAATTGCGGTTTTCAAGAAATGAATTATCATGGATATCATTGCTCGATTCCTATTTTGCCCGGCACAGCTATCGGAGTATAAATTTATCTCTGTATGGGTACCTCTTTGGTCTACCATAATCAAGTATTTAAAAAGGACTGTAACAATTTCATTACAGCCTCTTTTTCCGTCGCATTCACCCCACAGGTAACAGTAACCTTCCCTTGTACCACTTTCGTATATACTTTCATTATAGTATGCATACTTCCTGGAATAGTATAGGGTAACACTTTTACCGTGTGGAGTATTCAGGACTTTTTCTAAATCAAAGCTTACGCATAAGGAGTTAGAATCAGTTAATTTGCTCAATTTTTGGTCTTCTAAAAACAGTTGCTTACATTTTTCTTTATCTAGAATGTGATTTTTATATTCAGGGGTTTGCTCAAAAATAATTTTGTTCTCAGGTGATAAATTTTTGAACTTCTCACAAAAAGCACATTTATCTTTTTTAGGCAGATGGAATCCGATATTAAAATCCCTTTTGAAAATGTTACGAAATACTCTTTTTGATAATACTGATGATTCTGGATTATTTTCTTTCACGTGATTATCAGTAAAAAATTGATCGCAAGGCGCTTACGATAAAAATGCTTGTTGTCGCTTACGTTATGGCTTTAAAAATATATGTATTTACGATAATTTTAGCACTTGCTATAACTTTACAACGGTTAAATTTTGGCGGGAAATGTCAACAGGGATAGATCCGTTATGGTTTAAAATACTACTTACGATAAAAAAAGCATTTTTGACAAAAGTGTCGCTTACGATAATTTGGCGGTAACGGCTCGAAATACTATTGACAACAAAATAAAGAGTTAAAACAGTTATGCGTGGAAATACATCTGACGTTGGTACGCGTAAAACACTAATGGCCGAATACTGAAACGTTAATCAGTTTTAAAGCGCCGTTAAGTCTCGTGCTGTCTCTGTCACTTGAAAGTGGAAAGTAGCGGCAGATGGACATTGAAGAACGTGTTAAAGTTAAATAGCGTTTCAGTATTCGGGGGTTAGAGCTGATTTTTTCATCGCCAGATAATTTTATCCGAGGATTAATTTTGAATTTTAGACAGTTCTTCCATACAAAATCTGACAGACGTCAATTCTATTCCACGAATAAACATTACATCGCGTTGAAAAACATCAGCCCTAAATGTACCACCAAAGTTTAATAATTAAATCTATTCAGTCAAAGCGGACACTAATGTACTGGTCTATATTTTCAATTACTTTATGCTACATTCATAAACAACATAAATACTAACATCATACGTAAACTATTTGCCAGATAAATGAACGATTTCCGCAGTTTACGTGGTTTTCAATTATTTGAAAATATTCAACGTGTTTGAATGTAGCAAATACTTGAATAGAAATTATTCTACGAATTCGAAGCATGAAATATGCGAACATTTGCGTATCTTTAAATTAAATTAAACAAAAGCCTGTCGGCTATTGCATAGACGGGTGGAACATAGGTAATCCATAGTCAAAACTTCAGTATGTTCCTGCGTTTAAGAGTAAAGTAGAAAGTTTTTATATAGTTAATCAAAATAAATTAGATGGACTACATATTTAGTTGTCTTTAATGGATCATACATACTTTTGTACATTTTTTTCGCAATTATGTTTTATACATTTTTCCTATTTGATATTTTTATTGCCATTGATATGTATGAGATCATAATGCAATATGAGTTTGTACACTATTCATGCCTATATCAGCCCCTTACTAAACGTATGGTGCCCACGGGAAATGTCATCCAATTTCATGCAACCGACAACTGGTAACCCTAGCCAGCTAAATAACTTAAAAGTGATACTTATACACAGTTTTTAAACACGAAACTTATGAAAAAAGAGGAAAGCTAAGGAGGCTGACGAAAGGCAAAATATTATTTTAGATTTGAAAATAAACACGATTTTAATACAAAAGATTTATATTCTCTATAAGTTAATTATCCACTCATTTGAAAAGTTTTACTTTTCTGACTAAAAAGCGGCTTTAGAAAGTTTATACGCTACACGCCTTTTTTATAGACGAACTTTGAAGAAGACACAATAAGCCTACTCCAGCAAACATTTTAGATATATTTAAAAACTCGATTACCATACATTAGCGTTCTATTCGAAATTATTGCAAATCGCACAAGCATAACAACGGCAAACGAAATCGTTCAAACGGAATAAGTAATGAGCCATGTCAGGCAATATTTTTATTTATACATCGTCAATTTAATAAGCAGCTTCGCTTTCCCTCTTCCTTTAGCAATTTCCTATACAAATATGTATAACTGTGCAAATAGGTTTTCAATCGATTCGTGTATGTATGTATAATGTATACGTACTTATATTATGTTTGACACGGCTGTGGTCATTTGTTGCGGTATCCGCTGTGTACACGTTGTTAGTCGCTCGGTGTTTAGCTAATGAATGGGCCACCCTTCCCTATCTAAGGTGTATTGTAAGCCTAAATGGTACATACTACAAGGTCGCTGTATATTAAGTTCTAAGGGTTTTCCTACCGCTTTGGAAGTTAATAATATTAAAACATAATTTTCTCTTAGACCTAAATACCTAAGTAATTTATAAATATTAAACACATTTTTTTTATAATTAATTCAAGGAGTAATAGCTTCTCATTATTTTGTCGATATAATGAGGTTTTCTAATGTAGGTATACAAATTAATGAAGTCAGAGCCAGGCACCAGATGCCGTAAAGCTAAATTAATATTATTTCGGCTTTCTATATAATTGACAATTTATGTTATGGAATCTGTTGTATTATCACTGTAATTATTCTTTGTCAATGTTGGAAATATTTACATTCTGGTATTATTTAAGGCTCTAATATAAAAATAAATATGATTTTTAACATCATGTAACCTGGGCTTGAGGTTTTAAAACAACTTAGTGCTTGCCCAAATTTGTTCCCAGCTAATTATAAAACTATTTTGATTGATTGATTTTAAATCACTTACTCTACTCACTTATAGGTACAAGCCTTCATTCAGCCTGGACCACTCTCGCATCAAGAACGTCTTGGAGAACCATGTAAGCGGCATATTTTGACTGGCCTGTTGGTCAAGTGGTTAGTGACACTGACTGCTAAACCGGAGGTCGTGGATTCGATTTCCAATCAGGACAAATCTTTGTGTGATGAGCACGATTATTTGCCCGGTAGTTTATCTATAATATGTATGTATTTAAAAATATATAAGTACTTAATGTTTATCAGTTGTCTGGTTGCATTAATACAGGCTCTACCTATTTGGGGATCAAATGGTGACACGTAAATGAGTTGTCTTAAGATATTAATTATTTATTGATTATTATTTATATTTGTGTTCAGCAGTGGACCCAAAGAAGTCTCTACTATCCAGCTCTAGTATATTAAACAAACAAGTAAAGCACTACTTGAATGACGTCGAATTCCTGAAAAATTACTCCGAATACGAATTACTGAGCCTTTCGCCCTAGAATCAAAGGCAACTAATAGGATTAGCGTAACGAAAGTGATCCAAGCCTTAGCCGATTTAAACGCGGATGGTGTATGGCCTGAAAACGTTTAGGTGACGTTAATTCGGTAAAAGACTGCTACGTAAACCTTTGCTGCGTAATTGACTATTTTAATTTTTTTTTTTTATTTCATTTTAAAAAAAATATATCTAAAACTATGTCGATTTGTAAAAACGGCAGATTAATTACTGTCATATTTAACTAGTTACAAGCATTTTACTATTGGTAATTAGACAGAGACAGCTATACCATCAGGTGACGTAACCTTAGTAATTCTCCATACTAATCTGGGGCTGCCCCGCAGTCGTTGTTTTGCGAAAAAGAGATAGAACATGCGTCATCTACTAACTTTAATAGCTTATAACTTTTGTATTACTGTATATTTATTAATTTAATACTATTATTAAAAATATTTGTAATTAATAAATAATTCCATAGTAGTCAAATGCTATTGAATAAACATGATGTAAGGACAATGTGAGGTTTTGGTTGGAAATAGAACACTTCCCCTGTGAGTCGTTAGGTCAGTAAGGGGTTGCATTAGAAAGCTAGATGCTATATAGGTTGCAAACGTTCATAACATTTACTGCACTTTTATCGCAGTCTTATATATTTTTATCTTATAAATATTTTATCGTATACCTTGATAACTTATTTGACCCAATTTGAGTTATGACTAAGAAATTATCGGGTTTGGTATGATAAATAAATTGTTAATGTTTACATCATTAGGTATAATTATGTAATTTAGTGCAAAGACACACTTAAGAACAATGATCTAGTAGGTTTATCTATGTATATCTATGTAGCTCGATTAAATGTAATACAGTACTCGTAAAAAATACTACGATAATAGACTAGCTGTTCCTCGCGTCTTCGTCCGCGTATTTTAGTTTCATGTGTTTTTTTATGTCTTGCCCGGAGTCAAAATTATGTTTCTAGAAAAAAAAATCAAATATAGGTACTATTACTCCTGAATCAGGCTATCATAAGCACAAACTCCGACTCGTAATTTCAGAGATTACCGCGTTTAAGCAAGCTAAAATTACCTACATTAGTATAGAATTATGGATAGGCAATAATAAGACGTGGTACCTACTATAAAATAAGCGGAATACATAATTGAAAAGTTTAATTGATAAAACATAAGAAATTGTAACTCTCGTAGCCCCTACGTTTCGTAGCTACGAGGAACTTATGACGCAATGAAGAAAACGCTACAAGTTTACTTCTAAGTGTGTTTTCAATTAAAGTGTCTGTCTCGGGGCGATGGGAACGCAATAGGAGCCCGTCACTACCGCAATTTGATTGTTTCCGCCAGCTTGCCTTCAGAGCAGTTGTGCGACGTCAGCGAGGCAAACATTACAAGACAATACTGTTTCATGTACTTCAGAGATGAGTTATGTCATGATTGTAAAAAATATAGTGCAGTAGGTTGGATTAATCCAATTTATTATTTCTTATTAAGGAGTTATTGGAGTAGGTAAGTTGAATTATTGGATCAAAACGGAAAATCGTACTTCATTGCAAAACAAACCTGGAACCAAGAGCTCCAATATTGATGTATAGTCGAATTTGTGGGGAATTTTGTATTACCTAAAACAAAAAAATAAATACATATATTAGGTACTTTCCTTTGCACAAAACAAATAACTAAACGTTATAAACAATTCAACAAAGTTAATGCAATGGTAATACAGAAGATAGCTTAATACGAGTTCATAACTTATACAAAAAAATTATGCCCGTCATGCCGACGTTCCAAAACATCATAAATGATCACCGTTTGATAATCGCGAATGAAGACAAATGAGCAATAGACTAAAGAGGGCCGTCAAGTTTATTGCCATTCTTGATGATATTTGTCAAAATAATTAATCACGCCAAAGGGACAAAGGAGGCTTTTGGCAGATGATTAATTTTGGAAAGTAAAACTGTACAGGTGCGCGAAATCCTTTAGGGTGTAAACAACCGTTGGGTTTAATGCCTTGAAACGCCGTGACATACAAGCACATAGACCAGTTAGCAGGCTAGATGCTGGAAACGAATTACTAAGTAAATTCTAATATCTACTAGTGGTAAAAATAAAGTGTGTTGAGATTAAAAGATCATTTTTTTTTCTTTAAAACTTAATGTACAGAAATGGTACACAAAGTCGACTTAATGCCACTAGGTATTTTAAACTTAACCACGTCTGTCAACCAAGAATATGATAATAAATTCAGGAAAATCCACCAAGCAATAAAGTTTTTTTTAGGAATTTTGTAATGTAGAAATGTAAATATCTTCGAATTAAAAGAAATCGAAACATTTACCAATCTTACCTATCGTGTATCACGAACTAAGTCGCCTAATAGGTAAGTCAGAGGGCAATGATCGGAAAATATCAGAACTGTCTAGATTCGTTACGAGACTGCCTGTCAAGTAATATCGAATAGAAGTGATTTTTGTCATTTTATTGTTCGTATTGCAAGTATATTATCCGTATTAATACCAGAGTGAAAATTTCTTGACTCTTTTAATACTAATTAGTATAATTATAAAATAAATCAAAAATATAGTTTATAGAAATGAACCACCATTTTAAATCATAATATTTTTAATCGTTAAAAATTTACCTAAATACTAAAACCCAGTTCAATTATGCATTTAAAAAAAATAAGAAAACCAAGATATTCAAAAGCAGATTAAACATTAGCAAAATTTTGTAAACAATTTACAGAAATGAGGACAACGTGAAAGTAATTGAATTTTAAACACATTTATCAATAACTTACAACTGAAACAAATAGCTACCAAAGCGTGTACTTTTCCTGGAATTACATCAACATTAATCAATTTTCAACCCAGATTCAAATACACCGGATGATCCTTTTTTCTTTTTTTTTCAGTAAATTTCCAATAATACGTGAATACCTCACTGCCTTTTCAGTTTGCATCACTCAACTGAATTAACCAAACATAACAAGTATAAATACCTATTTAAATGTACCCTAAAGAGGTTAATTTGCTTATTCACTGTATGATAGGGTTGTCTGAGATCCCATTTCAGTCGACCGTATCGGTATGTATAACTCGCGAAAACTTTCTGAAAATGAAAACGTAAACCACGCGCCAGAATCTGGCTTTATTTTTATGGTAAAGCATAAACTGTGTAAAACCTAAAAAAAACTATTTACGCATTACTATTAGACGTGAATTTTACAATAAAAACAATATTTTTAACACTTTATTCAGAAATAAATCTTTTAATGTACCATCAAATCTAGCAAGCATTTTCCAACATAGCTTTTAAATTTTTCACTGTAGATTTTTTTGACTAAAAAAATAGGCATTTTAAATGTAAAAACCTGGCGCGGCAGCCCTACCTACAATCCGAGTACTGTAGATTAACTCCCACTCTTTTTCCAATAGCGGCGAAGCGCGATAAAACAGCAGTAAAACTGAAGCAATCGGAATTACTTCAAATAGATTGTGAGGAACAAACAGATATTGTGGAGGAATCAGTTTATTTGCCAATCTTTGTTTTGAAAGCAGGGATTTGTAGATGTTCTAGTATTGTTATTTGTGCACTCAAATAAGATCAAAGTTTCTTGAATTAACAGCGATTGGCTAAAATAACAAAAGTACCTAGACCTAAATGACGGTCTCTTGGTTCGGATACCAACAAATATTTTTATATTCAAGACAATGAAGTAGTTTAATACTAAAAGAATCTGTTTAATATGAGTTACAAGATCACACAGCGTTTACTAGATATTTGGTTTAAGGTTTCGACCTGAAAATCAGACTCAAAAATCTCAAGAAGTTTTAAAGGCAACATCACGCGGCGGCGGTATAAAAAGTTTTGAACAATATTGGTCCCTAATTTAGGTCATAAAATTAATTTTTAATTGACTTTTGTGTAGTTAAATTAAATCCAAAAAGGTTTCTACAGCATTTTTATTGTTTAACTCTATATCATGTCATTATTAACAGATTAAGTATTCCGTCCGTTAGGTAGCTGAAGGGTTTGTTTGAAACGTGTATTCATTCTATAGTATTATCTGAGCGTATAAATATTATGTGTCGTATCTAAAACCTAGCGTATTTTTATTCTCAACCACACGTATCTAAAAGTACGTAAATAAGCTTCTATTCAAATGCAGCATTAGGTAAACATGAAGTTATTTCAATAGCTTCGTATATTAACGCTATTATTATACGGGGCGTTACGGACGTCTGAGTGCTGATACGTGACCGCGCATATTTCAACCGTACACTGAAACACGTTTCAATTTTCACGAGATTTTCATGAAAAATAAGCGTTTTTCTTTATAATCATGGAGTTTTGGATAAAGGTTCTGATGTATGTAGATTTTCATTTACTTTGTTTTTTTTTGTGTGCTTTTTTCGTATCTTTACGTGACATTTTTAGGCTACCACATGAATACGGAATTGGAAAAATTATCTTAAAACGAATATATCTGTGTAATAAGAGTATATTTTTAACTAACCAGATAGAGGAATTTTAGTAAATACAGCGTTATTTAGCAAGTACGCCAATATCATTCTAGTGATTGGAGGATTAAATATTTGCCTACTACGCTTGAGAATCTGCTAATTTAGAAAAAACCTAGTTTTATCTATTTTGTATATTTTAATATAGGTCTGTACGTAATTTTAGTAAAAAAATGTAATTCTAAGATCCAGTTTTATTATTACCACAGTCAATAGATATAAGTAAGTATTTTTTTTTATCATTAAACAACAGATCCAAGTAATAAACTAAAACATAAAAAAAAGTTTTATTTGCATCTTTGTCTAGCTGCGAAATTAATATTATGTTATAAACTTTGAAATTTTCGATTGTGACAAGTTTGATGTAAAATTGTCATTACACCAATTGCCCAAATTTTAATAGTCACCTTAGTGCGACATCTACCTCGTTTTTTTGTATAATATCATTGATCATCATAATAAAAACATTAATTCCTTACATAAATAAACGTACCATTTTCCAAAAAGGAAACTCGTGTTCTAACGGGAAAACGTCACATAAAACAGTAGTAAAATATAGCTACCCAAGGACATATTATAGTATTATTTACAACTGTAAAAGTTTCATTCAATGTTACTACGACGTAAATGTTTGTTGAACTTTAAAATCAATGATCTCAGAAATCATCAAAAACATAAAGAAACAAATAAGTAAATTGAAATATTGCCCTGTAGAACAGTTTCTTATTTCTTATAGGTAGGTACTTGGTTACTGAGCAGATTGTTGAATCAGGTTCATTACGATCGATATTGTCTCGATGTATGGAACTAATCAATGCTTAGGTAATATTTATGCAGGAGAATATAGTCTAAAATATCACATTAGATTGACCACTCTTTAAGTAATGATTGGTTGCACCACATGTGGTTCATTTTGATATTCTTTTAAGACATGCGTGCCCTACATATGACTCAACACTTTATACAAATTTGAAACAGACTAAAATTTTACAATTGTGCTTTTTTTGCGCCTACACGTAGGTATGATCAGTGAATTTTAAAATTTGTTCGTATAGATACCAGGAAATGCGTTTTCCATTTGATACTAACACTGTTAAGGTGTATAGGCAAAATAATCTATACTAATATTATAAAGCTGATGAGTTTGTTTGTTTGTTTGAACGCGCTAATCTCAGGAACTACTGGTTCGAATTGAAAAAATATTTTTGTATTGGATAGTCCGTTTATTGAGGAATGCTATAGGCTATATAACATCACGCTACGACCAATAAGAGCGGAGCATAAATGAAAAATGTTGCAAAAATGAAAAACCGTTGAAACTAAAACACGCGAACAAAGTCGCGGGGGACAGCTAGTCTCATATAAAAGATTTACAGTAAGTACTATTTTCATCTAATAGTTGTGTAACTGTGACTCAATAGTCACTGACGTATTAGTCGACGGTCGCCAATTTTATCGCTGTGGCCCTAATTCCCAGCGCTAATTGGATTGTGTAGCAACCCTCTAATTAGGTGCAATCTAGAATTTTCCTTCACATTTATTTATCGTGGTTCGCTCTTTAATGCACTCTTACATTTTCTATTGTAAGGTTGCTCTTTGTTCAAAGTTAATAGTACCTACACACATTACCGAGTTTTACAGACAGTTGTTTGAGTGGTGGAATGAAATTCAACATGAAAACATTTGTTTCTTTGTAGATTTTAAGTACAGGCAATTTAGAAAGTTTCAGCCGTAAAAGGATTAACTTGCGTATACTATAACTTAACGAGTAGCATTTTATGAACAGACGAAAAGTAAATTTTATAGTACCTCCCTACCTAATAGGAGAGTTAAAGAGAACTTTAATCCTGTCTGTCTTCTTATAGAAACTCATTAATTAATAAATGTTATAACGATCATTTAATCCTTCATATTCATATATATAATTTAAATCCAGAGTATTCATAACATGCTGTCAAAATTGCTTATCAACTGCCACTTCCCACAAAATAGTATCATACATTAACCACAATGTTTCCATCAGGCACGTCACGTCTACGAGATTAATGTTCTCAAACACCGCAACACATTGAACAATCTAATTTACATGCTGATCAGAAAGTGAAACAAAAACATTGGACTAAAGCAAACAACGCCGAATTTCTGGTCAAACAGAAGCTTGATCAATCGTGCAGGTGAACGTAGGTAAAACAGAGTATGCTGTGTCGCTTTTAAACACTTGAATAATTTAGTAGTTTGGTACGGGTAAAGACCTCAAATGGACAAACTACAAGACTAAGGACTCACGAAAAGGTTTCAAAACACAATTGCTGGTTTGTACATCAGTTTCAGAGTAATAAATTATTCTATAGGTGCAAAATTTTACAAACAATTATTGTCAATTTTAATATAATACTCAATCGCTGTTCGTATTATTAGTATATAACAACTTCCCTGTCCTGCCAGCAGACATTATTATGTCTGCTGTATATACAATAACTATTGTTAAACAATAGAAATCTTCTCACGGGTCAAGGAAATGGTTAAAATATTAAAAATGTTTTTTAATTATAATATATTCCAACTAGGTTTCACTAAAATTGATCTCGGGCCGAGTAGACATAGATTTTCATCCAGAAAACCCCACTGTATCCCAACCCCGTTTGCAACACGTCACGGCAAGATTAATGTTATCCCAAACACTAACAGGAT
The DNA here is from genome assembly GCA_932294365.1 of Diachrysia chrysitis. Classification (NCBI taxonomy): domain Eukaryota; kingdom Metazoa; phylum Arthropoda; class Insecta; order Lepidoptera; family Noctuidae; genus Diachrysia; species Diachrysia chrysitis. Next base: position 6,742,025 of record OW028647.1, read on the forward strand.
ATTAAGTTTCGTCCGTCCGTCCGTTTGGACACGGGTTTGAATTCTGATTGTACTTTGTACCTTGATAATGTTAAGTGGGGACTTAGTAATAGTGAGTCGCAAATAGCGATGTTATTAATCGTTTTGTATTTAGGAATTGCTTTCTGCAGAATCTGACTGGTTTCTTTGTGACATAGTTATTTACAATCCGGGCAGAATAAAGACAGCAACAGATTTTACCCATGTCCAAAGTAAGACACCGTGGCACCTCATATATCTTTCTTCTAGAACGATTCAAGTTTTATTAAGGTAAGAAATAAGCACACAATGAACGACTACTCATTAGAAAAAATCTGCTGTGTTTTCTTAGTTCATAAGCAGGTATAAATGAAACTTCCTCGAGCGATTCTCTAATTACGGGTATTCTCAACCCGCAACTGTGAGACGAATGGTCGAGTTCTGTCAACTGGGGCAGCGCAAAATCAATAGAGCGCAAGTCGTGGGTAGCACCTAGCGTTAAATAACAATCTAAAATAATTAATGAACAGGAGCTTTGTTAAGACAGGGGGATACAATAGCGTGTAGAATATTGTCTCTCGTTAAACATTATGTAACCGTAGGCTGACATGGTAAGGATTATTATAATATTAATATGATGAAATGGTTTTCCTCTTGCATCATATTTTTAAACACCGACGTAAAAAGAGGGGTGTTATAAGTAAGGTGTGTATCTCCCAATTTGGATTTTTTGTTAAAAAAAGGTCTTGCTCGAGAGTAGTCTTAAATACACGTTAAAAAACCTATTCACCATTCAAACAAAATGTATACATTATGTCGTTCCGATTATTATTTAAAACAAAACAAAAAACTGTAGCCTTGCCTTGTAATTACCACGAAATATACCATCAGTAAACATAACAAAATATGCTATTTGAAATATTAATACTTAAAGTTTCCAATATGTAAAATGTTTGAAAACAGATCTAGTTGAAAGCATGTGCGATGAAAACGCCATTCGGTACGCCCATAAGTTGTGAAAGGCGACTAAGAGATTATATCAGGTAAATGTAGAGAATTCGGTGTATCAGGAAACAAGTCTCTCGTGAACTCTTAGACCATATTTTACGAAAATTATTACAGTATTTTAGCCCGATATACCTAAGTAAACATGTGAGCCACTTTTGGTAAAACGTCAGTAGTTTTAGTAAAGTTTCATAGTTTTGTCAAAGAAAAATGGTAAAGATTATTCATATTATTAATAACTTTAAATTTTACTATTACATTTTTAAGAAGCTTTAGAACTATATCAGTCTCATTAATATCTAACGCCAAAGACTTCAAAAACACAAAAGGCTAAGTAGAAAGCAATAAAACGATCATATTCAACATACATTTTTTTTATTTCATTGTATTAACTGCCAGACCTGTGACGTCATCTCCGGTCTCCGGTCGAGTGGCGACACCTAAAGCTACGGTAAAAAAACATGGCGGACGTCTGTGCAGTTTTTTTTCCTACCCGCCGCATTTGTAATCGTTAAGGTGTGTTAGGGGTCCGCTGAAATAGGGTTTTGTAATGTCATAGCTATTAGACTAATATTCTTTAAATAATATTATAGGTGCCATGAAAAATATGAAATTCACGTTGTAGGTAGGTTTGTTTATTCATTATCCTTTCGCATGTCGCTTAAATAAGTACCTACAGATTTATATATTATCAGTATATTACCTAAAGAGGCCAAATATAACAAGCGTCTTCGGATAAATAAAATTTAATTAAACAACTGTCATCGCTTACAGTCACCTGCAAACTTCTAACGAAATTATAATTAGGTCACATTACTTCTGATGGTGACATCCATGGAGTTTATAATTCTACCTAAGGCGTTGTTGGGAGAAGAGATAATAAATATTTAGAGAGGTACATAATGATGGTAGGTTAAGGTCTTTAACGAGGGAGTAAAGCAATGAGTTTTTCCATAGAGCTTAACGAGAATGGACTTGGTCAATTCTGGGAACTGGAGAGTTACACTCAAATGATTTTTTCATTAAAATAAGAATAATTACTATTCCAATGCCAATGCAATATTGTTATTCATTTAGCAGGCACACAAACAACACAGTACAAATACTGTCAATGTTTAGATACCAGTTAGCTCCTTCTATTGACAGTATTTTTGTTACAAGTAAACTGAAAGTCACTGACACGTCCACTAAACTAATAAATTTTTTTCATTGGTATTGTATTGGAATTAAAATAAATAAAGAGTAATGTAGGGCACTGTTATTAGTTAACGACTAGCAAAACATTAAATATGTAAAAGAAAGAAGTAAAGAAAGAAAAGTATTTATTTAATAGAAAATGTTTTTGCACTTTACAACTAGGTTCATAAAGAGAAAAGTTTTACAGTGGACGCATTGACATGAGCTTGTAGCTTTCATTAGGAATTCAAGCAGAAAATTCTGTAAGAAAATTCTTAGATTTCTGAAATGAAAAGTTCATAATATTAAAAACATACGATGGTGTACAACGTACCAAGAACAATGTTTGAAACAAACCATTTTATATGGCCAACAAGCCAACATGCTGAGCAAAGTTAAAGAGGGGACGTATTTCTATTTTTCTTCGTGGAAAATGCTTCTAGAGTAATGATTTTTTCCCAAAAGACCTAGGTTTACCTAGTGCGTGCCCCCTATATTTCGTTTTTTCCGAAACATAATCACTTACATGCTAATAATACCCTCCAAAAATGCCCGTTTTTTCAGCCGTGTTCTGATATTTGATCAGATTTTTAAAGATAATAATAGAAGCATAGACATATCTTTTCTCTTATTTTTGATGCAAAAATTATTTGGGTCAATCCAGTTTTGGAAAAGAAAACAACGGAATACGAAACGACTTTAGGTCAACGTTTTTGTAGCCTGAGCTGCAATTGTCTCTTACGCACTTTACGGGGGTAGGTCGGAGGTGTGCAACGGCAATATATACTTTAAATATCTATTTTTCAAATTCCTCGTGAGTATTGTCTCCTCTTAAGCGAAACTTGATAGTTATAGAAATCATTCGAGCGTGCTTAGTTTTTCATAAATTTCTATTGTACTTCTGCTAGATTGCATGATATAAGCATTAAAATACGGACTTGAAACATTAGAAAACTAAGATTTTGGGTAAATACTATTAACGGTTATAGTACAGCTGTTTTTATCCTTAAGCCGTCGTTAAGTATTCTATTAAAACCACAACTACCCATCTCAGTGATTATGTTGCATTCCTTTTCAGAGCACAGTATAAAACCTAACACAAATACCGTCGGAAAGTTAAAAAAGGCAGGTGGAGTGTGGTCGTAAAGGCCACAGGAACTACACAGCGGACACATCAACACAAACGTGAGGTACACTTAGCTTCACAGGTACGTGGAAAATACTCGAATTTTCACACGACCCCTGTTACGTACGCGATGTTACGGAAGGTTCACACTCTGTGTGTCGCGATTAGCGAAAGCGATCTCTTTTATGTTTAAGGTACTTTTATTGTAAGTGATATAAAAATCCAATGAAGTTCGGAAAATATTTAGCGTTTTGAACATCGTGCTGTTATTTGGCAGGCAAAATATAAACTATATATTCCTATTATTATTTATTTATTTATTCAATATTTCTTACAACTATCATTACAGGTTTGTACTTATAAACTAATGCGATTGTGGGGTCGGTTGGATGAAATACTAATAATATACTAGCTGTACTTGCGTGGGTGTTGGCTTTTGCCGCAAAAAGTAGTCTATTCAAGTAGCAAATAAATAAATTCTATTTATAGTATTCTATGTCCTTTCTTGGGATCCAAGCTTACCCCATACCACGTTTCATCCAAATCGATTCAGCAGTAGCTGTCAAAGCGTAACAGTCAAACAGTTACTTCCGCAAGAATAATATTAGTAGGATAATACCTTTCCCATTTCCGAATTACTGTATTTTTTTCTAAACCAGATTTTACAAATGCAGGTTCTAACTCCTCGCTATCTTTCGAACAATAAGCTCGACCTAACCCATCGCATGCTTCGGAGGCAAGCTACGAGTTCCTTACTTTCTAACAGCATTAAAACAAAGGCTAACTTAATTGAAAAAGGCACAATCGTGTGTACTTTCCAGTTTACTATTCTCGCAGTTCAAATCAAGCTTTATGTTTTCTTAATGGAAAAAAAAAAGTTCAACTTAGAAATTATCTGCTTTTTTATGTTTATTAAAATTAAACACATACCTCTTTATGTGTTTCATGTGTGTAGAGTAAAGGTATGTAACACAGAAAGGAGAAGATACCAAACAAGGAACCGACATTATTAAAATAAATTTACTAGCAATGAGGCTAAAAGTAAAATGAAATCTTTTATGGTTTATAAATTAAATCAAATAAGGAAACATAAATTGGCAATAATAAGGCCAATTAATTATAATAAATAACGGGTAATCCGATACTCGCGAAGTAATGAAACAGGTAAATAACTTATAATTGGAATACGTACAAAATTCATACAAGTAACGCTGTAGGCAAGCTGTACAATGTAACCTTTTCCACGTAATTTGTAGGCATTTTTCACCATTTACATTAGATATTGAAATTAATTTATACGCTTTTAAGAACGAATATCGGGTTTCTCGATGTCATCGACTGGTTTTGAAGTATAGGTATATTGATATGGTCATATTAATTTTACGCTATTCGTAAATCCTAGTAACCACTAGCAAAAGTTCAGGCATATAATTACTTGAATTTTAAATACGTTTACTTGTTTCTTGATATTAAGAAATGAACAAAATTATCCAAAGAACAAGTACTAGATAGGTAGCTTCACATGATGACTGACTCGGCAATATAAATTAAATGAGAGTGACAAACGAAATCTATTTTTATTTTGACGCAATGACGAAGTTACAACGTATGTTTGTTTTTATTTATGCGTGTGACTGTATCTTTGCTCCATAACAATAAAATAACTATATAAATGTGAAAGTGAAAGGCAGAAAGGGCCGGGAAATACCATGATTTTACTTTCGCGATTAAACGGACCGCAAGCTTTTCACGCACGTTACAATGATAATCTTATACCAGTGCGAACTAGGGCAAAGTAAAACCTTATTGCTCATATTTTTAACAATTAAATAAATCTTATTTAATATTCGTAACATAAAATATGTTTTTTTTAATTGTCAGTGGCAATTGTTATTGTACACGTGTCTCTGCCTTTTTCTTAAAAATAAAGCTGAACCAAAACACAAACGTGGCTCGCGAAGTTAAATCTTTTGGTAGCCTTAAGGCAAATAACATAAAACGATTTAATTAAACAACGCATATTATTATAATATCCCTGCTGTTCTGTTAGATAAATTAATTGAAGGGGAAAATTATGTTCTGTAAAGAAATAGCAACGACTGTACACAAGGTTTATTTAATTACGTAATTATCTGTTTATGTTGCCTTTTGGTTGGAGATGGGTCGACTGTGATGGTTAAACTTCCTTGTCAAACATCAATAATACCTAAGTTTAAATATCTTATATCCGGACTCCATTAAATGAGACCTTAATAATAAAACCTAATTGTGTAGGCCATTTAGGAACCACTCTAATAACTATAGAATTCAAAGAATATTTTTTTAGATTTATATACAGATTGTTAGTTATCGATAAAAAAATAGAGCACAAATTGATATTTTCGTTATTAGGTTCTTAAAATCGATAAAATCTTACTCAACCCACAACAAATACATTTTATATCGAGCGCCGAACAATGCTGAAAGACTTGCACACAATCCTTACTTTGAATGTTACTCGAACATGCCACATACCCTGACAACTCCCAATAGTACCGAACTCAAAGGTATTGTGACAAAATTGTTTTATTGTAGGATTCTAAGATACTATGACTGTATTTTATTGTATGATATTCGAATAGTTTACATATTTCATGACATGTTGCAATATTGTATAAAAACGATTTATTTTCATTCATTCATTCTTCCTTATCCGCTTCTATTCTTCACATTAATTATCACGAAAAGAGATTATGTTGGTTATTATGATGATTGGAATTAAGTAACTAAATACAGTAAGAACAGAAAACGAATCACAAAAATCAAGGCTTACTTTATTAAAACAAAAAATCTGTTCATTTGAAACATTCCACTATTTTAGGTCTTTGATGTACCTACGGTTAGCTTTTACCAGGTCGAAAATCACTACTAATAAGAACTTGGGAAATAGCCAAATGGACACCCAAACCGTACAACACTTAAATTCACTAATTATACTATCTGATTTTAAACCTGTTTGCTAGGCGCTTTACATGGCAATTTTCTAACGTTTTAGTCAGCTCACTGTAACACAATGCATTTAATGAGATGTTATGCTAACCACCAAAGGCCTGTTGTAGCCTGTACTAGATAATTTAATTTATTAAATATTTTTGTTCCAAAATTAGTCAATAACATCCATGGCACTACTTTATAAAATTGATGTGGTTTAGATCAAAATAAAATTAATGAACATTAAATTCCTGGATAGTATGTTATTATTATAAGTTCGTGTTCTGAAATAGGAAGTCTTATAAAAGCTGCAAAATCAGCGTCGCGAATATGATTTTTATGCAGACCTATATAAAGTGAGAATTTCAACGAACCGCCACTACTTCTCTAAGTTCTCTAGTTTTCTGGCGCATAAAGCGTAAAATATTCAGCAACCTGTTTATCATTGTCCACATAGGAACTATTTCGTGACTACCCTCGTTATTTCCTCGCTAATGTACTACATTTGTCACAGAGTTGGTCAAATGTTCTAGTTTTCAGCTCGTTTTCGTTAAATGGCTGGAGGTGTAATGTTTACACCTTCATTTTATATGCATAGTTATTAGAACAATATTCCAGACTACATTGTAGACAGTTCTCTCAAACCACTTACCTAAATAAGACAAAGCGAAGCAATAATAATATCGATCTAAGTTCAATTCAATAATTCATTGACGACCTCTGTGGACGAGTGGCGTTTACACCGGTTTTCAAGGTGTAGCCAGGTCCGAGGACCCGGGTTTGACCCGGTCGGGTCAATGTAGAAAAAACACTTTTCTGCATTGTATCTGATCTGAGTGTTTGTGGTACCTTCGTTGTCTCTCATTCCACAACACAAATGTATGTGACTTTTTCAAATTTTACATATTTATTTATTGATATATAAGTTGAGAAACCAAACAATATACAGGAAGACATAAGAATCAATTCTAAACTTAACTGTAAACAGATTGTAAAATACACTATCTAACTTTTGCCTACGTGCCAAAAGTTCGCGGCAAGCCGTATCAAATTTAAAAGTTTTATACAATTTTCAGGACTATAAATCCGGTTCGAACGCTCCTCAAATAGTTTGCTGAGCACATAACAAGTATGAGTACGTGATACTGGCATGTTACGAAGCAGTTTGATCCTGTATGCCGGAACTATGCCAAAGAATTCAGTATCACATTGACAGGAATGTTCCTTAAATCAATATGACTATACAACGTGTCGAATTGCATTCTCTCCAAGATTATTTTTTCAAATTACTCTTTTTGATTATTTTTTAAAATTTTCCAAAATCGGCATGTGTGGGACAAGCATTTGAAAACACGGCCCACCTGATACCTCCGCACTGTAACTGCTATTTTAGACACACACATGAAGACACTGACTACCGCATACGCAATGGGGCGATTCTGTTCTTTGTAAGTGTGGTCTATTCCTAAATTCTTACAAACTTAAATAAATAAAAAACAAGTACCTATGTATTAATTATTGACCAGATATCGTTATTTTATTTGATTAATTATGTCTTTCATATAAGCTTCCTGTAATTTGACGAGGATGCAAAACGAAACTTGTATTACTACATGTATAATACGTACTTCAAGACTTTCATCTTGTTATTTTCCTACGAACCATAGACTCTAATTACAGCTTTAGCGTAATGACATGTAATAACAATATCTTTTTATCTCCACATTATGGTTAGCAACTGACAGCTGAAGTACCTGTTTCATTGCAATGAAACACTTGGTATACGAGTAGCATGGCTATAACGAATAAATATAATAATTTGTTGCAACGTCTGTTCATAGCGTATAAAGAATATTCAGCATTTGATATTTCTAACAAAGTGCTAGTTTGCTCTTTGATTCAGAGTCCACAAAACCCATTCACAAACCGTCCAACAGGCATTCATATGTTACGGTAATAGTATTTGAACGTTATTTTCATTCATGGTAACGTTGTTGTATGAAAATAGAGTGGCAATCCGCACAGCACTACGCAGATTAGATTGCTTTCAAATACGTTCACATTTTTCAATTTGTTTCTGTATATGCGGTATTGTAGAGCAAAGTTTAAATCAGTCGTGAGCAGTTTTATAAGTACGTTAGGAAATCGTTATCGAATACGATACTAGTAGTTTGTAGTAATGATAAAGTAATGGTTCTGTAACATACTTCTTTGAAAAATAAAGGCGCGAGGCTTATAACACATTGAGCTAAAAGTAACTTCTAGACAACACTGAAAATTATAATATATAATAAATTCCTGAAAAGGCTTTGTACCTATTACAGAAAATGCTATTTATAAATAAGCACGTATGCATCTCATTGATTAATGATGGCATCGTGGGACAATGCTGATTTGAGCCCATTAACGTATCAATCAATATGATACAGAGCATGATTGATTGACTCATATTAATGAAATCCCCGACGACACTCAAATCAGATAACGGTTAATTGAGGCGAAATGCAGTTGATAATACGTATACAGTGTGAACAAACAAAACACAGGTAATATACGTCCATTATATTTTTAATACATAGGTACCTACAACATACATGTTTTTGAACACCTGCGTATTTGAGTGGCGTACACACCGATTTTCCTTGTGTCGCTAGCTCTGAGGTCCCGGGTTCGATTCCCAGACGGGTCTATGTAGAAAATAACTGTTACTAGTTTACCTATACCTACGTCTTTATTTTGGGTTGCATAATAAAGCCTGCCTTATTTATTAATAGACTTCAGTTAATCTAGCTTTCTACAAGGTTCTGAGTAAACAATCGAAGCCCTGAGCTTTAATTAACATTCTTAGCTCCTTTGCTTTAATTGTAAGACGGAGGAAATTGCATAGCGCAGATACTTCAGTTATTGCGACTCAAAAGTCAATTTCTGGTGGTATGAAAGGAAGACCATGATAGACTAGGTTGTAGGCTATCAGGAAGTCGACATAAGTTCTCCGACTATAATAAGTCGCCTTGACCGCCTTAAGAGCTTAAAATTAAAAAATGTTTAAGGCATTAAAATTCCGTGCAATGCAAAAACATTTTAATTCGTTTTTTTCTATACTGAAGTATTTGTTAGGATGGTGGATTTATCTCTGACTCTTTTACAACCTCAACCCTAATGTGCAAAATAAGCGTTTTCCTAGGAAAAAGAAATGTTGTATTTGTCCTAATGTCAATAATTTATATATCGCTACATAAACAGACTAAGCTAACTACCAAAATACTAAGATTTAAAAGCAAACAAAAAAATTTTTGCCTTTTTGGAGATGCATCGCACTAATATTAACAAAAACATGGCAATTGACGTCATCGCATTACACGGTACACCGCCGGTCTCCTTTTATGGTTACGCTACGTTCGCCATAAATGTCGAGACGTCGGGACATTTGGCGGTCCGTGGAGGAAAGGGTTATTGAAGCTGTGGGTAGAACGGCAGATAAACCAGATTTTTGGTCGTGTTTTGTTGTGGTTACAGACTCAGTTTGACTCACTTGCAGCAAAATGTTTTAAGATTACCTATATGTGTAGTTGTTTTAAACAACTAATAAAATAAGGATTATTTTATTTTTCAAACGTAATTTATTGAAAATATATTTTATTCTTTAAAGCTAAGTACCTACATACATGTTAACGTCGCTATATTTACGTGATGCTTATTTGATGCTTGTCGAAATGTTTTCCTAAAAGCTCTAGAAGGTACACAATCATTATTAATATTTGGGACTGAATATACGTCAACAACCCAAATACCTTCACAAAACAAACAAAGGGATCTGACACAAGGAACTATGTAGTGTCTCATGACGGATAGAGACAACATTGGCATGCCTCACGTCGGTCCCGGCGTCATGGGACACGTGGCCACAATATACTACGTTCGTTTATTCCATATTCAACATACCCGTCCAGTATTTGGGTCATATTTGAAATAGTCGCAAGTTGAATGGGCTTTGATGGCAGAATAGCTAGAAGGGCGATCTCATATTGCATACGCGAATTCACAGGTGAACGCGTGTTGAATGGAGATTTATGAAGAGGATTTGTTTTGAATATTTCTGTGAGGCAGACGGCTAAGAGAGAAATATATGTTCCGTTTCAATGTGCAAAGTCTGATAACACAACACTGTTTTGCCTGGCAATGGCTTTGAATGGAGTAAGTGACTTTTCCATTTTAAGGTTTTGTATAAGGATTAGTTGGAGAATAAACTCACGACTTTACAATCTGAAGTATCGCATTTATTAGATACTTTTGAAGTTAAATATATAAGTAGGACCAGGAAGTAAGAAATAGGTAGCAGCTCGTTAGACGAATATGTTGTCTAACAAAATGATACATAATTTTACCTTATGAGCTCGTAATAATGTTAAAGCAGAAACAAACTTGCGAATAACGTTGCTGTTACTGTGTTAGATAAATAAGTCAATTAAAAAGAAATAAAACAAACGCTATGTACCTACAGTAAAACAAACACCGACATTTCAAACAGACATGATGAATAGTTAACTAAATGGACAACATACGATAAAAAAGACGAGTTTACAACATTGGGTGAATTATCACTACACAGTAACGCTTGCGAGCTCCAACAAAAACGGTACAATTAATCGACACGGAAGCCCATCTATTCTGAACTCTATTCCTTTGTGACAGGGCACTATCATCATGATAATGACATGATGTCAGCTTCACGGATGCCACCGCTATTGTTATGCATATTACATGTCTATAGCATTCACTTGCGGACTAAACACGGAAACCAAATTATATCCTGGATAAGCTTTTACTGATTTTTCTCGTTTGGCTGTTTTCCGTGCATTTGGCAATAAACGAAAAATAGAGGAGAGTGCAGACACAGTCGGTACTGAGATTAAATTGTTGGAAACGAGTTTCTATTGTGTTCGTTGGCGATTTCGGTTTCCAGCAATCTAACATTACGTACATTCGTTCATTGCCAATTGTTTACAACACATAACTTGTCGTTGTGATTGCAAAATAGGAACATTTAGAATGAATCCACATTTTCGCATACTCATTGTTTATTGCAGCGTATTTAGGTGTCATACATACACCAAATGTTTAGGCCAGTCACGATTCACTTTTTTCAAAAGTGTAGTTTTCACATGTGTAATATGTGCAAATACTATAAAAATCGAAACGGCGAGGATCGAAAATCGTCGGATTAAGTTTCACGAGTTCTCTTAAGAACTGATTAATTGAAAGATTGGAAACCAGCCGGGGCATAAAGAATTTAAGATTTATTGGCAAAGTAGTTATCAAAACGGTGCTCAAATTGAAAATGCGGATTTTACAGTTTGCTACGGTAGGGATTTAATCATAACATTTTTATGTTACATAGAAATTGAAATAGAAAATATTTATGAGGGCTAACGTTCTTAATTCCGCCGCCTGAAGCGCTAGTGACACGTGATGTCCGAAAATTTCACATTCCATGGTTTGTTGCTGGGGTCTTAGCTGACGCGTCACTGGCGCTAACTGGTGAGTGCAACAATGGTAGAACATTATGTATTTCAATAAGCTTTTTAGTATTTCGCTAGGTTAGTAAGCTGTATGTATTCACTAAAACTGCAGTTAAGATATAGTAATTCATTACTCATTATATGTATACACAAAAACGCTTATATCTATGTACCTATTTCACCTGTTCGTACCTTATTAAAAGCAGCAACATTAAACAAAATATAAAATTAACGTGAACCGAGAGTAAATTATTTTCTTAATAAAAAAAGTAGCAAACTTTTTATATTTCCGAGCGAATTTTTGTTTTTATTTAAACAGCGAGAGTATTTTCATTTGCCGGCTCCATTCCCTGTACATTGGTGTCCACACAGTTTAAAAGGCACCGGTGCACGTTGAGTTTTAATGACGCGGGCGTGCGCTGTCATTTTACAACGTTTAATGGATGCTCGATCGATACACACACTGTTAAAAAAGGTGAAAAATAACTGTTATGCTGAAAGCTTTGCAAACTTTCCCTCAAGTGCTTGTTTTACAGAATTTAAAATAAAAAAATAGTTTCATGATCCGTTAAATTTTGTTTGTTTCGTTTTCATTTTTGCAGGTATACTTAATACAATTTGATTTACAGTTGGTGGATTATGTACTAGGACATATATATACGAAGTATGTGGTGAGTGGTACTTATATGAAATAATATAAGTTATTACATGTTACATCGATAGCTGATACAAATGGAGTAATACCACCGCCTAACCGCAGCATAAAGCCAAAACTTTGGGACGAATAAATCTTAATTTACTCAGATAATTTAGAAGATATCCGTTATAATTCACAATTTTAGTGTTTAAATTAATAAGACCAAGAGCTTCGGTGAGGCTAACATACTATGAATACGTAACTATAACTGAAACCTGAGACATACCTACTAATATGCATCGATAAGACTTTAACATCCTACAGGTTATAAATAATACAAAACAAAATATAACAAAAAATAAATGATGTATAGGAAAAAAACAGAGTGCGATATAAACTGATGGGAACGTTTTGTATGTAGCGTGCTGTGAATTTTTAAACGGGAAACAGCGTAGTTTTGATCTATTTCGAGAAATACGAAGCTTTTTGTACGAATAGTGTTTGCGTTTAACTTGCGGTAAACTAAGTGATTGCTTTACTTTATATTTGAGTTTCACTACCTGGAATATGTTAGTTACATAAAATACAGCGCTATATTTAAAACAATTTATTCCGGACTTCAGACGCAATGGCGATACGTTGTTAATTTACGAATAGTAGTACATTTATATTGTGATTAAATGTTATATTCGTTTCATGTTAATTTTAAATTTATGTAAACATTATGATTATGAAATTTTAACCATAAATAAATATTCTGGCATCAAAATATAAGTAGGCACTTAGTTTTGTTGAAAACAATTTAAATCGAGGTTTTTTTCAGAATTCCGAAACTTTGAGGCATTTCTCCTAAGCCGCAAAAAGTTGGGTGGACATTTTATAAATTGAGTGTCAAAGTAAATAACTGTTTATTTATTGAGCTATGCCATTTTATATTGGAGTGGCGGAATTAATGGGTTCTGGACTATCGGAATTCCTTTGCAAATTTTCCTTAGTACCTACCCTTCTCTGAAACTTGAGAAATGTAAGCATACGTTGTTAACTATTGTTTGATGTTTGCAATGTATGTATAGTATAGTCCCTTTGTTTTAATAATAGGTTTATGAAAGGTTACTTCTGTTCGAAGAAGATTTATGATTTTGGTATGGAATATAAAGATTTTTTAACGTAGGTATAATAGTAATATGTAAAGACGTTTGCAGGATCACGTGGGTGCCTCAAAAGACCAAGTGCTCTGGTAGCCAGGACAAGCACAAAAAAGAAATATATCATATTTTATTTACAGTTACATGAAAAATCTTATTGACCTGTAAGCAGCACAGTATCACTTAAACTCAGCAGTATAAAATGTTATATCAGAAAAATCTATTAAGAAAATTGAGGAAGAAATTTAAGAAGGTATGGGCAATAAATCAGACGCCATTGCAGAAATAAGCTCACTAGCGAGTTTTAATAAACGAAGTGCAAGTATAAGAGTGTAAATGTAACTCATTATGTTGGCCCACGTTGGGCGCCATAAAACCTCTCATCATATTGATGGAGTTTTTGATGGCGTCACATAAACGTAACAGCCTAACTTTGTTTATTTTCATTACAGTGTACTGTGAAGCATAATAAATGGAAGGTATAAATTATTCTTTCAATTCCCTTTTAGGATAAGTAAATTATAAATTATTTATAATAATTAATGACTAAAGTACCTATGTACTTTTTATGAATTATATTAAAGTAAATAAATTATAATCTAATGTATTTAGCAACCTTAATAGGATTTATTAAATCCACCTAGCTAAGGCCTGGAAAATATTTAAATGAAAATGAGGGTGTCCATAATCTTGTCTGCGAAAGAAGCTAGTATATTACAAAGATGGTACCTAAAGTTAAAATTGAAAATTAAACATTACTTTAATATAATTTCTAATCAAATAACCCGCGGGAGATATTCCGAAGTCTAGACGAATAAATAAGAAAGGTCCGAGTTAAAATGAATAAACGTAGGTACTTACTTTTAGATGTGTTGAGAAATTAAATAGTTCTGATAAAAATAAAACAGTTCACTAATAAAACAATGACAGCGCTGTGGAGGCGTTGAGTGCTCGAGCATATTTAACTTTGTCGGACGGATTAACTGGCATACTGGATAATGTTTTTTATTTTGTTGTTGTGCTAAAGTTTTGTTTTAGTAGGTACGAATATTAATATAATATGTTGTATTATGAGTTTTGGTTTTTAAGCGACTGACAAATAGATTCATATCGCAATCCTTTTAAAATATACTATAATTATTATGTATTTATATTGTTGTTCGATATAAATTAAATCTTATGTTCTATGAATGTCCAATAATTTGAAATATCCAATAAACTCAAATTTCAGACCTCTATTACATAATTCTATCACGGAATCAGTATTGAAGATCAAAAAAATATATATGTATTTTTTATTTTCAATACCTGTCGTTTTTGTAACCGATATAGCGGTCATATTTTTCGTCGCAAAACTATAACAAAATCACTTTGTTTAAAATAACCGCGTCCAACATATACTTGACCACACTTCAGTGTTAACAATGAAATTCATCCGAACCTAATGCTTTCAAAAGTGCTGCCGACTGGTCACTTCCAGACTTGTGGTCTACTGTCAAATGCAGAAAGTTTGACATGCACTATCTTAACTTTACCGTAGGTAAAACTTCTGAGAAACAAAGGAATGTGTAATTACCAGGGCGTCATTTTTATAGACAGGTGTCTATAGGTAACAATAACAAAGTAGGTATATACAAGTAAATGGTGTATTTTACTGAAACTACATGAAAGCCACGACATTGATCACTGTGAACAATATCGTTTGCATTATTTAATAAATCTAGTATTAGCACGGGGTAAATAATGGCCGGAGACAGAGTCAATTACGTTACAGTTATTCTAATTTCTCATGGGAATCTCGAGTTACTTGAATTATTACGAGTCGCAGTACGCTTTTATCTATCGCATTAAAATCAAAATTTATAAAAAGAAAATGACCTGATTAGTAAATAGGTATGAAATAATTAGAAGAATGATTATTGATGTTACTTTTTTTGTAGTAGAGTTAAAAAATGTATTCTCTGTTATTGACAGTTTTAAAATATTTAAAGTCAGTTGGAAAACATAGTATAATTACATGAATAACAAAGGATTTGATTTTAGTAAAACAAAAATTATTAAAGAATTTATTAAATAAAATCTCGTTTTTTTAACATATTTATTAATATATTAAAAATTAAAAAAAAATTGCCATTATACAGTAATATTCTTTACAATACTGGTTAAATTGAGTTCACTGAAGTAAGCATTATTAATACTTATTTGCAAAAAAAATACCTTAACTTCTTCATGATGGGGCTAATTTAGCTAACAAAGCTAATAAACCAAGACCTTAATTTATATTACATACATGGCCCAACGCGTACTTAGCTGGTTATTTTATTACAGGGCTTACTTTCCGTAGAATATCCACGTAAACATTGCTACCGTATTAGAGTTTGTACGAAGCTATGGGGTAAACGTAATCATAATATATTTTCTTACCCAAAGTCAGCAATATTATAATAAAGGGACAACTTAAACGTTATCCTCTTTACCTGAAACAAAAGGAACAATTTTGTTGTTATTAGTTTAGGTATAAAATATTGAAAATGTAGAATTTACTCAGTATCTTTTTAAGTCTTTGAACTGTGTTGTTATGGACGGTTAATTTGATACGAAGTTAATACAATTTATTCGCTTTTTTGGCTTTAGAGATTTCTAACGAAGTCAAAGTGAATAAGGATTTGGGCAAAATGGAAAAAGAAATAAAAAAATTTAACTTAAATGAAAACACGAGTAAACTGGTATGTACAATTACTGAGACATCTAATACTGCCATAATTTCATATTACATAAAATAAGCATTTAAATTTTATTATAAAACTAGCTTTTGCCAGCGACTTCGTCCGCGTTTCCGTCGTTTTTTCGTAAAAAAGTAGCATATGTCCTTCCTCACTGTTCAGTGGTTTTGATGTAACAGACAGATTAACTTTCGTATTTTAGTAGGGAAATATAATATGTCACGTTACACAAAAATAATCCTTATAGCATGATTCAGTATTGACGCGCGACGGCGCGGCGCGATGGCTTATTATCGTATTTCATGTATAAGTTTGGTGTTTCTATACCGATTTCTATGATTCTTTTTTTATTGAATAGGTAATAATGTTAGCTTTTTTTTTAATTAGGGATGAGTGAGAGTATTATAAACGTAAGAGTAAACAAATATAATCAGAAAGCTCCGAACTGCTAAGCTATCGGGAGTTACACGTGTTATTGTGAGTCAACCATAAAAGATCGACATATGCTGTTGTGGGATATTTTTTAGATAATTTTATGTAAAACATTTCCGTCATACATGATTTTTATGTAGCTTTAACCATTAAGGCTGCATACGCGACGGAAGCTTAAAAAATGGAGTTTTCCAAACATTTCCCTTCACTGCTCTGCTCCTATTGATTGTAGCGTGATGAAAAGTATACTATAACTTGCCCAGGAGTATGAAGAATAATTGTACCAAGTTTCGTTAAAATCCGTCAAGTAGTTTTTGTTTCTATAAGGAACATACAGACAGACAGACAGACAGACAAAAATTTTACTGATTGCATTTTTGGCATCAGTATCGATCACTAATCACCCCCTGATAGTTATGTTGAAAATATATTTGATGTACAGAATTGACCTATCTACAGATTTATTATAAGTATATAGATAATTGCAATGGCTTCTTCTACTTACAAACTTCATTCTCATGAAATGTAGAACGATTTGAATTCGACCATCAGAAGACTAAATTTTACATTCCTACACCTATCTTGAAATGTAACGGGAGGCGTAAATTACCTTGCCATTTAACCTAAAGACACTAAATTTGGCAATATGTAGGTAGCTCCATAACCCCATTTGGTAGTAACATCTCAAAATCGAGCATAAAACGAGTGTTCTATTAGGTTTTTTCAATTCTATACAAAGAAACTTAAATCAATCTTGCAGAAGCCCATGAACCGTGAAATTCTATGACTGCACCAATAAAACCGAAATGAAATCCTTTCCAATGAGATTTTATAGAATTTCAAGACTGTTGCTCTTGATAGAATTTCTTTTATGTTCACTATTCCATTGTCAGAGACATTTTTCATGACAGACTATTTGATGTAAGTATTAACTTCTACTGACTTCAATAAGCTTAACATTTGTAATCTAGACTTAACATGTGTCAATTGACAAATACAAGTATAAAATGTAACAAATTTAATCATAATTTATGTCGAGTTGAAATTAAATTCACCGATTACGATTGTACTCGGTATACATAGACATTTTAGATAGAAATCCACACATACTCCTCTAAACATAGATGTTAAACACCAAATAACCGTTACAGTTGATAGCTGTAAACAACACCTAAGTGTCCAATGTAAATGTAAACTGTAAACAGTGATTCAAAACGAAATGGACTGCAGTTAGTGCCGTCCTCGGAGACAGATCTGTTATCGTTTGGCACAAGTTACGAGTGATAATTTCCTGTACACTAACTTAATAGTTTGGAACTTTGAATTGTCCAAAAGTCCTAAATGTTAATGGATGTTTAGTAATGTTTACGCATACTGTTATTTTGAAGAGACCCATGTTTAAGTTATTCTTGAATTATTTGACAAGTTCAAGAAACTGAATCCAAAACTAACGGTATACTTAATTTTAATTGATCAGCACTTTATTTGACTTTATAATTTAAGTTATAACCTGCGAACTAAACAAAATTTTATAAATGGATTCAGACTCAATCAGTAAATAAGTTTCTCATTTCAATCAGCCTCTAAATTGGGCCAGGCTAGCTTCAGCGATTCAAATTTGTCCATAAGCATTCATAGAAATTGAAAATATTTTCTCTCGCAAATAAAGACCACGTGACTCGACCAAAATGACCGTTGAAACGAGGTTGCAAGTGACCGCAAGCTAAATTAAACGTTTGCATTCTGTGGCCGACGCTCGTCGAGGACAGACGTGGAGACCGTTGACTTTTTAATTACATTTATAATTAAAATGCATGTCACGCTTGTGAGCTTTGTAGTGCACCGGAAAATTGAATGGATAAATTAGAAAACATGTAAAATGCCAACTTTTTCTCTTTCGTGGTATTTTCTACGTGATCTTAGATTTCAGTCTCATTTCGTCTAGTGGTTTGTTTAAGATTGTAGAGCTTTCAGCAAAAACATATTTAACTTAACCTAAAATGGTTAGAGTTAAAGAAAGAATACGAAGAGCTTTAATATTTTTTTACAGTAAAGGTTTTACAACCTAAAATAAATAATTATATTATTTAAGAAAATATATTGAAATTTCTGCTTATCCTTTCAAAGTATGTGATGCGGCCGCGCTGAAAGCCAGTATATACACGTTTCTTTATTTCTTCTTTCTTTGTATGTTATTAAAACTTCATCACATTATAAACTGTAGAAAATTCAATATTAATAAATACTCCCACCGTGCAGGGAATCTTTCTTTACAAAAGAAAATAAAAGCAACAAAGGACATGATGATATTACAGCAACGAAAAGTTTCACCTCGAATTGAATTTCAGAGTATACAACCTAGACTAATAACTGGGGGGAGGGACCGAATCCGCAGGAACCCGTTGTACTCGTGTGTGGGATCAAAAGAACGCTGCTATTATATTGAAAATCTTTAGAAAGCCGAGATTGGGTATTAAATTTTCATTAAGTTTTCTGAACAGTGTTTTGTATAAACCAACTAAGGCTTTTCAACCTCGAGTAGTTGAGTTAGAAAACTAACTTTAAAATTTCATATTGCGGTAAATGGTCAGTTTTAAATACTTTTACGAAAAAAGAAAACCAGTGTGCTTTTGTTTTATTGTGGCATCTTAAGCAATTTTTTTTTTCATATTGCGGAATTTTACTTCATTATCTTATACTAACAAACCTTATTGTATTTTATAAATAACAATTTAAATATAATACTTAACTTAATTTGTTTTTTTTTGTTTAATATAATTTATACTTAGGTAAAATAGGCCTTATTTATAAAAAAATTGCAAATTCTTATCTCAATTTTTCTATAGAGAATTTTAATTTAGAACCTGCTTAGCAGTTGCTAAGCACCATAGAGATTTTTATAAATAAGGCCTAATATAATAAAACATAATCATAATTTACGACTGCTTACAATAGACACTATTATATCACTATTATTTACTCCCCTATTCCGAAACAGACTAGTCTCTTTAATATAATCACCACTAAGGGTTGTACAAAAGCCTAATATAAATCATATAGTTCCTACAATGTGTAGAAACTTTACCTCATAAATAACAGTTTGCTGGGGCTAGTAGGTTTTAGATAAATTCTGTAAGCAACAACTTATTTTAGCCTCCACTAAATCATGGTTGTGATGTTTTCAGTTCATATGACAGGGATACCAGTAGAATTATTACTCTTTTGAGTAGGTTATTAGTTTGTAATGTAATATAAGAGGTCTTTGACGCCCTCTGAGCAACAGTGGCGTACACAGCGTGTTTTAAGGTATCGCCAGCTCTGAGGTCCCGGGTTTGATCCCCGGCAGGGTAATGTAGAAAACCACTTTTCTATTTTGTCCCTAGTTTGGGTATTTGTGTTACCTTCGTTGCCTCTGATCCCGTAACACAAGTGCTTTACCTACTTTGGGTTAAGAGCAATGTATGTGATGTTGTCCACATATATTTATTATTTAAGGAGATATTTTTTTACACATTCTGCCTTTTACTTAACAGACGGGCTTTACTTTTGTCGAAACAATTTTTACAACGAAATCTTGAATGTTCTTAGAAAGCGAAATATATATAATTAGGTATGTACCTGTTGTTCTTTATTGTATTCCGTCATTGTCTCGCGGTATGATTTCAAAGACCTTTCTAAAGAACCTATCAGGTACTGCAATAGTAGACCTTTTCTTGTAACTTATTGCTTTCCAATGCTAGTCTAGAGCTAGTTCTCCAAGGGTTACATTTCTTTATAGAATTGTTGGAGATGGACTGATATTTTTCACTATGTCAAGATGTTTAATGCCTATGTCAATTAAATTCGTACATTTATCAAAGTAGGGATGTTGACTGGATATGAAAAATAAAATTCTATTTAGTCTCTTAAGTATTTTTTACTTTTTGAAACTAACTAAAAACTAAGGAGATAAAGCGAATCAGAGTTCAGGAGTGGGGGCTAATTACAACACGATGTTACACAAAACGTACGACATCGTGACATAATGCGACTTTACAAATTAATGTATCGTCGATAGTTTTTGGTTACACTAAAATAAGAAAAAATACTGATGAGTCTAATATTTTTTTTTTATAATTTTACCTGACGGATATTAACAAAAAAATGTCAGCATCCCTATTGGCTTTTTAACAGTAAAAAACTCGTTAATCCTACAGAGGCGATTTTTTATTATACTTAAAGGTACTAAAGCTACACATAGTTATCATAAAGGTACAGGTCGACGACCTGCATGATGTGAGCACCAGAATGGCAAACGGTACGAATCAAATAAGGCGTTAGCTTCCTGTGCACAATGGAATGATTCGCGACGCCATACCAGGTAACTGCTTATAATTTCGTATAACTTGTGGTTTGGTGATTAATACCAATGTACATATTTACTCATATAGCTAGTAATTGCGACGATAAAATATACATATGAACAGTTTTAACGAAGGCTTCTGACATAGAAATTCGAGTTAAAGCACAAAAGAATTTGACCGATAAAGTTTATTCATTTACACTTAATGACATCGCTCGTGTTACGTCCTCGAATATACAGACAGACGTTCTTAACAGAAGTTAAAGTTGTCGGCGAGATAAATACCAAAGGTGAACAGGGTTTATGGTTTGTACTTAAACACCAGTACTCGTAAATGTTATTATTACAACTTTTACGTTGTTCTTTTTATAAGAGATATTACAGATCAAATTATTTTATTCGTACGTTTCTAATTGCAGAGAAGATGAGATGAATCAATTAGTTAGTAAAAAGACTGATACGGGAGACAAAACTGAGAAAATATTCATCATTCAGAGAGCCTATTGTTTTCAATTAAGTTATGAAAATATTTAAGGTTTTAGAATCTAGCACCTTTTTATTTAAGTCTTATATACCCAAGAATGAACTTAGCAGCAAAACTCTACAACATCAAAATTCTACTAGCTTTAGGTACCTACATAAAGCACTTAAAATTTTAGTGGTGTCAAGATGTTTGAGCTCTAGAGCCAGTCATCTAAAAACACCTCACACAACGGCACTTAAGACGAGGCACATGTTTATTGAAGGACCACACGTCTGAAAGTAACAAGGCATAAATACTTAGTGTAATACTTTACCTACCATTTCGCAATAAACCAGTTCTGTAACAAACATTACTATTAATACGGGACGACGGACACTGCATGTAAATTACTTTTGAATAACTAATTTCGTCGGATTAAACCGAGTCTACGTTTAAGGTTTAATGGGGTGACTGGGCTCTTGTAATTTGTACTGGATGAGGTTGAAGCTGCCTTTCTAAGTAGGAAGCGCTTCAGATGAACAGTCGTTATTCAAACTTTACGGATTTATGACGAAGTTTATAATAAGATATTATTTTCAATCGTAATCTTGGAAAATTGTAGGGTCATAATTTTGCATCCAATACAAACAAAAAACAAATCTGTTTTAAAGAAATCTTACTGGAATACTTACAGACCTAGGAGAGAATTATTACGGTTCTTTATCGTCAGAATTCGAAAGCTGTTTTACAGATAAAAATCCTGTAAAATCAAGAGTCAAGGAACGGGTAAGCTCGGATGCTTTGAAGAAAGAGCTTTCCGATGCAAAGCAATCTCGTGAACTATCATTGAAATAGCTATGATAAAAAAGATAAGTTCTATAGCAAACAATGGCAACATTCCTGCAAAACGCTCAAGGCAAGGAAACGTAAAATCAAACTCAATTGAAGCACGACTGTAGCAAGTACGGGGCATTAAGCAAGTTAGATGGGTTTCGCAGCAAACGTCGCACATGTGCCGAGATTAAAGGTACTGTATTGAGTAGATTTCCTCCTAGATCATACCAAAGATTAGAAAACAAAAACGAGGCAAACTAACTTGAAGTTTTATAACTTTTTAACTGCGCTGCATGTTTATAAATAAATTAGTGACGGAAATCTGTAAGGGCTTGCCGTTTCGACAAGATTGCACTAGCCGTCGCAAGCAGACTCAACCCTTAAAGGTATTTATGCATGTTCGCGTTAATTCCCGTCACTTATTTAAATCCTTACTAATTATTATAAATGCGTTAGTAACTTTGTCTGTCTGTCTGTCGCGCTTTTACGCCAAAACTACAGAACCGATTTAAATGAAATTTGGTACACAGATAGTCTAGAGCCTGAGAAAGGACATGGGCTACTCTTTGCCGCGATAACCGACATCTACGCAGACGGAGCCGCGGATAACAGCTAGTTATAAAAACTTTGCTCATTACGAAGTCCTACATGGACATGAAAAAAAGAAAGACAACCACAACCTTTGTGTTGTTTAGTGTCCACAATATGATTTTAAATCAATTCCAAAGATAACAAGATGAAAATAGTCTAGGATAACTAAGTGCCCCATTATTGTTCGCTCGCTAAATGTCAAGTGTACCAATTGGCCCCGTCTGAATAACGAATTGAATAAATTCTCGAGCAAATTCATCGCTGACTTATAGCCGTTAAATTAACTGGGCTATTAACGAATCAAACAGATGATAATACAATCGCCACCATTACCGGTTGATTACTGCGATCAGGCCTAATTGTGCAACCATAACGTTTCAACGTACGCCTTAATGATAGTACATTTGCACCGTTGTGATTCATACTCATAATCGTAGTGTGTAACATGTTTGTGTGCTGATATTATGAGCTTTATAGGCTTACAATGATTAAAAAAAAAAGAAGACAACTTTATTATTTTATGTCAATTACTTTTGAAGAACTTTAAGTAAAACGATGTTATTATTATTTTATATCAATTACATTAAAAAATAAAAAATTGTACATTTTACTTTTATCGAATAATCCATACTAAAATTATAAATGTGAAAGTAACTTTGTCTGTCCTTCTGTCTATTTGTCAGTTACGCTTCTAAGGCTAAATCGCTGAACCGATATAGATGAAACTTGGTATGGGGTAAGCTTGCATCTTAAGAAAGGTATAGGCTATTTTTTCGCCGCGGTAATCTACACCCACGCGGGCGGAGCCACAGGCATCAGTTAGTGAAGATATAAATTCTTTACCAAAACGCTAAAAGGGTGTTATAGATGATTGCTTGTCAAACTTAGATTAAGCTTGTTAATTGATAACGTGTTTCTTGACAAACTTGGTGACAACGGGGAAAATTGAAGGGATTTTTTTGAAGCGATTTATAGTAAGGTTTTTCACAGTAAAAGTTTGGGACTAGTATGAGAATAAAAGATAAGGTTATCGAATAACAATTTCTAAAATATATTGGTCCATCCTTTGGCAGTAATCGTAGAGCTTTATGTCATTGGCGAGAACTTTTTATAACTCGTTTTATGGATAATGGTTACAAAGTTTTCGTTTCTACAAAAATGTATTTTAATATTGTTTTATATCCTGTTCGGATTGCCTTTGATTCAAATATGGGATCTGACAATTTTTTTTTATTTACTCGTCGCATTGATATTGAAAAAATATGAGACACGTATTTTTTTATTAAACAAACGATGAGGAAGATACAGTGAAAGTCAAGAAATGTCGCGTAACGTCACTTGTGGCTACAATTTTTACCCACAAGTGACGTCACAAGTCCCCACTCCAGAACTCTAAAGCGCTTTAACTTTGCCATTTTTCATTGATTTGATAAAAGAAAAAACTATGGTGGACTATATATATTCACTTTTCATACCAAGTCCGATCCCCGATTAAGCATCTAATTAGATACGTACCGTATGTGATATCGTAACAAACAGTTTCAAGAGAGTTGTCAGAGAAAAATGATTTCACATTAACCGTGCGCAACAACTTAATTAGTAAGTGGTCCCTTCGAAAATTCATGGTGAGTCGATACGCGTCATTACCATAATTGGTATTACCATAATTACGTGCATCAATATCGGGTGGATCCGATTACATAATCGAATGGGGCGATGACCGTAACCCTATCTAGTCATTCGACCTTATCATCGTAGCTCACGGTGAATGACCGTAAAAGTGTGTTAGCAGAATTTATGTGCTTCCAATAGGCCCACCTTTAATTACGTTTCTTGGTTGAAATTCAAAATATGTGTCATTAGGACGTAAGTATTGGTTAAAGGTTAGCAAGCATATATATACACGTATACCTACTACACTTAAGACCAAATTTGGTCAGTATCGACGAATCTATACAAATAAAAGTGTCTGTTTGTAATATTAAAACAACCGCTTTTTACTACCTGCATGTCCTGCATACAATATATATCCGGTACATATTATACAAAATATCATTTTTTGTCTGTGTGTTTGTTCCGGCTAATCTCTGGACCGATTTTGACGGGACTTTCACTGACAGATAGCTGATGTAACAAGGAGTAACTATACTTCTATTTTAGAATAAAAAAAATATTATAAAAATTCAACGCGGACTACAACGAATACTCAAACCATATCAGACTTAAATTACACAAGTAGATTCGGTATCATTTACCTGCTTCACAAATTTTGACAACATAACAATATCAATATGTATCGAGCGTTGACCGCGTAACCCGATCGTCTCGATCAGTCGACCTTATCATCAATTCTCACGCTCTTTGGCTCAGGACTGACGTATACAGTGTTAATAATAGACTGTATCATTTATAATATGGCTTTAATATGGGGTGAGCAGAGCAAGGTAATGGGGCTGAAAGTGGAATGCAGTGTTTTAAAGTAAGGTGTGGTATATCGATATCTATGATGTTAATAGAGGCGTGTGTTAGTTAAAAAGTTCTTGAAGTTTAAAAATATTCGACATTTATTGTTTCATTCTGAACAGCTTATTTTATAATTGAGAGGATAAATAAATGAGGGTCTATTTTTACTTTGTAGTAATAACCATGTTAGGTTGTATCATTCACTCTTGATTTGTTCATCTTTATAATGGTCACTGTAGAGTAGGTAAGTATATACTGTTTAAAACTTGCAAAAGATACTTAAAAAATATGTTGCTTAGAGTATGTGCGGAAAATGAACCGTTGTGACGTAAAATGGAACTAACATTATGATAACATTAAAATAATTTTAAAAATAATTATTAGGACTGCATTTGAAAACATTATGTTCTAACATATTTTATAAATATCCTGATGTTACACACGCACTTTAATGATGCAACTATGTTTTTAACATAACAAATACGATCATTAAATACAGCAGCGTCCTAAGACGGTTTTCTTTCCGCACAGAGTCCACCTCTGTCATTTTATATTTAGTAGGTACTAAACGTATTTTAAGATGAACAAATTTTAATTAAATTTAAATAAATAAACGGTTTGTACCTCATGCGCCAGAATCGCAACAAATCCCCACAAATCCCTAGTAACGTATAGGCGCATCCCTTAATATTTCATGAGAGTTTTTAATGTGGAAATCCTTTGGGGATTAAATAAGAATAAACAACATCCGGGTTGAGGCTTAAAAGATTGTAGGACTTTGGGCAACACGTGACACTGCAGTATGTTATATGCGTCATATGCGACAGATTTTTCATAAAGATTGATCCATCTTTCTTAAAACTAATATGCAAGTCTGGGTACCATTATTAGGTTTGGAATTCACTTTGTCCGTCGAAAGGGTCATAACTATTAAGACGTCTATTGCAATATGGTAACAAATAATCAACAATTAAGTATAGATAAAAAAAAAGTGTCGGAAGCTGTATTAGTACAATTTCCACGCTTATACAGGGTGATTCGACACGAAAAATCATAACAAACGTGTGGCATTATGAGTCTCAATATCTCATAACGTCACTCGCTAAATGTGAAGATACATCGCTTCAGCGGTCTGGTTCAGATTTTTGCTCGAATAATTGATGCGAAAATTTGATATCAATTATATATGTAATTAACTTATTTTGAATTGAAATTTTGTAAACTGACTTTATACCAGATGTGCTCATCACGCAATAAATCACGAATGGGTATACATATATATGTATGTGACATCGGTAAAACTCGGTATACGTTCACGTCTTAAGTCAAGATTCTCAAACCAAAATCAGGTGTGACAGGATGCTACTCAGTTTGTGTTGAAACATAGTGAGTTGTTGACATGTCGCACGTTTGCTGCAACAATGTTCGTCATTCAAGCAAACAAACAGTGGCATTACACAACGTAGTACATTTCCTCCGCCCCGTAGTCACACCGTTTAGATCTGTTTGGTAAATATAGGACTACGTGCTACTTTAATAATCACTAGTGTAGTTATCAGACGGAAAGACAGTATGACATATTTTATTTCGGTAATAGTGCTTTATGTAGCTTTGGTTTTTGAAAGGTCTCATCACTTTTTTGTACCGTGGACAATTAATGACTATGGAAGTCGACCCAACATAGTTTGAGAAAAGGCTAAACCAAATTTTATATTTTTCGGAACATAAAATAGTACATATACCTAAAAATTCAGAAGATACGATGTCATAGTATGGTTATACCAAATTTATTTAAATTACATTTCGTAAACACTTTTTACTATCGCACTTAGCTACAGTTCACTCCTAGTTGGAGCACAAAATACTGCATAAATTATAAAGTACTTCAAACCCTAATTCCCCGATCGCTTCCAATGACAAAACAAATTGAGCACTGCTTTGGTCAAACTTGTACATAATTAATCACGTAAGTAGCCTCACTAGTAGTTTCGTTGTACACAGGTCTGAAACTCCGCTCCAAGCAATGTGTCTAACGTTAACAAAAGCTTCACTCGACAGTTAGACGCTCCTGAAACCAAAGTTATAATGACTTGGGTATTACTAGACACTTAATAGTTAAGTAATCCTCACTTAGAACACTGAAATACTAAGTTGCACGTTAATAGTATTCCAGTCTGGACGTCCGCACTAAGCTGAGCTAAATATGTTTGAGCTTAGCCTGCCAGAAGTGGGATCAAGTCCAGCGCAAGTAACAAATATTTGTAGAGTCTGGAAGTTTGTATATACCCCTCAGATTTATATCTATCTATCTTTCTTAAGACAGGCAAGGAACACAGTAGAGCAGTAGATTAAATTAGTATTTGCAATTTTTTATTTATTTTATTTATTTAATTAGCACGGCTTACACAAGCCACTTACACTAACTAAATACATGTTTAATTACTAAAAAGCACTAACACACAACTTACAATAACAAACATAAAATACACATTAGAAGAAAAAGAAAAAAAATTACGCCTTACCATAACGCCGATGTTCATTTTCTTAAGGAAGAAGAATTAATCACTGTCTAATCCACTGGTATTTCTAAACATTCTAAATACTACATTTAACAGACAGAAAGTCCTTGCGGCGCAAAATGTTTTTTCCTTACATTCTACTCTATTACTCGCCAGGCATAGATTTTTTATTCATATCCTCTTTCACGCAATCCTTCCACTTCATTTTTCGGCCTTTCTCTCCCTGGAGAGGGAGTCCAGATCCAGATCCAGTCCCATTTAAATTCATCACTCTTTTATTCACATGTGTTTCAGTTCTAATATATAATATAATAAATCGATAATCGTTTTCCTTTCAACTTTTCCGTTACTGGTGGTATTAAGACCAGTGTTTTTTTTTTATATATGAATAATAAAATCTTTAGGTACGGTAGGTTAGGTATGTAATTTATTATAACGGGAACAAGAATAACTTCATTACATATGTGTATGGGCGTAACTGCCGTAAGTATTATTTATGTGCACGCCACAACATCGACGGTCCACGTTAACTAATTTCCCAAGTTGGACATTGTTGCACTGTTCGATACAGACACTATACGAGTATACGCGTTAATTAATATCACAGATAGGGCTTGTCGCAGACGGCGAACTTCGGCCACAATAACATTTATAGATAGCGAAATATATTGGTTACCTATTCTTAGGCCTGTTGTACACACTGTAACATTTGATCCACCGTTTCGTTACTGTTTGTAGATTGCTATAGAAGGTCATTGACGGAATCAGTACTGTCATACCGCCGCCACCGTGTCTGGTGAAAAATCGAGTATGACCGGCCTTAAATAATATTATATGAAAAACAAAGCAGCGCGCACTCAGAAAGTTGACAAACAACCCGAAATCGTTGGAAATTCTGCATTAATTTAAACTATATTTTTTGTAATAAACTCTTAGTAACGTTAAACCAATTCATTTCACGCTTAACACAGGGCACAAAGAAGTATATTGCCACAAATCAGAACGAACTAATTAAGTATACGTACTTAAGTTGTTAGTAATCCATCAAAGGATGTTGATCTCCTGTTAGTTCCGCAACTTAGGGAAACTACGCCCGACAAACATAGAACTAACTATAGCTAAATGTATACGGTCAAGGAGTCAGTCGCTCTGATTTTGGTAATGCGATGGCCTTTAATAAATTATACATCTTTATTTATGACGTATTATCAGAAGGTATATTACTACAGGCAGTGGCCAGTGAGTATAATAAAAGATTATCAAGAATTACCTCGGATATCTTTAATAAAGTTTCTGAGTCATAAAACTTTGCTATGACAATATAAAATACTCATTCTAAACTACAAACCCACATACCTATTTGTACTTTCAACAGAACATCTAATATAAACCATGTTGATCCTTCTAAAATCATTAACAAAAGGAAAAATATAATATTTTGTCGACCAATCCACCTGTAACTGACAACAAAGGGGAGAGGTCATCAAAGAAACAATAATAGACTTACCTATAAATAACAGTCAAAACAGACCCTTATTACCTTTCTGAAAAGGGAATCGTTGAAGGTAAAATGGTTAGGGATGCCGAATGTTTCTGTTTGCGGTACGTTTGAGGTTAGAATCGGATGGCGAGCTTACTAAACGAGAAATAACCGTAATTTGCAACATTGAAAGGGAATAGTCTAAAAACTTTATGATAGGGAATATTTAAAATCAAAATATATTTCTAGGTATTTCAAATTATATTTCCTCAGAAAAAAAAACTATATGCCTAATATTATAACGTGATTAAATTTTAATTTAAACGCGACCAGAAAAATTTGCTTGTTACGTTATTGATACAAGAGTACTTACGTAAACGTTAACGAACGTTACTTTGCGTTAAAAATACAAAAACAAAATAGAAACAAATTAGATTTTTTTTATTATAAAAAGAAACAAATGAGATTTAGTTCACTATACAACAAAATTAAATTTCTGGAAAACCATACTGTTACATCACTAGTACAAAAGCTAGTAATGGGTAAAATAGCTCTAATCCTTAGTTATTTCCCAAAACGCCCGGGGCTTATTCACGAGGGCGGGAAAGGAGGGCTTGAGCCCCAGTGACGTCACTCGTCATGAAATGTTTTGATGAATATTTTATGATTTAGGGAACGTATTTATAATTGAACAAATTATTATTACGTAGCATTTGTACCTATGTGATTGATTGAACGGTTGTGTGTTACTATATTATGCATGTATTTGATATACAAAGAGAATGGCCAGTAATTCTTGTATATAACATACTAATTTATTTTTACCATTATAGAGACGCTTGATAGAATGTTCTGTTTTACTTTGTTACTCTGAAATTACCAACTTGTTTTAAATTGTTTCAAATAAAGTTGTGTGCAATCATGTTAATATTATTTCATCATTTGTTCAAATATATTTAAATTAAGTAAATTATTAAATATTTAATAATATGTAATAGATATAACCTATTGTAAAACCACTATAGTGCATGTGGTGTTAGCCTTTAAGTGATTGTTGCACTTATAAATGATTTATGTGTAAATTGTAAATTTATATGTTTTGTGTAAACAATTGTTGGTTAACCATAATAAATAAATAAATAAATAAATAAATGCACGAAGCCAGCTATCCTACATAATTACATGAAACAGCTGACTTATTAACTTGATGGAAAATGGTAAGTATTAAAGGATGTTTTTACTGTGTAACCAAAGAATAATAAATATTTAGTACTACCTAGAAATACTGTACTATATCGCTATAGTATTTGCAGAAGTCAGAAGACGAATAGTATATCGCTACAGATTGTATATTATGTATCCCATTTACCTACATAGTTTTACACCTCTCGGGAATTTCAGTTTATGTATGTATGTATTTGATATTAATTCTTGATATTGATTTCAGGCATATTTTATTATTATATAAATAACAGGATCAGATTATAAGCCATTATTCAAAAAACAAGTTGCAATTCACAAATGGATACCTATCCGGAGTAATTATGATAAAAGTGCATCCTCCATATTTTATAACACAATGGAAACTCATTTTGAAATTCTCACAATAAACTCTCGTGCGAATTGTTTATAATATCAGCTAATTGGTAGTTCTGTATACCTTTCTCAGAATTTAATTGAGAAAAATTTAATGAAAGGAAATTGCTAATAATCTTTTGCAGATACACGTGCATGCACAAAGTAATTTAAGATATTAAAACACCATTCATTTAGAAATCTTAGCTTACTTTTTGACTTTCTAGTTGAAACTTCTTTGCGCACGCTTAACTTGGTGAATGCGTGACAAGAGCGTTACGAAAAGTGTGATCGGGCGAGGCGAACGGAAGTTGAGAGGGATTATGAGTTAGTAAAAAATGAAGATAGAAAGATAGAGATTTACGTTTCATATATTAATGTAGGGACAAGAGAGAGGTGCGAGCACACATATTCTTTCTTTCTCTCGGAGCCAGTTAAGTTTCGTATATACTTAAAGAAGCTTTACTTCAGCCGTGTGGTCTAAAGCACAGTCGTTTTTGTATATTACAGATAGGTAAACGAAGAAAATACAATAAACGAAATCGAGCTTTAACACACGGGTTAAACAACTGACAGTTTTAGTAACAAAACGTAATACAAGCAATTTACATGCACCGTTTACCTAACAGTCCAGCAAGTAAGTGGTCATGCAAAACATGTTGTCAAATAACTTACGTTGCATTAAATTGAGTGGAAGACACAAACTCAGTCCACAACTGCAAGATACAGCTTTAAATTGTAGCAATAGTGCAACAGACGCCACGAAATGTACACTTGATATTTTTGCGACTTATTCTATTTATTGTTTTACACGAAAAATACAAGCCAACCCTCCGCAACATCTGTTGTATAAATATGATTAGTGTTGTAGCTGTAGTGTGGTCATTCCGGCACTTAAAAGATTTATTGTTACAGTGAAAATAGATTTCATATAGCAACATTTGAGTGTTAAATGTGTAAAACTAGCGATCCGCTCTCACTTCGCGCGGGTACACACAAAAATCATCATAGAATCATTTAATCTATTGCTGGAAATAGTAGCTTTAGTTTAAAAGATCTACAGTAGACATTGGGAGCGACTTTGTTAACACGCTTTTTTTTATACTATGTAAAGATAAATCAAATATTGCATTTTTAGGGAGGCCTAATTATTAGACAGAAAGTGAAAAGAGGTCCTTAATCATGGACTGCTTGACTGATATCGAGCCTTGAAGTGAAAAAGTCGTGTTAAATTACCATAAGACACTTTGCGAGCCCGAAACTTGACGGACTTTCAAGTGTACCTACATTCAAATTACATGTCACAACGTTTTTAGGGTAGAAAATCCTCATGAAATTGATATGTATTTTAGTAATGTTTCATGAAACATAATTACTGATATATACAGGTGATAACTAGAATCAAAATTATATTAATAGCACAAAATTTAGAAAAGTTATAATTTTTGCAAGTCCATGTAAAAAATCCTCCCGTCTAAGAGCTCATCGCTTACTAACACAGGTACACACTTCACCTCATCCTCTCAACGAAGTAGGTTAACATGTTTTATTTCAAACTAGTTAAATATTGCTGAAGTTAATTTAAGTTAACGCAGCGAGGATGCCGCTAACATAATAACATCATAAACTTTATTTATTAAAGTATACTAACGTATTTCACGTATGCAACGCAGACCAAAATTGTATTATATGGAAAACATATTACAGCAATATTGTAAACTAATTTTAACGGCTATTTTATAACAAATATAGATGAATAGATAAAAACTAATTCAGACTGGATTTGTATGCACAATCTTTTGTTTTGTCCAGCTTTAAACTCAGAATTAAAAAGTGTATGAGCTGTCCGAGTAACCTGTCAATTTATTAATCCAAAATCTAGAACCCACATTGGACACGGATTAATTACACAAACAGTAAATGTACCGAAACACTCCTGTTATTTATACAAAGCAGGGATGCAACGTATTTACATTTCCGTCCCGACAAAGTAAACAACTATACCTTCAGGCACATTGGACCAGAATCACCGTGCTATAAACGAGATATTCAGTAAAACAGGATATTGCACACGACAGCCAATATTCTGCGGGATACTAAACTTGTATTAAGGCTATGTTTGCACCTCTCGCATCGTTAACTAGATTATTAATGTGGGACGTTTTTGGGTTTCAAGTAGATGTCGTCGGATAGTCGTGGGCACGTGTGGTTTAGTAATTTTTTATCAACCGTATGTAGCTGCATATAAATAAGCGTACCTTAAGATCAACAAAAAAAAAATATAAATGCTACTAGTGTTAATCAGTTTAATGTGAAGAAAACAAAACCTTGTGAACTATTTGCCTGAATAAAATAAGGATCAAATCATGAAAGTAAAATATCAAAACTAGTAGAAATTCAGGTCGGGTACATAACAATTTAAATATTCCTACTTTAGTATTAAATGGTATGAATTTGGCGCGCTCAGGGAGGTAACTTTGTCACCTCGCTAACACCAGGCTCTCAGCGCTAGTGAAATAAAGCAGAAACAAAACAACAACTTTGCTAAACATTTGGCAAACAAAAACACCTGTAATTGTAAACTCGGCGAGTTTCTGTTGTGAGAACGACTTCCAAACGTTCTGTTAGGCAAGTTGCAAGCTGCGACTCGAGAACACAAATTTAGAAAATATAATAGTTTCAAGCATAGTCACTATTATGAAGTTAGAAATACGAGTTAAGGTATATTAAACCACATGCAGTTTGTAAACATTACAGAGCAAACAAAAAATCGCAACATACCTCTGAAGTAAATTAATATAACATACGTATAACTTTTATGTAAATAATGTTCCAAGCTGCATGCACAGTCTGACTATACTAACGTCTTTAAGCGCGCGTAGCAGTAGCGCACGACACGCGGCGTAGCAAGATACGTAGACGCTAACAAACCGTTTTTATGTCTAGATGTCATAAAAATGTAATGCATAAAATGTGTGTAACATAACTATTAAAAAATTGCAATATTTGTAGTAAGGATATTTCTGCAAATAGCGATATTTTAATTTTTATACACAACTAGCTGTCCCCCGCGATTTTCTCCGCGTGTTTTAGTTTCCACGGTTTTTCATTTTTGCAACATTTTTCATTTATTCTCCGCTCCTTTTGGTCGCAGCCTTATGTTATATAGCTTAATAGCCTTCCTCAATAAATGGGCTATCCAACACTAAAATATTTTTTCAAATCGGAACAGTAGTTTTTGTGATTAGCGCGTTCAAACAAAGAAACAAACTCTCCAGCTTTATATATTTGTATAGAGTATAGATATGCTAAGCCCGCATTAACTTCACATTTTCCAACTGGGCCTAATTTATTAAAAAACCCTAATGACAGTTAATAATAAAAAGTTAAAAAACAACTTGAATACAAAAATATAATGAAATAAGTGATGGGTCCAACAATAGGGATGCTGACTGGGTATGAAAAGTAAAAATCTATTACGTCCGTAAAATAGACAATAAAAATATTAATCTTATTAACTACGAATCAGCTTTTAGGAGTTGAAGATAATTACGTCACGTTATTTCACAAAACGTACGACATTGTGACGTCATGCGACAAATCAAATCAGTGTAACGTAGCAAGTTGACGGAAATTAAAAAAAAATGTAGTCAACATCCCAATTAAAACCGCCTGAAGCTTTTAGATTAAATTATAATTTACGTGTCTAAAACCTAAATAAATGTGAAGCAACCCCTAAGACAATAAAATCGCACCGTTCCATCACCCCGTTTGCAACCACCCGAAACACGGGGTTCCTAATGGTTGTTCGCTGTTTACCTCATGACAAAGGCCCCGTTCGTCGCGTTAAATATTTTATTATATTTGCTTAATGTGCCCACCAGCTATTTTAGGAAATCCCTACTTTATGTTCCTCATTATAATATTAACTTTAACGTTTTATCAAAGTTTAGACGTACGTAACGTTTTCGACGAAATTCTTTATCTTTACTCTATCAACATGAGAAACTTCAAATGTTATTAAATAAGGTTTTCGGTTACTGATGTGGGTAACAAATACGAAGTTTTTTAGGGTTCTGTAACTTAAAAGAAAAAGGGAACCATTATAGGTTCGCTTTGATGTCTGTCTGTCTGCCAAATATTTATTTTAACAGTTAGGTTAGTTTTTAGAGACGTGAGAGCGGGGGCACACGATGCGTTGCGGCGCCGCACCGCAAAGATTTCACCGTGTCAGTGGGCACACGAGCGGTGCGGCGCCGTAACGTTATTATGTCGCAGCGGCGCCGTAGCAGCGTTGGACAGTCTGTTAATGAAAATGGATCGTAAAAGACGTCTGTTGTTGGCCCTACTATTACGGCAGTTACAGAAGATTTAATTAATAGTAATAATTTTGGCAATTTGCTCCCATGCTTTTATTTTTAAAGTCTTCATTGGACTTATCCCAAAGGATTTCCCGTTCTTGGAGTAATGTAATTAGGTAGTCTTTATCAATAACATCTAGGTTGGCACTAATTTTTTAAAACCTCAATTACAATAAACAAAAATATTTAGGAAAAAAAATTGGTTGTTTGTAAAGTAGGTTTACGATCGAGATGTTTACGTGATAACGTCTTATTGGTGATATAAGTTTTTGGGAAGTAAGGAATTAATAAAGATAACAATTTTTTCAAATTTTCATAGTTTGTTTCACTGTTAAACATTCAACGAAAACTTAACCGCACGAGAAAATCTCCATTCGTTTGTATGCCGCTAGAGTGAGAGAGACGGAAGATCGGTCCACTCACTCGAACGCTATGCCAGCCTCCGCTCGTGAGGATTCCGCGTGACAAGTTTCATTTCTGTTCATGATTTTTGTTACGCAGACGCGGTACTGACATAGTCAGTTAAATCACTATAGTTGAAAGACCCCATTACTAAACCTCCGCTGTCCGTCCGTCTGTCCGTCCGTCCGTCCGTCTGTCCGTCCGTCTGTCCGTCTGTCCGTCTGTCCGTCCGTCCGTCCGTCCGTCCGTCCGTCCGTGTGTATTTCTGTTGCCGCTATAACAAGACGGGAGATCGGTCCGTCTCTCTCTCGTTATACCTGCGATCGCGCTCGTGAGGTTTTGGTGTGACACAAGTTTCTGAACATGTCACCCGACTAAAACGATTTTAAAGACGTTATCACGTCAAAAAATCGAAACGAGCGAGCGTGTATCTTTCCTTGTGACGCAAAACAACTGAGCGGTGCCGCTCCGACGTCGCAACGCATTCACCCCTCCCCACCTCGTCTTGGTAGTTGCAAGTCCGGTGCGGCGCCGGAACGCATCGTGTGACATGCCACAGATATTTCTATGTAAAACGACGCAGCGACACCGCTCCGGCGCCGCACCGCCGCCGCAACGCATCGTGTGCCCCCGCTCTGACGATCAACAAAATGTCACATTTGTACTTGTCCGGTTTTTAATGACTAGTAGCGCCTCACTCCTTTATTACATTAAGTAAGACTATGATTAAGTACATCGGTTACATTTTCTGTGGCCAAGTTTTCAAACTACAGATATAGACCATTAATAGAAAATGAGAGTTTCCACAATGGACTGAGGCGGTTCTAACTAACGACAGTTTCTGCGAGTTGTTCTCACTGTATATTCTAGACTATACGACAAATAAAAATAAACAACACAGCTATTTCATATTTTATTTACTTAGTTATGGTTTTTATTTTTTTTTTTAAGAACGAGAATATTTTCATTTCTTGACAAATAAACGATGTTACTAACCAAAAAATAATACCGTCGTAGTTGCTACAAAATTAAACATAATACTAACACTAACTAAAATGGAACATAAATAATATCTTTATATCCTTCTTGATAATGTGTAAGCTTTTACAAACCATATTTCAGGTTCACAGTAAAATTACAACCCCTATAATTTACCAAGAACTCATTAGACTTCTCCCCTCGTAATATTTTATTAAGAATCCGAAATCGCTCGTAAAATTAGTTTTAATGTTAGTATACCGTAAAACTGGCTGTAAACTAATTTATCGTCAATGACGTTGCCAGAACGTGAAGGTCGGTTGTATTCAATCATAGAGGAGGGTTCAATGATTCATTGCTGTTTTATCAAAAACTGCCCTATCAGTTTTCGTTCAATTACGTCATGTTCGGATACAGGTAAGCATTTCATCTTAAATTAGTGGGGAAGTTAATATTTCTTGGGTGGTTTTAAAACTACTGCTGTGTTTTTAAATAGACTTGGACCTCAATAAAACCTGTTTTCAAGACACTTCATATAGCTCGACTAACTGAGTAATATTATTAAACTAGTGATTTCCCGCGGCTCCGCCCGCGTGGATGTCGGTTATCGCGGCAAAAAGTAGCCTATGTCCTTTCTCAGGCTCTAGAGTATCTATGTACCAAATTTCATTTAAATCGGTTCAGTAGTTTCGGCGTGAAAGCGCGACAGACAGACAGACAGACAGACAGACAGACAGAGTTACTTTCGGATTTATAATATTAGTAAGGAAATATTAGTAAGGAAAAGTAAGGATAGAATCATAAAAATAAATTGACCTAAAACCTCAAATCATTCGTAACATATTCTGGATGTGAGTGCATAACATAAAAGCAACAACAGGAGATGTGAGCGGAACGGGAATGTTTACAGTCACAGTTCCATTGAACACGAAAGAACATGTTTATTATCCAAACGCATCGAATCAATTGGCGTTCAGCGTCGCGGGAAAGATAACGTTGGAGCTATTACAACAGCGAAAAACTTCAAAATACGTAACGTGTAATTTTAATAAAGAAAGTTTAGTTTCTCGTTATAGCTCTCCTCCACCCCATATTGTCAAAACATTATTGCAGTTATTTCTACGTGTTAACCTAATAATGAAAAACTAGCCATGGTCATAACACTTTAAAAGGCAAATCATTTTGGATAGTTCGTATATTAAAAACAAAAGTATCTATGATTAATCCGGTAAACAGATGGGTAAAGGTCGATCTTAGTGATCTTATCCATACTGTCCAAACAGTACAGTAGTCCTTTCTACTTGTTATCCTTATAATTGTTATAACAAAGCGAACCGAACTTTATACCTCAGAAAGCACATCTGTTGCTGATGTTGATCTGCCGCCTAAGGGCTGATTTTACTAACACCAGATAATTTTGTTCGTGGAATAATTTGGAATTTTTGACAGTTCTTCCATGCAAAATCTGTCAGACGTCAATTTTATTGTATGATTAAAAAAATCAACCGTGAGTCAAGAAAAAACCTTGATATCCTTGAATTTTATTTATCTTATTGGGAGAAACGAGACACAACTTAAAAGTTAAGCAGCTGTCAATGTCTTTTGAAAATTTCAACACACGCTTTTCTCATAGCCGGTATTTCTTCGCCGCCGCCGACACCACACCCTTCAATCATCTTTCAATCGTGTCTATTCACGTTTGTACATTAAATAGATGCTTCAATACGATTATATATTTCGTAGAGTTAACATTGTATTTATAGGGCTGTCAAGTTACTGTCATTTTAAGGAAAATATTTCATTTATGATGTGAGAGATAAGAAATGAATAGCGAAAATCTTTATAGGAAAATAAATAATAAAAAAGTAAACATTGTCTTGAAGTCTGAGAAAACAGAATATCAAATATATTTATTTTGGACCGGCTGAATAATCACAATATATTTTTATGTCCTTGAAAAACTAACAAACACAACAAGTGTACGGAGACTGATCTATTTCATTCTATTCACCCGTCCAACATGATTTGCATTTTGTTTACCCAACGCGAGCAGATTTTTTCCATTCTTTTATTCGCACGAATAAACTAAATCATTATACCCAAATATCACAGCCCTTCACCATTAAAAATAGCAATAGCGAAACACCGCGTGTTTCCATTAGACTGAACTCTGAGGGAGGGTAGACATTGGCTTTGTTAGGTAAACGCACATATTGTGAAGGAAATCGAGGCTTCAAATATACAGAGTATATCTGATTTGTGTTTATTCAAGATCATTTGCATTTTAGAATGAACATAAGGAGGGTAAAAACGGATATCAGTATAAAAATGAATGGAATACAAATAACTATACTTGATTTGTACAATATTACAATTATATTATAAACAATTATACATATACTTTGATAAATATCAGATACATTTAAAACATGTTTGAGTTTTTGCGAAAAATAGTCTTAGCACATTTAGGTAATACACAAAACATTGTACTAAATGTTATTTATTGCCCTTTTAAACTTTTCATCAACTGCCTGCAGTCCAGTTCATTTTTTCTCATCGAAATATTTCACAGACCTACTCGAAACTCAATGTAAATTGTTTTGTAAAGCTAACAGAGCCCGCCTGCTGTAGCCTCACTAATGATTTAAGTTTGAATTTTTAGCTTTTTTGGGCTCTCACCGGTTACAAAGTTTGAAGGTCTGGTTAGGGGTCAGAGAATAAATTAGGCTTTTCTTGAATACCTATTGTAAAACATTAAAAAAGTAGTCTGGAAAAGGGCTTTTTTAATTACTTTCTCTTTTAATTAATTAAATATATATAAGAAAAGGATTGCGATTTATGAGGGGCTATAAGATTTCACAAAAGTAGAACAATTCCACGTTATGTTTGTCTCAGTCACAATTTTACCCAAAATGACAGACAATATTTTATTTTATTTGTACCCGAATAAGATTAAACCTATTAACTCCCGTACTTGGCAAGTGGCAACCCTGACACATCATCAAATCACCAGGTACACCTATTCTAAATCCGGAAACAGGGTAATTCTATAACGGAATATTAAATAACCGCCCTTTTAGCAGTCGGGTAAAGAGGGTCTTGCATCCCGCAATACCAGGAACACAGGATATACACAGTTTTCAGCCGAAAAACATTTTTCATAATCTGAAAACGGCGGTAAATACGAGCATTTCAGCAGCGCATTACGAGAAGATATGAAAGGCGTATTATTTTTAATCCCGCCATTCAGTGGCCCGATTCAACACGAAATATTTTTAATGAAAGTTATTTTTGTGGTTTGATATTTTAATATGGAGTATTTGAATAGGTGTTGCGTATGAAAGTTTTCATAGATTCCATTTGTTAGAGTGGGGGTGCTTTTTTCCCGACTAAGAGATGATACAGGTTGTTTATTATAATTACCCTTCACATTACCTACCTGCCGGTCTCAGACTATGTAGAACATATTATTATGACGAACGAGTAGTTGTAACAAGTAGCACAAGTTAACCTGAACAGTTCATGCAACAGGTAACTGTTGCATACAAAACATTTTTCGGTGCAGATAACTAACAAAATACAAAAAACCTTACCAAAAGAATTACCCTTAGAAACCATATAACTATATGCAGGTTCTATAAATACACGAGGAAATTATAATGAGGTTTGAATTGCAGTAGTCACAATAGCTCAGTACCACAATTAGCAGGGGTAGTCAACAAGAGCAGTAATCAACTGGGCTGATGGAAGCTGCTGTGAATGTTAAGCGCTCGGTTCTCTACAATTCATCATAGCACTTTTAATTCTCATTTCGTGCACAATTTTATATTGTAGATATAGATTTTTTGTAATCTTGAATTGTGTAATATCATGGGGATGTTGATTTATTTTTATTTTTAAAGTTCGTCATTTAACTTAAAAGAAAAATAGACAAAAATTGACGTTACAAGCCCTCACTCTTGATGTTTAAAGTGTTTTATCTTTGTCAATTATTGTTTTGATAAAAAATTTACAACATTATGTTTTAATTTAAAGGATTTTTACATTCTGGTTAAATAAATATAGTCTATATGACAACAACCTTCATAAATCTTCCAAATATTTAATTGAGAATTTCAGCTTATGTAAACGTGAACATCTGTAAATCGAATAACTGACATATTTTGATAAAACATCTCGACGATGCAACTCTGTATAGACCTCAAAGAGAAAATTCTGATTTTACAGTACAAATATTGGCGTTAAAAGGCTTTGTATATAAGAATAATGCAAAACACGCCCGCTTCTAAGAGCGTGGTACAAGTATAAGATAGAAAGAATGACTGGAGAGAATGTTCGTTAACTTACATATTGTTGGAATTCTTTGGATTATTCTCAAATACAACTGAAGTCTTTTTTCAACGTTATTAAATGAACGAATATTTTTAAAATGTTATGGCTAGATCTAAGTAATTATTTTTTAACTAGCTCATCATAATGGATTTACGTAATATTTTATGTTCACGCTACTATTAAAGCAGTGAAACTACAGATACTAAATTAATATTATTTAACAACATAGATTACCCATCTAAAAGTTCAATAGAATATTCATTATCTGTCTGCCCTGTTGCCAATTATTTGAAGATAGCGCAATGCTCATTTTGCTTACATTCATCTCAGTACAAACAGAATATTATACGAATTTTATCTACATAAGTTAGATAAAATTCGTATTTCTTATATTCTCTGGAACAAAATCGATGGGGTTTGTCGAGAGCTAATAAACCCGCAAACTAAAGATAGCAACAGTTTGATTACATAACATGCATAAGTAAGGAACTTTTACCGTATTTCCAGCAAGTAACAGCTCAAGGTCTCAGAGGCCATATCTCCAACGAAATGACCTCCCTTCATATAATATTTAAACCTAAGAAGGACGGAATTCTAAGAAATAATTATTACTTGGTAGAGTCAAGTCCGTGAAAAAACACAGTTATCGGAGGTTGTGTACAAATTTGTATTTCAATTATTTATTCATTACCCAAGATCAAACAAGTAGAAAGCCATTGGCGTCTGACTTTTCTAAGGTAAAACGTTTGAAAGAATGTTCTTTTAATTCAACATAATTATTAATTTAGAAGATAAAAAAATAATAATTGCTTAAGTATATTCAAGAGAATATTGTAACTGTTAATATTCCTTTGAGCTCAGAAGTAAATGACGCGAGTAATTAGATTATTATCGTTCGAAAAATTACGTATCAAATGCAATGTAGGTAAATCTTGTTTAAGAGTATTGACTTCTTGTAGGTCAGAGGGTAAAATCATGGATATTTTAGCTTTAGTACAACTAAAATAGGTATCCTTCGGGAAAGTTTCTTGCTTTTAATATAGCATATACCAAAGATGCGAAGCCATCATGTGTGGTCAAATTATATAAGCGCAAGTTATTACATTCGAACAGTTATGCTTTGCGATTGACGGAGGTAGAGAATTAATCTAGGCCTTGAACAGAGAAATAGACTAAACTAAGAGGTGGTTGATGGTGGTGGAATTTGATATAGAGTATCAATTGAAATATGATTGACATTGTAATAGTAACAATGTCGCACATGACACATTTTACATTCATCATCTGTGAGTACCTTCTCTTCTTCCTAGTAGAAAAAAAGCATTAAAGTACAAAATTAAAACCAAAAAGTGTTTGAGTACATCATTGAATTCAACCATGCAAATAACGTAACCCATTTTACCCTTTATAAAATATTGATATTGAAAGACTTTGTTAAATTTTAAAAGGCCAGTTTTGCTGAACAAATTTGAATTTTAATCTCGTAACTGTAATGTTTGTTTTTAAATGTCAACAGTGCTGTTGATCGCACAACTTGTTTAATTTAGGCACGACGCACCTTTGTGTGTTAATAAAATAAAATAAAAAACTTTTCCCTACATTTCCCAATACCCAGCGACGGCGCGTCAAAGAGATTTTTTGATGGGAAGTTTGATTAAAATGTATGCGGCAGGAAAATAAAGAGTTTTTGAAAAAGAGGACAATATTGACGATTGATGGCAAATTAAAATTAACTTTCGCTTGATGTGTTATTTAATTTAAATAAAGGAACTTTTAATGACAGCTTATTCTTATCCAATTATTTTAACGTTTCTACATTGAAATTCAATTAACTCAAATCTATAACATAATTAAT
The DNA here is from genome assembly GCA_932294365.1 of Diachrysia chrysitis. Taxonomy (NCBI): domain Eukaryota; kingdom Metazoa; phylum Arthropoda; class Insecta; order Lepidoptera; family Noctuidae; genus Diachrysia; species Diachrysia chrysitis. The sequence goes on from OW028647.1 coordinate 6,784,950, forward strand.
CCTGAATATCAAATCAAATAGCATTGAAAATGGCTTTCGAAAGCCCGTCTCCACTTGAGCCACTTACCAATGCTAATACCGGCTTTTAGTTCCATTTGCAAATGGAAATTAGTTGACAGGGGCTCAATCTATGATAGTTTTGTTAACTGTCTCGACCACATCACGTTACGATTATACGATACAATGTTTGGAGTTCCACAAGGATCTATTATTTGCCCTAAATGTATGGACACCTCGCTTGGAAACGAATGTTCTGAATACATTCTTCATCATTTATTAAACACAAACTAACTAAGAACAAAACTAAACATTAATAAATCTTCGTTTTTGCACACAATTATTCTCGTCTGGAACACGACTTATGTTTCAACGTCTGCCTTCACTTGGAGCTCGCACTTCATTTGTTCCTGTCGAAAACTTCTAGCTAAAGTGTTTGTTTTTAAAAGGATCTGCGAAAGGGCTATTATTGTTTCCATTTTATCTCTAGAGTATTTCGTTTTGCTGAACTAAAACAGTAAGGGGATAAAAAAGTATTTTAATATCTAACATAAAACTTTGAAATAAAGTGCTCGCAGTTTATTAAACGTTACTATTATGTGAACGTTATTTGTTTTATAGAAGGCTTTTACCTTCTATAAAAGAAAAATCAAGGTAAGTACTGGCTAAGTGTTACATTCTCACAGCACCAGAAAGTAAAACCAAATAACGAAAATCTCTAAACAATCAACGTTAGTGTCAAAGTTTATACACTGGATCGAAATATTTAATACTGTTATATTAACCTGTAGTTTAGAAAACAGATAGCTCTTTCAATTCGAAAATAGGAATATAGTCCCTCAATATTCGATGCATCTATATTAAATGCCCGCAATATTGGTTGCCTGCTTACAGGAGGATGCGTTCTTTCGTCTTCTTATAATATTCTGTTCTATGACTAAAACAGAAACGTATATGAGAACTATCGAATCACAGTAATCTGCCGATATCTAACTATTCCTCAACAAAGTGCCATCAGATTGATAGCAAACCACAATTTTACTCGAGGGGGTTCATTGTATAGTCGACTGCACATCAGTGGTAACACTTCAATGTGATGATACCTTTATGTCAAAACCATAGGGTCGATTTTCGTGATTCTTTGTTACCACTGTCATACAGTTGAGCGTAGGTAACGTTAACGTTAAAGGCTTATTGTGGGCTTCCCGCATTACGACAGCCTACTTACTACCCCTCTTAAAGCTAATTAAATGGTTTGCGTCCTTAGAGATTGAAAGAGAATCGCAACCATGTGTTACTTTCCTAGTACCTGAATCAAAAGCTTGTATCGTAAAATCGTAAAACTATTTGTTAATTAGGCATATGTATGGAAATATTGTAGGTTTTTTTACTTTCGTCGTACCTACTGTAAAAAGTACGAAGTTTTTATGAACGACTGGAGATGCTGCGTAGAGTTTTAAGTGTTCAGGATCTTTTCATGCATAAATAACTTTCGTTCCTTTATTATTCGTTTTGTATTCTTCGTATTATTTACCTTAATGTTGATTCTTCTCATTCTTTAGTTAGAAATCCAATTTACCTGAAAGAAGAAGAAAACAATTTACTTATTTAGAAATAGATTCTTTGAAGTTACATTCACGGGAATATTACATTATATTTCCGTTTAGATCATGACGTGCTTGGAGTTTATCAATAAATGCTCGATTCGCATAAAAATCAAAAGTATCTAAACGCTAAAAATCCATTTGTAATACTCTTGCTATGCAGGATTACATAGCTCTTGTGCCAAAGAAATTCCATTAGATTACCCAAGATACTTGGTAACAGGTTAATTTGTTCCTTAATGTTATTATTAATCTCTCCGTTATAATTTGATCTTGCAAACTAGAACTACAGTCCCTTTATAATATTATTAGCCCATTTTACTACAATCTATCTATACATCTATTACTGTAATGGAAACCCATATTGCTTCAGCACGCCAATAAACCGTCTCGTGACACTAAACCTTATGAGTTGGGTCCCTGAATTATCTACGACAGTCGTAAACTTTGTTTCGTCATGTGGAGTATTGTCCTTTATTTTCTACTATTCTTTTTCGTGGCCTTAGACAGTTTTATTAAATTAAGGTAAAGGACAAATATTTTATGCTCAATCCCGTGATGGCTACTACATGTGCTTTTAAAGGATAAACGATGGGTGTTTTACAAAATATTAAAAAAGCTCTTGAAACGTAAACAAAAGTGTCTCAAATTTAGCTATTTAACCCAAAACCTGGGAAATGTACTTTGCCAATTCTACTTCAATACATATCAGAGCAAACCGGTAATATCTGGTCCAATCCGCCACAAATTGGATTGCACCGCACTGGCGTACCGCCACTTTTGCATCGTAACGTCTATATTATTTATTTTCTACCTTACAATGAAGGCACCGTGATTTTACATACTACAAGCATATAATATACCGTTAAATAAATAAAAAGACAATAAATTTGAATTTTATTTTGGAACATACCTATGTTCCAAGATAAAATCGATTTGAGCTGACCTCAGCTCGACTAGAATATTTATAAAAAAATATTATTTACGATAAGGCCCGATTAATTAAAATTGTATCGTTATTCAATGGGCCCAACTCATCGCATTTTGGAAAAACCAATACACAACACAACTAGGTACCAAATCTTCACCTCTACCATACGATTGTCACTGTTGTTACAAAATTGATTGGTACATTTACAGCACAACAATTCAACGAAATGTAATTTCAATAAGAAACTTTTCAGCAAAAACTGCGGTCTCTTGTGACATGAAACTGTAATTATTTTATTGCTCTTAAAATCCTGATGGACGTGGGACATAAAACAAAGTCAAACGATAGATCCCTTTCCACCGAGGTTGGCAGTTAGGAATACATAAACCCAAGCAGATTGTAACTGATGCGTCTTAGAGCTGATTTAAATTACTTCAGATTGCACTAATCTATCATGTTCTGTAGTGTTTGAGCTAAAGTACTACCTAGTACATTAATATTATTGTAAGTTAACTTGATTTAGAACCGGCTACATAAACATATCGCCTTCCATATTTCATCGCGGCAGGTACCTCCGTCTTCCACTATAAAATATATTTGCAATGAATACTATTGAATCCACATTTCAGAAGTACCTACCTATCTCACAAATATTTAAAACTTTACCTTTGGCACACTATTCGGTACTACCATCATATTGTGTATATAATTACCTCACTGTTTAACAGTTCGTTCATTCTCTGAGGGTTAATATTTTGCTGTTCCTTAATTATAAACTGTCTGCAGCAATATTAGTAGACTACATAATATGACAGAATAAAATGTAATTTTAAAAAGCATTTTTATACTGAGTTTCACATCGTCTAAATGTAGCGCCACCTGAAAAATAATAGTCGGTTGACACTAAACCCGTAGTTCTTCTTTCCTCTCTAGCATCGTTTCCGTTTTGTATCATTTTAAGATATTTTATTACCTCCCCTGTCTGCGTCAGTTTCATGTCACGTTTGTCGTAAAATTTAATTTGTCACAAATATGCGGTAACTTTATACGCTGACAAAGAGGTATGAAAAGTGTTCCGTTAACATCCAAGATCCTTTTTTTTTTGCTGCCTCGTTCTCGTTCTCGGCCGTTGTTGAAGTCTTTTATTTTTAGAAGCGGGTATATATTATCTCTGTACATGTTTTATACAGTTATTAATGAAATTCAACATAAATGTAACCTAATAAAAATTGTAAATTTAGTTGTGAGATTGTTTTTATTAAGATCCTCTAGTATATGCTAGACCATAATTCATAAGTACAGTTATAGCATAACATAATAAGACAGCATATTTAGAGATATATTGCAATTGTCAACACCAAATTGTCGAGGAATCTGTATGTCTGTCTGATTCAATCTACCTACATTCAAATGGACAAGAAAAAAAAACTGTCCGGAATAAAATAAAAATATCTCTAAACAATAGTGAGGATCCAAAAGCAAAGACTGTAAAGAATAGGTCAGTGTATTGTTCGCGTGCCCTTTGATAGGATTACTGTCAAACGCTTTTGTCTCTATTACCTTTGTGAAACGTGGAGTTTACGCTGAATCGTTGCCATTGTTAATTAAGGAAAAGGAATAGACGTTTTGAACAGAAAATTAGCGAAGCGATGATACTTTAGAATATTACGTACTTATAAGGACTTTTTTCTAATTACAAAAATGGTCTTTTGCCTATATAATACAAAAAAACCTTCAGACGACATACATTCAGTGAGGTAATATTGTCTCAGAATAGCTTCAATTTACATGTAGTAAGTTTCTAAGCAAGATACAACCAACCGTTGAATTAAGATCTGTGGCTGACCTTTGAACATTGAGATCTTATCTCCTGAAATGTCTCTGCTGTAAGGTAATAAAATTACACAGTAACCTACGAATAAAAGGTACCGAATTAATGGTGTTAATGTAGTTAAAAATAACGGCATACTCGTGCAAATCAACGGGAGAACTAAAATAAATAAAAAAACTGCTCCTGCATGGCACCTCGTTCGCGTGGGTAATAACAAGTTTTAATTAAAAATAAAAAAGAACTGGACGACATTGTCATTCGACTGCCGGTGTAAAGGATGTTCAAACGAATTTTTTTAATCAAACAATGAGCGAATCATAATGAATACTTTTGTCTTTTATGTGTAAATGCTTTTGTCTTTTGCATGACTAGTTAAGTTGGTAGTCGGAAACAACATTGTCAGGTAAATAGGTACCTACAATAAGCTCTTACAAATCAATTGTTTCTTGTTTTCGGAAATTGTAACGGAATTCATTGAAATTCTAAAGCTGATGGGATTACACATGCATGCGGCCAGCTTACGCACCTAAATTAGCACTGGCACCGTTCACAATATTAACATGTCGGGGAATGCGCAATTGTAAGCATTGAAATAACAATGAGTATACCATAATACCAACACACAATAGTACCTAATCACAGTGTGACTTGGAATTTGATTGTCATATGTATTTTTAGATGGTCAGCAAATTTAACGCCCGAGTTCGGATATACTGAAAGCTTTGTATGCAGAGCATATCATGATCGTGTTAATGGCTAATTGGAGTACAGTTCAAGGATCGAGCTAGATTTTTATCGAAGGTATATATTATCACTGGCATTACCTCACTGGTCATAGAATAATTAATATAGTCCATATTATACTAGACATGTAGCATAGAGATAGCTAGTAATAACAATGTTGCCACGAAGAAAATAGTAAATTACGACATGAATAAACCACAATCAGAATCTACTACAAAATCTAGAAGAAGGTTCTACTGGGAAATGTTGGTGTTCACGTTAAGTGGGTGGTGGTCGGAATTCCTTTCACATTAAATACTGATTAAGAACCTACGTACTATACAAAACCACACATAGGTAAAGCTAATGTAATATTATTACCTCTGAAACTGATCTAAAAATATTGTGGCATTAACAACCATAAATATAATAATGTTACCGAACGGCGAATAGCAAAATTGGTTAAAAACAATTAACAATATGCCATAATTAAGATTTATACTCGATTACCTGCGTGTTATCGAAATTATCAACTAACCACTTGGGAAACCACGAAATACAACTGAAATTTACTGGCGTTTCATTAGAGCCATAAAATGATTTAAACAACAGCTTTCATGTGTGAAATGATTATTTTAATAGATTCCGTTGGTAATATAATGTTTTTCTTTTTGTAGGAACTTACCGTAGGTTTTATTGTAGAATAGAAAGGCCAAGGAACTCGATTCCGGGGACGAGCAATAGCGCCACTGGTGCGAGTGACCTAGCACTGCGGTTAACCCGATGTTCTAGTACACACCGCAAACAACGGGCAATGCTTTTTTACATTTAAATAGTTCATCAGTGTGTTGATTTGTAACAAAATGGACTCGGCTTGGAATTTAATAAAAAGGTGGCCTGGCTGACATAAATAAAACAAAAGCGAAAAGTTGTGTTAAGTAGCTATTATGTCAAGCTACATTTTTCAACAAGTATTCAAGCAGTCATTTTGTATAACAAAAATCTAACATGTTATGGAACGATTATGCAGTTACAAAAAGAAGGAAATCCGCTCGCGTGTGTATAATAATTTATTATTTTTTTCAAAACATAATAAAAACTTGATACAAATAATATCCAATAAACACGTCACTCACTCTCAATTTATTGTTGTTTCATTAACGAGTCTGACATAAACTTTGGTGTTGAAAAAAGTTTACTGTCAGAACGTCGCACACTCGCCTGAACGTAAATTAAAAAGTTTACACTTTGGCGTCCGGTAACTTATGAAGTATCTATATTCGGTAGCTCGATTTACTTCGTACTATATCAGTTACTGTATCGATATTCATGATTTATCGATATTTGGTTGTTATATCAAAAGGGTAGAAAGGTATGACGCATGATAAGCGAGAAAGGTGTGACTTGACTGCGGATAAAAAAGATGTATATAAACAATATACACATTGATCAAACCCCAAAATGCTGGGGAAAGGACTGGCTACTGTTTCTTATACATTTGCTTCAATAAAGTATGTTACAAGTAAAAAGTATTTGAGAAGAAACCTTTATCCGGCACTGAGACACATTTAGATTTTTTTACACTAGATGAATACTGAACTAAAATGAAACGTGATACCAGTAGCGCACATGTCCTACGCTGATTGTTTTTTACTTTTATCTGTAATCAGATCAATAAACACGTAAGTAAGCACATATACATTCTAATACGTCTGTTCATGCATTTGGTTTGTACCGTAACAAAGTAGATAAGCACATATGGAATGCACGTGGTATGAATAATATCGAGTATATTTACAATAAACACATGTAGGTACATGCTAATTGAACACGGTTCAACATTCAAAATTCAGCTGCATCGAACCAAATGAAAGCATAATTAGACAGCTAAAATGTTTAGTTTAATATTAGTTTATTAGCAAACCAATTAAGCAAGCAGATTTTGATTAGATACTAATTAAAATATCCTAAATTATTTGATGAAATATACCTATTACAGAAAATATATATATTTTATGCAATTGTATAACAAGATGATAACTAATATAGTCAGCTAAACCCATGTATAATTTATAAAGATATGAAACTTCACTAGAAAATTACTAATCATAACGGCCTACAAAGAATAATATACTAAGTACATTATTGTAAAACATTCACCAAATATTAAAACAGTATTAACATCGGATCGAGTGCTAAACTCGTAAAACGTTCTTTCAACACTCAAAACCACTTCTAGCGATAAACAAAACATTCCTCCAACGCAGCAGTACATAAATTAAAAAGCTCTTTATTCGCTCCCAATCGTATCTGATCCAGCTTTCAGATATTTTATCCGGACGTGGAGAGCATACTAAACGACTTCCGAACTGATCCTAAGGCCCTTTAAAAGGAGCAAGGGAATAAGTGGGTAAAAAGAGGGCTTTAGAGAATACTTAGTTTAGTACCGCGTTATAAGAATCATTTACTTTACTATTGACTTCAAAAAAAGTACATAAATCTTAACCTTAAAGTATTCTTATGCCGTCTATAGGTATAATTTGAGCAGTAAATATGTAAAAGTATTGATCGATACCAGGGCTGTTTATATAAATCAAAATAACGATTCTGTAATGGCAAAACAGGGTAGACGACTATCGCCCTACACAATGCGTGATTTACTGTATAATTTTGTCGCTTTATTGATCAAACATGTAAGTATTTTTCTTTCGTATCTTTTTTGTTAAGTACGCTTGATTTGGTGTTTTTTAAACAAATGGGCATGTTTCCTATTTTTTTTAATGTCCGCCTGGTAGATTAATGAATTTTATTGGACACGTATTTTTCCTTTTTTTCCTGCAAATAAAAATTAGCAAAATACAGTGAATGGAAATTTCGCGTGACGTCACTACGTGCGACAATTTATACGACGGCGTGGCGTCATAAGCCCCCACTACTGAACTTTTAATCGCTGTATCTTTATAATTACAATAAACAATTTATTTATTTATTTTACGTGTTTAAGATTTTTTATTATCTAACTGACGGACTAAATAGATTTTATCTTTTCATACCCAGTCAACATTCCTAATGACCAAGCTTTTGAATCTGATTTAAGCATAGCAAGTTTCCTGACTCAGTACGGTAACAAAACCTTTGAATGAGATCAGTTTTACCGTTCATTTATTCCATGCTACGCTTTCATACTTAATATGCTAATATGACATTGAGGTAGGTTATAATACCGCGCAACTTTACACCTCATTTTATATGCGATATTATAGAGCTTTTATCTTTTATTGAACCTGTCAATAAACAGAATATTTAGGTAACACAAGAGGATTTTTAACATTAATAAGGTAATATGTACTTAGGTACAGTGCAAACTGACATATATATATATAAAAATTAAATAGTGATGTCATCATAGTACATTAATTTTGTTGTACCAAGGTATATGGTTAGTTATTCGGCCAAGTAAGTTCAACGAATAGGAGCGCAGATGTATTTTTAATTTTCTCGTTACTGTGTTTCCGTAGTTGTCTACGCTACTATTTTTATGAGCTAGGAAAATGTTAAAATTGGCACTCAAAACATAACTGACCCAGTTCTTAATGTAAATATACCTATATTTTATGGATTTTAGAATATATGCATTTTGTTTTACACACAATTTTAGGTACTTTATTGCAGGAATGAGATGCTATTTACCGCATCAAAGATCTTCAGTCTGAAGGATATAAATAACAGGTAATGTTTTATATACATTTTTCAAGTTAATTTTAGGATCATCTTGAATCAAAAGAAAAAAAATCCGTAGATCTGTTTAACTTTCTGACGTACCTACTTTATAACCTTTTACTAAACGTCCATATTTCATTATTTAACGGACCACCACAAAAGCAAAACTTCGTTAAAGACTTGCAAAAGTTTCTTAAGTCATCGATCAATTTTGGCCCATTTCTTCAGACATTACAGTCGACGGATCTAATAAAAGTAAGTTTCGTTGAATTATGTTCTTGTCAAACGTTAATGATGAATATTATAAGGTAAATATTTCTATACTTTGACGGGCCTGTTGTGGACCCAGGACGAATCTTTGTGTGATGAGCACGATCATTTGTTCTGTGTCTGGGTGTAATTTATCTATAACTAGCGACCCGCCCCGTCTTCGCACGGGTGCAATGCTGATACTAAATACACTACAGAAAAACTGTGAACGTTGTATATAAAAACATAGCGGCCCGCTCCGGCTTCGCACGGGTATAAAATATATAGCCTATGTGATTAAAATCGATCCAGTAGTTTTGATTTATTCATTACTGCCCGTGGCCTGCACGCGTTAAATTTGGAGTAAAACAATCCCCCTTTCCCTATACCATGAAGATTTCCTGCTATCTTTGGAATATCTAAATTCATACACTACATTTTTACTTATTTACTTTTTACATTTTTAATTATTTATTTTATTTTTACAACATATTACAGAATGTCTTTATAAACAACATTCACAGCTTTCTTGATATTAGACAATACAAACATGTTTTCTCTGGAGGTCACTCTTGAAAGAGCGACATACAGGTTGTCCATGTGAAAAACAGTCAATGCTCAAATCTAAGCCTGCAACGTTGAAGGTTTGACCCTGCGATTTATTAATGGTCATTGCAAAAGATGTCTTTACGGGAAACTGTAAACGTTTAAATTATCTATAATATGTATGTATTTAGAAATATATAAGTATGTTTATCAGTTGTCTGGTTGCCATAGCACAGGCTCTGCCTAGTTTGGGATCTGATGACCGTGTGTGAAATGTCCTAAGATATTTATTTATTTTAATGTAAAATAATTTTTTGTAGATTTTTTTCAACATTCAAGGTAACGACTTTTTATTAAATAGATAGAATTCTTTGTCATACATCGTATAAATTAATTAACAAATATTAAGTACCGTATCAATTATCGTGACTACGCCGATCTTTCATCGGCCATTAAGACAGTTTTAACGCCTTTTTCCGAGAATACAATGAGAGAAGAACTATTTTTTTTAATCACTACATAGTATAAAACAAAGTCGCTTTCTCTGTCCCTATGTCCCTTTGTATGCTTAAATCTTTGAAACTACGCAACGGAATAATAATACGTCCCGCAATTTTTAAATCTGTAATATCTTCGAAAATATTCACTTAAATCATACGGTGTAAAGGGCCATATAGATCTATATTAAATGAACAATGTATTCAAGGTATTTAATTGGTTAAGGATTAATGCTGTATTGGTTAAAATCGCTTCGAAAATTAGCCATTATTTGTCGTAAAAAGTAAATGACAAAAAAAAGTTATTGTGGGTTATCCATAAGAGATAGACATATACCATCATGGACTTTTCTGTGGACCTTTTCAATGTGTACAATACTTAGTACATTATTTTGATGAAACTCGTAGGGTTCAGCCTGCGTTTGCAATGTAAGCGGAAAAAATGTAATTATTTACGACATCACATTAGAAACCTCAAAAATAACAGTACTTCTTCACTATTTAATGGATGTTATTATACATATAAACCTTCCTCTTGAATCACTCTATCTATTAAAAAAAACCGCATTAAAATCCGTTGCGTAGTTTCAAAGATTTAAGCATACAAAGGGACATAGGGACAGAAAAAGCGACTTTGTTTTATACTATGTAGTGATATGTATGTATTTAGAAATATATAAGTATGTTTATCAGTTGTCTGGTTGCCATAGCACAGGCTCTGCCTAGTTTGGGATCAGATGACCATGTGTGAGATGTCCCAAGATATTATTAAGATATTATTATTGTTTTAATAACAATATGAGAAATTGACAACAGAAATACAAATTACATGAAATACTTCCTGTAAGTGATTTTTTCCGATAAAACCGTGCGGTTAACGTGCATTATGGGTTTTATTTTGCGTGTTAACACACATTTAATCATAAACTCTGAGTAACCGTAAGCGAGTCTAAATTTATTCAAACCCTTTTATTAAGTACATCATTACAAAAATTCAATTAAAATAAAACGAGCAATAAAACTTCGCGTTAAATATAACACTAATTCTTTAACACTTAAACGACAAACGTTTTACGATGGCCCGAACGGTCGTCTTGGTTGGAAACATCCAGTTTTTACCCCTTCCAAAATGTTCCTTAACTTTTCCAAGCGTTTTCAATCGTCGAAATTTGTCGTTTATGAGCTTAGTTTATGAGACGTTAAATCGTAAAACTCATTTAAGTGTTTATTACTGTAAAATAATGTGTAAGCTGATACGGTTTAATAGTGAAGTGGCAACTATTTTTGTCGACGTTCAGTGATCGTAGGTTATCGACTATTATCTCAGTAGGCCCCGTGATTGATAGGTTAGTGATCAATCTTTTTGTACCCACATTTTTCGGGGCATATTGAGTTTACTTAACGTGAAATTGCGAATTCTTTGTTGTAAAATAACTTACACGCGATCTGAGTTGCTGTTTTTTTTTATGTTGAGAACGTCAACTGTTAATTACTTTTTACTTTCGGCTACATACATATGAAACTACATACTTGTGATAAAGTGGATTTGTGCTTAAACAATATTTATTATCTGACCCAGGTGGAATTTACAAAATGTAAACAAAAATGTAGTTCAATAATTCTAAACAAGACACATAACTGACAATTTGTACATACAACCTGCTTCGTATCTAAGTACAATAACAATTAAATGTTGAAGCAGGTAACTGGTTGGAATTGGGTTAATAGACACAAAAGGTTAGCGGCTGACATTTGTGTCAAAGTTTGCTCGCAAAGGTCTTAAGAAATATCTTTAAAGTGTTCTCTACCATTTCTACGGAACTGGAAATGTATGGTTCTGGAGAGTACATTTAAAACTTTATTTCTATATTGAGGAGTCGGGTCCCTATTTACTCCAAATCTGTGTGGTATAATATACCTATTTATTTATCGTGTGCAATAAGGATGTTGACTGAGTACGAAAAGTAAAAATCTATTTAATACGTAAATTAGATAGTAAAAAATATTAGACACTTACCTATCTTTTACTTTGTCAAAATAACTAAAAACTAAAAGATAAAGCGAATTAAACTACAGGAGTTAAATCCTAATTACGTCATGATGTTACACATAACTTACGACATTGTGACGTCATGCGACATTACAAAGACAAAGATTTTCTTGTTCAGAAAAAAAATTAAGTCTGAATTACTTGCGGTACTTATACGTACTCGTACATTCCGCAATATAAATTTTCTCGGCACATTTCTTGACCTAGATGTAGGGGAATGATGTCCCTTGGGAAGTGGAGGTAGTTTACTGGATGCCGTGAAAACGTGAGAGTCGTGCGTCTTAGTATCGGGTTTAAAACAAATTTTAGTATCGAAGAGTTTTAAGGTTTCTAGTATCCAATTAAGGTTGGAATAAAATTTGTTTCCGTTTCAGTTGCTTCGCCAATAAGGTACGACGACATTTTTACCAAACTTTTAATGATGGGAACTTGCTCTTTAATTTGTGCTCCTCTGCCAACGATGCTCAATACTCAATACTCGATACTCTTTTTGCTATTAATATTTATCACAAAATAAACTCAAGTCATGAAGACTTTTTTTTACTGGAGGTATGTAGGGAATTTCTTCTACTGTAGGGAGATGACTAACATGCCTTCGTTTGTTTTGCTAAAATCTTGGGCAACCCTATAGGGGATATGATACCGAGTAAACAAACATCAATCTTACTATTCGTAACCCAAAAGTTCAGTAAATAAAGGTCGAACAGCACACACAAAAAAGTAAGGCCCAAAATGAACTACAAAATATTTAGAAATCCTATTTTATAATCTTTAACTCTGCTCAAAGTAAGCCTGCCTACTTACTATATTCATCTTTAGTCATGTTATCTTCACTTACCATTAGGTAACACAGTCTGGTGATATAGTATGAGACTACCATCAGTATCATATAAATAAATTCACCAATAATAGCATTATGAGATCTTATACAATAACTTACAGCAGTTTATCACTTATAGCTCCACTTACAAACTACTTGGTATGGATGTCGTTACACGCACGGGTCACGTACACATGCCTCCAGTCTCTGAATAAACACTTGTACCTGCAAGTCATGCATATATTGGCTGGTTATATCTACTTACGAAATTATAATACCGGTCTAAAAATGTCCCACGCTGGGCACAGGCCTCTTCTCATGTAGAGAAGGAACGACTATTAATCATCACGCTTGCTCACTTGCGGGTTGGTAATTTCAGATTCCACTTTATGATTCCAGATTTCCTTACTAATTTTTCCTTCAACAATTTCCAATAGTGTCATGGAATAATCAAGAAATTACAAAAAGTCATCGAAAATATAGAAATCTAATCTGGACTAACTCTGCTGCAGCGATTTCCCCAAAATACCAGGATTGGTTTGCGCTGTGCTATATTCGTGAGAACTAAAGGTATATCTGCTTTTTTTAACACAATTACTTCAATTTTTTTTTTACGAAATGTTTCAAAGTAAAAGCTTCTAAAAGTTTAACATTAGAGAAACCCGTCCTTAAGGATCTACAAATTTTTACTATAAACCAAAAAAGCTTTTAAACTTTTTTTTCTTTGTAGCATCATATAAGTCAGTATCTAATAGTCATAGTCTACGTGCTTTTCCGACTGAATCCTCAATTCTTCGGTTCTTATTTACTACTGAACACTTATGAAAATTATTGTTACCACTTTACGCAATGTTGAGTTTTACATTAGGTATACGTAAACTTACACCATTATACTCTTAAGAAGATGGAACTGGTATTCAGTAAACAAAACAAACACTAACACTAACAACTGAACTGTGTGAGGTATGTCAACGAGTTAATTCGTGTGTTGTGCGGTGGAACTCTGCTCTGATACGCGAAGCATGCATGCATTGCAACTGCTAGCATTTGAACCCGAGTGTGTTAGCTCCGAATTGCCGATCTCTATTTTTTTTACTGATTTTCCTCTGCCAGGTTTGTTTCGATTAGGTTTGAGGTTCATAACAGGTACAGTGCCCTATAATGTATGATTTCAATTAGCTAATCCTCTATTTAACACATGGACTTGGACATAATATATATAATGAACACTTAACACGCTTAGTTCTTTATCTTCAGAATAACTAATACATTTGGAAACGTACCTATATTTAATGTCTCAGCATGAGTTCGTACGCTTTTTAGGGTTCCGTACCTCAAAAGGTAAAAACGGAACCCTTATAGGATCACTTTGTTGTCCGTCTGTCTGTCTGTCTGTCTGTCTGTCTGTCAAGACCTTTTTTCTCAGGAACGCGTGGAGGTATCAAGCTGAAATTCATATCAAATACTCAAGTCTATGGTCTCTTGGAGCTGTGAAAAAATCAAACTTCTAAGTCAACGCGATCAAAAGATACTCCCGTTTATGCCGCAAAATTCCGCAAATTTTCGAAACTCGCACGGGAATCAAAACCTACAGGGTACTTCCCGTGAACTCAGAATCTTGAAATTTGGTACGAAGTAACGTCTTATAGTACAGATAAAGGAAAAATTGCGAAAACCGTAAATTTTTAGTTACATCATATAAAAAAAAATATTTCTGATTTTTTTTTTTTTCATTTTGCAATTATCATACCATAACTATGACTCGATCGTAGTGATGGGTGAACTTTTACTTATATACCTACAGGTGTGTACGGAACCCTCGGTGCGCGAGTCCGACTCGCACTTGGCCGGTTTTTTTTCCGTAAACTTATTTTTCACTTCTATATAAATTAACTCTGACAGGATAGACGAGGCAATATGCGTGAGAATTTTGCGCGGGATATGTAGTGGCGCAATTGATGAAGAATGTAGGTTACGCAAGAATGGGATTAGAAGTCCAAAGCATGAAATGACAAGCAAACAAAACTGTAGTAATCGTTGAAGTAGAGTAGAACAAAGCTGAGAATAATAATAAAGAATATTTGTTTTTAGATAGGCGATTTGGCAAGATTCCTGTAATATAGAGTCATAAACACGATTGCAGCCAAAATCCTTGACCCAAGTTTTGTTTTGTGTTTGTGTAAAAAAAATATCTTTTAAAGTTTCGTAATACCTACTCTATAATTACATATTGACGATTGACATAACAACCGTAGGCGTAAAAAAAAACAAAATATATTTTTGTAAAGAATCTGAGCTGCTTTTTATACAGAAACATTAAAATGACAGTGCCGTTTTACGTGACAAAACTCTTTTTCAGTTTGTGATTTGCAAGTTAAATAAGTAGTTTAAAGCTGCAACTGCGTTTAAGTTTTAAATGTACATTATAAAAGGTGCAAAACTGCACACAGAGTAATAATGTGTTATACAATGTGAAGTTATTTTTATTCTATCGTCGTTTATATATTCGTGTGCTTGTTAGGGTGCATGCTCTTATTCCGCAAAAGACCTTGTTAAGCTCGTTCTAGATCTCAGACCTGCAGACTCATACCTATATACCTACATGATGAAATACTTAATATAATAGATCGAAAGAAAGGGAGAAGCCAAAAACTAAAAAAAAATGAATTCTAAATTAAAATTACATAACTAATATATTGGATTTGTAGCTCTATGTGAGGAACCTACTATCATCATTGGACTATCATTATCGGAAAACAGTCGGACATTATAACAGTGCTATGTATGATAAAATTTAGACCTAGTCTTACAGTACGAGGTCCATAATACATGAATATTATATATTTCTATTGCAAGGATATACCTAAAATACACAAAAATAATAATTAAAGAAAACAGATTCATCTTCCTCAACGTTATCATTAAGGTTATTTCCAGCACTACATGTTAATCATTAATTATCTTTGTATATGCTAAGGATGTACGGCATTCCGGTACACGACACAGGAAGATCCAAACAAGCTATAACGAATTAACACGATGTTATTGAACTTCACACTAAAAATAATAACTCCTCTCCACTCGTCAGAATTGGCGCTAAGAGTCAGTTGGAATTGTGCCAATTTCAGACCTTCAAGCGGTGCAGCGCTTCACACATTTCATGCGACAAATCGAGTGTGAAACGATAGCTAGCTTTAAGCCGCTGGCTTGTGTGTTTTTGTTTGCAAACTTCTGTCGTACGTTCTGCCAGTGTCTTGGTTTTGTTTTGTCTTTGATATAAGTTTGAGAGTTCTCCCAATTATTTAGAACTAGTTCTATAGACTAGCACAGTATCTGCATTTTACGCGGAAATGAAAATGAATACACAAGTAGGAACAACAAACAATAACTTGGGCCAACATTGGAAGGTCACAATAACTCTTTGTGAAGCACCGGGTGTAACAAAACAAAGACCAACATTTAAATTCGGCAATAGTTAGGTAAAACCAACTCAATGCATGTCTTCTACATGTTCGAAAGGTAAACAAACGCATTATTTCTAACGATATGAGCCTTGAAGTGGCATGTATAAATTCACAACAGTAAAGCGACGTGCTAGGTTAAAGATCAGGACCGCACTGCGTGTCTAGTGACAGCTAGAATACCATCTTACCATCAGTTAATCCTAGTAACGTGTATTGAGTATTATGATGAAGCAAAAGCTTTAATTTAAAGACTATGTGACTGAGTTGGTTTTAGATTTTGATTACTCTAATTATCTAAAAGCAGAGATCCAGAAATTACTCAAAAATGTACATATCTACTATGATATGAATGATATGATTGACACATCTACTTGTGATGAGTTTTTTTTTTAGACATAACGTGAAAACAATTTTCATGATCACCTACCTACACAGACGTACAACTAAGTATATATAATTATTATGTACAGAAGCTCAATGTAAAATACTGTTATCCACTGTTACCACTGAATCTAATAAGACTGAAAGACGACATAAACCTTATTCAACGAAACTATTTTCTGTTGTTTAAACTGAAGACCGACCTACTTAATTACCGCAGAAAGTAAAAATTTAATTCCTAGTAAGCTTTCTCGAGTTAGTTTTCCATTTAGTACAGGGTTACATAACTACCTACATTAAAAGATTTTCCAAGAAATACTTAGTATTACTGTTACATTAACTGGTAATATTTTTTTTAATTTTTACATTTAAAAACTAACGCCATCTCTATTTGAATAAAAACCTCTAAAAAATGACGTCAAATGGATACTTATTATCACTCGATTTAGGTACTAACTAACAAGCTGTTCACAACACATGGAGATCGATAAAAAGTAGCCTATTGTTCGAGCTAAGTGACGTCACATAACGATGGATAAACAAAGCAGTAACTACTTAAATACCTAGTTTAAAAACAGTAGTTTTTACTCCGTTTTTTTCGAAACGAATAAACATTTACAGCTCCTCAAGATAATATTTTTAAGCTCGTTAACTTGAATGTTGAAGGCGTGTATTAATTAACTTAGAGCCGTAACTATTTTAAAACTTGAAATCTTTTAATTAGTCCAACGGAACTTTCTCATTTTAGTGCTAGAAACTTGTTAAGTCGATCGTTCCCTTATTCTTGAGGGTTGGTTGAGCTATTTAAGATCAGAAAAGAGAGCAAATACGTGTTAAAGATAAGTTTTGTGCTGAAGTAGGTCATGGAATCATTAATTAAAAACCCGATCTCTGATTAGTTAGTAGCCTTCTATGGTATGGAACAAAACAAAAGCTTTTTTTATACATATTATCAAACAAATTTTGCGTTATTTGGGTGCTAGCTTTACCTTCAAGTAAACAAGCGTTAAGTTACGAGCCAACTTGAGCTATAAACATGGTCTCAATTGCAACAGTTTGGCATCAGAGGACAAAATCGACTGTTCTTAAGCCAAGTTGCCATGCTAGTTGAAAGAGACGAGTGAATACTGTTAGTGATTTTAGAGGGCAGCGATAAGTGGTACATTTATGCCTGGTCCCTATATTTAAAAAACCGATTCGTTTTGCTAACGTACGCTGGAATTTTCTTAGCAAAACAAAGAAAATTCTATCGTCTCTAAGCGATACGAATCGTTTTTTAAATATTTTAACCAGGCATCAATGTAACCCTTATTGACCATTAGTAACTACTGGTAATTTCTTGTGAATGTCCCTACGCAAATTTCATAGTGAACTACATAGGTATATATTGTGCTACATGTATATTGGTTTGCTTACCGACAAATACACAAGAATTAGAATGAGCCCCAGTGCAATGAGGCAATTGCTAAAGGCAGCTTGAGAGTTTTTAATTATGATGTTTAATCACGTAATCTGTGATTACTAACTATGTAGCTTGTAACTAGTGTTTAGCCAATAATGTTATAAACTTATTCCCTTCTATTTTCAACGTAGGTTTCCAACATCAGTCGCCTCTTACGACACCCATGGGAAGAGAGAGGATGACCTAGTTCCAGTCGCGCTACAACATTCATAGCTTATGCATAACTATCTTTAAGGCATCCTTTATTTTATCAGAAGAGCTGAGTTTAGCTACACCCTCAGATCTTTCTACTTACTTCATTTAAAAGCGAGATGATACACACATTATTCGACGCAACTTGCACAGCGGTATTTAATTAAGCTTCCTCTAAATTTGGGGTAGCATTAACATGGCGCCCCCGGGTATGAGATCTATCTTTTGTACTCTTGTTAGCTTAGGTGGAGCAAATGTATATTTTAGCCGTAGAACAAGGCAACATTGTACAAGAATAGCTCAAAGAACGTTTTAATTATGTTATTTGAAAAGGATTGTTAAAAAATTCACGGTGTTTTTGGCATTTATGAAACTTTACCTCTAAAGTACCTATGTACCCTTAAAGTCATGTATCATTAAAGATTTTTTTTTAGTTCATCATTAAATAAAAATTATGGAACCGCCAACACGTCAGTAGAAGTGTAATGAAGACAACTAAAATAGATTCAAACTATCAAAAAAACGGAAATCATCTGTACGCCACCTATTTTTAATCTGACTCAACGTCTAAGAATTTAATGTGACGTTTTTCTTCCAATTGATGTTCCGTCAAATTAGGGTTAAACGAGTAAATACAAAGTGATGTCATTTGCTAAACATACTTCGTCTATTTATAATGACACAACTCTATGAGGAAAGGACCGTAATTCGTGTAACATTACACATGTAGATATGTCTTGAAATGAAGTTCATAATAAGCATAAATTTATTAGAACATTTTATTCTCTATACCTGATTAATGACTGATCATCATCATACAACACCAAAAGGTCAGTAAACCGCAAGTATCTTATCAAAATGTTTACTCTTGGCTTATTATTTTCTACACGACTGGAGATCAAAGTATAATTTTAAAGATTCTATGAAGCTAATATTCAAATAACTCTTTCTTTTCCCCTACAGCAAAAGAAAGATGTTTTGACAAACTTAATAATGCAGGAAGTGCCTAATCTGTGACATTTTTTATTCTTAATTTAAAATTATTATTCTCACGAGATACCTACTTCGAAAGGGATGAGTCAAACAGAGATAAGCTTTTGAAATATGCAACTGGAGATAAAGAGTTAAGTATTTTTCGCAATTTGTATAATTCTTATCTATACGCTAGCATCATGGGAGGCTAACATTAATCTTTGAAATTTATATCTACACTTATTAAAGAGAAAGCTCTAGAATGTCAATTCATTCATTTATACGTGTTGACGTCAACACAACGAACGTTGAAATATTGAGAGTTATCTTTTGTGAAAAAATTATTACTGCGGCAAAGTTTCAAATCAGATCTACTTTTGTATAAAAAAGTCGTTATACAAACGAAAATTACAAAAGTTTAAAGTTATTGGTTCATAGATAACAGGAGAATGATTTGATTGCAATAGTCACAAAAAATGTTGGCAGTTCTGCTAGTGGAAACTGGAACAAGAACACCGCTTTTTTATTTTGGCAGTATTTTACTGCCTTATTGATTCAGTGGTTAGTTAATATGAGGTTTGATCAAGAGAAGAAGTATATGGTTTTTACTTTATGCAGTAGTAAAGAATCTTAGGTAAGGCCAAAATAACTAACTAATTCAAAATATTGAGGCGGAGATTTATGCCCAGCAGCGGCTGTTAATCACCTGAGACGAAAAGTAATCTAACTCCTTTAAAATAAGAAAGAAAAGAGGCTGTCAATGTCAAATTTTTACCATTGATGGAAGAGTTCAATATTCTACGGTAATAAAACATTACAAGATGCTTTGATAGGTACAACATAAAAATAAGTATTCCAAGTAGGTACTGTAATTGTTTATTATCACAACTTTCATTCAATTAGTGAAATGAGAAACTGGCTAGTTAACAATTTATGTGTTAAAATAATAGAACAAACCAACTTTCCTCCTGAGGCTTGTTTTAAACAAAACAATATCCACCATTGTTCTGTAATTAAAAAGTGTAAAACACAAGTAAGCGAGACTCCGGAATTAATAAATATTATTACTTGACGTATGTAGTTGGTATTAATAAAAATAAACAATAATAATAAACGTTTATTTTATTCATTCACACATACATTACAGTTAGTTAAGCCACAAACGAATCAATGCCTGGAGATTTTAGGTCTATTTTATAATAAAACCAAGTTACATCGTCTAACAAAGAACGAGTATTCTTAATATTTTAAGCAAGCTACAATGAAATGAAGAAGAAAAACTTTACAAGAAAGTAGTTACTATTTTATAGAAGATTACAAAGCGTCTTATATGAACATAATGTGTATTATACTTCAATGAAGGCTTAATTCAATTATCCAATTCCTTTTTGTATGATCAAAGGGCTACAATCACGAAAGGGCTTTACAAGGTTCTAACTTTAGCTTTGTTATTTTTGAGTAGACAAGAGTTTTCTTTTTATCTTTACTTATGTGATTTTAATTGTCATAATTTAATTATTTTTACTGTTAAAATTCTTTACAAAAATCCCTTCGAGCTAAGGGCGATTAGGCTTCTTATGATTAAATCGTTAAAACCACATTGGACACAAGTTTATCAACATACACGGGTCATTGAACGTAGATAAATTTCAACGAGGTAATCTTTAGTCATAAATAACTTCTATTAGGTAAACATTAGATAAGAAAGCTAAACAAATTTGTAATCTATTGATACTTTGTTGCATAACTTATGAGAAAGCTTGTTAAACAGATAATTAAAATGAAAACCTATAACTTTTTAAGTAGCTTACTGGGAAAGGTACAATAATAATTAAGTTTAATATTTGATTAATAATAATAATAATATCTTGAGACATCTCACACACGGTCATCTGATCCCAAACTAGGCCTGTGCTATGGCAACCAGACAACTGATAAACATACTTATATATTTCTAAATACATTATAGATAAATTACACCCAGACACAGAACAAATGATCGTGCTCATCACACAAAGATTCGTCCTGGGTGGGAATCGAACCCACGACCTCCGGTTTAGCAGTTAGGGTCACTAACCACTAGACCAACAGGCCCGTCAATTAAATAAAAATTACAATTATTGGTTTTACGAAAAGCATTTCCTACCTATTCTTGCATTTAACACCAACTATAGAAATTTTTAAATCCAATCAAATAGGTAGGTACTAATTGCATCAATTTAAATGTTAGTTGTTCTAAACCCGGAAATAGCGTTACAATGTACAGCACTTCGAGATGTTTATAATTCATATCTAGAAACAAGCGCCCAGATTAATACTTGTATCAAGATATATTCAGCAACTATAAATAACTTCTATCGTTTTAAATATGACCTAAATAGCTTCGTAATAAATTAGGTACGATTGCGGCGCGACAAGTTTTGGTCTATAAATAGAGACTGTTATCTAGGTGACCGATTCTGACTTCAAAGATATCCAGAGAAATAACTATCACGCTTATAATATATAATCTGCTTTTTTTTTATCAGCTGACAGTTTAAAAATCCCTTTATTGAGTATTCTCTCCCACCGGAGCATTATCCAATACACTTATTATTTTGAGTGCCCATATCGCTTTGTGGACGGTTTGTGGGACAATCGTTATCTATTATGCATCAAAACTAAATCCATAATTGTGCCACAAGACAGAGTAAATACCACCTTATTTACTTAAAATACATTGCATAATAGAACAGCACGCAATCTCAGTTATAAAAATAACGGTTTTATTTACCTATGTTAAACTTTTTTTCTTTACGGTCTAGGGATATGCCGCAGATGTTAACTTAGAAGCCAACAACGAAACTCCCATCAAATCTGGGCAATCTTGCTACATTAAGAGGCAGATACACAATAAATTTCAGAAATTGGTACTTCGGTGTCTGAGTACATTGTATACAGAGTCGTTTTTATAAAAAACACTTGTTAAATTTTTACTTGTAATACGGTAGCTTGTGTGAATTCAGTAGATTTACTTTTATGCGAATATTAGGTTTTCTAGAAGTAAATATTACTAAATAACAGTGCCTAAGAGATTCCTAATAGACAAAGGGTAAATTTGTCTAGAATACCCTATTTTGTCTTAATTCTAAGGATTTAAATTATTAATTGAATCCAACACATAAAGCATATTCTACTCAAATTTTGCTTAGAATAAAGCTTGCCCTTGTAATATATTTGCAAAATACTCTGAATGCCTAGGTAAGTTATTCATTATTCTATGAGCAAATTTAAAAAGGTTTTATTTTTGTTACTAGAGGCAATTTATCCAACAGACTTGTTATAAAATAAAATAAAAGCTTTAACTTAATTTTGATTGTTTTAAATGGAATATTCCTAGCCTATTTAATAAAAATATAAAAAAAAACTTTGATAACATTATTTTTTAACCATAGCGCAGAATTTTGATTACCTACGTATTTGGTTTATTTGTCTAACGTAAAGAGCGTTCTGAACGAAAAATATGTTAAAAATAATATTTAACAAACCGAATCAGACATTTAATTTAGCCTTCAACATTTTATTGTTCTAAAAATGAGGGGTAAATGATAGAACAATGGCGTCCAAAGAGAAGTTTCACACAATAACGAAAACAGTTTAATTGTTTTTATCATATACCTCTCAACATTGAAAATAATAACACAATACGAAACGCGGTTAACATTGAAAGCTGTAACTAAGAAGGTCGAGAGAACGAAAATGAGAGTCCTGTGAAAAAATACACAATATGTTCTTATTCAGTGAAAGTGGTGTGTAATTAGCGGGTAGGTGAAGATTTTACGGACAAGCTTGTTCACACACACATTTTATTATATCTATCAGCAAAAGAAAAGCGATAAAAATAATAAAGCACTGAAGAAATGGAACATCGAAATGCTTTATTTTATTATTGAGAAAGATGTTGATTTTACTGATTTCAGCCAAAAAACAGCAGTCCAAGGTTCTATAATAAATTAGCTAAGAGTTTTTATGCTACTGTTTCAAGTTAGAGCTGTTTAAAAGGACAAGAGACAGACTCCACTACTTTTAGAGCATGTTTAATGTGTGCATAATATCACCTACCTATGTCTCTTATTTGACACAATTAACTATCTTGGCCTAACTCAGTTCACAGATGATCAGCTAGCGGACACTTTATCTCTAATAACACACAACAGCCGTCACTCTTTCCGCATCCGGTCTGCCTACAACTATTGGCGTTCTTCAAGGCGTATCATCTACCTAGGTTATCTTAAACTGTATTCCAAGTACCAACATTTACACCTACACTTGTACAAACGGAGCCATATAGATGGCGAAAGATTAGTGCTGGTAGGCGTAAAGCAACCGTAATTTAAAGTACCTATGTTGCAGAGAACATTTACTGCTTTATATCTTTTTCATAAATATATTATGAAGTGTATTTGTTCTAGATTTTATTTAAACTTTAAGTATTATTATATTGCCTTGAACCTCCGCGCCAGTAAAACTCTTTATAGGTAGCGTATTGGAAGAACTCTTATTTACCCACAATGCAATATTCTTGTTCGACGTTCCTGACACAAATATTACCTACCCACGCTAGACAAGTTTGCTAAAATAGTTTCAATTTTTAGGTAATCTAATTACGCAGTTAAGCATTTATTTACAATGTGGTAGGATGTAGTATGTTAACCGAGTGGTATAGGTCACCACGCCAATTACCACTGTGCGCGACGTGCTGACTGCTGCGGGTTCGATCCCCGCATGGGACAAGCATTTGTGTGATCGATATATGCTTGTTCTAAGTCTGAGTGCTCTTTGTGCATGTGATTTGTATGTTTATGAAGTCCCTGCAATACAAGGATTAAATTCCTTAGAGCGGGAGTCGTTAAAAAGGACTCTTCATAATTAATGTAATTTGCATATTGTAAATAAGGTATTGCTAGGTGAGGAATATTTATCACAGAAACAGGTATTCAAACAAAATATCCCACATCAATCGTTGAAGTGCACAAATCACGGTGCCTTACCATCTGTTATGATCTTGCCTCGGTGATCCGCCAAGTGTGAAATGGCGTGGTACCGTTGCGGCAGCAGATGTAACGGTGATAAACGATTAAATAAAAGAAGTCTAAAAACACTATAGCACATAGCTATTACGGTATAGCGAATTTATACATTTTATTGCGTTAAAGAGTAGGTACGCACTTCACGCATTGCTTTAATAGGGATTCGTACCCGAAGGATGCCAACGGAACCCTATTACTATGCCTCCGCTGTCCATCCTTCCGTCCGTCTGTCTGTCAGCGCGCAGTATCTCATGAACGGCAATAGCTAGAGTTGAAATTTTCGCAGTGTGTATTTCTGTTGCCGCTATAACAACAAATAATAAAAATAAACTAAAAATTAAAGCGGGCTCCATAAAATGGCAAACCCTTCATGCGCGAGTCCGACTCGAACTTGGTCGGCTTTTTTACAAATGTTGTAATAAGTTAATAATGGCCTGATTGTTACCACATTACAGTTGGAGCTTCACAAATACACTTTTTAAGACATTGCAAACACGCGTTCAGTTATCTAACCTCGTGTTTACGGGCATTTATTGTACAAAATATAATAATAGTAATAATATAAAATAAACTTTAAAATCGATAAGTTTATTTATACCTAATATAGACCAACATAAATTGCGTGGGTTTTGAAACAGCCTGCAGCATATTGGGTGTTGCGACTGTTGTGAGGGTAATGGTGCATAAGTAAAGCTGCTTGCAGCCCAGCTCGCTATGTAGGTTACCTGCACAATTTTATAAACAAAGTTTTCCTATTAATGGATCTACCTTAACATTCTCTTTTATAAAAATGTTTTTATTTTTAATGTGATTTGTTTTTAAGAAGAT
This sequence comes from Diachrysia chrysitis, assembly GCA_932294365.1. Lineage (NCBI taxonomy): Eukaryota > Metazoa > Arthropoda > Insecta > Lepidoptera > Noctuidae > Diachrysia > Diachrysia chrysitis. The sequence continues at coordinate 6,810,286 of OW028647.1, forward strand.
AAAATGATAAGAAATATAGTAATATTTTGACATCGACCATCGACGGCACCCTGACCATCGTTTATGATAGCAAGAAGTTCATGTAAGCCAATTATAATTAAATTGACACATAAATGTACAAAAGAACCGAATTTAATTTATATATAGGACCACTACATGTATAACTCAATTGAGGAAAAAAAAAATTTTGATTCGATTCCCAAATGACGGAGATGTCGCGTTAGATACACACAAAAAATATTAAAAAAGAATACCGTCAAATAGAGAACCTAAGCCTTTTGAAGTCGGTTGAAAAAAGAATTATCACAATGTAAACAATACTTTCGGAGAAAAGTGTGGACAAACATACATCATAAACTAGTAAAATTTTGTGTATTTGCTCGGATAATAACACTACATACGTACATACGTGTTGAAGTGAGAAACTACTTTTTTAAATCTCTTAAAAATCGCAATTATATGAATAAATGGATGAAAAAAAATAACTACTTAATATGCACACATTTTGTCATTACGACTTAGTAACGAATCGCCTGTCGGTTTTCTTTGCGGAAACAATGATAACAGCAATAAAAAATTCGCCTGGCTTGATCATTCCTGCCCACGCCAGTCAAAAGAGTCAACTGGTCATTGAGACGCTCGTAGGCGTTCCTACAAATGTAAAAACCTAAATTTGTGATGTGGTGCCAAGGTTTTTTTAATATTGTGTGTTAGGCGCTATCCAAAGAACTCTCGATTCTATCTGAACAACCATTTATTCAGTTTTTTTTAATACGCCGCTGAAAAAACATGAAATATTATTGCACTATGAAATTACAAGACAATATAATACTATCATGTTTTTCTTTAATTGGCTGGAAGCGGTTGGTCAGTACAACAATATCTTTAAATTAAAAATATTTATTATATACCTACCTACGAGCCGTGAAAACCACGCCAACAAAGCTAACATTTTATAGCTTGGCAGTCTTCTTAGCATACCTAACTAGATACGATACTAAAATTATTGATCCATCGAGCGGACAAATGCTAACACTTTCGATGTTCATTTTCCTGTTAGAAATTACTTTCAAACAATTTGAGCGAGACAAGACAACGCTAAGCCATCACTCATTAATTAAAACTCTACAAAAGGTGTACATTAAACAGTAATTAAAGGCTTAGAAGTTAATAATAAACGTCTCGAAGTAAGACCACTCTGGGATAGACTCTACTTTTAATTTCGCATACAATTAATCATGTTATGATTAATTTATTGATAAAATATTTAAATTTATTAATCAGTACATAGTTAATTAACATTGAAAAACAACAGACTATTGGTTCTCCAATAAAAATGAATCCATCTAACGCAGAAATCGTACAGTAATGGTGTACGCTAAAATAGTAATGCCAAAGACCAAAGACAGAAACAAATTAAGTTATATTTGGATATGAACTTGTGTGGTCGTCCTTACAAGAAAATCCAAAACACGTGGGCAGAACCGGAATTGTGTCCTTAAGTTAGTTTGGTTAAAACTCCGTGTCATGCTAAAAGGTACCTTGAGCGATAATTATAAAGAAGAAGTTAGCTTGTGTCACTTTTTATTAACAGTAAGGTTTTAATATTTTCTGGTGTTATGTTTGCATGTAGAGAACACGCCTACGAGGTGAAGACTGAAGACCTTTATGATGCAAACAATAATGTATGGTTCATCCTGTCAAGCTTATTACCCTGTTGGCATTTTTATTGAGAGTTTTAGTAAATAAAAAACGTGGCATGTAGGTATTATATTTTGATTGTTAATGCTATAAATGCTCCATATATTATAGGTACATAAAACAAATCCAATATTGGTATTATCAAACCGTTAAAAATTACATTGAATTTATAAACACAAAAACTCAAAGTGTTTTCGTTCACAGGTTAGGTTAGGTTAATAAAGTTAAGCAAGTTTACATTTACAGAAGAACATTAATGAATAACAATAACATTATAATTAGTTAGCTAATATACCGTTTACCATAAGGTAACGCATGAGCGTCCAAATGAGGAGTTATGGTTAATTTAAGTGGGAGGAGGTACGAATTATCCACGCGTGTTTCTATTGTTACCTTGAACAAAAACAAGCAAGTTTTTATTTAAAGAAGCGATAATTGGCATCAAAAACATGTTTGAAGAACTTGTGTTAAAGATAAACATGTGCAAATTGCAATTTTTATGGGAGGCAACGCATTGTTGCTAATATTAAAACTAGTTTACAAGTAGTTTTTTGCGAATGCCAGTGCTACTGTTTCATGTATAATATAATGATTAAGAAGAAATAATCGTATGACTGTGTCAGATGTGTCTGGAATGCAACGCAGAATGAATTGCAACGATATTGTCCAGACAAGAATTGCCTTGCCATGAAATCGAAACACTATAACAAATAAAAATATACGTTTACAACGTTTATAGCTACAGAATCTTGAAAATTATTCTAACAGACGCTAATAAATTTAAAACGATTAAACAATTCTTGAAACAAAATATTCTTAGCTAATTGCCGTCATTCCCTTCCTTTCACCCAGCAATTTGTAATTGTAAAGGAAAGGGAATAAATAGCTTAAGTATTTTATCAAAGCAGTGATAAGATTCACATTAATTTATACTCGTAGGAAGAATGGATTATAATTGTATATTAATATCATTGATTATAATGTGATAAATATACTGCAATGATTGGATATCTGAAATTTTCGTTGACGCGACAGCAAAAATAGCTATGGATAAGTATAATCCATAAAGTAAAAACGCTATCAAAATAGGTATAGAGAATATCTCAGTAAATCAAAGACTTTATTACATACTACTTGGGCATCATAAAATGCGATAGCGATTGACTCATAAGGATGGATATCCGAATCATATTCGATAATATTATGGTTACTGCGATCGACAACTTTGTTAGGCAGTTATGCGAATATTTCCGACCTTAACAATAATATACGACAGTTCTCTAAATAGTGTAGTAAAATAGAAGCAAAACCACAAAGAAAATAACAGTACATTCCTTTGACAGCGAGTCTTAATCAATAACAAAGTCATTCTAAAATTCTGTTAAAAAATCACAATGTTTTCTCATCTAGCTACACAATCATAATTTACACCTCATATGATGCGTGAACGTGTAAACTGTAATTTAGTTCATCTTGTTTTCAGTAAAAACCGTCTGTGTGCATAACACTCAATCAGACAACGCAAAAAGTACAAATTGGTTAATAATTCAACACGACGAGTTCGTTACACTGAATGACGAGATAGGTCTAGAGCTCAGTTGAAAGGAATTAAGAGAGCTGTTATAATAACGAACAAAAAGGTTTATACTGGGATTTATTTTACTGGACCACACAGCGGTCAATATTTATAGCGTCTGGAGAATCAGACATTGCATATTTTGAAGCTTTACTTTGCATTAAGAAAAGCTAGCTAAACAAGAGTTATTAAGGATAATCTAATTCGCAAATATGTTTAGGATCTAGGTAATAACTATGTTAAGCTACTTAATAAGTACCTTATTGTCATTTTGAGCGTTCTTAAACAAAGGAATACATGTGTATAGGAGAAATAGTCAAAAATTCCACAAATACACACAAGATCAGCCTTGTTTGATCCGATTTCATTGAGTACAGAGACGTCAGTAGTACGCATCCGACTCGAAATACCTTTAGTATACGCCACATTCACGAACGTCCATCAATTGGTGTTTAGTATTGACTGAACTCGTGTGTGCACAGAACACGTAGCTTGTATCAACTTATATGTGGATTATCCTTTGTAATAATATATCATTGTGTAACGAAATAAGCTAAGTAGGATGTAGTTGATAATAACACTTAATTATAATTAGGTATCTTACCCCTGAACACTGGATCTCCATTTAACTTTGATACGTTCTTAAATGTCTATCCGTCACTATTTTGGCTGGCCTGTTGGTTAGCGACCCTGACTGCTAAACTGGCGGCCGTGGGTTCGAATTCCCACCCAGGACAAATCTTTGTGTGATGAGCACGATCATTTGTTCTGTGTCTGGGTGTTATTTATCTATAATATTATGTACTTATTTAAAAACATATAATATGCTTATCAGTTGTCTGGTTGCAACAATACAGGCTCTGTCCAGTTTGGGACCAGATAGCCGTGTGTGAGATGTCCGAAGACATGTAAAAAAAAACGTCTTAAAGTGACACAGACAGCACGAGACTTAACGGCGATTTAAAACTGAATATTGAAAGTATTCAAACAGAAGTAAATTTTTACATCTGAGGCAAAAATATATAAGCTTATCTTCTACAAAAAAAAATGTATTACAATGCGGTATACAATGCAGTACTGTTGCAGAACTCATATATTTCCAAATGAAAAAAGTTGGTTAAACCTTGAAGGTAATATAGATATTTTATGGTAAGCGTTGGCAACGAAGAAGTAACCACTCACTATTGTCTATGTATATTTCCTTACATAACCGTTACGTTATTGTATTAAGAGCATTGTGGATTACACGGCCCGTCTATAAGATAAATTTCTATAGTGGTTTCCTAAGGCGATTAGTGTAGAGAAATAATTGGATTATTCAAAGTATAGCGCTGGCTTTTGTTTTGCCTCTAAACCTCGCGAACTACTTACTTGTACAACATAGGAGAAACGGAAAACAAAATTCAATACACATTGCAATCGTAGTTCGTTTTGTGCATGGAATTTTTGATTCGATCGTTTATTGTTTTTGCTTTGCTATGGTCCGACTAAAAATGTCCTGTGTCTACATTTTTGTTTTGTTATAGGGCTTCCATTTCACAAATAAAAGTGCTAATTTTATATTTCAGGCACTCATCGAATATGCGACAGTCAGACAGTGTATTGATTGGTTTATCTCGCGTTGAAATGGGGATTTTTTATCAGTCATGCATATTGAAAATACCTGAAATACCATTCTCATGTTTTTGATCAACGTTTCATATCAACTCTTAGTTTTAGGTAAAGGTATAAGTATTGTGATATCATGTAACCTTCGTGTGTGTTATAAAATACCACATAAGCTATAGTTATTTCTACTTTGTAAACTATGAACTGGAAATCAGTACAAAGGAACGTTTTGTTAAGTCTTTTGAATCCCTTTTGTACGTGGATTATAAAGGTACAGGGTATAAAGGTATCAACCCTTCCATATTAAGTAATGTAAATATGTGTTATACTGATTTCTTAGTTAATGCTTTCATAAAATTTTGAGTTTTCGACAATGTTATCAAAAAATAAATATTAACCAATTATGTGATGTCTATAACAAAAACAGAATTTTAGATTTACGTTTATTTAAAAAGATTTCTTTTGCAAAAAACGCAACATATTTTTTGCTATCACACCGGAACCATTAAACGCGTTTTGCTGAAAATACAGCATAAATACGTATCGTTACGTTGTAGCTATCGGGATTAGTACCATATTTATGATATTGTAAAAGTGCTATCATGTTAACCAAATCAAATTATGTAGGTACCTACGAAAAATAAAATGTCACCTATAACAAACAAAGAATAAAACCTCTTTTGTCAAAATAACTGAGTACAAATGTACAAAGTAAGGAGTATATTGACCGTGATGTGGCCTTGAGATTCGCCAGTACAAAACATTGTTTTTAATGCAAACCGGTTCGCAACGTCAACTTTATAATGTGCCAGTATTATTTATATTGTAATCAAATATAATTTGTTTCAGAATTTTATACACAGCTTCCACGTTATAATAATGAGCCACGTGTTCTAAATTCGACTAGGTTGGGAAAGGCGGCTTTAGATGTGTCTTAAACATTGTTGGCCTTATTAATAAAAATCTCGAATGCGATTAGCGATTGCTTAGCAGATTCTAAATTCATTTTTTCTATGGAGAATTTAAAATTAGAATCTGTTAATCCGTTGTTAAGCTACATCGCGACTTTTATTAATAAGGCCATGTGAATATTAAGTCTTACTAGTCTTAGGGCTGATTTTTCTAACGCCAGATAATTTTATCAGAGGAATATTTTTAAATTTTTGACAGTTGTTTCATACAAAATCTATCAGATGACAATGTTATTAAACAAATAAAAATTGTATCAATCGGTGTTAAAATCTACCCTTAGTAAAATACGTACTTTGAGTACATAACTATTCAGTTTCATCTAAGCATGTAGAATAAATTGTTGTTATATCAAAATACCTAAATGTTATTATTATTAGACCATATTGTGTCGATGCATGGGCAAAAGACTCCGTCCGCAAAAAAATGTTGGAAACTTCCTTCAAAATAACATTAAACAACACAGATAATCATGGGGTTCGATGCAAAATTATATTGAAAAAAAAAAGTTAAATTATCCAATCAAAATATTTTATAACTCTATATATAACATAACTTTCCAAAACTAATTTAACGGACAGGTAAACGTCAAACAACAATGTACTATATAAATAACTTCAAAAGAGTTAAGTTAAATTTATAAGGAATTAATTTTCGGAGCAAAGTATTTTTGTTCAACACTCCATTAAATAAAAATGGCATCAATTACCTACTTGTTCGTAATTTTTTTAGACTTATTTAGTGTCTACAATTCTACATCTAATACTTAATTCGAGCAGACGATACTTAAAACGTCGGCAATGGAACATTTGCATAAATTTCTATATTGCGTCCTCAAACTTTAATATGATAATATTCATCATTCGGGTGGATTAATGTAAGCAGTATAACGTTATTAGAGCAAAAGACGCAGTTGCTTATCCTCATAATATATTATTGTATCATAACGAGCAAAGATTTTTCAAACAAAACTCATACAATAACATTGGATTATATAAATGCGTGAGTACAACGTTTATTTAATTAAAATTAATTACTTTAGCTAAAACGTATTTAGATTCAAAATTTATTGTATTCTGTGACATTTGACATTAATTAGTTATTTGCACGTCAGCCACCGGAGGGTTGATTCGTATTCACCTTGGCTCAGGAGATTAATGATGCAGCGGAATGTTCAATATTAAATCAAAATTGAATAGGGCGGATTCTACTGGCTATGATATTAACTGGGTGGAATTGGGGGCAACAGGCAATCTGAAAATCAAGAATTTGCTTTGATATTTTATTCTGAGCTCACTATTCTAGATTTATAATATTTTCAGGGAATTTAATATCATAAATTCTTGCAAAACAAATGGTTATATAATTTAAAACAACATCATATTTATAACTTTAATCTAAAAGAAACAAGCGATATTGGAATACGGGTTTCTAGTTTAAATATTAAAACAGCGCTCGTGCAAAAATTACCTTACTTACATGACCTACTTTTGTATCAAAGTTTTCGAAGTGAATTCTCTTGCTGGCTCCCAGCCAAGCGTTTATTTAATTAAAAAATCTGTTTCGTATGTAAGTGTTGGTGTAGAGTGGGTACTTACCGACACAACCCTGTAATGGAATATCGTAGATTCGGTAACATTTCGTAGATTCGGCTGTAACGAACGTATTAAGCGTTAAACACTGGGATGATAAAGATGTATCTTATTAAATTTGGTTGGGTAATATGTCATTAATAAATAGGTTATTGATTTATTTTAAAGTTTTCCTTATAAGCTAGTGTTTGTTGTTTCCTTTTAAACCAATAGACAACTCTTCTGTTATTGGACTTCGTTCATAATAAATCGTTAGACAGTTTTAAATAGTATTCAAATATTATGACGATCTAATCCAGAAGTTTAGTAGTTAGTTGCAGTCATATAATAATCTCTACGTTAGATACCAATTTAAGGTAACTACTATGTATTTGTACCTGTGTTGAAGCACAAAGCGTTCATTTATACACAGATATATGCACATACGTTAGTGGGTAAGCTAGTTAGGTACGGCCTTTTGATCCGAGCTAATCGCCTTGCAACATCAGTGCACTTAGATACTTCGAGATCAACTTAGCGTCAGCCTATTGGCTCTTGTATCCATAGTGCACTTGGAAAGTTCTCTACCACAGTAAGTTGTTCAACAATAATAAGATGCTTATCAAAAGCTTTTATACCAAAGTTATTTATCAGCGAAATATTATTCTTTACCTACATTTATTAAAAAAAAAAACATAGCTTAATTATAAATTAAACTTACACAGGTAGACAAAACCAGAGTTTTGAGGTTTTGGTATTTAAGTTCAATTAAATAAATACATACTCATTTTTTTTATTTGCATTCCAGAGGTGTACATTTAGGACTTTTATATTGAAAACTATTTAAGTAACAGGGACAAATAATCCCGATAAGGTCCGGTTCTATTTAATTAATTGCACGTACGGGCTCTGTGTAAACCAACAAAAATCCAAGAGTACTCTGTTTGATGTCTTTTTCAAACAAACTACGTGTTTGAGGGATTAAAGTAATGGCGCGTGTAAGAGGAATACTACACAGAAAACTGTTCTAAAATTGAACAAAGTTTACTTAATATTTACCGAATAAATTACTAAGTTCCCAGTACAAAATCGGCAGCACATTACGGTGCCACTAGAGATGGTTTCGTAAACTATTTTTATTTTTTAATAAACAAAATATGACTAAATGCCTTTTACATGGAGAAGGGATCAGCTTTTACTACTAGAGTTTACTCTTATGGGTAGCTTATAAATTCTAGGTTATAATCTCTTTTCAATCTTGTAGTCCCCATGATGTATGATGTATGAGCACGAATAGTACACCTATTCGTGTTGTGCGCTTCTGGAACTCGCTTCCTCATTTCTTGCGGGAAAGCCCATCGCGGGATGTTTCAGGAAACATTTTCTTTGAATATACTTAAGTTATGTAGTGTATGTTTAAATTTTATATGACACTAGCTGTCCCCCGCGACTTTGTTCGCGTGTTTTGGTTTAACGGTTTTTCATTTTTGCAACATTTTTCATTTATGCTCCGCTCCTATTGGTCGTAGCGTGATGTTATATAGCCTATAGCCTTCCTCAATAAACGGACTATCCAATACAAAAAGAATTTTTCAATTCGAACCAGTAGTTCCTGAGATTAGCGCGTTCAAACAAACAAATAAACAAACAAACAAACAAACTCTTCAGCTTTATAATATTATAGTACTAGCTGTCCCCCGCGACTTTGTTCGCGTGTTTTAGTTTCAAAGTTTTTTCATTTTTGCAACATTTTTCATTTATGCTCCGCTCCTATTGGTCGTAGCGTGATGTTATATAGCCTATAGCCTTCCTCAATAAACAGACTATCCAATACAAAAAGAATTTTTCAATTCGAACCAGTAGTTCCTGAGATTAGCGCGTTCAAACAAACAAATAAACAAACAAACAAACAAACTCTTCAGCTTTATAATATTATAGTATAGACTAGCGGCCGTCCTGTCTTTGGACGGACTTAATTTTTTTAAACATTTTAGATTTTAAAATATAGCCTGTGTTACTTAGTGATAAAGTATGATGTACGGTGAATGAATTTTTATATCGGTCGAGTACTTTTTATTTGTTACAAACATACAAAAATACGAATCTTTCGTCTTCATAATATAAGTGTAGATAATTTTATGTTCTATTTTAATTTAAGTGCTATTTTATAAATAAATAGTTGTAAACCTTTTTCTACCTCAACAGATAAACAAACTGTATCACTTTAAGATTTGCTGGTAGAAAACTTAATTTAGATTAAAGCTCGCCTCTGTACCTAATAAAATGTGAAATTTTTGTATTTTGTTAATTTTATCGTGTGGTACAAAACCTAAAGGATCTCGAAGTTTTATTAAAAAGTATACGCAATCTTGCCATCCATATGCAAGTTTTATTTATGACTATTGATTTGCTTAGATTGAGCTCACCCGTGACAATATTCCCATAGCGACGACTCATGGATAAGTTGTCGTTGCAAAACAAACGTTATCTGTGTGTTTATGGCGGTATCGATAATGCAGCTGTTTGTTTATGTGCTCTATGAAATAATATTGTTACATACAACGAAAGATAAAATAAGAAAAAATCTGTCTTTAATTATGATTTTCTAATAACTGAGTCTCTACGATATAAGAACAGGTACTTAGTGAAAGAGAAGAGAGAGTCTTATCTACTTATCTATCTAAATAAACAATATTATAAGTCCGTGATAATAATCTATCATATTATTACATTTACAATATCTCTAATTAAGTTAGGGTTGTTCATGTTCACAATTATAAGTCTCGATGTTGAGGTAAATTAATAGAGTTAGAATATAAAATCGAAGAGTGGATCATAAAACAACAAACTGATACGTAATTAATACAATATCAAGAGCCTATCGAGTCAACGATCCAAGATAACACTCGTACAACAAAATCCCTACCCACTCAGAAGTTGAGAGCAAGCCCCGGGCCTAAGCACAATTGGCTCATCGTCAACGTTGAGTGCATTATTCAAATTTTTCAAGGGTGCGCTGGCAAGCTGCCGACTTATCAGACGATGCTTACTTAACAGCCATAACACACTACCGCAACGAAACGCAGTTTGCCAAGTTAAATGTCAAGATCGTGATTGCCAAGGCGAATTTTCGAGGCCTTACTATAGTATATATACTGAATTTGTTACGTCTCAAATATAATATCTTCAATGTTTCGCGTTTAACAACATTTCTTACGAAACATGTTTAGAACTCACGGCTACCAAGTTCAAATTGGTCTGAGAAATGTTGAATTTTTGATGCTCTGCACTGTAGCCTATAAAACACAGGGAGCTGCAGCTTAATTGGATTGCAAAATTACAAGCAAGCGAGGATATTACTTTCACGTTTGCATAAAGTGGTTTTTTGTCTGATAAATAGGGATATTTTCGGTTAAATCAAGTTTAGTTACATCGTATCACGCCAACACCTTGACTGATCGTGAAGTTAATGTGTAATAGTATCACTGCGTATGACGTAACAAGATCTACAAAATTAAAATTAGGAACCACAATATTTTCTGGTGACTATTCCATTAAGTTTCCTTATCATAAAAACATAAAAGATTTATTTTTATTGTCAGGTAGAAGGAAAATAGATTCATCAATTTTATACTGTCGAGAATAGATTGCATTTCCTGACCTACATTTAAAGAATTGCATCTGCGGTTTTCAATTGTATTCAACGATGTGCAAGAATGTATAAAGACAAGGCTAATTCATAATACCGCAGATTACATAGGTACCTGCCTATCATGAAAGCTCCATTGAAGCTACAGGAAACAACAATTTCACGAAAATCTACTGCCAATTTCAAAAAGTTTTTAAGCTGTTTTATTTGTTTTAACTTTATACGTATAAAGTCAAAACAAATAAAAAGCAATTTTACATACAGAATAAACCTCGACTAGATGTAAGTATTTCTCATAACAAATTAATTTAAACGGTTCTAATTCTTGGAATAACTTCATGTTATGCTCAAACTATGCAAAATGAAAATGGTTACAGGATTCCTCTAATATTCAGTGTATTTTGACCTTAATTCTCTTCGGAATCTTGTAAATGCTTTGAATTTTGCAAATATAGGACAGCAAAATAAGGTTCCAGGTTGCAAGAGTTCCCACAAACCCGGGTTGATTGCCACAAGCCCTTATTACGTGAGGATAGTGAAGCTGGAATTTAATCTGTAACAATAAATACTTAGCAACACACTGAAAAGAAGATTAAACATTTCTCCAATAATTATACACTTCCTCTAATTGTTCTAAATTTTCGCAGAATTCTTGTAACATAAAATTTACCTACTGTATAGTGTATACCCTACTCAACATATTATTTATTTCTTCTGATATTCATCAACCGGTCAGTTCGAATAATGACAACGTGCTTGACAACTTATAACTTCATAAGTAATTTCATGGAGAAACGAAACTCATCAAAAATAAGAAAATAAATCACAAAAACGACACTCTGATTGCTACTTTATTCATTTGAAATAAACGTATTTCTAATAATAACTGGTCATAACAGACAGGTCGAGCAGCAACACTACTCAATCGTTAACCCAGAAATAAACAGTGTTGCTAGTATCTGGGAGATAGCTAGGTCTTTCGGTCACGCATACTAATCATCATTAATTATATTACCGACATCGATCAACATTATTTTATTGGTAATAAATAGAGATATAAACTTTCATTTGAACATAAATGTTTCGAGAAAAATATTGAGTAAACTGAGAACATTAACATATTAATTAATGATCTCTTATTTGTCTCTAGTGTCGTGACATTCTGTCTGATGTCTCAAATTATTTAACAAGAGAGTAACTAAGAGTGCTTGATAATGTAAGGTTAGAGATTTTGGAAATCTTAGTACATGACGGAATCCCTTTGATCAAAGAGACATTAATCTGGGAAAGTGCAGTTACCGATTTCTACCTAGTTTACGGAGGTGTATGTAGGTATGAGATAGGTTTCAAACGCAGTTCTGCAGTAGTGTAGTAATTAAACTGCTATTTTGGCAATAAGCTGTTTCGTGATCTTGTTGCAGTAGACTCAAATTTAGACGAAATCTCACTCTACATAGGTACATCACGGCTGCATAAAAAGATCATAGATACATTTACACAGGTATTTATTAAACGTGATATCGTTTTTTCTGCATGATAAGACGTATTGTCCTGCAGTGGAGTGGGTTAGATCTCTGGATCTGGTATTCATTACTAGGTATTTTATACTAAAATATTTGTTTTTTAGAGCGTAAGTCACTAATGCCGAATTACTGAAACGTCAATCAGCTTTAAGTCACCGTTAAGTGTCATGCTGTCTCTGTCATCATAAGGTGTAACTGTAAAGTAGCGACAGACAAAAATTTAAGAAAGTCTTAATGTTAAGTAGCGTTTCAGTATTCGGGGGTCACTCTCCTGTAAGAACGTTGTTTTGCCTAACGAGTCATTAAAACCTCTTTACCGGTTTATTCAACGAGACTGTACCTGTGTTACTTATTAAATGTGTCACGATGATCATATTATTGTTGAATCCAAAACGTTCGCTTTGGTCAATCAATAACCACGAAAACAAAGTCAATGAACAGAATAATATAATAAGTAAGTAGGTACCCACCTAGTTGGTAGAAGTAAAATCCATGGCGTATGAATGACTCACGTTCGTTATCTGCAAAGGACTGCTGTTGCATTTTTGTAGTTATGTTTTGGGGGCGTCCTTTACGGTAAGGGTCTTTTAAACGTGTACAAAGCTTCATAGACAATTATTATAACAGGGATCAGGTAGAAAGGAACTTTATGAATGAAGTTAATTTAGAGCAGTAAAACATTGGTACCTAGGTAGGTACCTAGTACGGATTTACTGTAAATAAAACAACGTTGTAGGTACCGAATTAATGAAAATGTTGTGTGTATTTTTATGAGGCCGTTATAGGTAATTAACTACTCACCTAGATAGTACAATTAAATTATAACACGTTTTTGCCGTAATAAGTAATGTAATATGCAGTCATGATAAGTGCCGACCGACTTGACAGTGCAATTACATACAAGAACTTAATAACATAACCCACAAACCTTGGCATTGACACATACAAACAGCCTTGTAAGACAATCAACACGGGAAAATACCTAGATACGTATAGGTAGGTACCTACGTTGCAAAAAACTGGATACTATCGAGTACGGACCGAGTACGCGTCAGTATTGTAAAAACCGGAGAAAGTATAGCATTCTTCTGGTACCATATAGGTAGGTGAATTATACATTTATACCTACGTAGGTATTATTATCAGCAAGTTAATGAATGTGTCCGTTATTATTCAATAAATAACCATCAATAAAAATTCAAACTTGTTTATTTCGACTTACATTAAGCTTTTACTTGCTGATTAAGTTTAACGGTAATACCTGTATTCAAAGACCGTAAATAAATACGGAAGCAGGAAGTTTCGCTCAAAATTATTGCAATGTCCAATCTTTTTATACCTACAAACAATATTTTCAATGTTTTGATAACGACACGCAATAAATACTTACGTTAAACTATAGTTGTTACTGCTAACTAAATTTGTAATACTAAATCACACTAATAAGTAACGAAGTACAGCAAGAAAAACACACTCGTATTAATCGTAAACACAAGCGGTGCTTTATTAGGTTATCCAACGTGATTTATCTAAGTATAAACAACCCAGTCGCCCGTAGAAACCGTACGATAACATGTAAACAATTAACCAGTACCAACCTTCTATAGCCACGACGTGGTCTCTTATTTGCTGGGCCAGCAATGGATCAGGTACCAACTCCACAAGGTCATATAGAGCGTAGATAGAAGGATGCACGCTTTCAAATCTCTGTATCTCCTGTCTTATAGACAGGGACGTGTTAAGACACGCCTGGGTGTGTTGCCTGCTGCACATCGCGCCTCTGTAGCCCAGCATTGAGCCGGGAAACCTCGAACCTCGATAATCACAACACTACACTGGACGATGCATTCTACCAACGCTTAGTAAACGACCCGTTGCTCATCGCGCTGTATAAAAACTTTACCAAAAATCACTTTTGCGTTTACCAACGTGCATTCAACAAGCTTGGTACACAATAAACACTATACACTGTGATTGTATTGGTTATGATTGTGATGTAAATAAAGTAAACAACCAATCAACGCGTGTTGCAATGACAGCGGCACGAGTCAACCACCCCGGCGGCGGCCATTACCGAACTGGCGGTACGCGTGTGGCCGATGAGATTTGTCAAAATATTATTAAACTTGCAACAGCGCCATCTATTATGTATCCGTGACAGCTAACAGATTGGAATAACTTTGAAGTAGTACCTAGTGTCCTTAACAGATGTCGCTTTTGCATGAAATTAAAACCGCACATTTTATTTACTACTGCTTTTGATTATTTACTTTAAATACTAATGAATTGAGAAGCTTCTTTTTTTGAAGACAGTAAAATGAAACCAATCAGCAAAAAAAATGAATTTTTGAGAAAATATTACTTATTGTCTCTGGTTCTTAATTTACTTATTAGATATTGAATCATGCTCAGATTAATTTTAAGTAAAATGAACGTAATGCTGCCAATATTCAAAAGTAGGAGAAGCATTTTATGAAGAAGCAAAATATTGTAATAAACGTAAGTCGCATAACACGTTATTATAATGGTATATGGATATTTGTACAGTGATCAGTGATCACACATTAATTCCAAAGTGGTAACGATGGTTCATTTTTGTAACCAGTCGTTACAACTTTCTTAGGGAATAATTTTTTTAAAAGATTTCAAAGAAAGTACTTAACTACTTATTCTTATCTATGCGCTCAACGCGCTGAGTAAGAATAAGAACTACCCAATCGACTAAGAACTAACCCTACCCTTACGTGATACTTTATGACGGACACTCCTAACAAGTTGTTTTAGTAAAAAAATAAAAAACCTGTCTTCCCCTTCTTTTTTTCAAAACGCCTATCTAGAGTGACACTTGGGTGGGTTTTTGTAACGAATCTAACGATACCTTATCCGTCGACATTCATCCAGCCTTCTGAAAGATACGGTAATAAAGAAATTAACACACAGAAATACTTATATCTAGTAAGTAACGTAAGATACACGCGAAAAACAACCTTTTGTTGCACCTTGCCGTTAATTTAATAGTCATCCTATAATCTTTACTCGTATATTTGCTCTACTGGTTCTTGTTTGTTATGAAGAAGAAAAATACCTAACACCATGTTTCTGGGTATTATTTTTAATTTCTACCTTTATTTGTTTTTTCAGTAAGTATTGTAATATTTTGACTTCAGAAAGTTGATTAATGTACCTACATAAATCTAAAATTCTGGTCATCTTTTTTTATGTTTATCAGCCCAAAACTTGTAGCGGTAAGGTTTAGTCATCCATTGTAGGTACCAGTGAATTCAATTTAGATACCTATTTAGGATTATTAGTGCAAAATTAAAATACAATACAATACACGTCAATCGGGTATACATTACAGTATATACACGTCAATCGGGAAAACGATTCATAGTCAGATGATCCTTACGTTTATTTTCCTCTTAAATATTTATATAACCAATATTATATCTATTCTATAGAATCACCTGGTCTAAATCACGTGAGTCCAAATTTAAAACGTTACCTAATCCACGTGATTGGATTACAAAAAATAATGTTAAATACATATGGACCTTATTACATTATTCTGAATGTGGGATCCTAAATTAAATCGTTCCCGAAGAAAGGTGTAATCGCATTCAATCTTGCTGTGTGAGTTCTAATGCGAACAAAACAAATGCATTGACTATGGCTTTCCAATTCAGTGACTGAATAAGGTACGATTAAGACTGTGCACAAAAATGAATAAAATAAATTTGAATCCCCGAAGACTACCTGTCGCTACTTAGCACCTTAAAGTGACAGAGATAGCATGAGCA
Source organism: Diachrysia chrysitis (assembly GCA_932294365.1). NCBI lineage: Eukaryota > Metazoa > Arthropoda > Insecta > Lepidoptera > Noctuidae > Diachrysia > Diachrysia chrysitis. The sequence continues at coordinate 6,826,683 of OW028647.1, forward strand.
AACTGATTGACGTTACAGTATTCCACCATAAAGGTGTTAAATATTAAGAAGATGTGTTAAGAAAGGTACGCGCGAAATAAATAAATTGGGAAAAGGGCAGGATAAAAGGAGTACACGCGAAAAACATTAACGTCATTCTAGGTCGGTCGGGTAAAAATTACCCGACGACAATTACTGAATTTTATCATTTTGTAGATGGTAACTGAACCGAAAGAGGATATTGTGGTCTTAAAGACAGTACATGGAAGGTATATGCGTTTGTATTAAGGTGGTATGAGTAAACAGATTTTTTTTCCTTTCTTTATCAGTTAACTCATCATTGCTCTTAGTTTGATACAATGCAGCGTTCTTGCAAAAGTTGTATATATATACGCGAGGTATTATTGCCATATAAATTGTGCAGGTATGTTAACCGCTCTAAAACATTCCTACCTCATTATCAACAATTTCGCTGCATCCTCATTAACTACACGTTTTATTCAATGTGTAAAACACCTACGTTAACATTAATGCCGTCTGTCTGGCACAGCCCCTTAGAAGATTGAATACATTTAAAAGTGTTAAATAAACTGAATTAAATTCCTTATTTCAATTTTTAATTTCATCCTAGATTTGTATTTCGTTATGTATTACTAGCTGTCCCCCGCGACTTCGTCCGCGTGTTTTACTTTCATGGGTTACGTGTGTTTTGCGCGAAAAACAAATTCTTTTTCTAAAATAAAACTACATAAATCAATAATATAACCTCAGCCTCAGACCACGACAAGAGAACCTCAGAAGTAAATAATATTTTACCCGTTTTTGCAACATTTTTCATTGATGCTCCGCTCCTATTGGTCGTAGCATGATGGTATATAGCCTATAGCCTTCCTCAATAAACGGTCTATCCAATACAAAATTGGTTGCCTGTAAAGTCGGTATACGGGCGAAAGTTTTACGTGACAACGACTGTCAATGTCAATGTCTGTCTCTCTCGCTCTTAGGCGGGCTAACCATGCCCGAGTGGAAGGGACGCGTGCCTCTCACTCGCTCTCATTGTAAGCGCATAACGTGAGCGGAGCGTTACCCAGTTTCTTGAAGTGTCACCCGGCAAACCAATTTATAAGACGTTGTCACATCAAAAAGAGTTATTCAATTCGAACCAGTAGCGCGTTCAAACAAACAAACTCTTCAGCTTTATAATATTAAAGTATAGATAAAATAGAATAGTTTTTAAGCTACTTTTTTTACTTTTAACACAAATCGCCAGTTCCTATATTCAAAAACCGTTCAAAATTCGTTTTGCTAACGGACGGTATAATCTACTTCGTTTTGCTTAAAAAATTTGTTCGTGGGCAAAAGGAATCGTTTTTGAATATAGGAACCAAGCATAAGACACTTTCTTAGCCTAATTGTGTCTCTTTGTGTGGTACACTAAGTGTTTGGTGCGTATTGGAGTGTACACATAGCATTATTGAAAAGAACCCGACAATAGGCATGTTTCCTTTTTTTTTTAATGTCCGCCTGGTATATTAGTGAATTTTATTGGAAACGTATTTTTTCTTTTTTCCTACAAACAAAAAATGATCGAATTACAGAGAACGCAAATTACGCGTGACGTCACTCCTCGCTACGATTTTTAGCGAGGCGTGGCGTCATAAGCCCCCACTCCGAAACTTTAAAGCGGTGTATCTTTGTATTTTTTTATTGTTTTGATAAAAGAAAAAATACGTGTCTAATATTTTTTTATTAACTAACTGATGGACTAAATAGATTTTAACTTTTCATACCCAGGAAACATCCCTATTCCCAGCCATAACATACACCCAAAAGAATTGGACGCATAATAAAGGTGTTTTTTTTTAACTTAAATAAGAATTCACGTAGTGTATTTTGCAAATTAGGTTTCATCAAACGACTTGATTGAAACATAATGATATGGAATTATTTATTTTCTAAATCAAAACTACTAGGTGGCCGATATGAAACTTATTGTTGATTATTTTTGTAATAAACAACTCATTATGTAGGTACCGTACTTGTACCAAGCCGGTTATTGTTTGACATGTAAATAAAGACATAAGCAGATATAATAGAAATACATGTGTTTGTAGTAAAATTTGTTTAATTATCTCGTTCCTTTTGTTTGTAAACTGATTGTAGTCTCAAGGCAACTGCATTCTGTTACCGATGTCTGAATTAATTGACTTAAATCATAAACATTATTAATTATTGGTATTGTCATGGCATATGTCCTAAACTTTTTTGAATGTCCATCAGTTGGATTAATGAATTTTATTGGACGCGTATTTTTCCTTTTTGCCTGCAAACAAAAGTTTATCAAAATACAGTGAATGGTTATTTCCATGCTACAATTTTTACTACGGCGTGACGTCATAAGCATAACTCCTGAACTTTAAAGCGCTGTATAATTGTAATTTTTTATCGTTCTTACAAAGGAAAAAATACGTGTCTAATCATTTTTTTATCTTACTGACGGACTAAATAGATATTTATTTTTCACACCCCGTGAACATTTTTCTTAAGTAAATTATAGCAGAAAAGACTTTTTGTAAGTTTTTCCTTAATTATTATAAGACTCGAGTCCGGATGATAGATACTTAAATAACTTAAATCTTTTTTATGCTATCTGCAGTATGCATTACTTTTAATGGATCGTTTACGCAAATGATTATTAGGTACCTATACACATGTCATAAATTTATAAATCCGGATTTTCTTGACTGACCTTAATTTTCACATTTCTTTACTTTTCAACAAAATACCAAAACTGCGGAATCGTATAAGGTTATTGCCTTCAGCGCAATTCTTGTACGCAAATGTTGTATCGAAAGCAACTTATTAAAATTTTAGCCATCGGAAAAAGGATTTAGCGGAAATGGTTCAGATTCTAAATGAAAAATGGCTCTTAACTAAAATCTAAAAAAAAATGTTTAGGTTAATCCTGTCAAACAAGGTTTGCTATTGTCAAACGACACTTTATTTATTCCGGCAACGTATTTTACAAACTAAACTATTTTTAGTTTGACAATACCTAAAATAGATTCTTCAGTCGTTGATTTACCATTAAATGGCACCTACAAAATTGTCGAATTGAATTTGATATTGGGCTAAATTGCAAATTTTTGGCGTAGGCATCTAGGTTCCTAAATTGTCAAAAAATCAGCAGTTTTGAGCAGTTAGAGGTCCAAAAGTAGAGGAGGCGTGTAACCAAGAATTATTGACGTTTCAATCCGCTTTTTGTACTGCAGTTTATGTTTGGTTTCGAAAAGTCAATATCCTGGTGGCAGGTGCAATAAATAAATATGGTCAAGTTTATATCAATAATATAAATAATAATAAGGCTTGGTTTGCTTATTGATCGCAATTAAGTGCAAATCGGTTAGTTGGTAAATCTAATCCTAAAAGCGGTTTTTTATTTTCATCATAAACGAGGAGCCATTAAAAATTTGAACTTACAAAAGTAAATTATGTTCTCATTATGATTAAAAACCTTATTTATCAAGTTTGTATTTTAGGTACTCTTATTGCATTTTCTGGTAGACTTCGAATTTGTTTACCATTTACTATGCCTTTTAACCCAACGAAGTATTTGCTGAATACAACCCAACCAAACTACTATGCAACCAGTGGACAAAAAAGTTCAGAGAAAGACGAAGATATAAAATATTCATAATCCTAGAATATGACGATGTCGGTATAAAACCTTTGTATAGGTGTAACCAAATTGAAAGGCCTGCATAAAGAGTGGCCTAGAATGACCAGACCAGCTTTTATGAATTTCTGTCCGACGGGAATCCGATAAGTACCTTTCATATTCTTTGCCAGCCGTCTTTTGTTTCCAGATAATAGAGGCTTACCCCGTACCAAGAGCTAACTTGACGATCTATCTTACCTACTGAGCTTTGCTTTCTCGTAAGTATGCAAAGGCGGTGAAACTACCTAGTTAATCTTAATCGTAGTTCGCGTTATCACCTAAGTTCCTACTACAACTACATAGTTGCTCTCTGCATCTACTTGGTAACAAATCACGTTTAGATTCATCCATCCATCATAGCTGTAAAATGTCTTTCCCATCGTTAAAGTCACACATTACCATCATTTTAAAGAATGGAAGTTCTAATTTATTCATAATGCATAATGAGAACAATTGCATTAAGTACATTTATTAGTTTCAAGTAGTTAAACTTCATTACTTAATGTGATGATTTGGAATGTTTCCGCGTAATAGATAAATTCTGACGTGGTTTTTACTGTAAGGGAATGAAAACGTAAAAATACTGTTACAATATTTTTCATAACAATTTTTTCTATAGGTACAAATCTGACTGTATCAATTTAAATTTATCAACACCGGCTAGCTTCAATTCGACTGCCCACTCACGAATTCGGTACATATTCAAATATCTATTGTTACAACGGTGCAACGAATTGTATGTAGTGTCGACTTTTTATTTTCCATTCGAAAATTTGTTTATTTCACAATATCAATTATCATAGGCACACATTTTTTTTTAATCGCTTGTCACTTATTGGAACTTTCGTTCTCGATCAAAGAGCAGTGACAATCCGACTGTCGCGTTGAGCAGTCGCTCCGCGCGCGAATTTGTGTTGTGATATATATACATGTAATTGGTAACAAGTCAACATGTCAAAACTCAAGGTAATATAGATATTAAGCGTGTGAAACTCGCGAAAAACTTAATGATAACGACCTTGAAATGCCTTAGATGTTAGTTTGTGTAGATGCATTTTTAATCATTTGTTTTTTGAGATAATGGAACTTCAGTAGTAGTAAACTAGTTTTATTATATGTAACAGAGGTTTTATTTCACGGTCAGTACCTGAGTACTTTTGTTATCATTTGTTTACGTTGAGTTAAAACATTAATTATTATTTATTTATTTTCACAATATATTTTGCATGCTTTTAAAAATCGTATTACCGTTGAAATTTGTAGGTGGAAGTAAAAATATTTATTTCTAGTCTCTAGTAGGTAGGAATAATGTTTACCAAAAGGTTTAAAAGCAATACCTACGTTTAAAGGTTACCTTTACAATATATTTTTAATTGACTCTTGATTCTTACGGAATATTTTGAGAATTTAAGTGTCGAGTTGGGTATTTAGTGGTTTTATAATGACAACACAAGATTCGGATAAAGGTGTACAAAGCTATAACTGCTCATTTCTATAAAAATCTATAGTATATCTATAGTGTATAGTATAATCCTTATTTCAATCCAACTTTCTAGATAAATATCTAGAAAATATAACATTCATATTGGTGTACTATGAAATTGTCAATGTGACAAAATTCTGGCAACGACTCAGTGTAAAGCAGTGGTTTATCTAATCGCCTTTTAGAATCGATCTCGGTTAATTCAGTGGAATTCTCATCTAAAGTCTTTTCTTTTATTGCTAAAAAGGGTACTTCTTTCACAAATTCGGTCTACAAGACATTTTCCTCGAAAAGTGTTTCATAAAATTTAAAAACAAAGGTAGGTTCCTACCTACTAATTAAAACGATATGATTAGACGATTAAATATGATAATTTAATAAACAGTAACAACTTAGGTACTTTTAGTTCCTACCTACTTAAATCATGATCGTGAGCTTTTCGCAACTTTCTTGTGTCGCCCAAAATATTGATCATAGCATGTGTGCAACTAACTTAAAAAAATAGATAGCTTACATTTTATTATGTTATTTTGTCGTACCTTACTACAAGACCTAAATAAAAAAAAACGACAAAAACTGACCACATAGTTGCGCTCTTAGACAAGTGGCATTTCGACCAGCCGTAACGATGATAGAAATCGCTTAAACGACATTAAATGTATGGAAATGACATTTCGAAATAAGTCACGTGTCACTCGTCACTTCCATACATTTGACCGATTCGATCAGCGCTATCGCTCGTCGAAATGTCACTTATCGAGGGCGGTGTTCCTCTAATCCTTAGTTCCTATATTCAAGAAATGATTCGTTTTGCTTACGGTACGACGGTAGAATTTTCTAAGCAAAATGACGAAAATTCTACTGTCCGCTAGCAAAACCAATCGTTTTTTTTAATATAGGAACCGGTTATAAGCAAGTGACATGTCTACTATCGTTAACGCTGATCGAATCCCTGAAATATATGAAATTGGCATGTTGAAGTCACGTGACTTATCAAAAAGAAATATCCTTTCCATATATTTAAACGATTTTTATCATCGTTAACGCTCAACGGATAACACTTTGACAAAGCTGTAAGGTTGAATTTTGTTGTAACCACAGATTTGATCTCGTGGTCAACTGTACATAACATCTTTTGATTAACACCTGAATAACATCAAACCTATAATTTTAATGATAATAATAGAATTAATGTGCAAATTATGTCATTATATGAAGATGCTGTTTGTTTAACATCTCCATTGTTTTAATATAAATAGGTTTAGCTTACAGTTAGGTACCTATATATTATAGTTTTGGACTAATAGTTTAGACTTCTTCGTGCATAATACAGTACTACTTCTGAATTAACTTTGGTATAATCAAATGAATTGTTCTAATTCGGTTTAGGACCAGATAAAGTTTGATCTGTGATCTCCAGAACTTTCAGCTTCTGTTTTAAGGTAATTCCAATAGAGATAGGGATAGTTTATTATCACAAAAGCGTTAGTTATACTTCGGTTTTGAGGGCTTGAAATACGTTTGTTAGTTTGGTAGGTAGGTATTTTGAATTATAAGAAATTGTTGATAGTATATCCTTAAGGCATAATCTTACTTGTTTAGGTAGCTCTCTAAAGTATTTGATTCGTTGAGTTAAATTACTCGAACTTCCATAAATTTAGATTTATGAATCTTCTAGGTTCGCAAGCCTGGCATGTGGTCCATCCATCAATTTCCAGTTATAAAAGACAATCTAATGGCTCGTAATTTCGAAAAATTGGTCGAAAAACCCTCTGCATCTGAGCTTTCTAGATTTTGGTATTCTGCACCGAACACTCGCACGTGTAAATGTGTAAAAGTCTTTACATAATATGTAACAAAATTAAATTATATACACAAATATTTATATGATCATTGTTGTCGTATTACATAGGTACGACCTAGTTGCAAAGATCCAAAACAGAATGAAGTGTCCTTTAAGAAGGAGCCTTAATACTTAGAAAGTGGTTTTGTTTGAGTTTTGCAATACATAGAAATAATAGTACAGGTTTAATATTATTTAGGTTCTAACTTATTATCTCTACCAAAACGTGCATACTCAAATTAAGTTTTACTAATTCCTAACAAGATATTTCGAAGAAATTGTTCCAAACTGTGGTTAACAGGAAATTTATAAATATAAATCAATGGAAAGATTTTAATTGTAGAAGCAAAATGTAAAACCAAACAAAGTATAAGTATTAAAGTAAATAGGTAAGAGTTTGTTAATGAGGGCAGATTCCAATTAGTATTTAAGGGTCATGAACTAACGGAATTCCGTTGTTGTATTCATGTTTAGGATATAGTTTAGAACGGGCTTATTAATTAAAAATAAATAAGTGTTATTTTCAGAAGACTTTTAAATTAAATTTAACTTATCAAATTTATTTATCACGATAGGTACCTAATAATCAATGGACAAAAAAAAAACTGTCAAGGGCTGTGACCGATTCTTAGGCGTTTGGTTAACTCGTTGACATAGGATTTGATAACAGATTAAGTTGATAAGTCTTTCAGAAGAGGATTAGTGAAATAAGCCCAAGGGTTGTGAAGCGCTGTGTTTCAACCACAATAATTAATAGTACACCTCATCTAAATGAATAGAATTCCCTAAAGACAAACCCTTGTGTCACATTACTTGGTGAGCGAAACGGAAGGGTTGACACATTATAATATATTCATCAAAGCCTAAATAAGACAACAGGTACACAAAAGGACTATGTAAAATATTGTACATAATTTAAAATGATCAATTTAATCTGTTTAAGCGGCAATAGCCTAATGGCCAGGGTGTCCGCCTTGTGATCGAGAGGTCGCAGGTTCGATCCCCACCCATTACACTATTGACGTGAACCCACTCCAGATACAAGCATATTTAGCTTAGTTGGAGGGGTTAACAAGATTGCTAGTAATGTGAATTCCACCCACATTGCTAGTAAACTTTTAAAACAAAAAAAAAAAAAAAAAAATCTGTAGTCAAATCTACTGATCACTACTGATTGGTTGACCTTAAAATCTTATTTAAAGCGTTTTGAATATTGAGTTACAATGTAATAACGATTTCGCACTGAAATTATGTAGATTAGTATTCGATCCCTTAGTTTGCAATGTTTGTATTTTGATGAGATCATCCAACTTTAGATACGCTACGAACGCAAAATGCTGTGAATAAGGGAATAAAAAACCGTGTATTTTTAGTGTGAGAGTTCAAAATTAAACCAGTTTATACCATTTACCATTTTTTTATACATATATGTATAATTTAATCGATTGCGCTAAGTAAGGGTTTGACTAAGTCAACTCATTTGGCTGTTTGTAGTACCCTGATAATTATAATCTAAATGGTGTTTGCTTCGCTTGTTTCCTTCGCTTTAAAATTTTATGTAGGATCCTATATATATAAAAGATTGAACCTTTATCATGTAATTACGTACATATTTTACATAGCAGTTAGGATTAACTAAGGGTGGCCATTACTAGCAAATCCCTATTATAATCGTTTGTTTTAAAAGCCTTTAAAGGTCATTTAAGCCCGTCCCGTTGGTCAACTTTATCAGAAAATTTTGTGCTAGGATTTAAACAAACCATTATTTCTTCTTTATATATTGTTCTTAAACATGATTTTGACTTTTATTTTCAAAAAATTTTAACTTGTTTTGTTTGTTTTTTTTTTTTTTTTTTTTTTTTCACTTTAAAAATTAAACTTGGCAATATTTGTGTGAAGCAAGATAACAAAACATTTCTGCTGGTACTTAACGAGCAAGCAGAATTAATTAGGTCGATAACGTTTATTTTACGAGTTATTTACACTATGTCTCTTCTTGTCTCTGCAGAGGTATAAAAAAATAAAGCAACTGCTTGAGATAGTGAATTTGTGAAAAGCGAACTTAGTAGCAAGCTAATATTATATTATTTACGTTACTTATGTACTGTGCTTATCGGTATTTAAAAATCTATACATGAAGTGTGTGTGTGTGTAAGTAGAAATTGTGCCTAGATATATTTTTTATACTGTTGTTGGCATAACACTAAACAGTTGACGTTCGCAATTATCTATTATGCAACCGCATGTATTTCTATGAGATCTAATCTACATATGTATAAATGTACGTAGTATTTGATGTCTCTATTTGTTTTGTTACAATGTAGGAACTACAATAGTCTGTGGTCCCACGCCCTAGAGTACACGTATTGTTAGTTATTACATCAGGATACGGTTAACTAGATGTATGCTGAGGCAAATTTGGAGGACAGTTTATTTATGACTAGCTTTTTCCCGCAGCTTCGCCCGCGTAGGTGTCGGTTGTCGAAGCAAAAAGTGGACTACGTCCTTTCTTAAGATCGAACTTTACCTCATACCAAGTATCATTAAAATCGGTTCAGCTGTTTAGCCATGAGAGCGTAACAGACAGACATAGTTACATTCGCATTTACAATGTTAGTATGGCTGGTTATTGATGTAAACAAAGAAAAATAACAAAATGATTAGACATGTAATTAAAACATAATATTCTTTTTAGCAATACATTTCAAAAACATTTACAGCATTTAAAAAAAATCAAAATTCGCAGTAAAATAATTCGATTTTCTTTTTCCGGAATTGAATTATCCTTAAAATGTTATTTAACTCCAAAGATACCTAATAAGGCAAATAAAAAAAAGCACTTAATTGTGAAAAATATTTACATATAAGGCACATCATTAGTACATTTCTCAAAGCCATTGTAAACAATCTCTAAGAGTTTATTTAACACCTGCGTGGCATTCCGCACCAGTTTAGGATCCGTCAAGGAAAATGGTCTCTTAATTTGTCCTTTAATGATGAGCTACTTACCTACTTACAGTGTCATTAACACGTTAAATGAAGGCTATGATATATAGATCGTCGATGGTTATTATTAGCCTTTTGAAATTATCATAGACTGTATGATTATGTGAACGGCTTACCAATTAAATTATGATAATGAGACGCAACTGGCAACTGTCTGGTAGTGTTTCGTTACTTTGTAGGTAATGTTATACAGATACAAACAGTTAGAGGAAATAGGTCACCATTACATATTATTTGCAATCGCCTTCGGTGTTCTTGTATTTTATTGTACCTATTACGTGTGTTAGTAAGTCTCCTTCATGTATCCGATCAAAAATAGATGAAGTTATATTGGTGGTCAAGGAATCATCATCATCATCATAAACCGGAAGACGTTCACTGTTGAACAAAGGCCTCTCACATAGAACGCCATAACGAACGGCAACTTGCCGCTTGCATCCACCGTTTGGCCCCGACGCTTAAGATGTAGTCTTTCTACTTGGTGGGAAGCCTACCGGGTTCTTCCGGTTCCTGGTCGCCACTCGAGAACCTTTCTTCAGTGATCACGGAGTAGATGAAGTTAATCATAATATGCAGGTTTGAGCCCAGGCAGACCAATATAACTTTACAAGAATATATTTTAATGGCAGTCTTGGAACAGAATAAGATTTTGAGACTTATTCAATTATTATTTGTGTCCCTACCCTTGCGAAGAACTCACGTAATTATTTCCTTATATATCGTACCTGTATTTTTGCTAATTAATTAAAGAATAAAATCGTTTAATCCGCTTGTATAAAATCGCATCAAGTATAAAACATCTGAAAATCCAAACAAAAAAATGTGCAGTCAGAATCCCTATAAAATGTTACAAAAATAGATTCGCTGACGTATTTCAAGTGAAAAACGTCATGTTTCAGCTTCAAGTAAATCTCCTGTCACTCAGTTAACTTTGTTCGTGCACAGTCGCACACAATAGTGCGACGCAAGTGGGTTTTGTTATCCCTTTGAGAGAGTAATTACATCCTATTTCTGTGAAAACGCATTTCTTGTTTATTTTACGTACCATGGTTAGCCAGCATTGTCAGAAAACTAGTTAATTTCATCATAGTCTGTATTGTACTAAGCTTGATGAACATAAGTATAAATCTGATATAATTCTATTTTTTATTTATGTCTATTATTTAGTTTTTTAGTATTCTTGGTATATTAAAGCATAGTTTATCTTTCTACTGATATTGTGGTACCGTTTTTTTAGTAGCAATAAATGTAAGTATTTTTATTTTATTTATATGTTCATTTTAGCAGCTTCTAATACAAGCAATGCGTGAATTTCAGAAAGGTCGTATTTTATTATTCGACGATAACTCTTAATTTTGTTTCATAAGTATCCCTCGCATAAAGTAGCTATCACACATTTTGTAATCCACGTAACGAGAAATAACAAGCTTCGATGTGGGAAAGCTTGTTATGTAACAATTTAATAAAACCTTTTACAGCGATCGTGGTCACGTACGAACGCGGCTGCGAACACAAAAAGGTGATTATGTTCTAGTTAATGTTAGAAAACACACAATTATGGACAACTTTATGTATCTAAGGTTTGTACGCTCAGTTTGCTACAGATACGATGCTGTTTTGTTTGTTATATGTAGTTATGCTGAATAGATAGACGCATTTATCTCTGGGTTTTCTGCACAGTAAATGTTTATTTTCATTATTATTAAGAAGCCACTTAAATTCTTGCAGTTAGTTATTATGTAGAGATACCGTATAGCCCATAAATGGGTTGCTGTCTGTTAAGATAATAGGTACATCCTAAATACTGAATTCGGCCTATGGATATGTGTTGATACAATAAGCCCACAGAAGAAGACTTAGTGCTGGTTGCTTCAACATACATTGACATGTCTGTTAACGTTAAATATGGCCGCTTGTATTAGAATGTTATACTGACCTAACGCTGACGAAAGAACTTACAAAAACAGACGGTTTAAAAAAAAACAACCCTAAGACAGACGTAGTTTTTTCTTATCAAAACTTCTTTCTTTCCTCTTCATCATAACCAATGGGCCTAATGACCCACCGAAGGCTTCCGATTGGCTCAACGACTTTTATTTCTGCTGGTCAGATCTTTACTGGTTAAGGTTTACGACCAGTATATGTTTTTAATAGAAGGAAAATGAATTCATGATCAAACTGTCAGACATTAACCACAATTATGACTAAAACACAATTAGTATTTTCTAATCTTTATAAATTTTGATAACTTTATTGTGTGATAAGTAGGACTGTCCAATGCTGGGCCACGGGATACGACTACATACGACATAGTAGTTGTATAAGCATACTAACTTAAATTCTTTTTTACTAATACTTTATGGAACGTGCTTTCTGCAAATAAATAAAAAAAAAATACAATCCACATAGCAAACAATAAAAGCACTTGAAAGGCACACATAGCCAACCGTACGTGCGATATTGTCCCATCAGTTGAATTGATTACTCTGAACAGTGGCGCAGTCTATCCACAAAAAGTGATATGCGGCCGTTACTACAAAAAACAGTCCGTTGAGATCAACTTGTATTAATTGCCACAATCAACAGACAACGCGAGCTCAATATTTTTGAATCGTTTGTATGTGTGTTACAATTTGGATCTTTTGCTATTTATACAGGTTTGTTAAAGGTTTTTTTGAAAAGAGATGGTGGGACGAACTGGATACCTTCCTTGGGAATTAGTACGGGATCGCTGGAAAGAATGGAGGGAGGCCTTTGCCCAGCTGTGGGACAATACAGGCTAGATATAATAGTAATAATGATAAAGATTTTCTTATTAAAGCTCTGGTAGTTCAGAAGAAATGCTTCTGAAACTGTCTGCTTTTTTTGTCTTTATTAGAAAATTTTCACATGGAAACAGTAGTGTATGCTGTAGAGCTAAGATAGTTAGCAATAGATACTTAATAAGGTTGACCTTGTGTAGGTTGCCTGTCTAGGGTGTGCCGGGCGAACCTATCGATTAACCTTCGATAAAGGGGCTCTTCTATTTGGTATTCACCATTCTTTCGTCGTCAATGATAAAAGGTACCCACATGAATCCAGCTAGGTAGCGTCTGCAGCTAAATTTACAAAAATGTGGTGTGTCCTCGTAAATCATAGTTGAGTCTTTTATGATCTTAGACAGCAGGAAATCACTATAATTCGTCGTTTGCGAGTGATGAACTTTAATGGTTGATTCAATATTAAGCCTCATAAAAATTGCTGGGCAAACATTTAGTGTGAAACAATTTAACGAATAGATCACACGTTTTTAGACAGAGTTATAAATAAAGGCAACTCGATGTATATTTTTATGTTGTTAGTGTAAATTGATCCGCTTACGAAGAGCCAATCTAGCTGAAAGGCATCCCACACGACGTTTTCCAGTTTATGATACCATTAAAGGACTCGATTAGTCAGCTTAGCCAACCCACAGTTTTATTTGTTTTTATTATAACAACATCTAAAAACATATCTTCTGCCATTTTCCCTTGTCCAATAACTAGAAAAAAAATTGTTTAGGACAAAGTATGACCGGTGTATTTTTTTTGTGAAAGAGTGTTTGTTCTATTTTTTGTAGTACGTGTGCTTTTAGAAGTTCGACTTGGCGGAAGCCCTATCGTGCTCCCAGATAAAGTCTCGTACCTTAATCTTTTGGAGTTTCATATTTGTTGACAACACACGTTTCGTTAACCCAAAGTAAGTAGTTAACGCAATAATGTTATGTAATCAGAGACAACAAAGTTAACGCAAACATCCAAACCCGAGAGAATGTAGAAAAGTGGTTTTCTACATCGGCCCGTCCAAGGATCGAACCCGGGACCTCAGAGCAAGCGACATCTTGGAAACTGGTATGAACGCTACTCGACCACGGAGGTCGTCAATACTATCTATTAATATCTTAAAATCTCGATATACTAACAAAGCTGGCTGATTGCTGAAGTTTACTATCGAACTGAATGAATCTGATAGATTATAATGATGTAATAGGCCTTCTGAAGGCTGGTGTCAATTCTATGTGTTTACAGAGGTTATATTTATTAGTGTTCGACATGCTGATAAATACTATGACAAGTGACAAACAATATATTCCTATCCATTGACGCGTGTAAAATATTATTATGTACAATGTGTTGTTCATTACAGGAAGCGTTTTTTTAAATGAAAATGTGCCTATTTTGCTTGATGATGATTTTGATTTTCTCGAGCTTCTGAAAACGCCAATTAAAAAAAAACAAAAGAATACGATATTTAGGAACTTCTGGAGCTCTTATTCAATATGAGTGGGATAAGTGAAATAACATCCCAGCACAACATTTGAAATCAAGTACCTATCAACTTTATCACTCGGATATTTTAGAAACGGACGCTTTCTTAGAAAACACGTGCGGCTTGCGCAAACAATTGACCCGCGTTAATGCTATATAATGGGTCAGATATGGTTGAGATTGGTACAGAGCCAGAAAAAATTGAATATAAAAAGGATGTATAGTAGTAGATTGCCAAAAGCTGTGAATGAAGGGATTTTTGGACTGGGACAGCGGTCCCAGATTCCGGTAATGATGAAAGCTAAATTATAACTTAACTATCTACAGTCTCGAAGCAAAAACTTCTTGCAATCTGATATTATATAACTGCTATATCAACAGAAGAAAATGCCTTTGATAAACCGATACCACAAACAATTTGCCTCCTTTACATGTTACAGGAGACAAATTATTTCGGCGGATTGTATTTGTGAATGAATTCGAAGGGTATAATTGTGAGGATCATAGGGCGAACCACTAAACAAACTCAATTTAATCCAACCAAACATAAAACAGAGTACCGGCACAGGATATAGGCGATTCCGCGCGTGTCGCAACGCGTAGGGCCGGGTGTTGTATCGAATTAGGTTCAATTAAACTAGCACGCGAACTCTTCGTAATCTCTATTATAGTGGCCTAAAATGTCGCTCCCAAAGATAAATAAAAAATAGAAAATTAGCGGCTAAAGAAACAAATTCCATTTCCCTCGCTGACTCTGACTTTGAGTTAAGCGTTTTGCTTCTTATCTGTAACAAGATGTGACCTGATTTTTTCATCTATGTAATACGTAATATGGATATATTATATATACGGATATGTAATCATGTCAAGATTTAGGTCAAACGAATCTTCTGTATAAAAGGTTTTGGTTCGGTGTAATTTTTTGAGGTATGTACTACGGTTACCGATTTGATTTTGAAAATACATACAAAAGCAATCCCTGCAAAGTGTTCTAAAATAAAATGCGAACTTAAGCAACATTTTAGCAGCATCTCCTACGTCACCTCGTGGGAAGAAACCCGTTGTTCCAACAAATCTAATGATGCGCATAAACTGCTCAATCCCGCCGCTTATATTGTGTGTAAATTGTTTTCTTAATCTACCATACATCTATAGTCTATGCATAGACATATATTATTTTGTATGTCTTCTATTGCTTATTAATATTCTCTTGTGGTATTAAAGGTGATTTTGTTTTTTTTTGCTTCGGAGATGCTACTTATCCTTATATTACCTTAGAATAGACATTTATAAGCTTTCGTCGATAAGACGAGCGGTCAAGGTTCCAGTGACATCAGAAATGCCACTGAAGACTCTGATCGATCGATCTCTGACTATTTTAAACTCTGGCCAATCTTAGGAGTATGCTGTTAAATAGATTAAGTATTGGTTTAAAAGTAAACAATAACAATAATAAATCATGCTTAGTAGATTTTATATCCGAATAATCTACGAACCGCTTCCCATTTATACCTACCTAACGATAAAAATGTATATTTGTAGAGAGGTAAAAATGTACTTTAATCCTGCGTTGCGACCTTAAAACTAATTAAGTGGAGATCTATCATTAACACGCTTTTTTATATTCATTTAATAATTGATTTCACCATTGTCCAGATTCTGCGAAATCTAGCCCAGTGTTGGCGGCCTACTTGTAAAAAAAACGCAATATCAGTAACTGGAAAGTACGTACTATGCTTACCTTGCAAATAATCTGACCCAATGTATAGAAATCAATATAAATTGGCGGTCTAAATATAACCACGTAGATATAAAGTGTCGCAAATCAGACAATGAACGTGTCTTTCGTCATAAATAATCAACATTTTCTCTTAAATAATTTGTTTTTTATGCCACTTAAATAGTAGGGCAGTCACGTTTGTAAGATTGTGTAAATATGTTAAAGTAACAAGTCTATGTACAAGGAGATATTGACTACTGGGTGATAGATAAAAATATATCTACAGAATATAACCATAAGGTACATTATATAACAATATCGAAATTGGTAAATGATTATTTATTTTAACAATTTTCTGTTGATGCAAAATAAATTTAAATATAGTTTTCATTTAATATCTAACTGTCTCGACAGTCGTTGTCCTGTCAATATTCGACATTTATGATTCGTTAATGCAAACCTTGTCCTGACAATTACAAACACAAAAAAAAACATCTAAATCAGTCGAGCCGTTCTAAAGTGATGCTTTGTCGTACATGTGGCAATTTCTTTTCATTATTATAGATAGGTATAATAAATTATTAAAACCTCTAATCTTTTAAAACTTTGCAAGTGTCGTCACTCAAGCGTATACTCAAAGGAGAATTCCATTCAACATTCATTTAACTAATGACGCTATAATTATACTCGTTATTAATTACAAAGGCATTCCACTAGTCTGCTAATAGATTTCGTTGGTTAAATGCGTATGGAAAGCGTGTAAGTACTATTAACGTCAACCGCAAGCTCACACTACAGGGAACTCCACAACAATAAACTTAATGACTGTATGCCGCATTACACTTGTTTATAAATATGTGTGTTACGGCAAAAGCTTGAACGACGGTAAATTGTGGGATATTAAATTAAAACATAAGTTTTACGAAATGTCCTCAATGATTGTAAAACATGTTCTTTTTCTTCTTATTGATATGATGACTAAATTTAGGTTTTGTCTTAGAGACATTTATGTAAAAATAATAAGGCTTTAGTACTATCACGAAAATTGACAAGCATATGAAACTAATGGTGAAACCAGAAATTCATAGAAGAATGAACTTCTTCTGTCCAGCCTTACTACCAAACTATGTTAGGGTCGGCTTCCAGTCTTACCGGATTCAGCTGAATACCGTATTTTACATAGAGCCTACTGCCTATCTGACCTCCACAGCCTATTTTACTGGATAATACAGTAGCCCAAGGTAAGAACTGGACTGACATTGCCACACTGCCATACCAATAATGACTGGTTGTCAGAATTGTAATGACTCAACGACTACCAAAGATCAATGTATGACAGTCGGGACGAAGACACGTAGGGGTCTCGGTATGTTTACAAATGGTCACCTATCCATGGACCAACCGCTGCGCGCGCGACTAAACATTTCTTATTGGTTAAACCGTACGGTTTACACTTAGCCAGGAGCCCCTCGAAGAATGATATAACGGTAAAATGGGGTGAATATAAATTCTAAAGTAAATCTGTTTTTCTGTCTTTATTTCTGTCCGTTTGTTTCGCTTTCACGGCTTAACCACAAAACGGATTTGAATGAAACTTCGTCTATGATAAGCTGAGATCCCAAAAAGGACATTCGCTACTTTTTGCACCGATAACCGACACCCATCCGTCGGAGCCGCGGGCAACCACTAGTAAAGCTATAAAATATCACAATATTCGGAATTTTAAGAGGAGACGCGATAAATTATCGGATATACGCCTAAGTGACACGTAACGGCAATTCAATCAGCCACTTCTGACAGCAAGCCTTGATAGATCACCCTTTGTGTGGCAAACAGTTTATTGTTGGTACAGTAATGCACATGCAACAAGATTTGTGTTATCAATGTACTGATGTGTTAGTTTCTTGGTGTATTTCGAGAGGAGTGCAGGAATTTGTCTGCTCGCCTGACATCCTGCCTCCATATTCTTAATCGGGTTGTAAGTGAAAATAAATTATAATGTCGGTCTGTGCCTATTTTTATGCTTTTATTCTCATTGTAGCTTCAGCCCTTACAATGGCACTAACATGGTTGTTAAACTGTATTAGACTTTACCAAACTGTCCGATAAACCAAAGATAATTGGCCTAGGATGGGATACATCTAACCTAAGGTGTAGCTGTGGTATCACTCTCCAAAGAATGGAACACCTATTATCTTGGCCCCCCCTTACACATGCACGCTGATGATTTAATGATAACTACTAATAATGCAGTTCTCGTAGCAAAATTCTGGGTCGCCACAATATAGATTGCCATCGAAACGCTAAGAAGAACTGTCCGATGGTTAGGTTATACGTGCCTTCCGAAGTAAGGAACTACTTAGTACAACCCCCTGGTCATTTATCTCAGACTAACCTTAACTATAATGTTCAAGCTTGCGATCGTTTACCAATCAGTGGTTATAACTGGCTATAGGCGCCTCGCAATCCTTAAATAACAACGACCAATTTATTATCAAGACTACTTTTGCATTATGGTCTCTCGGCACGGTCAGTTCTCAACAGTATTTATTTATAGGATTGTTGGGACCCTGGCTTAGAAAGGTGTTTTAGTAACCTAATTTGATTTGATTTGGTATTCAATGCTTTCAAAATCACTGACTAAAAGTTAATTCTACGTCGTCATAACCTTAATGTTTTCTTTGTTTTACTTATGTCACACGTTCATAATACATTTGAGTTATTGCTAGTTAACAAGAGCCTAGTTGTAGCAGTTTTATTATGCTATTCAAAGTTACTACTATGTCTGCAGCTTGATTTGTTGCAACGAAAACCGCAAAGTTATAAATGAGTATAATAACCAGTCGTATTTCCACGCGAGGAACTACATCAGTTATCTAACTAAATTTATATCCTCATATCCGCATATATATAACGAAGTGTTAATGATTTCACTTGTTTATTAAAAGTATAATTTCTTTATTTATTCAGAAAATAAATTAGACTTTAACGGCATTGCGTGCGTGCGTGTCGCCTAGAAATTATACTTTAATATCTTGACCGCAAATAACAATAGAATCGTTATATTTACTTAAAAATAAATAAGTTTTTCTTATCTCTACTAATTATATTTCCGTTTGTAATTATCACTAGGGCTATTTATAGCATGTTAATGTCAACAACAATTTCAAAGGTCACACAACGTTGCTAAAGACGAGGGCTCAATTTAAGCCCTTGGGGAGGCCCCATAAGTATGTAGTTGTATTTGTAGATAAACTTATTCACTGTTGATTTCAATATTCACATTTTACTTTATTTAGTAAAATGTGAATATTGATTAAATATTATTATAATTCCAACAATATTTTCCAATCCAAATCTTTAGCATGATTTGTATAACTTAAGTAATTTTAAGATTACTTCATGACGTTATTGCTTTTTCGTAAAACAAATTAATTTACTCTTAAAAAAACAAAAACATAAATAATTGTTTAAGTGATCGGACTTGCTTCAAATTCATAGCTAAAATATTATAGTCAGAGTGTATTTCTTTTAGGTTATAATGTCATTTATCTTCGCGTTTTGCTATGCTACTAATTCTTTAGCATAAAGCGTGGTATATTATAGCATCGCTCATTAAAAAGCTTAACGTGCTACGAAAATTTAAAGGGAAAACGATCAAAATAAATATAGTTTCTTTAACTCACTATCTTGATATCTGTTTCGGTGCAGTTAGTTTTTTTAATGTTATGTATAGAATTAATTAACATTGGGCCATAGCCTCCTTAGTTCATCCTTGCTAAAGGTCATAAGATGGCTGCCACGTACTGCCCCTGTACGGAATACTAAACATGCCTTTAGGAAAATGTATATTTAATAAACAAATGATTAATCAATGAGTAGCCTCGCTAACGAACCTTTTCACTCCTTGACTATCCTCATAGACATCTTCCGCCTTGGGGAAGGCGGAGGAGGCTCTTATTTACCGGCTTAAATTACCGGGATGATTCAATGATGATGAAGACAAAAAGGGAACATAGTAGTAAAAACCTTGTAAAACGTGTAGAAATGGAATTATTTTAGTCTGCATTCCCAAAGTCGATATACATAGTATTTAAAAAGGTACATTTTTTATCATTAAGCTGCGTTTAAACGACGACTCTGATGTCAAGACAAATATGGATGGGACATCAGTTTCTTGACTGTTCATACTACGACTTTTTCTTTAACTTGATAGTGTCTGTGTGTTGTAATAAATGTCACTCACTCGGGTGTGTGTGTGTGTTGGAAACGAGGGTAGATGACTGGGTATTATAAAGCGAATGATAGTTATGTTCAGGAGTGGAGACGATTACGTCATGCTTTTGCAGGAAATGCACAAAATTTAGACGTCATGCGACATTTCAAATCTATGTAATTTAAGTAAAATAAGAAAAAATACGTATGTAATACTTTTTTGAAATATATCTGGCGGATATTTAAAAAATAGCCGTCTCCCCCATTCAACAGGATTCCAACCTAAGCGTTTAGTTACGGCGGTAATCGTGTAGGTAATTTGGTTTACTGTTGACTGCGATCGTCAACATGGCAATAATCCAACTGGACGTTTCCATTGTGCATTGCTAAGTGCTACTAGGAGCATTGTATTGTCTGTGACGCTGTATTTAACTTAGTTATAGTTCAATGTCAAGTATGCAAATCTAAACACTTGCAATCAACAATATGCTAAAGGTTGGCTTTTGTAAATATCATAGCGTTCCGCCATTCGTAATAAGGCTAAATTTTGTTTCCTAGTTGCAACAAAAATTTATGTTTTTTTTTTGTGTTCAAGTGTTAAGTAAATCTGATCGTGTTCAGCAACTTTTATTGCTGACTTTACATTTATGATTTTCAACGGCAAATGTTTACCAACGATTCTTGTAAGACAAATCAATATTAGATATTAGGAGAGTTTAAGCACGACAGAATTTAATCCTTCTTTGTAATTAAGGGTTGGTGACTGGGTTTGAAATGTCCAAATCTAATTAGTCCGTCAGTAAGATACCTAATAAAAAATTATAGTCATATGTTCTTTTTTTTCAAATACATATTTTGAAACTCTATTGGCCTTAGGTACTATTAAAAATCTTTTTCCACGGCGATTAGCAACTGCTTAACAGAATCATTTTTTTATACGTATAGTATTTGTTTTAGAATCTATTAATCCGTTGCTAAACCCCGTCGCGAGTTTGTTAATAAGTAGTTAAAGCGAATCAAAGTTTAAGAGCGGAGGCAAATTACATAATTGTGAAATTAAAAAAAATACTTGTTTAATATTTTTATTTTAAAATTGTTGTCTACCCTATTATGTTACTACCTCGATATTAGATGTTTCTTGTTTATACACCAATACATAAATACAGAGATCTCTCTATGTAGGGGATGAAAACAAGATTTATTATTTACGCCTGTAAACTAAGATGCAACACGGTATTATCTCAAGGGTGCCACGGTCAAAGGGTATATATTATTAATTAAACTAGCTGACCCAGCAAACGTCGTTTTGCCAGGGCCACCCTTACCTAAGACCTATTCTCAGACCTTCAAAATAAATATACCTACACAAAAATATCATAAAAATCGGTCAAGCCGTTTTGGAGGAGTTCGATAACAAACACAGTGACACAAGATTTTTATTTATATTAGAAGACGATAGATATGAAATGTGACAGCGATATTATGTGCTCTGCACTATTGTTATCATGCAGCAAAAACTCTGTCTATTGTTACTGGCACGTGTTAAGGACGTAGGTAGTTGTTTACCGGCTAGCTGCCATTTTCGCTGGCATTACTATGAGCGTGCCAGTGTCACCTACAATAGCGCACCGCCATTATTGCACAACATGAATAATAATAGTTATTCCATAATGGGCGCGGATAACGCTATTTCAAAATTAGAATCCAAAGTTTTCTCAAGGAGATCAGTTAATTAAAGTAGTTAATTTTTCGGTACTAAAAAAACTATCTTATAAATAATTTATAATTGTAATTAGGTACTTTATCACGTAAACAATAATAGCAACAAAACAATGTTTTTTTCCTGTCTATTTAATACAGCGCCATCTACAATATTGTGTGTGAAGTATATTGTTTAGCTATTCGACGCTAGATGTCACTTGTAAGACTATTGTGGAATTAAAATTATATATGATATTTTTATTATGAGACATATTGTGCTAAAAAAAGTAATTACCTTTATTCTTTTGTGTTACTTATTTTCTCAATAACTGAAGAGTCTATATCTGGAAAACTTTAAAATTGGCAATCTTAATGTAAACTTGAATCAATAGATGGCGCTTCACATAATAACAGGCTACTTAAATATGCGTTCGTGTTCGTGTACGTTAAAATCCCCAAAATAGACATACGAATATATATGTTATATAAATGTACATCTATAAAAACAACACAGGATGTAACTGAAATAAACATTTTCTAAAACGATTAAAAACATGTTTCGCTTAAAAAACATAGCTTTTTTTTTAATAGATTTACGCAGTTAGCCTGAGCGCAGGCTTTGACTGCTTCACCGGACTTCAGTAAAAAAAAAACAGCTAATAGGTTCCTACCTACTAGATATCTAATAACTGATCGTCCTAAATAGTAAAATAAAAATGTTGTCCTCATGTTTAATTAAACGCCCAACAATTAATACAAATCATCAAATGACATTGTCTTTAATTAACAGAAGAAACGTAATTAACTTATTTACGGTATTTATTTAAGGTTTTACACGATGAGTCGATAAGTCAATGAACTGTTAAGTTCAACGACCTTCACAGCCTGGACCTTTGCAATGCTATAAAATTAAAATGTATTCCAATGCAAAAAGTTTATTTTTACTTTTTGTTTATCGATGCTCCTGCAACGAGTATTCTGCTAGTCTCTCTCTGTAAGTCTGGCATTTTGTGAATGCAGTTTGATTACGAAATGCCAAAGACTAAAACAAAACGTTTTTTTATTATACATTTTTATTTATTTTATACCTATTAGAGAAATTCATTAAACTGTTTCAGTCCGTGAACAATAGAGACACAATTTTCAGACGCTTTAAATTAAAATTTACGTTAAAAAAGAAAAAACAAAAAATACATTTCTAATGTGTTTATTAAATAACTTATTTCTAAAAAACTTATCGTTATTTTCCCATAACTTAGTCACTTAAGCTCGCGTGCTACCCTACCTACTATTAATAGGTACTTTATACATATTCATTGACTGCTGTAGACACTTCAAGAAGTGCTGGGCGAGGCGTGTATTTATAGAAAATAAAGAATCTAGCAAAAAATGTATAGTGCCACTATTCAATTGGCTGAATGGTTATGGTACGGCCAGAAGAATTTTCATAATTGGCTCTAAAGTATTTCAAATGCCTGTTTTTATGTTCAAGCTCTATCACGAAGATGGGTAGATATAATGAATTAACTGGTAATTACGTACTATATTTTTGCCACTAGCCGTAATTATTAATATTAAATTACACTGTAGGTAGTATATTCGTTTAGGTACCAACACTGATAACAATTTAGATATAATAAAATATCTTTTTATCATTACACCTACAATTTTCCCTTTATTTTTCATTCGATTGTTTCCTGTGTTATTAAATTGCATGTTTACCAAGTAAGTATTTTTATAAGGCTCTGAGAGCAAGACTTTCTGGCGAGTGCTGACACAGAATTTCTATTATCCAGTGCACTTTGGCTGAAACGAACGAACGCATGCGGCATGATATATATATTATACTAGCTGTCCCCCGCGACTTTGTTCGCGTGTTTTAGTTTCAACGGATTTTCATTTTTGCAACATTTTTCATTTATGCTCCGCTCCTATTGGTCGTAACGTGATGTTATATAGCCTATAGCCTTCCTCAATAAACGGACTATCCAACACAATAAGAATTTTTCAATTCGAAACAGTAAATCCTGAGATTAGCGCGTTCAAACAAACAAACAAACAAACAAACTCTTCAGCTTTATAATATTAGTATAGATACATACTTACAAATATAACAATATATTATAATACAAAATTTATAGGTATATACCGATGAAAATAAAATGTGCTATCCTTACTAATATTATAAGTGCGAAAGTAACTTTGTCTGTATGTCGCGCTTTCACGCCAGAACTACAGAACTGATTTAAATGAAATTTGATACACTGGTAGTCTAAAGCCTGAGAAAGGACATAGGCTACTGCTTGCCGCGATAACCGACATCCACGTGGGCCCAGCCGCGGGAAACAGCTAGTAAATAATAAATCAGTTAAAGTTTAAAAGGATATCAGAATAGGTCGTGTTGGTGTCTCCCCGGATTGAAAATCACGACACGTCTGGAGTAGATAATATGTACCTAATTAGTAGGTAACCTTTGTATTTTATTACTTTAATTAGACTCATCGTAAATATTAGACATAATATAAATAAGTAAAAATAGTTATATATATATCTTCTCTACATATAGATAGATAGTTAATGTTCAATCAGTAAACACAATATGCAGGTACGTACAATTGCTATGTATTTAAGTATGTATCCTATATACCTTTCCTTATGCCGTACATAAATATGTAAGGTACCTATATAAAATATGAAACTATATTACAATCATATTGTATAAGAGTTTATGTCACTAAGCTCAATTAAATTCAGTTTAATTACTGCTTTGTCATCATAGCGTCAGTTTCTAACTATATGGTTCTTCTACTATATGATACAAAACGTGAAAAAGTTAGAAAAAAAAATTGGTTTAATGACTTAAATTTGTTTGTTTTGTTGTTTTAGCTATTTTTATAATAGCGTACGCGTATAGGCATTATACACATTTCATTTAAATATTTTTAACGAATTCTACTATCACTTACTTTTCTACAGCCAAATAATTCAGTTTTCAATTCAACATTAATCCTATTCAAGTATCGGAAAACACGCCAGAAATATTAAAAATAAATCGCAATCTAATGCGTACCTACTACTATTAAGATTGTAGGTAGTTAGTTTTTGTTATTTTAAAACAGTTCAACAGATTTATTTCAATACCAATTGGTCTAAAAAACCATCCAACCAATCCATAATCCCATACTCAGGTTGAAAATGTACCTTTACCTGTATTTTTATTACTTTTTGTTTAAAATAAAATAATAATATAACACATATTTATCATTTGCTATGGCTTATTTGTGTAAAATAAAAAAAAGGATATTTCGTTGTAATAAAAATGGAATAATTTATGAGGAAATAATAATCAAGAAACATAGTCTTTATACGGTTTTCCAAGAATTGACCACATAATAATAATGAAATAGTCATAAACTTCTTACAGCCACTATACAAGTACCTACATACTTCAGTTATGTATTCGACAGAACATTACTTGTAAAACTTGGACACTCTCAGCTTCATAAAGATTATAAGGTTGATTTTCCTATGTCAACGAAAGATGAAAATTTAATATCAATACTTTTCATCTTTCATTCACGTACAAAAGTATTTTACTCACAGAGGCCATAGGTAACAATATTCCTTTTTGATTTACATGCACTTTGAAGTAGTACTGTCGTACTGGCTGTACCAAACGTTCCACCCAAAAGTTCCTCACAAAAAGCAACTTGGGACGAGTTGCAGAATGAAAATATTATTTATTTTGATTTTCTGCTAGTCGTCCTAAATGGGCCGTAGGCATATAGGACGAGTTTATGAATCTTTCTAGTAGTTTTGTTTTCTTACATAAAGCATTACACTGCCTTATCCTTTGAGAGCGATGATTTTAAAAACAATATGGCTTCTCTAAATTTAAACAACTCTTTTTGCCTTTTAATTCTTGAACTCACTTTCTCAAAATGATTGTGTAATGTAAATGTATTAAACTATGTTTTTATTTAATTTAAAAGTGACGTATACGAAAAATAAAATGATTACATAATGAGCATGTTATTGGAGTATGTATATTATACAATTTGAAGTCGAGAAATAAATTTCATAAAAAAATATCAGATTTGATGTCCGCATAACAGTTTATACCGACTTGTGTTCATAGGCGTGAAACATTCACACATTTATCTTCACATGTAATTATTTAACTAATTGCTACAACTGTTGTGTGACAAGCCTGTGTTACGTGTGCATGTGTGTGTCTCATTCATAATGTTACGTTTGTGTGGGTGGCAATTACTTGATTCCGTGTTGTCGTCATTATGGTTTCTGTTTGTTATTCTTTTAGAGTTCCTTAGAAAATGGGTTGGAATTAGAATATGCGTTTCGTATATTTTATACATATGGTTATTGATTTACTTATCCCTTGAAATTTCTTATAAAACATGATGTTTGGAATTTAATTAGAAAATCTAAAAACGAGTCTCTTGTAATAAATTGTATTTATAAAATTCTAAATACTAGGAGATAGACAGAAATGGGTACTCTTTTTATTTGCATAAAGTAAACCATTTTTATGTTTACGGGGTGAAAATCTAATGACTTCAACCCACGCCAAAGGCACGACGTGAAGATATTAGGTCGGACTTGCACCGACTGAAAACACCGTTTTTTTTTTTTTTTTTTTTTTGTTTGGGCGGGGGAATCCTCATGGACACCCGCTCACTCGGGGGAACGAACGGGTAGTGTCAGACTCTTACTGACTAAACCTGAACCGCCGTGCTACGTCATCCGCGTTTCGTGTTGGTGCGTGGTAATGCATTGCAATTCGTCACGCACCGACTGAAAACACCCTGGTCCCGTCCTTGTCTTTGCCGGGTTCGCTAAAGCATAATCTACTTAAAGTAGACCCTATTTTTTAGTGATGGTGAAGAGATCCATTTAGATAATTTTATAGACGAGTACTACTAGTATACATCTTGTTCTGGTCCTGTAGACAGTTGCAAATTATAATGTGCCTGTAATGCGTGGGAATCATTGTGTATGCAATCTGTACGCGGGAGATATGTGCGCTCATTAATGACGCATTTAATTAGCAATTTTAAAAGACTGTTGTCCTAAAATGGAATACTATTTATATTTGAATTTGAAAAGAAACGCTATTTTTTTATTTTGTACAATGCACTCAATCATAATGTTTAAGTAATGTTGATGTTATTCCTAAATTCTCTCTGTCGAGATCAGTTAGAAATGTGCCTAAGTATGACTAATCATTTTGACCACAATAAATTAAACATTCTTAGAGGCCAGAGCTCACCATATCATGATATATGCATGTGTATGTATAATAGTCGTAAACATTTCTAGTATTCAAGCTATAAAATTAATATATCGTGCTACTGTAGGTACTGTATTCCATAATATGACTCAACACAGGTTAGTTCAAAGTAGGGACATTGGGATTTCCCAGAAAAATAATGCGCTCGCATATTTCTAAAGCTGGCTTCTCACAGGGCGCGATATCATGGATAACCCCGCATGGCAGATGACCACTACAGCCACGTACCGCGCAGAGTGTCGAGATTAAAACCTAATTTTAACTAACTTAGGGTATACTTACTTCGCATCGCGGTACAATAGATCGGAGAAGACGCGTCTGCGCTATCGCGGACAAGCATCTTCGCAAGGTGGGTGCGGGGTGATCCGCGATATCGTGCACCGTGAGAATCCGGCTTAACATGATTATGCAACGTTTCAACGAACGCATTTTAAACTTAACGTAATCATTTTCCGTTTCCATAATTAACTTTATGCAAATTATTTCATTATAAAAGTCATAAAGATATTGTTCCGAGATTTCCTCTGGATATAGTGATGGTTTATCTTTGTAGAAGAAACATAAAAAGAAAACCTTGAAATAGGTACTCTTCGGTAATAGGTATATGCTGTATTTACTTACAGTACCCTATTTATTTTTACTTAAGTTGCGAAGAGGACTTAATACAAATTTTAGATGTTAGTTAGTTAAGATTGTTGGGCTTTGTCAGCTGACGCGCCAGTGGCGCTAACTGGTGAGCACCATAACGGTGGTTCTCATTTTGGCGCTCCAGGGAAATTAGTTTGTATTAACGTATTTACGAATAATATCGGTTATTCGAGGGTATATAATGTCTTTGTTAAGGATCACTTTCCGGATAAAATATTATAAATCGAGAACATAGCAATTTTGGTGACATGCCCTGTGTTAAGACTCAAATCATCAAGATTAATTTATACAAATTTTAAACCATCCAATATAATAGGAGATTCTACATTCAACAGTAGACATATAAAGGAATTATTTTAAAGGAGGCTACTGGTAAATATAATTTTTAAATTGAACCAAAATATACTGCACCTCCATTCACTTGCTCCATACACCGCGTCCAAGTCCCCTGAAAAGAGTAAACGACAACCAAACTCCTAAGAACCCCAGTAGCTTCCCAGTAGCGTAGATAATATGTTACTATCACCGCAGTTATTGTTTATATTGCGTCTAAGTTTAAGGTAATCCTTTTAAACAGTCAACACTGCATCAACGATTGTATAACAACCCCCACTTGCACGGTAACCGCGCGCGCGACCTATCGTTTCCCCACTTTAGTGCCGTGCGTTTTGTCCACAAAACTGGACGTGTTAATATGTTATGTTCATGAGTGTACCGTTATGAGGTTTTAAAGGATACCTGTGAGTAATTTTTTAATTTGGTTAAAAAAAACACCTAAATCTCTTTTGTTGTGTTTGGTACTGGCGCGTACACATTACTTTTTCAGTATTTGGTTTAATGATGGTAGATTATCGGGTTATATTATTATTATCTATTTTTTTCAACTGCTTTCAATTGTTTTTAAAATTTCTTATAAAAATAATGTAACATTGTGAAGGAGATGTTAAGAGTTTAAAATGTAAAGTTGATCAGCTGTTCACACATCTACCCACACTTGCTCGGTGACATTAGCCGCTTCCAATGGCAACGGGATGCGTAAAATTGTTGTATCACGAATTAATGAACTGGTATGCGGTCGCGACAGGTTTGAAACAAGGAAAATCCTTAAATGCTAAATCTTTCAAAAGAACAAAACGGTTACATTTCAAAAAACGTACTACGGTTATTATTAACATGCTAAATGCTGCTAATTTTTGTTATTAATGTTATATTGACCTTTATTTGTAAGTAGGCTATGTTTTTAATTGTCTAGAATAGAAGTCTGTTGCTCACAATGGCATCTTTGTAACATTTTAAGGCATGCGCGTGTCGATGCCGTTCGGCAGTCTGAATACTTTAATAATTGTTAGAACAACTGTAATTAAGCAATGTACTATATTTATATTTTACTTTCGAGTACAAAAATACACGTTGCCATTGACCTCCAAATACTTTACTAATTTAGATGGAGCTCCACAAATATTGACTACCTACCTAAAACTTAACGCTCCAACGACCAAAATAAAATTTCTAGTTTTTAAAAAGTCAAAGACTTGAAGGTTTATCTTGCGACCAGTTCTTCTCAAGTACGGTCAACCACGTGACAATGGAAACAATGAATTACGAAATTCGACCTTAAAGCCTTGAAATAAAGTCGCTGTGAATTATAAAGTGTAACTGTCATTTGTTAGTGAGTTTACTGTACTAGCTAATATTAATGAGTCATAAGGGAGGATCGAGCCAAACAGGTTGCTCTCTTGAACGATAGGTCAACAACCTGTTGTTACGTTGCCAGTAAAAATATTAATATCTAAGAAGGACTCTATCAATTTAAAGAAATTTTGGTTTTACACATTGTTTTCAGTCAAGTGAAAGTGTATAGGAGAAACTAAAGTATGACTTATTTGACTTAATTTTATACGTCAGTCGTTTTCATATAGCTTTGTTAACAAGAATTTCATAATTACATTACATAAAAACGTAAATCTTACCTAGATATTCTCATTAAGCTATAATAATTAACTAAACTGAAAGAAAAATATTTATTTGTTGCCTAACCTTAAAGAGAAAGTAACTCTGTCTGTCTGTCTGTCTGTCTGTCTGTCTGTCTGTCTGTCTGTCTGTCGCGCTATCACACCAAAACTACAAAACCGATTTAAATGAAATTTGGTACACAGATAGTCTAGAGCCTGAGAATTTTGCCGCGATAACCGACATCCACGCGGGCGGAGCCGCGGGAAATGGATAGAAGTTTTATAAGTGAATGTAATAAAAAATATTTCCTAAAAAGTTAATGCGTGAGTTCGGAAAAACGCGAGGAAATTAAGGGTGTCCAGTTTTACATTTATTACATAACATTTTTGTTGTTTCATAACAATAAAATTAAATTTATTGCATTAAAATTACGGCACTGTCAAGTTGAGTCATGTTATTCCCATCACACACGCATCAAACACAGCGCTGAATACAATATCGAAGTGTCATAAATTATATGACATTTGACATGGTTTTGATGTTGGAATTAACTTGACACCATGCTCGACCCTGAAATTTTAGAGAATAGCACCCCAATGCTTCCGTGTAATGATTTACTCCCGAGACACACTTTATAAATAGATTTTATGCAGAAGACATTTTTTTATCTCTATTTGAACATACGGAACATGAAAAAACTGTCTGTTTTTGCAGCATAATCAGCTTATCAAAATTTTAAAGACTTATTCTAACGTGACATTATAATTAAAAATGTCACGTAATATAAATTATATTTTGTCTTTCATTATAGCGTTTCAAGAAGTGATTGTTTTGTGGTATTTTTATTAATAAAAAGCGTCGTAGACAAATATTTTATAACGTGTGATTATATTAGTTAATGGTTTCCGCGCTGAGATCGCTATTAAATGAATTGTACCTATTAGTCTGTACCACCATAATTATTATGATTAGTTTATTCCTGTTTCGACTTTAACGTAACATTAATTTATATCTACAGATCTTATGCAATATGATCATATTAATATGTAGTCACATTCACATTGAGATACTTTCTTTTTTAAACATAATCTTTTAGGTACCGACTTACCTACTTAAATAGTCCAAGCGATCCTTGAGATCGATCAAATGGCGTGTTTTACATTGGGAATAAATACTATAAGTGATATATCTATTTATATATGTGTGATATCCGTATTCAATCGTATATGCGCTGACTTTCATTGATTCAGGGCCAATAAATTCTAAATAAAACACTATTTTCCATAAATTCGACTTTAAAAATGTTACTAAGAAGGTGAATGAAACGTCAATTCCTAAGACTTGGAAACTAACCTAGACTTAGAAAATGTTTAAACTATTTTAGGCAATAAATTAAAGATTTATAAGAAGTTGGTTGAGACGCTTTTCTAGTCTAAACGTCAATTTCTATGATCTAGAAAGTAACCTAGACGTAGAATATGTTTTACCTGTTTTAAGCAATAAAAAAAAAACACTACTAATAAAAAAACGCCAAAAAGCAACCCTTGGTTTCTCATCATATTGTTGTTTTTCTTTATAATTATCATTGTACTGCAATAGTAATATAGGTACCCAATTTAAATAAATATTACATGAAAATTATTTATTGATTTATAATTATTCGGTCATGTAGGAATGATAATCAAGAGAGTGTCGGTATTTATTTCGTGGCCGGTTACAGATGTACCGTTATCCTGTAATAACCGTTATCGGGTCTGTGTTTTGCCAAAAATTAAAAAGGACGATAAGGAAATAAAACGAATTTTATGTGAAACACACAGAAAAATATAGAACCGCCTCCTTTTGAAATAAATAAATGTATTATATATAATAAATAAATATATGATGTTGCCCATCACATGTTTTGCTCTGAACCCAAAGTAAGAAGCTAAAGCGATTGTATTATGAAATCAGAGACAACGAACTTACAAACACTCAGACATAAGACAATATAGAAAAGTGTTTTTACATTGACCCGTTCGGGGCTCGAACCCGGGACCTCAGCTGGCGACAAAATGCAAACCGTAATATAAATAAATATAATATAAATAAATGTGGTCAACATCACATACATTGCTCTGAACCCAAAGTAAGTAGCTAAAGCACTTGAGTCATAAACACCCAGACCCGAGAAATTGTAGAAAAGGGGTTTTCTACATTGACTCGGCCGGGGATCGAACCCGGGACCTCAGAGCTAGCGACACCTTGAAAACCGGTGTGTCCGCCACTCGACCACGGAGGTCGTCGAATCATTATCGCCTAGGTAATGGTACTTTTTGATTTCTCGCTACTTTTTGATAGCTGCCTGCAGTTCTCCTCACTCTGAATCCAGGATTTTCTATCTTAAGTTTTTTACATCCATCTGGGAAATAGATCAATGTCATTTCATCATAGTCGTGTTTTTTGGTACTTAAAAATAATTGCATCTTAAAGCAATTTTAGCTGTTTCAATTGCTATGTACCGTTGTCAACTAGCTTTGTATAATATATGTAAACTGTGATGAGTCAACGGTAAACCGCGCGAACGTGCTTACTGGTGGACTGTTGAGAATAAAAGTGCTTTGACTTATTTGTTGAAGGTTTTTATTTGTGTTTACATAGTTGAACATTAATTTTACATATTTTTACTTTTGTATTTTAATTAATCTTATCTATTTTATAACATTTAAATGTAATGCTAATTAGTGTAGTTTCGCATTTATTGTATTGAAACACAGAATATTATGTACCTACATATGAAAAGGACTTAAACACAAAAAAAAAACGGGTTACGTGTACTCATTAAGAGTACATGTAACCCGATTTTATAGTTACTACGATTCAAAGTTATCCGTATTTTTTACACCTTCATTAATTTCTTATTTTCTCTAACAAACACAAAAGGACATTCAAATTTACGCGAAACTTGATGACGTTCTGTTTTAATTTCTATTTACGTAACATACATTCATTTTCTTCGTTAACCATGTTTACATAGGTGTAATCAAACCAGACTCATAAATGACTCAGTATAGCGTGTGTATAAACGACATGTGTCACCCTATTTACTGTCATGCCATTTATTAGTGATCACTGCAAATTATTAGCAATTCAAACCATTAAACAGACATTTTTAATTATGAAGCTGATACAAGACATGTTTGAAAAATTTGGTCTCGTTTTCCTAAACAATCATTGTCTACTTATAATATTTTCGTTTCACACCGTGATGTTTTATGTTTTTGGTCTAAATGTCAAACGCGTGTCAAATAACTGTTGTCATCTTATTCACTTTCATTGAATAAAATTTTCAGAACAACGATTTAAGAATTTATATATTAAATTTTAATTTCCTAATTACAGTATAACCAATATAATATTTCGCTATGTGAAACAAGCTCATATTATTTGCAAAAATAATTTTGTTGGCGACTGTACAGACAGTGACAGCTTGCAAGCTGTCTTGTCACGATTTCAC
This sequence comes from Diachrysia chrysitis, assembly GCA_932294365.1. Lineage (NCBI taxonomy): Eukaryota > Metazoa > Arthropoda > Insecta > Lepidoptera > Noctuidae > Diachrysia > Diachrysia chrysitis. The sequence goes on from OW028647.1 coordinate 6,860,042, forward strand.
GACATTGTGAATAAGTTATGTCAAAGATTATAAATAAAGACGTTTAAAAAGGTAGAAAATCAATGTACAAACATTGAGAATAAAATAGCACATGGATTAATGTGTAAAACCTTGACATTTAAATTTGAAAACTGGCTAGATTACGTCACTCAATAATTATAATATTATTTTGCTTCAAAATGTTTAAGAAAGTAGATGATATAGGTATTAAAAATAGTTTTTAAACACTTCTGCCAGTGGCAGTACGGTCGGTGACAGCCAAGCTTGCAAGCTGTCTTGTAGCACACAAGTAAGTATGAGTCAAAGAATGGTAATGCAGACGGGGAACTAGGTGGTTTGGGCAATTTGAATAAAAATAAATACTGTCGTATATAATACTGTCGTATTTAATACTTATAAGTATTGATTCTCTCAAATAGGTTTTTTAACTATTGACAGGAATTCATTGTTACACGCATGTAAAACAAAATTTAAAAAATACTGAAACTATTTTTGTTCGTAAACTGATTATAATTTGTTGTAAAATAACTAAATTTTATTGTTGTACGAAATAATAATTACTTCTACTTATGTTCTTTCTGATAGTTCAACCCAAATATAATCGATTTAATTTGCTCTAAAACATAGGAAATAAATCAGCAAACGACAGCCGTAACTGTAAGTAAAATCACATCTCCAATCAATGACACTCAATAAAATCTATGGCCGAATCCGATACCCTTTATCGTATTGCGCATGTGTGGGTGGATAGCGAGGCTGCGCAAGCGCCGAGCTCAGTCATCGGCCGGTCAGACGCCGCGACTGGCCGTTCCTTTTTCAAATTCGCCAACCACAAACGTTAATTCAAAATTAATTTCAACCGAAACGCGGATTTTTAAATGTCGGCTCTTTAGATTAATTTGGAAAATTAAAGAAGGTACGTTATTGTGTAATTTTAAACTTATATTTAGTTAGTAGAAATTGATTTTATTATAAACTTATTGGTTTTTTTATATTAGCTACGCTTTGTTGATATTCGTTCATTATTTTACGATTTTAATTTTAATAAAGTTAATAGTCATGCTTATTATTAGTTATACTGTAATTGTACATGCGTACCATATAACGTTTACACAGCAATTAAGAAATATTCGATAATCAATTCAATTATAAAATTGTAGGGCCATAATAAAATTATAGAAACAAAAAATAATTATAGTAGATTTTCATCGGTTTATATGGAAATATTTATGTTTTAATATATTATTACTTCTGTAATTTTGAAACGAAGTTTGAAATGTAAGTAATTATTACTACCTACTTAGTTCTATTCAGGATATGGTAGGTATATATTATTTAAACTAGATTTACAAGCGAAATTATTTTACTATTGCATATACATATTTTTATAACCACTGTTCTTAAATAATACCGACGTAGAAAATACATTTAAATTCAAAGGTTAATTTATGTTAATTTATGAGTCGAATAAATAGATATTTAACGCACTTTCAATCACCTATTTTATTAGTCATCTCATTTTGGGTAAAACACATATTTTTTTCCTCGTATTTATTATTCTACATTCAAGTATTTTCAAGGCAAGGTTTAGATATTGAGCAAATTATAGAAATTTGTTTATTTTTGTAAAAAGTAAGATGTAATATATTTTTAAACAAAGAAACATAAATGATTTATATAGTGAAGTAGGTAAGAGATTTTCTAAATTATTTATAAATAATTTTTCATAATATTGTTTGTGTACAAATACCAATAAGAATTCTAATAGAATTCGGACAAATTGGACATTGAGTTTTACAACTATTCTATATTAGCATCTAATATTTTATTTGGTATAAAAAAAGACGTAAAGGAATATAATAACTAAGTATGTATCCTTTTTGTTTTACAATATTTGTCCTTAATTCTATTGTTTTTTCAAAAAACACCACCGTTATCCGAACTATAAGGGTAGAATGATCTATTAAAAAATACCCACCTCTTTTAATAGATCGCGATCGATGTAGACGCGGCTATTTTTGCATTACCTAGGTCATCGAAGCAGGTTCTGAGACGAGTTCTAGAGTTTCACGCTGGAGGCATTGAATTGGATTCCTTTTATTCAGTTTTTATCTATTTGCTATATAGCCCATGAATCGCATCGTATATATTAAACAGACCCACGTCAGAAAAAATCTAGATATAAAATTTTGCGCTTTAATCAACGCTCGATAGATTTATGCGAGGAAACGTTTTTTTTTTAAATTTTGACAGTTGTTCCATACAAAATCTGTTAGACGTCAATTTAAGTACGCATATCAAAAATGTCTGGAGTTGGAAAAATCCGCTATAAACCTACTGGTTCTAGTACTATATTTAGTTTTAAAATCAATTGCAATTTTATTGATAACCTTATAATATGGACCCAAGTCATATATAACTTTAATAATTTCATGTCATATAAATTTTGTACTACCCAAAACTATCGGTATATATATAATGTAGGTAGTTTAGATATCACCTAAACAAACAATATTTTTTCGAATCAAATACCAAACATACCTACTGATTAATTGTACATCTGCCATAAAATAACAGATGTCTGTTTACAAAATTTATGTATTTAAAAGTCGCAATTACATAGGTATCGCGTATTAGATATCTAATAACACGTGGATTATATTAGTAGTTCTGTGATCACAATATTATACAATTGAATCTAAAGAGGCTTTATGTATCAGTTCCTAATCTGTGTCAATTCTTCGATTACTTAATATTAAGAAATTAGGTGTTAGAGTCTAGGGTTATTAAGCGTTACTTAATTATGGCTTTGCTTGTTTGTTACGATATCACGACTAAACTTCAGAACCGATTTAGATAGATTTAGGCTAAGGTTGGGTCCTAAGAAAGAACATAGGCTAATTTTTGCCGCAATAAACAACACCACGAGGAGGGAGCTGCGGCCAACAGCTAGTTGTAAAATAAATTAATGAGTATATTTTGTGGAATATTAGAAAGCTTGATAAAACACAGATCATTTATTGTTTTTGGTCGTTAGGACTCTTGGAAGACTTGAAGTTAAATAAGTTATGATTCTGGAAGATAATCATTAATTAGTGTTATGACTATATGTCTGCTACCTGCTATTGAATGCTCTTATTCATAACTTAGATAGACATAATACAAGTGATTAAGATACTTTATAAGAGTTAATCTTCACAGTGCTTACGTTATTAGATTTTCAAAATGCATCTTTTTTTTGTAATAATCATAAATTATTATCGTATGTAAAACCACATTAGGAAGGATAAAGTCGTATGATTCTGGAAGATAATCATTAATTAGTGTTATGACTATATGTCTGCTACCTGCTATTGAATGCTCTTATTCATAACTTAGATAGACATAATACAAGTGATTAAGATACTTTATAAGAGTTAATCTTCACAGTGCTTACGTTATTAGATTTTCAAAATGCATCTTTTTTTTGTAATAATCATAAATTATTATCGTATGTAAAACCACATTAGGAAGGATAAAGTCGTATGTCTATAAATTATAGATAGATAGATTATTTTGCTCGTCTAGATTAAGTTTATTTTTAAACGAATTTAATCCTTGTATCGCGTGGGTTTTTATTTTTACAAACATTCAAATCATTTTACAATTCATTAGTTAAATAATACTTTGTAATTGTTCAATCGTATAATCAATGCAAAAATCTTGCAGTTTGCTGATCCGATCTAAGGACGTTGCCTTCGCATCTTAATTCATTCCGTTAGCTTTTTATTTAGAAATTATGCAAGATATGGCGCTGTGTCAGCGACCCTGATTTGATACCAGTTTTAAAATCCCGTACCGAAGGGACTAATGTATACTATAGAATGAGGAATTTATTCATTCATTTATTTTATTCGAAGAGCATAATAATACAGATTTACTGAATAGTATTGTTAAACATGCAGGCTTTGACGAAATTTTCTGTACTGTATTGGCTTTATGTCAGATATAAAATATACTACACCTCTGTTAGTACAAACACATCTATACATAGTATAAAACAAAGCTCCCGCTCTTTTACGTTTCGATCTTTTAAACTACGCAACCGACTTTAAGGCAGTTTTCAGCAATAGATAGTAATTCGAGGGGAAGGTTGATAACACATATATGTATAATACCGCACCCTGATGCAGACTGTTTACGTTGCTCGCACAGATTATGTAGTGGTAGATGGCGGACGCATTACTGCAATATAAAGCGGATCGGCTTTTGTAATCAAACCTCATGTGAATATAAATGGAACATAACTTTGTGTTATACCTACTCTTGCTGTTGCTTTCGAGAACCCTTAATACTGTTGAATGCAGTCATTAAGTATGAAGTATTTCTATTGATTCTGAGCGCTCGCGAATTGGTGACGGCACCAAATGCCACCTCAAATTATACAGAGGCTGTTCCGCAATTGATGTAGGATTCAACAAATCACACGAATTTTATGTAAACCGAATGATAAACGCTCAGTTCCGAAGACAATGCTGGTTTAAAGATGACATAGTCCTTGACTGTTGCGGTCCGTCGCACATCACTGGCTTGGCATGGTGAAGCGGACGGTCAGATTGTATGTACGGAGGGTAAAGAACATAGGTACACAGGGTCAAATATTGATGAAGGTCGCAATAAACTGTATTTTTTTTAATATTTGTATTAACATAAAATAAATCAAAAACATCCACCACTTTAGGGAAAATAAAAAGCGTTCTTCTCCTCTCGTCTCTCGTCGTCGGCTGCATGGTCGCCTGTATAACAGTGGTAACAATTATTTGGAAAATCAACCTTACATCTTCAGAAATAAAGGTTTTTTCAATGTCAAAGAGTTGCGTTATATGTGGTCGATTGTACATAATTCGCAACATCTTTATGTATGGGAATTTCCTGCGGTTTTTGTGGGTTAAGTGGCCTGTTGTCGTTTAGGTGTTGAAGAATTACTGATGAATGCAAGCTGCAAGTATGTAATACTGTTGTAATTCTTAACATCTCGCACATGATTGTTTAAATTACTTTCACTGTTTATCAATACTTTGACGTAATTTATAAAAATTGTGTAAATATTATTATATCATCGTACTGACTTAAAGCAAAGCTGTTTTCAGATACGAGAAAGATTTAGAATACACGAGAGATTGATTTTTGGTCAATTACTCGTGTATTCTAGATGTATCCAAGGAAAATCAAGTAGCTACAAAAAATCTTTAGCGTTAAGGCGTTGATGTCGGCACTGAAGTAAAACCAATTATTTTAATTTCAATGACATATGGAAGATCGAAGATCGATAGTAATTTTTGTCTTACAGACCATGCAGAGAGATGTAAAAAAAGTTTAGATCCTGCTGCCTGCATAGCAGGATCTAAACTTTTTACACAGAAAGTTTAGAGTTTGTCTGCGTGCGTAGACTTTTCTTGTACTGTAGCTTCCAGTCTCTTTGATAAAAATAATAAGTCAGTATACACCGACTTCTTATATCATCATATAAGAAGATCATATAGGTATGTAAAATTCACAATCACAAAAATAATTTGTGTGATGATTCTGTCTTTAAAAAACTTTCCGTTTTGATTTATAGTGATGAACCTCAGGTTCCTTAGTCGAATTAAATGATAGTAATAAAATGTGACCACTTTAAAAAAAGATTTAAATAGTTTTAATAGATAGCTCTATTAAAAAAAATGTTATACTGTTAAGTGTTTTGACAGTTTGTTGAATGTCAGATTTTTTGCGAACATTTTGTCTGTTATTTATACATGTAGTTTTATTATTAGTTTAAGGCGTGTGACAAGTTAAATATTTTAATTTACTCTCCACAATTGTAAAGATTATAGACGAACATTTTTGGTTAGTTTGAATACATTTACCGGAAATTTAAACACATTGTGATACTACTTTGTATGGCTTTATCAATATTATTGACTTTCCTTTAGAATATTATTAGTATTTGTTAGAAGTATTTTCGTTGGACGATAGGTATGTAATACGAGTATATGGCACTAATTAAATACTTTTTAGCATAACACTATGTAGGTGGCTAAAATTTACGTTGACAAAACAATTTTATTGCGAAACATAATTATATTTACTTTATACAAAAGTTATTGTTTATTTTTTTCATAATATACTTCTACATCACCCATATGTATCAATATTTCGATTATATATCTATCAGGTAATGAACCGTTGTTATATTTATTTTGTATCGTCAACAAAACCGATTTTACCGATAACTTTGAATTTGTGCTAAAAATTTGTTTGACGTAAACTATACATGAACATTTTATGAACTGCGCCTGCGTTGTAAACGTTCAAGTTACACACTCGTCACTTGCAGACCAGACGTCCACGTTAGATGTAGGTAGGTATATGGTACTATTGCGGAACGGTATTCGACATTATACCTGATTAGTAACGGTTAAAAACGTTATTTGACTTACGGCACTCAAGGACGTCACACGAAAATAAACAAGATCCGACTGAACTGTACAACAAAATTTTATTGCTCTCGAGAAATAATATTTTTTTTTGACGTAGACCATTATATCCAGTAAAATTGTTTTTTTTTTGCTTACTACTGAAAACATTTTAGACTATTTGTGGTAGTGAATCTGAGTGCGTTATTTCTCTTCTTTTATCTAGGTTTTACATCAATTATTATCTCTATTATTTTCTCTATTTCAAATATCTCTTTTTTTCCTTTTTCAGACCATGCTTAAAATCGGCGGCGGAGCCTTGCTGGTGGCGGCCATAGTCGCGGTGTTCGTGGTTGCCACGCAGGGCCGCGACCCCGACTTGGAAGCGCTAGAACATGAGGGCAACGAATACATCTTCCAACTGGACAAGGCCATGGGAAAGAGGAGGAACACTGTCAGTCTCTCCGAGTGGGCCTACACTTCAAATATAACGAAAGAAAATGAGGATAAATGGGTAAGGTTTGATTTTCAACTCAATAATTCAAAGAGAAGATTCAGAAACTGAGTTAAATTCCTCTTTATCCTAACCTGTATAGTCTTGTTGAGTCTTGTGAGTGAAGCATCTGGGAGTGACCGCAAACTGCATTTTTCTTCCCACTACTAATCATCTCAGAATTTACTTATTTCCTTTTTTACATCATCTTTCATTCAATCCATCCATCTTCTTTATGTTTTCCTGGTATGTTTTTTTATTTTCTTTGTTGTATTCACTGTCATGTTGATAATTAGTTTAGTTATAAGACAACTAGGAAAGCTCAAGAGTGTCATAGAATATTAATCTGAAAAATTAAGACCTGAAATCAAGACGAAAGCTAAAGAGAAAGTTACATCGCCTGAAGAGAACGTGATTGAAGATCACGTGATCAAAAAACAATCAGCATTTCAAGTTATAAAAATATAATTGTTCTCTGACACACAATGTGAACAAAATTCAATTTCGCAGTTATGTTTTTAATGTAACTTTGATTGCACACTGCACGTCAATGGTTACATGAGCGTTAATAAGCAAAATGATTCGATTTAGGAAACGATGTTTTTTGATATCGATATCAAGCAAAATGACACGCGTGAAAATTATGAATAAAAGCTTATACAGTTACTTTAAAGTCATATGACTGTTACATAACACATGAATTTCTTACACCTAATGAGTAAAATGTAATTTGTCTATAAATTATTACAGTTTTTTGCACTCTTCTTTATTTATTTACTATATTCTGTACTAGTATTTTGACAGCTTTTTCCAAGATGAATTTTGAAATTATATTCAATGCTGAGTTATTCTATAGGGCAAACATTTGGTATAACTTTTTCAGTTCTTAGATATTGATGTTATGCAAGCTAGAAGAATATTTACAGTAGGAGGAATAACTTTATGTTTAACGCAAAAGCGTAAGTATATCGACACTAATTTAGTAATTTATTTGTCAATTTTCAGATTCAAGTCCGCCTAGAATTAGCTCAGGAAGAGAAACGCGCTTGGGAGGAGACAAAAATGTATAGGTGGCAAGATTTCCAAGACTTCACTCTACGAAGAATGTTTAAGAAGTACAGTCAACTCGGAGTATCGGCGTTACCTGATGATAAGTACAAATTGCTGATGCGTTCAGTCTCTGGAATGGAGTCTAATTACGCAACAGCAAAAATCTGCTCCTACAAGGACCCAACTAAATGCGACCTAGCTTTGGAACCCGGTAAGCATTTGAACAACTACTACAAAAATTTAAAAATAATTATGTAACAATCCAAAATATTTTAAGATTAATACAAAAATGATCCTGGACTTTCCTCGTCTTTAAATTTGAAAATACTCATTAATTAACATTAACAGGTTTTATTATCGATTTATAAATATATAACTTTTCCTAAATATATTCCAATAAACGTATTTTCTCCCTCGTTTATTCCTCGACTTTCGCTAACGTAAAATCCAATAGTAAATTTTACTGATGTCTTTTTCAGATATCACGGAATTATTTGCAAAGACACAAGATCCTGAAGAGTTGAAGCATCTATGGGTTGAATGGCACAAGGCAGCAGGTGCGAAGGCACGTCCCAACTTTACCGAATATGTTAATTTATATAACGAGGCTGCTAAACTAAACGGTAAGTTTTGGTTATTATTACATTATGAACAAATGGGTAACCAAAATAATAAAAAAAATGTCCAATATATAAATCTAACCGTCAACAAATTAAACAATTTATTTTATAATTGTATATTATGTTAATTTTACATATTAAAAGAAACAAGGCCATGTATAGAATAAAAAATATCACAATAAAAAGAAATAATATCACAATACTGCTGTCCAATTTAGATTTCAAAGACGTTGCTGAATGGTGGCAATCTGAATACGAAGTGGACGACTTTGAACAGCAGTTGGCCAAGCTTTGGGAGGACGTGAAGCCGCTGTACCAGCAGTTGCACGCTTATGTCAGGAAAAGGCTAAGAGACAAGTATGGAGACCACATCGTATCTGCCCGTGGACCAATTCCAGCACATTTGTTAGGTAAGCACATATTTTCAAACAAATATCCCTTAAATTTGAAATTTTAAAATAAACACATAAAAATCACAACTTATATTATTTGACAACACATTTTCAGGCAACATGTGGGCCCAAACCTGGAGCAATATAGAATCCTTTACTCGTCCGTACCCTGACAAAAAGGAAATCGATATCACTCAAGCCATGAAAGACCGGAACTTTACTGCTATTAAGATGTTCCAAATGTCAGACGAATTCTTTAGGTCATTAAACTTGACGGCAATGCCAGAAAAGTTCTGGAAAAACTCAATTATTGAGAAACCAACTGATAGAGAGATTGTTTGCCATGCTTCAGCTTGGGACTTCTATGACGGAGAAGATTTCAGGTAATTGTAATTAATTAATAAATATTGAATAATAGTTACCGTCTCATCCTAATCTTGATCAACTAAATTAACAATTTTTATTCATGTTACTGGAGACTAGTTCATATGACATAGATTTAGCACTATCAGCTTATCTTATCTCATAACTTTGATTTAGATTTTTTTTTTAACATCAATTTCCTACAATAACACTGGCTGCATTTTGTGGGTTTTCTAAAATACAAATCCAACATAATCAGAATAATTGTTTGATAATTTCATAATTATAATTTGACGAATGACCTACGCAGGGGAAGGACAGTCAACAATAATTTATTTATGTAAATTTTCTATAATATAAGTTTTTAGAGTGTCGCTCATTTGCGTTCAACAAAAATGCTAAGCGATACTCAAAAGGCGCAAGTTCTATAACTTAAAATTCGAAATTATAATTTAACTTATCTGGCTTAATTTTGAAGGATCAAACAGTGCACCACAATAGATAAAGAGTACTTTGAGACTACTCATCATGAAATGGGACATATACAATACTTCCTTCAATATAGTCATCAACCATTCATATTCCGGGATGGAGCTAACCCAGGTAAATAATATATATTTGTTATACCAGGATCAAAATGTGTACATCGGTGAACAAAGAACATTTTAGAACAGTACATCATGAAATGGGCCATGTTCAATATTATTTGCAGTATAAACACCTACCGTTCCTGTTTCGGGAGGGTGCTAATCCAGGTATTTGTGAATTTGGGAACAGAATTCGCTTTATCATCACATGGATCTGGACTCTTCTAATTTCTTCTTTATGTGACATATGGTGTACCTGATATTTTTGCGAGCAAATCACAATACCATTAATAATAACATTGTCGTTGCGACGCTGCAAATATTTTATGTATTTCTTCTCTTCCCTTTCTTTTATTTCATCGAAATTAATATTATCTTTACAAACGTCATAAATCACACTATTTTGTAGAAACGAATAACAATATCTTCCAAACTTATTAAAATAACAGGCTACTAGCTTACTATCCTTTGTCAATCTTACTAGGAATAATTATATATCCATCGCCAATAAGCAATTCAATGTGTATCTTATATCTTTAACCAAAGTGAAAATCTTATTCCTTGTCATATTTTTAGGTTTCCACGAAGCGGTAGGAGATACGATTGCTCTGTCAGTATCGTCCCCAAAACATTTGCGTCGAGTTGGTCTGAGTACGGGTGACGCAGAAGATGAACAGACAGAAATTAATCAGCTTTACAAAATGGTGATCACCTTGTATTTGCTTTTATATTTTTCCAAATCGTTGATTTAAGTGGCAACTTAAAAAAAACGGGAGATATCATCAAAATCTCTTATTTATTTTGCCATTTAGATGCTATAAAGTTTCCACATAACCTACCATAGTGCCACATAAATACAAATAGGCAAAAAAATACAAACTGTCCATGATGTTAACCTGTAATAAAATGTAAATGTTCTGTTACTTATTGGTTTTAAATATAACTAAGTAGACTTCTGCACGATCTCTTATTTTATCTGTACCTAATATATCTTCCGAGTTTCATAAACCTATTTGTATATTTTCAGGGTATCGACAAGATTGTGTTCCTTCCATTCGCGTATACCCTCGATATGTTCCGTTATGGAGTCTTCCGTGGTACTACACCCCCTGAGGACTACAACTGTCACTATTGGAGGCTCAGGGAGATGTTGCAAGGTGTCGAACCACCTGTTAACAGGACTGAAGAAGACTTTGATGCCGCTGCTAAGTACCACGTATCAGCCAATGTTGAATATGCCAGGTGAGGATAACAAATTTCACACACTTTCTTAGTCTATTTTTTCTTTGAATGGGTTTAATATTTATTTCCTTTATTTTAAGAGCTCAGTTATTGTCGCGGGAGCAATTGCTACAGTTCTCTGTCCCCCTACTATCTTTGTTAAAGCTGGATCAAGAAAGACATAGCAATATCCCTTTTTTACAACAGATCAATGATTGCTACTACATTCCAGTTTAAGGTTCTAGTGAAACTATCAGGTACCATCAATAAAATTATTTATAATATCCCTCTTTGTTATTTCAGGTACTACGTGTCGTTTATAATCCAGTTCCAATTCCATCGCGCGTTATGTCAACTCGCCGGTGAATACGTACCGGAGGATCTGAATAAGAAGCTGGTAGACTGTGACATTTACCAGAGCATCGCTGCTGGAAACGCTCTGTCGTAAGTATTTCCTAATTCTATTATAGGCTAAGCATACTTAATTAAACTAAGTCATTTGAATTACCACAGAGATCTTTGTTCAATCTTCTGTGGAAAATTGAAAAAATAAATAGGTTTTAGTGGGTTCTGCACTATTTCTGTACTAGTTACCCTAGGAATTATTTATTTGTTTTAATAATTTGTTCACATCTTTTAAAAGGGATGAGGACCTATCGTGCTCAATATAGCTGTCTTGATAAACAATGATTTACGAGGATAAAATAATTTTATATAAAATTATCCCATTTCCGTCGTAAATGTTTTTAAATGATTATTTACAGTAACATGCTTAAAATGGGTTCTTCAAAACCGTGGCCGGACGCGATGGAGGCTCTTACCGGCCAACGACAAATGAAGGCTGATGGTCTACTGGAGTACTTCAGACCACTGCACGAGTGGTTGACGGCAGAGAACCAGCGCACCGGCGAATACATTGGATGGGAGCCTAGTAAATCACGTAAGTATTTTGATAGATAACATTGTTTAAATAATTTTAATCATAATTAATTTATTAATTGAGATCTGCGCAATATGTATTATTCCTTTACTTGTCAATTTTTGACAATTATTTAAAGTCTCCTTATATTTTTATTATATTATTATTCTTGTATTATAATAAATTAAATGGAATGCCCGTTTAGCGGCCCCTATTGGTTATAAACAGAATTATGCAAACTGCAAGAGTAAGTTACTTAAATATGAGGTTTCATCATGCTGAAGAGGACTTTTGGGGACATTGGTTACATCATTTTTTCTAGTATAATTAGAAGTATTTAAACATAATTGTTTTACAGAATACTGCACAGCTGAGCAACGAGCGGCGTTGAGCGCGAAACAAGTGAAGAAGCCAGATCCAAAAGAACCGGCGGAGTCGTGACGCGATGAGTACTTACAACACTTAGTCTAATTTATAGCAGACAAGCAACACAGTATTCATAATAAACGTTTTTTATAAGGAATTATTCGGGTTTCATTTGAATTTTCTTTAAAATAACCTCGACCCCTCCCTCTGTCAACGATAATAGTAGAATACGTATATTTAGCATAGAACTGTTAGGATGGATGCAAGAACTGGCCTTGCATTTATTTAGTCAACAAGTATTAAATTACAACAATTTTCTGGACTTCACAAGGAGGCTGTGAATCCTGAATTTGTTCCGAAATTCCTTCTCAGGGTAGCCAATTAGGAAATTTCAACTCTAGCAAGCTCAACATATGACATGTAGGTGATGATATTATCCTAGTTACAGAATCAATTATTACATATTTCATTTCATCTAAAATTGAGCAATACCCAAAAAAGTAATGATGTAGACGTAGCCCTGGTTTCCAAAAAACTGTGTAGTTTAATCTATTTGGCCCTACTTTATTAATTTAATATAATTTATGTATACACACTAAATTATAAGAGACAACATAATAAAACAGGATTTACAAAGGTACTGCTTATTTCTAAAGAAATCTCTACCAGCAGACCCGCAATAGGAGAAGTAGTAGATAATGATAGCCAACAGTGTGCAACTTATTAATAAGCTAAACAAAAGAATAACAAGCACTTGACTAGATATTGTCGGCTCAGTTGGTTTTTCTAAACCGGTACCAAAGTATTAGAAGAAATCATGTTTAAATCCCAAAGTTTATCAGGTGACATAATATATTTTTTCTAATCGATGTAGATAACTGCTTATAAAGTATTACTTGCCTCACTTGTAATAAGCATTTCGAAAACAGTTTAAAAGGAGGAGTACGTTGCATAGAGCATTTGATTTCAATTCCAGTCAATAAATTATCGGTTATTTTGCAAGCGATGTTACATTGATGATGTTTTTTGTTTTAAGATATAATGTATGTGTATTTGTGGAGACGACAAGAGTGCTAGACGTCTGTTCCATGATAAAAGGGATCAAGATTAGATTTTTTCAATGGTTTGATATACTCTAAAGACTGAGTTCAAAGCCCATTAGCTGATAAAAGCAAATATGACATGGGATATGTTTTATCTTCAACGATCACAAACATCTGGCTTAGAGAGCAAAGTAAGGTCACAGATGCCATTAAGCTAATCAAGTTTGAAATGGCAGTGGGCAGGACACATAATTTCGCAAACATGGTTCGTGGTGCAAAGCCGTCCTTGAATGTAGGCTTTGATATGAAAACAGACCTAGAGATAGACCACAAATGCGATGAAAAGAAGATATCAAGTAAATTTCAGAAACGAATTGGTTGGAAGTAGCGCAAGACCGGGTTAATGCGTTAGACCTATTGTTAGCTGCTTCTCTATGAATGGAATGGAATTTTTAGTTAGATTATTATTTATTATATTATTTACCAACGACGACAAGTTTTACTTGTTATAATTTAATTTGTTTAACTGTGTCGTAGTTTAAGTAGATCTATAAGTTGATCTGATATTAGTTTTATTTCTCATTTTTATTATTTCAAACCTTCTTGTCCCTAGCCTTTTCCCAAGCTATGTTGGGTTCGGTTTCCTATCTTACCGGATTCAGCTGAATACCTTATTTTACATGGAGTAACTGCCTATCTGACCGTCACAACCCATTATTCTGGGTAACATAGTATCTCAAGTAAGACCGGTTGTCAGAGTTGTAATGACTTAACGACTGCCAAAGATAAACGTATGACAGTCGGGACCAACGATTTAAAGTGCTTGCCGAGGCACGGAAGGGTCTCGATATGTTTTCAAATGGTCACCCATCCACGGACCAACCGAGGCGAGCGCGGCTTAACCTTTATTATTGGTCAAAGCGTATGGCTTACACTTAGCCACGAGCCGCTCTATTCAGTGTTATGTTTTCAAACCATCATTTGAATAATTGTTATTATAGCTCATATAGGTATTTATTTTTCTTGTTTTCTTAATATAACAATTGGTAACAAAAAAATAACTTTACATAAAAGATAACCGGTGTCACAGACAGACGCTGTCCATAACTCGGGTGTTCGATTACCAAGTCAATTTTATCATTTAAGAAGCGTATAAGATAAAACCGTATCGCATTCATAGTCAAGTGGTAGTTGTGTATCAGATCGCTGACAGAATCAACCGGTGAGTACACAAAAATCATTTTAATATAAAAAAATATGGACCATTACATTATCTTGACTTTATAGCCTGAAACCTTTATGAACCTGGAATTTCAAGTCAGTATTTTTAATCATTACGACAATAATGAAGTTTATAAAAAAGTTGACTTTTGTGTATTAACTAGCTGACCCGGCAAACTTCGTACCGCCTAACAGTCGATTTTTTAACTTTTTATTATTATTTTTCTCCGTAAGAACCATCCTCGTGCTTCAAGGAATATTCTGAAAAAAGAAATAGCAAAATCGGTTCAGCTGTTTTCGAGATTTGTGCTTAGCAACACATTCAGCCATTCATTTTTATATTATAGATATTCATGTCACCGAATTTGTATGCCTTCTAAAAGCAGAACATAACAAGTAATATGAAGAGTATGCTTTCATATAACATTAAATCAAGTAACTTCTTTTATAAAAGATAAATGAGGCTATCTTTAGCTCTTTAACTAAAACAATTGCGGGTAAGACAAATATTTAAATAATTATAATTTGGTTCATATATATAAATTGTTCAATTCAGTTTAATTAATGTAATGCCCAGTTTCTGAGGTTTTTTTTATATTATTGTGTCTACCAATACTTTATTTTATGCATTTTTATTATTACGTATTAAAATGGCAATTAAATTAATTAAAATGATGTAAGTTCTAGGTTCAAAACTAAAAAAAAATCACAGTAACCGTTGTTAATGTCACTTTTATTGGCACATAGTTTCTAGGTGCGCTTACACGGACAACTGAAATTTGGCAATACTGAGCATTTTCTATACAATTTTCGTATTACCGTACATTGTTAGGTGTTGCCGGGACATAATTTTTAACCACCAATCTTGGGACAACTCACACACGGCCATATGATCCCAAACTAGGCAGAGCCTGTATTATTTGAACCAGACAACTGATAACCATTCTTATATATTTCTAAATACATACATATTATAGATAAATTACACCCAGACACAGAACAAATGATTATGCTCATCACACAAATATTTGTCCTGGGTGGGAATCGAACCCACGACCTCCGGTCTTGCAGTCAGGGTCATTAACCACTAGGACTTGACCAACAGGCCAGTAAAATCGCGCAATTAATTGCCCATGTAAGCGCACTGTTAATAGTAATAGTATATTTCGTTTGTAATATAAGGCTTAAATTTTGTGCTACAGAAAGAATGGGACAAATGGAAACATTTACTGATTGCATAAGTATTATAGTTGTGAGCAAAACTATTCTTTTTTAGAAGTGTTATTGTAAGATGCCTACTGTTTATTTAGTACTTAAATCTAATTTTAGATTGACAAAGTGTCAGTAAAGCCATTGTAGAAAACTTAGAAAGAAATATGTTATTTTCCTTGTTCTGTTTCTATTATGGAAAAGTGAGATCACAATTTACACAACTGTATAATTGCATTGAGTGTCATCCGAGATGACCGTAATGTTAACCAGCTGCCCATTGTACTGTTGTTTATTTGAAAAAGGACTCTCTCAACTATGTATTAAGTCACATATTACATGAACCTTTAAAATATTTTGATCAGTGATTTTTGTTGTTATTTGTTTGGAGAGGTTTTGCTATGAATTCAGAAGAAAAGAAGCGATGCTTTGTAAGTAATTATTTTGTATTTTGCGCGCTATTAATTTTTTTTGTTTTAAGATCTTCTAGATTATGCCAATACTTAGATGTTTTAATTTAAAAATACTTGAATTCATGTCAAAATTGAGTAATTTGTATCCGATTGTATATAACAGCGCAATTATTACGTCACAAACTAAATAATATAACTTCTGTTAGATAAGTATGTACTATTATTTAAACATAAAATATAATTTATTTTACTAGTAGTATTGTACATCACTACAAAAATACACAATGCTACTTGACTGAGAGTATTTTTAACGCTTGTTAATACTTTTCAAGATACTAGAGGCTTTATGAGTTAAAGTGGCAATAAAATATATTTTTATTTATTTGATGCCAAGAATAATGAAATTGAGGTGAAAATGTAGCTAGTATTTCATACTATGGCATATGAAAATATATATAGTTTCGTATTTAATAAATACAGTTTGATAATTGTAAAGCTGAACTTTCATAATTGTAACGTTGATGCACCTTGCCCCCATTAAAGTTCAGATAACTATATAAAATCATGGTAAGATTGCGTGTTTGTATGTTTGTTGTCTCTTCACGCGAAAACAACTTAGCGGATTTTAATTAAACTTGTAACACAAATGTTTTTGGACTGGATTAAAGGATACTATTCAGCGTAGTTATGTTTCCTGTGTACATATACTTTCTTCTTTTAAAATAAATAAAACATGTAGCTTTTTAAAATATATAGTATTTAAATATAAACGGATTGCTAATTTAGCATGAAGCCGTCCGTCACTTCCATTGGTTTCGACGACAATTTTGACGTAGAACAAAACGCTTCAAATCTTAAAAGCATGACACTGGTAGGTAATTAATTTACATAATAATCAATGTTTTCAAGTTTAGACTACAGATTTTTAGTTTACTCTCAGATGTTATTAGTTTTGTGTGTTTTACTGTGATTTTTCTAAACATGCCTTGTGGATATTTTAGCCAGACAACCAAAAGAGTTGTATATGTGAGTAGAAGTGATATTTCCCTGAAAATTATGAACTAAATACAGAACTAAGCCTTATGGAGTTGGCAACGGATTACCTTCTTGTGATAATTGGCTAGGCTTTAGGTACCTGTGTGTATTTGACTCGTTCGACATTTAGTTTAGAGCTTTGGTGTAGAGTGGTTCTATATGACACAAATATTACATGAAGTGTTAATGTTTTAAGAATATTGATGAATAATTTAAGATCCTAATTAACTGTCGTAATTATTATTCAGTTACAGTGATTTCGTTAATCATTCGTAATGTTCGTCAGAATGCCATTGGTAAATCTTATTTGTTATACTTAGATATATAGTATTTCTTAACTAACCTAATAAGATATGATTGATAACTGTGTATCCGTTTAAATCTTTGTTACAAAATAGTCTTCGTATTTATCGAAAGTTATCAGGTTTAATTTTGTGTCCCGTTTTTTGAAATAATAAATTAGTATTTTTATTTTAAATCAAGCTTAAAAAAATTACTTATGTACTAAAATCTATAATACTTTTTGTTAGCGGCTCAGGGATTTTTATTACTAGTTACATACAATGAACCTAAGCACTCAATATTTTTCTTAGACGTTCAGCTCAATTGACTTTTAACAATATTCATACTACGATCGTTGACCTTTCGGGGCCTAATCCTTGACACATTGTTTTGTTAATCTTTTTTGACTCTACCTTCAGTATTTATGCATTGATATGAGAATGTTTTGGTCATTGTCGTTTGTGAAACTGTGTGATCTTGTAGGTTGGTGGCTTTTTGTACCTCTATTATTTACTTATTTTTTATTTGCTTATTTATTTATTTTAGATTATGTGGTTCGTAGTTTATTAGAACGTGGAGACTATCGTAATTTTACTTAATTATCTGAGAAGGTAGTTATGCCGTGCTATTGAATACTTTGAGTTTTACCATTCATTTTTATACAAGCCATGTCTATTGGTTTTATTAGTTCACTTTTTTTGTTGGACTGTTCAACCTGTTTTAATAGCACGTGAGCTGAAAAGTAAAAAGAAACTCCACAAGAAAACGTAATGTTATGTTTAATATTAAATAAATTATACTGATATTATTAAGATTTTTTATAGTATTATGTTACCGTAAAATAGGATGAATAGAAACAAAAGGAAAAGGAAACAAGAAAGGATTCCTACCTTTTTTTCACATGCATATAATTTTCATATTATAATTATTTTATTAATTATAATATTTTTTAATAGTTGAGAATTCTCCTAATCAATACATTAAATCTGTATAATGTAAAAAAACCACAATTTTTTTTTATCATATTAACATTTTCATGAAGGCTAGAACTATTATTACAACATCATATTGATCCTCCATTACAGATGGTCATGAAGATCATCGGCGAACTAGCCCTTGTGGGCGCCATCGCGTCAGTCTTTGTGGTGGCTGCCAGAGGTCGAGCAGTCGAGAGGGCGGCAGAAGAAGCGGCCGGCAGAGACTACATGAGGTCACTCGACGAAATAATGTCCAAGGCTAAGAACAGGAAGTCCATAGCGTCGTGGGACTATGAGACTAATCTTACGAAGTATAATGAGGATCGGCTGGTGAGTGTCAATTCAATCCATATTTACTTGCTTGTTGGTCTAGATGTTAGTGACCTTGACTTCTAAACCGGTGTTCGTGGGTTCCCACCCAGGGCAAATCTTTTTGTGATGAGCATGATAATTGTACTGTGTCTGGGTGTCAGTTGTAACCATAGTTACTATGGTTGCTAAAAAACAGGCTCTGCTTAGTTTGGGATCAAATGGCCGTGTGTGAGTTGTCCCAAGATGTTATTGAAAAATACAAAGAAACATAAAAAAAGTATGTTAGGTAGTATTGTTTCGACGAATTTTAAAGAAAATAAAACATAAAAACTGTATTTATTAAGTAGCGAAATAATGCAATGGACTTTGATATTAGTTAGGTACAATACAAAGTTTACATATATCAGTCAATTCATGATAACCAATTTGGGCATTTGTTATTCATTACAAATGTTAATTCCGTTTTGGCGATCTACCATCGATTAACTTTCGAATTCACATTTGCATCACAACTATTAAGGACTTTATTTAAAAACATTTCGATTATTGTAACCTTGTATAATATTTCGTTGTCTAACAATTAAAAAATAAGTAACATCCAAAAGTTAACTGACCACAAATGTTTGCTTTTTAGCTCCAAATCTCCTTAGAACTTGCTGAAGAAGAAAAGGAATATTGGAAAGATACGATGAGCTATTTATGGCATGAATACGAAGACTTGGATCTCAAGAGAATGTTCGAGAAGTATTCTAAGCTTGGTACTTCTGCATTGCCTGAAGACTTAAATGAGCGTCTGATCAACGCCATCAGTAATATGCAGTCGACGTATGCCAAGGCTACTATTTGTGACTACAACAACCGAACTAAGTGCGATCTTCACGTAGAACCAGGTAAAACACTTTTAATAAGAGTTTCCTCGACAAATTGTTACCAAAATTAAGAAAATATATTTTTGTATAATAACTTTCATGAGGAGTATTCATGATTATTTTGAAATATTTAACGGTTTATTCACGCATATTCTCGGGATCGCCCGACTAGTTTTATACTTAATAGGAGTCCCGATTGTCCCGGTGTGGCGTCAGCTCATGATTAGGGACTGATATTAAGTCTGAAACTAGGCGATCCCAAGAATGTGCGTGAGTAAACCGTTGTATTTGCTAAATAAAATATATTTTGTTTTGAAAATGGTAAATGTGTTTTATTAACAAATACTTTGTTCCAGAGGTGACTACTATCTTCGCGACTAGTAAGGATCCTGAAGAGTTGAAGTACACTTGGTTAGAATGGCACAAGGCTGCCGGTGCTCCTTCTAAAGATGCCTTTACTGAGTATGTCTTGATGGACAACGAAGCTGCTAAATTAAACGGTAAGACTATAAACCACTGGTTCGTTAAACCTGTAGTCGCTGGTTAGAATCCTGCCTGAGGTTTCTAATTTTTCCTTTGTACTATTCGTATTTAATTACAAGTAATTGCTTCGCATCGCTCAATAGCTGTGTAATAAATTAAATATTGTTTCAATTTAAATAAACGTCTCAATTAAGATGACTAAAATTCAAACCCTGATAGAAATCTATATCTAGTAGTAAAAGTTGTGTTGGTGACATTGCGAGCTTTAAATTTGAAGACTTAAATTAGAAATTTTCAATCCAGCTAAACAATACATAAAGTTATATTTTTAATTATTTCTAGGTTATGATAGTGTCGCCGAATGGTGGTTAAGTGAGTACGAGTCTAACGATAGTGAAGAACAGTTTTCAAACCTTTGGATGCAAATCAAGCCGCTATATCAGCAAATACACGCCTACGTCAGGAGACAATTAAGGCTTAAGTATGGAGAGAGTGTTGTTTCTGCCAGGGGACCTATTCCCGCACATTTATTAGGTACCTACGTTTTTTCTTCCTCCTTATGGAACCGTGCTAAAAAAAATTTGTTCAACTAAATCACAAAAGACATTGATAATACTTGAATGTGTTTTAAAGCAAGTTTAAGTTATTGATAAAATATTTCGTGAACATTGCAGGTAACATATGGGCTCAAACTTGGAATAACGTGGAAAAGTTCACTAGGCCATACCCTGATAAACCTGAAGTTGATATTACTGCTGCTTTGATTGCTCAGGTAAACTACCTTTTTGTATAGTTGGTTTAGTGTATATATGAATCTATTAATTTGTTAGATCTTCTTAAATATGGCCTTTTTCAGAACTACACAGCTTTGAAGCTTTTCAAGACGGCTGAGGAGTTTTTCACTTCAATAAACTTAAGTGGTATGCCAGAAATGTTTTGGGAGAAGTCAATCATCGAGAAACCAGATGATGGACGTGAAATGGTCTGCCATGCTTCGGCTTGGGACTTCTTCGATGGTGAAGACTTCAGGTAAGATTATTATTCTTATAATTTTACACCTTATAAATAAATAAAATAATACTGGCCTATAAAGTGGCACTGCTGGACACGGGCGTCTTCGCATATAGATAAGGAAGGACGTTATAGTTAATGGTAAAGTAGCGCCGTGAAATAAATACTACAACACTGAAAAGTGATGATAATGGTAATAAAATATAACGTAGATCAATGAGAAGCATAAAATAAAATGTTAAGAGATTTGGTTTTCTAATTTACTTTTCTTGAATTATCTGGTCATTCAAGCATAGTTCAAAGGAGGTACATAATACAGACATAAATACACTGAGTTTGTATAATAACAATAAATGTAAATATTTTCTTCCACAGGATCAGGCAATGCACTACTATCACCGACGCATTCTTTAAGACTACTCACCACGAGATGGGCCACATCCAGTACTACCTTCAGTACAAAGATCAGCCTGTAATTTATAGAGCAGGAGCCAATCCAGGTAAATCACATATGTATTTACAAAACAAGTACTTTATTTTAAGTGGCTGTTTTTTTTTGGTCTTGAATATTTTTAAAAAGAAATTTAAATCTCATTCAATAATTAAGTGTTTACTGTATGTTTATTGCAGGATTCCATGAGGCGGTTGGTGATGTGATTGCTTTGTCAGTGGCCACACCTAAGCACTTAAAAGTAATGGGTCTCTTGGAAGATGGACCTGAGGATCTTGAGTCTAATATCAACCAGCTATACAAAATGGTAAGCATCTTTCAACCAATGGAAACATTTATATGAACTATCTAGTTTCTAAACAATGGAATAGTTCTGGGAAATGCGAAGAATTATTAGGAGTTAGTTTATGACTAATCAATGTTTCCTATTTCAGGGGTTAGAAAAAATCGTTTTCTTGCCATTCGGTTACCTTCTTGACTTGTTCCGTTATGGGGTCTTCCGAGGCACTACCACGACTCAGGACTATAACTGTCACTTCTGGCAGCTGAGAGAATCCCTACAGGGTATTGAGCCACCTGCACCAAGATCTGAAGATGACTTTGATCCTGCTGCCAAATACCATATTGCGGCTGATGTTGAATACATGAGGTGACTATAATGTGTTATTATTAAGTTTAATCAAAAAAGATAGGTAAAAATGGTTATTCATAAGGCAACATTAGAAGGATCATCAGACGGAACTAGTTCACAGAACTGTAATTGATCACTAAACTTGTAGAATTTGCTACGAAAATTTGCTGTCATCAATATTCACAACTAATCTGCATCAATATAATTATATTAAACTAATCATTATTTTAATATTTCAGGTACTACATCTCATACATCATCCAGTTCCAATTCCACCGTGTGTTGTGTCAGCTGGCCGGCGAGTACACTCCCGGGGATCCCAACAGATTGCTCTCTAACTGCGACATCTACAAGAGTGCTGAAGCCGGTGAAGCTTTGGGGTATGTACAAACTTAATCAAAAATACCTACATTATCCTATAGAAGTGATTAGTCATCGAAAATCTGTTTAGAAAAGGTGCTTAAAAGGCTTAACACCTTCCCTCAAATTCCACTAAGACCTGATTTAGGCCTTATTATAGTTAAATTTTCAACAAAATTGTTTATTTCCTAGCTACCTAACTAACGTCTACTTCTATGTTTCAGTAAAATGCTTCAGCTTGGTTCTTCAAGACCTTGGCCAGATGCGATGGAAGCTTTAACTGGTCAACGCATTATGGATGCTAGCGGTGTCCTGGAGTATTTTGAACCTTTATACGATTGGCTTAAGGCCGAAAATGCAAGAACCGGCGAGTTTGTTGGCTGGGAACCTAGTACAGTCCGTAAGTATTTGATGATATTATCAAAAATAATTAAACAAAACTCCTTGATTAATGCTTGTTCCTCCTCTACATTAGAAGAGCCCTGTGCCTAGCTGTGGGAAATTGATAGATCGTAGATTTTTGTTACTTAAGCAAAACTTACATATTATTAGTTTCCTTAATTTATGTCTATAATATATTATGTAATGTATATTTTTTGTAAATTCGTGAGGAACTATCTTAATAACGAAATAATATATAATATTTCGCAAATTGACTCATCTAACAATATTCTTAGGGCTGTTTTTCATTCATTGCTAATCTAATACATACTTTCATTTGTTTTACAGCATACTGTACAGCTGAGCAAAGATCAGTGATGGAGGTGTCTGGTTTTAACGAGAAACTCAAGACATATGGTTCGGCGTAAATTAAAGGAATACCTACATTAATTTATAGTACAATTATAAAATTTTGACCGAAAATAAATTACGTTATTTATTGTTTTATCTGCCACTAATTTATTTACCCCACGATGAATATCCTAAAGGCCTTTTGAGAATGACGATCACGATTGATTTTTTCTCATAAAAAATTAACGACTTTTCTATAAAATTTAAATCAAAATTAACTAAGTACCTAACACCGTAGCTGGTAATGGTATTGTTACCATAAAAAGAGACCGAAGTCAGTTTTAGTTCGGCGAAACAAAATTGTTCAATGACAGGATGTCATACAATGGATCGTTGTGTAATGTCACAACACAACCCTGACCTCTCGAAGTGACCAAACTTTTCGCGACACTTTAAATAAATTTAGTCCATAGTGGCTGTTTTGTAAATGGTATGGACCACCATATACCTACCTATTGCTGCATTGGTTGGTATGAGTTTCAGATGATGTGACGGAAGCTATGAACCTATTATAAAACTTCGTAGGTTCAAAAGCTACCGAATAAGTACAAATTTGATTTGAATAATGGCATTAAGTAACTTTTTATGGAATTCAATATACCTAATAATTATGATCGATGATAATCTGGAATTAAAATTCTAGTTTTCTTTTTTTTTAATACGACTCCTGCACTAGGAAGATTAATCCATTTATCGCGGGAGGGTTTAAAAAAAAATCAATTATCATCAACAAATAACAACAAATGGATTATACAAATGTTATGTCCCATGCGGAAATCAAACCCGTAGCATAGCGTGGTGACGTATACCACTCGGCTATACGTGATCCAATTAGTTCGTATGTCGCTCGTCGAAGCTTCTCCTTTATATAAAATATTTTTTCTGTATAAATCATCATAGACTGTTCATAACCTATTATTGAGAGAAAACTGCAACCAATTAGGCTTACACAGGGCGTACACAAATAAATATTATACCTTGATTTCCATACCAAATATGGAACAATATAACCTCCAATCGCTACAATTAAAGCAATGTCACACGTAGCATGTACGCAGTATATCGTCCTATATCTAATGACTTTAGAAAACCATCAATTTAGCAATCTTGTCATTTGTTTAACTTCCTAGTCTTGAAGGGCGTGCATTGTGACTTAATTTTGAATGACATGCGAGCATTATCTTTGTTTTCTGGGCCTTAATCGTTATGTTGGTGTTAGCACTACTTTTAGAACTTAAGACCTTCTACCTTTCGACGAGCTCCGTGGTCGAGTGGCGTACACACCGGTTTTCAAGGTATCGCCAGCTCTGAGGTCCCGGGTTCGATCACCGACCGGCTCAATGTAGAAGAATCACTTTTCTACATTGTCTCTGGTCTGGGTATTTGTGGTACCTTTGATATCTCTGAATTCCATAACACAAGTACTACTTACTTTGGGTTCAGAGCAATATATTATGTGATGTTATTATTTATTATATTATTTACTAGCTGTTTACCGCGGCTCCGCCCGCGTGGATGTCGGTTATCGCGGCAAAAAGTAGCCTTGGGTCTAGACTATTTGTGTACCAAATTTCATTTAAATCGGTTCAGTAGTTTTAAAGTGCGTGAAAGCGCGACAGACAGACAGAGTTACTTTCGCATTTATAATATCAAGTTAGGATTACCTTCTGCTAAAAATATTTATTTTTTTAACTAAATTTGGTTTACCCTGTATTTTGTTCAAATTCAAATTTAAATTCAAATTATTTATTGCGTTCATGTGTGTTAGGTTATAAAATAAAATAAGTACAACATGAAACCCGGTAAGGGCACAGCAAAATAATACACAGTATCCAATTACAACTAGATAAGTGCCTATAGTTAAATTATACATATTTTAGAAAATGTTAGTATTTTAAACTAAATGTAAATAAACTTAAATTATACGTTAGATCCGGTAGGTACTATTACATTTATATTATAACCTATTATAATTTATTTACTTTATATAAACTTATTTATTTTATTAAATTATTTATATTATTTACATTACAACATTACATTATTATGTAGTTTTATTAAGTTTCAGACCTATAATTTATTACAATCCGAGAGTGTGGCAGATTTAAGCGATTTTTGTTTCGTGTATTGAAGTTGTGAGTATCTTTTATTTCTGGAAATATGTTTGAATTTTTAAATAAAAATATACACATATCATATATATAAATAGAAGTTAAAGTTAGTAGTTTATATTTAATGAAATATGGCTTGCAGCTCTCTGTGCTGTCGATGTGGGCTAATATTCTTACGCATTTCTTTTGTAATATAAATATATCGTTTACATTACCACTATTTCCCCAAAGCATCACTCCATATCTTAACCATGAGTAGGTATGCGTAGGCGTGGTATGCAGATAATGCTGTTTCTAAGTTAGTGCTATATTTAAGTTGGAAAAGGGCATAAGTAAATTTGGACAATTTAGATTTTAATTTATCTATGTGTTCTTTCCAATTTACATGTGTGTCAATATTTATTCCAAGCAATTTGAATGTAGTAACTGTTTCTATTGGTGTATTATTAAAATTTATATCTGTGTTAAGATGGGGACTTTTATAAGATCTAAATTGAATAAGTTTGGTTTTTTTACAATTAATTTCTAAATTGTGATCTTCTAACCCTTGTGTTAACGAAATAAAAGTGTCAAACACTAAGGTAACAGATTAATAAAAGTATTCTTCGATCTAACTTGCTATTCCAAAAATAACAATGAAATTAAATAGTATTATTTTTTTTTTGCAGTGTTATTCTGATATCTATTTATCAACAGTGTCAATACTTGGAAGTGGTAAGTTAAGAAATAATAAATTAGGTACCTTTTTTGTGTCTTTTCATCCTTGGAGGTTAGAAATCGACTCCTATTTTCCTTATA
Source organism: Diachrysia chrysitis (assembly GCA_932294365.1). Lineage (NCBI taxonomy): Eukaryota > Metazoa > Arthropoda > Insecta > Lepidoptera > Noctuidae > Diachrysia > Diachrysia chrysitis. The sequence continues at coordinate 6,886,488 of OW028647.1, forward strand.
GACAGTAATTGAAAAAAAACTTGCTCTATTGCTTTTTGAATTGAATGGATTGGATTATTGTGTTTAAGTAGGGATGACTCATGACGTACCTTTATTAACTATCGATTCAACAAAAGATTTCAATTAAACATATTCATGTAGGTACCAATAAAAAACTGTTGACATCGTTATAGGAATAGATTAGATACCTTTAACTAGTAACCTATTGTATATTTAATAGTAGTTTTTTGTGTGATGAACTGAGATTAATTGTAGTAAACCTTATACAATTATATCTAGTATCTTACAATAGAAGAAACTAGTCAAAATGGAGATGGGATTCAAAGTACGTGCAAAGCAGTACAACAACAAGTGTAACATTAGAAAGTTAATGAGTTTTGGAAATTGTTATTTATAATTTTTATTTACATTTATAAATAAATGTAGACAACATCACATATATTGCTAAACCCAAAGAAAGTAACTAAAGCACTTGTTTTATGGAATCAGAGACAACTTTTACTTTATTGATTATGAATCGATACCATGATCGCCCGAATACCAGCCAGAGTAGGTACATTTTTATTTCCTAGAGTGTAGAATTAATGCGTATTTTCCCACGATAGATGCCATGTTAATGTAGCGATACCAAAATAACTTATTCAAACTAATCAGTCAAAGTTTTTGTTACATAACTCTGGTCTACTTAGTTATGACAAGGAGTTTTTATTATATTTTAGTACATGCCTTTGTTTTGAACGATCGCTGTAGCCTTAATTATGCAAAGGCGTCACCATCAGTTATTTGTTGAGAAAAATGAGTCATATTATGTTGAATCAGATAATAAATAGTAGGTACATAAACTTCTAGAATTGTAGTTTAAAGGATGATAATAATAGTCAAGTTATAAAACACCTTCAGTAGTAAAAAGTTGTATGTGATTAAGTTATTAGTTGCAGTACCTTTGTACCTTGTTATTCTCTATACTTTTATTATTGTTCTCCTGCCTAGGTTTTTCCCAAGCTATGTTGGGGTCGGCTTCCAGTTGGACCGTACTTTACATTCACAACCCATTTTACTGGGGATTAATAATAAGCACTGGTTATCAGAATTGTAATGACTTAACGACTGTAAAAGATCAACGTTTTTCCGAGATATAGCATACTTAAGTTTTTTTATATGATATGTAATCTATTTGTATGTATTGTTTATCAACTTTATTTTTATTATGTAGATCAACGTTTTTCCGAGATATAGCATACCTACTTATGTTTTTTTTATATCATATGTATTCTATTCGTATGTATTGTTTATGCATCTTGTATATATTTATGATCATATTAATACTACCAAATTATAAAAAAGGATCCATTTACTAAAAATAGAACTTATTCGTTTTTGTCAAAACGATCTAGATTTTATCTTTTTAATTCTAAAAATGTGTTTGGAATGCAAAAAGTGTAAATTAGGTTGCATTAAAGTCTCATGTTTTTTAAAACCACAGAATTTAAATAATGATCGTAGCTCTTAAATGCATTGCAATAAAGATCAAAATGACTGTTATTTAATACATAAATGACTGACCTTGCAAGCGTCGCGGTCATCGTTCAGTCGTGCGAGTAATAGATAGAACAATTTTACTATTATATCTAAATGTTTGTGTAATTTGACAACAATTTAAGACCAGACAAACAAAAACTTAGCTTTAAGATGTGAGTATCCTAGAATAGGACTTAACATGAGATTGTAAGTTCTTCAACTATTAGTTTTGTGGAAATTCGTATGTTCTTATATTAGGTTATGCAGATTAAGTACATTTTTATACTAATGTTTGTATCTGTAGGTATCAGAATGCCGCGCTGTATAGCAAAATAACTCTCGTTTTTATTATTTTTTAGTTTTTCTTTGATTTCCGGTGAATCATTTAGCTTGAGCTGTCCTTAGGTTCTAAACCAATGAGAGAGAAATTGAAATGGTAATAAGCATTAGGCACACCTGCACGAAAAACTTAACTCAGAGTTAGGTGCTAACACGAGGTTAAATTGACAATATTGTATGACAAACTGTCAATTTAACCTCGTGTTAGCATTTAACTCTGAGTTAAAAAGATAACCAGGATTTGGGCAAGCGGGCCTTAATAAACTACATATATTAATTATATTTAGCGGATTCAAGTAAATAAAGAATGCACGAATTCATATTGTTAACTAAACAAGTGTAAACAACAACATGCTATGAAATGCAGCACGCGACACAAGTGTCACGCAAAACGATTCTATCTCATATACCTATGTCAAGGTCACATTTACCAACAATATTATGGTAAAAATTGTCCTTGCGTTACCATATTCACAACAAACACTTGCGGTAATTTGTCGCTTAGTACGCAGGGCATATATATACATAGTACTATATGTATTATAATGTAATGTTCGTAGGTACAGGTTGATAATTCCCACGGTAAAACTGGCACAATAGGAAAATTGCGTGTTGCTGTGCTGGTATGGTCCTAGAGCTGTCAATAAAATAATATGTGATATTGATGAAAGCTTACCTCTCACCTTTTCATTCACGGGCGATATTTTCAAATTTCCTCTTATATACTCACGTGTTTAGTAAAAAGCCATATCATGTATTTTAGCGACTATTTATTTTTGTCACTATAAACAAATACTTAGTACTTATTCAATGGATTCAAGAATATAAGCAATGGAGGTATTTTCTAATACACATTTATTACCCACCGACAAACAGCTCTATATAATTTTGCAGTATTTTCTTTCACACACACTTAAAATTCCCCTTTGATTTGTTTAGAAAACGATGGCATCTGTTTAAGATACTTGTGTGTGTATTTTGTATCGTTGTGCAATTTAACTACTGATATAGGAAATACAGCTTTTTGCTACAATTTAGCATAATATAGTCTTAACTTACCTTTCGTTCAGCAAATAATTATCAACTGTCATACTGCTGAACTAAAATTTAGGTATATTATTATCACTGTGACAAGACTAAATTAGTAATTAATATAGTTGTACAGTAAAATTATTTTTTTGTCATTACTACATTTATTGACAATATATGGATGGTGAAAACCCTAAATTTTTGATAGATAAACACTACAATATCTCTTTTCTTAAGTTATGAATATTGTTGTACTTAACTTGTGCTCAAATATTGTCTTACCCAACAAATTAAGGTGATTCACGAAGTAAGTGTATCTAATACGTTTGTTAAAAAATTGTCTTTTTTGACTCACAAAATATTAATACTTAAAATGTTACTTTAAATCATAAAAACAGTACTAGGAGATAATAACCGCTCATTAGGTCACAACTTCCTGAGTGTATTGCGTTATCATTACTTTCGCTGTTACAGCTTTCTTTGTCACCACGAAATGAGGACGTATTCTGAATGTTTAATGTAAGTACATTGCGATGATCTAATTGTTTAGGGACCAGTGTTGCTTATGAAGGAAACATTGCCGCATCGGGAAGGTAAAGATAAGACATAGTACCAACACACAGTGCAACCGCTTCATAGAAACTAGCTTGAAAGTTGTGCGATTCGATTTTGTTTTGTTTTTACTTACAAGTTTTTACAAGTTGTTTCTCGCGGCTCCGCCCGCGTGGATGTCGGTTATCGCTGCAAAAAGTCTATGTCCTTTCTGAGGCTCTAGACTATCTGTGTACCAAATTTAATTTAAATCGGTTTAGTAGTTTTTGCGTAAAGGGCGACAGATAGACAGATAGAGTTACTTTCGCATTTATTATATTCGTAAGGTTTGCTATCTTGAAGGACAGGTCAACTTAAATTATTCATGTTTCTCCGTATCTTTGTAATCCTAATTGTTAAACGATGTTAGGCTCAGTACACACGCGCGCACCTTACAATTTGCGTAACAAATAAGTGTAACACCGTGTTATATAACTGTAAGAATTCATTACAACTGGGATTTTACGTCCTTTGGGTACGTTTTAAGTATACACACCTTAGTGTTAAGTGATTTCGTTGGTCACTAGTTCGAAAGGAGTGTCGAGTGTTTTGGACGTTATAAAAACAGCTTAATTTCACCACGCCTAAAATATATAAATTCAAATAATATATTTTTTCAGTTCCCCCCTTTAAAGGTCAGGTCAGACTTGCTTACTTCGAGTCACCGAATTTATCTTTACGTCTAATTATGATTCAGCAAATATTTGTTTTTTCTACATTATTTTGGCGTTGCACTGCGGTACTTCGATGCAGATTTTTTCAAGAATACTTAGTTATAGTTTATTTAGTATATAAATTATAACAACAAGATAATTGGGTCTTAAGCTAGGTGTTAAACGGTATTTCTGTTCTGTTAATCTTGTTTTTATTAATTTCGTTTACCTAATTAAATAAATCAATGAATACATTTGAATCATTATAATTATAAGTATCATTGCATATTATACAATCATTAATCCATGCGTTAAATGATTTTATAATACAGTAACCAATTTATTTTAAGTCGAATAATTAATAATAATTTAATGGTGATTCTAAATGGATAAATAACCAAGTCATCATCTATCGTCACGCTAAACGATATGACCAATCAGTGTTACAACATTGAAATTAAAATCAATGTCATTAATGGTCACCTAACCTTCTTGGTCTTGTAGTTAACTAAGTTGATATTATAAATTATCCTTTCAAAGGTTACAGAACACAGAATTTCTCTCAAGATAACCTAAAAGTTAGGTCTGAAAACCAATTCAAATACAAATAGTAATAGAAGTTAATGAAAAAAAATATAGTAAATATAGAATCATGTAGAAAAAAAATGTTAAGCAATAAATAAGAAAAAAAAAATGTAACAGGTATCAGACGAAAATATATATATTTGATTAAAATTTTTACATTTCGTATCTACCTAATGTAAAAATTTAAATTAAATATAAATATATTTTTGTTTCATCTAAAGTAAGTAAAGAAAAATTTTTGCAATTTAAAAAGTACGACATCATGAATAGCAAACTGTATTTCGTTATAATATTAAGTACTTAAGTACGCTTATTGTCAAAACTGTTTTTGCTCCGTTTGAAAAGATTAAATCTTTTTGTTACATATACCTACGTTGCATTTGATATGAAAATTTTCCGTGGGATACAAGAAAAACTTTAATACCCTGCGGACAATGTCAACGACTTGCATAGGTATTAGAGAGACTTCCAGTTGCGCATGGATTTCATTTATAAGCAATAAAAATGCAAGAAATATATAACGATAACTCGTATGCTTTCATTATCATTGTTTTGTCTCATTTACAATAAGTCGAATATTTGTCTATTAAATGACAATATAGCATCATAACAGTCTAGGTTTACTAAAACGATGCCATGAGTATATAATCTTATGAACTAAAATAATAAACCATTAAAACAATTGTAAAATAAAAATAACATAAACATGTCTCCTTGTCATGCCATGAGTAGAGAATCTATAGAACAAATATAAGAAAGACATGTCTTACTACCTGTTACTACCCCAGTGGATAAACCTTACACCAGTCCATGTAACCCCGTAAATGACGATGAAACGTAAGATATGACGCATTATGACCTCAAGTCTATTAGGTACGCAGAAGTACGGCCAGACAAAGCCGATTCACACGGCCCGAGTTCAGAAGCAAGCTTACAGACGGACAGTCGTAAACGCGATACCAAACAAGCACCACGCACCATTGGCTGCTAAGAACCTCGCGCAACTAGGTCAGGTCTGACCATTTTACCATGAACTATTTTTTTTCTAAACATACCACAATGTGGTTCCAAGTTATTCTGGTGCTTCTAACATACTCTTCGGCCGAGCCGCAGTTGGATTTACCGCCAATTTCAAGCACGCAGCGTAATTTCGGCGGATACGGCTTGTTGTCTAGCACACAAGCATCTATAAACTCTCCTGGAAACCAGTACGATCTTAATAGGAACTTTCCGTACAGTTCTGCACGACCCGTATCGTCAAGCCAAGCGCCTGGGGTGTATTCCGTATCTTCCACCCCTTATAGCATCAATCCCGATATAAGTAATAACGGTTATCCAAGTCTCGACTATGGGAATGGAAGAAATCCCAGTTCGACATCAAGGCCTTACGATGACAGGAACCGGGATGATTCTATTGACATAAATAACGACCCGAATTTCAGGAAAAATGATCCAAACTTCATACGTAATGATCCTAATTACGTTGGAGCGAATCCTTACGATTTTAACAGGGGTGGCAATGGAAATACTTTGGATGAAAGAGTGGCGCATGTGAATATACAACAGATAAGAGATTTCTTGGCGCAGGCTGACGATAAGGCATCGAAGGAATGTACTAATAATGTTGCTGCTCAGTGGAACTTTGAGACTGATGTCAACGATGCGACGCAACATGCTGCGGTAAGCTTTTATATAATTTATTTTGACAATATTATGCAAATTTTTATTCCAAGTCCTAATGGCAATGATAAAGTTTGTAATTTTAGGCTACAGTAATCTTATTTTTCTTTAGTCTATTTCACTCATTGCACTCTAATTTATATTATTAGTTACCACTTTTAATATATTTTCTTCTATTGGAGATTATTTTAAATATTTTTGTACAATAGGCTAAGCAAAATTAAACATTTGTGTTATGTTTCTGAAACAATGGAAATTAGTTTCAGTAATATAGTCAATATGATGTCTAAATAAGAATATTTTAAAGTTATTTCGCAATTGTATATGTTTTCTCAGTTGGTCATTTACATTGAATTCGTTACGTATATCCACTTAAAATTATTTATATTTTACTTTAAACCGTACGTGCATAAAATACAGTCGTAGCTACATAATGTTTAAATGGTCGTACGTCCACAGTCATTACAGGCAAATGACTCTTCTATTTGAGATCGTTATCAAATAAACAATGTAGGTACCTACCGCCAAGTTAAAAAAAGACTGTATAAAGCATTTTAATACCTTGGGAATATGTAGTTTTGTTAATCATCGTCTTAATAACATACTTATAATGACTCGTGTCGTTTTATTAAAGTTGGACGGAAACTACAGCTGAGTAGTTTAAATCAAATTAAAATCATTCATTTCGCTTTAAATGTGGGTACAGGCAGATATGGGTTTCACACATTTAGCCTGATGCAGCATGAAAAAAGGAGAACACAAGATAAGAGTAAATTGAGTATTATTCTTTTTTTATGGATTTTTCACATACGAGCCTATGAGAAAATTCATAAAAAAATAATAATACTCAATTTATCTCATATAAAACATGAATTAACAGTGTGTAGAGTTCCGAGACTACATATGACATATATTATATATAGCACAATTATATTATAAAGTAGACATGTCATCATGCATTGTCGTCATAACACTTGCATTTTTTTTTAGTGGAGGTTTTAATTATTAAAACTGGTCATTCAGTTAGTTGTTCAAAACAAACCTACAATAATTGTGATAATTAGAATCCTTTTCGACCACAAGGTAATTTAACACCCTAAATAAAACTTAGACGACACTATAACCGTTGTTGGATCTGAGCCTTTTTGATCTTCCTTTGTTTTAAATTGAACACAAAGTGCGATCTGAAAAAGTAGGTGTTTAGGAATCTGAAATGGAAATAGGTAGGTATATGACGTTTCATGCTTGTTAAATGACACAAACACTCTTAAGTGAGAAGAGGCCTTTGTCCAGCATTCATACCAATAATGCAGATATATCAATAATTATTAATGACTAGCTGTCCCCCGCGACTTTGTTCGCGTGTTTTAGTTTCAACGGTTTTTCATTTTTGCAACATTTTTCATTTATGCTCCGCTCCTATTGGTCGTAGCGTGATGTTATATAACCTATAGCCTTCCTCAATAAACGGACTATACAATACAAAAAGAATTTTTCAATTCGAACCCGTAGTTCCTGAGATTAGCGCGTTCAAACAAACAAACTCTTCACCTTTATAATATTATTAAAGATACAACCAACCCCCGGATACTGAAAATGAAAATTAAGATTTTAAGACGTCATTAAATATCTAACTCTCGCTACTTTACATCTTAAAGTAACAGAGATAGTAGAGACTTATAAGTTGCTTCAAATTGATTGATGTTTTAGTATTCGGCCTTTTATTGTTTTAAATGTATTTATATTTTCTACAATTGCAATTACAAATTTCTTATTTCACACATTCCCATTGGCGTTTATATAGTGGAAAGTTTCCGGGTAGCAGTTCCCATAGTTTGAACAATGTATGTGAGATCTGCAACACCACGTTTCTACGTTGTGATGTATCTTCTTGTTTTTGTTGAGAGTACCGTATTGTTCTACGTTAGATTATTACGTGGTTTCTGTTGTCTTATATGGGCAGGTTTCACGTCACAATTAAAGATGATGATGTATTTGTTATCTATAAATATACTGTATTAGACGGAAGTTTATAGGTGATCATTTTACATGCGATGACAATACCAAGTCTAAAGATCTTGATGTTCAATGCTGATATCAAATGGTGGATAATGTTTATGATTATTTTATAGACGGAAAAGTACAATTATCTATTGATGAAGTTATGTTTATTTTATAACTATCTATGTAGTTGTTAGGATTGAATAATGTTTAGTAATTGATAAAAACAGTTCTTTCAGTGTGCTTTTGTTTATTATTTAAACCAGACCATACGCGACGTTTTGTTCGGAATCTTACGAGTCACTATTCCCGTGTAACAATGTTTAACACATATTATCAAGATCTAATTAATATATTTCTTATGACAGTTGTTCGTGGGAACTAATGCCTTACATATAGTTCGTGACTTGTTTCGATATTTTTCTATATTAAAGTTTTTTACATTAATGACCTTAGTTTCGACGACATCAATATAATAGTGATAACGTTTTTGTTTGAGGGCCTGTCAAGCATTTTCATTGTTAGAAGGTCAAGTAAACAGCATTGTAGGTGATCGAATACATGTTGATGTTTATTTTTTTTTACTCAGAGTTTTACTGAATTCTTTTATTCTTAAAAATAACAATAAAAAATAGTTTATTTGAAATTAGACTACCAGGAAGTACTTTTTGAAAATCAACACAACAGACTTTACCTTAATTTGCCCAAACATCGGTCCTATCACTGCTAAATTCTCTGGCTGTCACGAAAAGTCATTAATTTATTAGAATTATTCATGTTTTAACAATGAGTACAACAAAATTAGATGCAGCGTGCTTCGAGTTTGTATTAAAAATATAATATTAGCGTACGAGCTGGCTCTCTAAAAAAATATAATATAATATGTAAAGTATGGTAAAAATATAAGTCCCACTTTACCTTTTAATATCTATGATGTAAGAAAAAAGTTCATGCCAAAATGAAAACAAATACACAAACAGTGACCTAAGGAAGTGTTACAATTACATCAAAATAGTGCAAACTGAACACTCAATCTGTCACGTCCGACACCCATTGATTTGCCGTAATGTCCGCCATTGCGCCTCATTGTGTCAGAACAATAGTCTCGATGGTGTCACATCATGGTCAATTATTTGTTCTCTATATAATCGATTTCGTACATCAAAATAATGGTCCGGTGGAGATCCGCTAGTTGACGGTTTTACATTTAGGTCATTGGAATGTCTGTTTAAAAACAATCTTGCTTGACATGACTTGACAACTTTATTTTAAAAAATCACAATCTTAAAGAGATCTGTCACATACCTAAGAGTCAGCAACGGTGCCTTTTGGTACTAACCATAAGTAAGTAGGTACCTACAAGTGAAAATAAAAAAAACAGTTAGTATTGGAATAGTTACCTACTAATTGGGGTTTTTATTTCGAATTTTATTCAAGCTTAAGTTATTATAAATAAGATTATGTATATTTGTTAAATATATTTACTCTATTATATTTATTCTTCTTGTTTTTCTTATTTCAATAGTAATTTCTAACACTGATCTATTTTTATCGTCACTAAATAAATTAAATCAATGATTAACACGTGCGTATAATAATAATGAGCATGCTATATCGGGTTATGTAATGTGTATTGTACATTATTGTTTAGTAGCAGTAAAAAAATTGCACGTCTTAAAATAGCAAAGCAGTCCTCGCGATCTTCAACTATTATTATAGTACCTACAACCCTTGTTCTATATAATCTACATCAATTCTAATTAAACATGTTATAACTAATCTTAAAAAGATAAATTCCCATATCGGTTAAACAGTCTTCAACCTTAGTTTCAATCAATTACATCTTAAACCTGAATTTCAAGCTCTTTCAGGCGCTCGAAAAGTTTTCTTCACGTGCCGGGCTATATCTAACCAGCCTTAAAAAATAACCAAATCTATTCAAAACGGAAAAATGGCTGTATTTGCTTAGTTCTAAAAATTAAATTTCTTTAGCTAGATAGGACAATACTTGCCGCTGTCCTTCAATTTCTGTCCTGGAAACACAAGACGAGTTAAACAAATATCTCATGTATTCTTTAACCTATAAACGTATCTTGACCTATAAGGCTTGGGATAACAGAACAATAAGATAATTCATTACTCCAAGGCTTCGTATTGTGTTCTAGCCATTATAGTTAGAGGAAAAGCTTATGGTTGTAGGTAATTGTTTTGTGACCATAATAATTGCATTTGATGACACTTGTGAGCTGGTTTGAAATGTAATTTAAGTATGTTACGTTGTAGTGTGTTTCAAAGTTGATTTTAATATATTATGTGAGCTACTACCACTTCTTCTACCTAGCTTTTTCCCAAGCTATGATAGGGTCGGCTTTCAGTCTTGTCGGATTCAGCTTAATACCTTATTTTACATAGAGCGGCAGCGGCTAGGGGACTCGTGTACGGTTTAACCGATAATGAAGGTAAAGCCGCGCTTGCCACCGTTAGTCCATGGATAGGTGACCATTTGTAAGCATACAGAAAACCCTTCGCCACTCGGAAAGCACGTTAAGCCGTTGTCATACTTTGATCTTTGACAATCGTTAAATCATTACAATTCCTACTGACACGTGCGTATGATATTTGCAACAAAGAAGTTTGTTTTAATTGGACGAGTAGAAGGGATAAAGTTGAAGAAAACACATTACGACTTTAGTACAATCATTGGAATACTAACGAGAAACTCAGCAGGTGTATATTTTGTAGGTCTTACGTCTCTTATATACGTATCACTGCTAGCTATACCTTGGTCTAAATATCCTTTTCTTTTCTAAAAGTCAGTAATTGACACGTACTTTAAGTATGTTATGGGGTATATATTATATATGTGTTGTTAGCCACGTTATTAACTCGAGCTTATCTCTCGGCAGTCAATATTTTTTGTATTAATTTGGTTTTGACCTTAACAAGAGAGTCAAAGACAACCCATTTATAAACAACAAAAGCATTTACGTAAGCGAATTACTTTTTTATAATATTTAATCATTTTTAAATTATATTAAATCAGGTTATCTTTGAGATATACAATAAAACCTTGAATATTTTTTGGTAAAAAATGAACCTCAATTTATTTACAATAGAAAATTACTAGAAAAACCTTTGTCGGCTTTGTATTGTTATGCGATGTGACTAAAAGCACGTACCTATTGATCGAAAGGATTTTCATTGAGAAATAAATAAGGCATTGATGTCAATTAAACGTTTTTATACAAGAAGGAAGGATTTGCATAAAATAATAGAAGAGAGAAAACTTTTAAAATATATATTAAAGCTGATGTCCTAGTTGAAAGGCTTTGATTATCTAAAAACCATAAACCATTATCAAAATCTAATAATTATATAGAACTTCGTTACAAGTGTTTACTTTTTAAGGTCTTTATCAGTTGAACCTATAAAGATGTCCCAAAACACATACAAGTTGTACAATTATGTTATCATACAATATCTCATAGATGAACAAAACATCATTATTCTACATCTCGAAGCTACTCAGGAGCACCGCGCGTCCTTTTTATAGGTATAAAAAATATAACGATTATTCCTTAAATTGACAGGTCTGTCAGGCCCACCAGGCACCCCAAGGGTTAACTGCTTTAAGTGCAGGTGCAGAAGCAAAAATCAGCAAAAATAAGACAATTGCGTGCCAGTGCAAAATTTTGGGTCAAAATGTTTTTGGGTCAGATTGAATTAGCAGGTTGAGAATAGTTATAGTGACACATCGATGTTACCGTGCTATGTTCAGCTGTTCAACTTATTAGCACGATTATAAAAGGCATTGAAGACACGCTCTTACAAGTTTCATTCATATAAAAGAACAAATAAAAAACCCGTATTTAAATAAGACAGTGCAGAGAGGGGGTTTCAGTCAAGAGTAATTTATAAATCGTTGCTAGTTTTAAAAATGAGTTAATCCTGTAATAATAACCGACTGATTAAATTCACTATTTATATTATATTTAATGATTAAAATAGGAAAAAATGTATACACATGAACTTAACTATACAATACATTTAACTTATTAAAAACGAATTCCTAAAATATAGCATCATAAAATTCGTCCACATAGCTGTCGACGGGAAGTGGGCCCAAAATGCTGCCCGCATTGCCACGTTGTATGGCAATGCTTATCATCTCTCCAAGGTAACAGCCACCCCTTGGGTCCCGCAAAGTGTCAAAAAGGCGTTTGGCCAGGTCTTTAAAAAGCATGCGTGCTCTAGGAACCCAAGGGCCAAGGGTTAAATTAAATTCAACGTATTGTGTTGTATGTTGGTGTAAGATTTACCTCTCGCGAAGTTTCGGAAAAAATAATCCTTACCTGGTAACTACTTTTGCTAGTTAGGTAGAAGAGGTATAGACCTATGATAAGAAAATATAAACAGACATTTTATTTTTATTTCTTTTTAAATTAAAAGTAATTGTGAATAAGTAGACTCATGAATGTAAAAACAGTTTTTCAACAGAATCTGATATTAAAATTCACCTTGATATAAAATCAGCACAGATTCAGGGTCGAAAGAGGGTAAACGTCACAATTGCTTTTTTTTTTGGCGTTTATGTGACCAAGACTGCGTTGTTACGCCTTATTGAACAATGTACAAACGATATCAAATATTGCGATAACTTAAAAAATTGTAGCCACCGAAAAGTGCACAAAGGGTTAGATGACTAATAATAATATTATTAATGCCAAACAGATAGATTAATAAAATAAAATATTTGACACGAATTTTTTATTACACATTCACAATTTCGTGCGTTTTGTATTCAAGCTTAACGTCATTAGATTCATTAGCCTCCACTCCTGCACCAAGATTTGCTTTATCTAAGTGTTCACTTATTTTGAAAAGAAAAAACTATGTGTCTCATACGTCCTACAAAAAGGACCGTCCTATCCTAGATAAGGACAGAAGTGATTAGATTAGACGTGTCTAACATTTTTTTATTATCTAACTAAGGGACTAATTAGATTTTGACTTTCCATACTCAGTACCCCTCTAAAATTGAATGTATAAATTATGTTTTAATCTAAGAGATGTAAATAAAATAAAACTGAAACGTCTCTAAGTGTACTATAACAACTTTTCTACTTAGCAGTACAAGTAAACTTTTCACACAACCAACGCACGTAGTTCGCTAATTGATGACAAAAGACGATCCTGACCTTAGAATTTTACTACCACTTAACAACAGCACTTGATAAAATTTAGCACACCCTTAGTACGACGGCTTAAGATTGAAATTCGCTTGCATTTAGCTGCGGATATCTTAATTTAAGTTTGTGTGTAAGTGCAAATGGATTGCATAGTATTGTGCCAAATATTTGAGCAGCTTTGTGCTCGATAGTACATACGTTTGTAAACTTGAACTAGTTTTGGTATGAATGAGTTTTTTTGTTTGTAAGCTTGACTTCTTTAGTAGTCGAAGCTGTTATGACAGATGGGTTATTTAACTTCTAGGAGTTCTAGATGACTTTACAAAATAAAGTGTTTTCTTTACCTTGATATACCGGATGCGACCACAACGATGTTGTCACTATTGTCTACTGTACCTAATAATGCTCGTTAGTAAATAAGTAGGTAGAGTCTATAATAGTGAATCTATCAAGAAAATTGCATTTAAATATTGTTCAGATATAAATAAAGTAAACAATAAAGATACGGATATACGCATTACGCATTGACACACAAACATAATCTATTTAAAATTTTACTATATTTATATGATACTAGCATAGCAGCTGTCCCCCGCGACTTTGTCCGCGTGTTTTAGTTTCAACGGTTTTTCATTTTTGCAATATTTTTCATTTATGCGTCGCGAAATGTTATATAGCTTATAGCCTTCCTCAATAAATGAGCTATTCAACACTGAAAGAATTTTTCAAATCGGACCAGTAGTTCCTGAGATTAGCACGTTCAAACAAACAAACAAACTCTTCAGCTTTCTTTACATAAAGCTCTTCAGCTTTATGTATTCGTATAGATTAAACTAGACATGCACCGAATACGCGTTTATTACTCAATACTCTGCATACTTGGCGTTTTTTTTTTCAGTTTTCGTACCCAGCCGAATTACATCGTTTAACTGACGAGTGGTATTTATTATGGCTAAGTTGGAGACATAGTAAAACAATTTTTAAAGTAAAATTAACAATAATTATTTTTTGTGTTTATAAAAATATATTTTATAAACAAAAGTATATTACTATTGTGATATACTTATTTATCTTAAAATATAATTGGTATTATTACTCGCTAAATCTTGTAGTCGGCCCTCGAAACCTTTACCCACTGACAAAATGTTTTTATGTTCAGCTCAAATACGAAACAGTTTCAGCGCTTTAAAAAAAATCTTTTGGTAACAGTGCTAAGTGATAGTTCATATATCAGGAATCAAATAGTTCTCCAATTTTGCATACAATTTCCTTATTTACTATAAATTACAAGAAGACATCGTCACGATACGATTGCGAAACTTCACTGTATGGGAATGTCCTCCATCATTGACAATGGACATACGTTAACTTGTGTGAGAATTAATAGACGTCTCATTATTTCGTGGAGACGGCATTGAAGTGGCTACCGTAAGGTCTTAACTTTATCTTTACTTGGTTCGGCTTCATCGCGTTCCGTCCCTTCTTGTACATAATTGTGGGTAATTGAATAGACAGATTTGACGATTAGATGTGTTCAAACAGAATTTCGATACTTTTGAGAAAGTATTTTCATTAACAGGGACCAAGAAAATGTGGTGTTTATGCTGGCTAAACAGAAATGAAATGACTGAAATTAAACTACGAGCATATCGTGCTAAATATACTTATAATATTCTTTTAGCAAAAAACGTAGCTTGCAATGGTTAGCTTTACGCAAATATCGACTCCCAAATGGTTACACACATTATTCTTACATGTATAGATACATGTGTAGCTTTAAAGAATTGTACCTAGTTCGTCCTACAGACAATAATATTATAGGTACTAAGCTGTACCTATAATATAACTAGTACGCACTTTACCTACATTAAAACAATTATGTTTAGATCGTGACAAGGTATAGTACCTATAATATGAATGAATAATTAACGCATAAACACAGTTTCAAGTTCAAAACCAGTTTACCGTGGGAAACTGAATTTGTTTTATTTATATATGTAGGTAGAGTAATGAGTACTTTGTTAGAATTAGCGTTTCTTTGACATTCAATTTAATTACAGTTTTCATGCACTTAATGGTTATGACTAACTGTAGTCTATGCCTGTTAGACTTGGCCATTTAAATTAGGTATGTTATTGAAGGCAACTAGAAAAACCAGAAAAAAAAACAATAATTACAGTTAAATTATTTTATTTTGCATCAAACACAATTTTTACATACAGACTGATATTAGGTATTATGTATTATGTAGGTACTGTGTTTTATTTTATTTATTTTAATTATTTTAGTCAAAGAACAAATAATAAACTTAAATGTATTTAGATAAACACTCTAAGTTGCAACAATAATTTACAGTGACATAATAATAAAAAAAAAACAAACTCAGTTTAATTTAGTTCCATCTCAAACTAAAACAAATGCCTTAACCACCGAATAATTGTTGTTACGATACAAATCAACTTGAACTTGAGTCTGAAACGAGCGTGAAGATTTAATCTCGATGTAAATCAAGGTTGGTTAATGAATTGTTGAATAGTCACTAAGGGACTTATGACATTTGTTTTAATTCGCCACGGACAAGGCTGTTTTATTATATTTAGAACTTTTGTTTTATAGTTATTATGTATTCATGATTATGGTTAATAAATGATAGCATCTTGCCTAAAAACAAAGATAGCTCTTCATAAGTATGATTCCCTGTAGTCAAGGGACATTTCTACAAGCGTTGACGATGATAGAAATCTGCCCCCCTAGACAAGTGACATTTCGACAAGTAATAACGATGATAGAAATCGCTTAAATGATATTAAATGTAATAAGTCTAAGTCACGTGACTTAGACTTACCACTTAGGTATATAATAGCGATTGGATCAGCGTTAACCCTTGTAGAAATGTCACTTGGCTAGAGGGTCACATTCTGTAATGATTTTCCATTCAACTTTGACTAGTAAAGGCTGACAATAAAATTTACATTGGGAATGGACGAATGGTACCTGTACCTACCCACCATTTTAATACATTTATTAAGGCATGTTAGTGGGTCATGCAGATCAGGTATAGGGACAGGTAAGGCATGAGTATGGATAGGTAAGTTATCTAGAAATGTGAAATTAGTTTACTTTTTCCACTACAAGCCGATTCAGTTTTAATTTTGTATGTAGGTAGTCTTTAATTTGAATTGAAAGAAAAAAGTGTGAACAGAAGTTTATTCGCAGTTTTAATTACCATCTAGATGCACGATTATCATCATAAAATTGCTGTCTTTAATTACGGTTCATCCGGGTTTTTGAGGTAATTGTATTATGAATCAACGAGATGTTGACCTTTGCCTACTTCGAGAGACATCTCTCGAATGAATTATAAAGCATTCTTTTCGTGAATATTTTCAGTTTATGATTACAATTTTTTTTGTCATGAGGGCGAGTTTTGTACTTGGCTATTTTTATTAAAATCTATTATTTAACTGGGACTGTTCGTTTGTAATATGCTTGTAAGTTCATTTGGTGGTATCTGATTGAGCTAAAATGTTTCAAACTAATATTAATCTGGTATTTATGTTTTCGAGCCGATCTGATGATGGAGCCTGATGTCACGAAACGACGCAATACCATGGTGTTTGGGTTTGTTTCATTTGTCTTCATTAGTAGGTACTACAAAAAACTTTTAAAGCTAAAAGCTTGTATATAAAAATATTTTTTTAATTAAAACTTATTATAATTATTTTTGAATTCCAAAACCGTAAACTGAAATAGTTATGAATTCGCCTTACCAAGTGTCTTTTTAATTTTATTCCAGAATTATCGAAAGTTATGTACTTATAGACACAGGAACTAATTCTCTATAGAAAACTTGAATTAAGAATCTGCTAAGCAGTCTCTAAACATTGGTGAGCATTTTATAAAAAAATAATATTGGGTTTGGCGCTAAATGAAATTAGAGTACCTATATTATGGCAGAATCAATAATTTCGGTACAGCATCTTAATTTTTTTGGTTAAGCATTCCCAAATGCAAAGCATACGATGCCAATTTATTTTAAGAAGCAAATATCCTAAATTATCTAATCTAAACACGGTGGACAATGAAGCTATGTGGTCTATTCTTAACGCACTACACATAAGAACTTAATGTTATTATGTCACCTAATAACAATAGTTGTCAATTACAGCAGCAATATTAGTATGATTCACATCATAACGTGCATCATATCATCACGCTATGTCCACTGAGTCACCAAAGTAATTGCTGTAAAAAATCTATAATTTTTATTTTACATTGTTTTCTTGTTGATCGTCATTTTCAATGACGTCAGTGGTTTTAATTAAGGTTTGAAGATAAGCTGTGGGAATTATACCCACGATGCTAAATACGGATTTACTCGAGCGTCATAGAGACCTATTGGGTTGCAATGCTTAGATGATAAGAAGAAAAAAATGTTAGATAATTTATACCTTTTCATCGGTGGAGGTAGCGGCTATAGATTTTTAAATATGTTGAAAATATACCGTTGCATGGACATTCTCCAGCGCGTCAGATATTGATAGCATCAATGCCCTACGTATTTTTAATAATGTACGTATGTTAATCTGATCGTTTTGCATGATGCGGGTGGTTGTACGTAAGGGTCGAAAATAAAAAATAAAAAATATCGAACGCGTCAGATTTTCTAAGGGAGTGTTAAGTAGTTAAAGATAGGAGTTTTTGATGAGTTAAGGTACAAGTTCTTACGATTTAGGGCTGATTTTTCCTAAGCCAGAGAATTTTATCTGCGGCATAATATTAGAATTTTTGACAATTCTTCCATATAAAATCTGTAAGACGTCAATATTATTCCACGAACAAAAATAACCTGGCGTTTTTAAAGTTAGCCCTTAAACAGTTTTGTGTTGATGTGTTACATAGATATCATATAAACACATTTTTGGTTAGGGTTTAGTTTTATTTGTCTATATCTATTAAGCTTTAGAGCCTGCGCAGACGAGGAACAATGGCAGACAAAATGTCCGCGATGCGCTCTTTTTGTTTGTCATTAGGTTGAACTTTGTCCGCATATACCGCTTATGGCCACTTGAGGTATTGCGCGGACGAAATGCAACCTTATTGTAGTACTAATAAGAGCGCGCCGCGGAAATTTTGTTCACCACTGTCTCTCGTCTAGGCAGGCCCTTAAGTTACCTCAGTGTGTAGAAGTTGTTACCAAATTTCTTTTAATAAACCAGTAACGGATGCCACTAGTTCACATGACCACTTAGAATGTTTTCATAAGTCATTTGTGACACCATTCACTGAATTGGTTATGTGTAGTATTTGTTTAACTTTGAAAAATGGCTGGTATGAACCAAAATGTTGTAAAAAAAAAGTTTAATGTAAGTTAACAGGTTGCTTTTCAAAATTTTATTAGATTACCTTCTTTTACCTTCTTTTAAGCGTTCGCTGGTAGGTATATAATGAGTAAGCGACTTACTTGCTTTACTTTTTAATTTGAAAATAATTTTAGAGTGACTATCTCGGTGATTTGTGTTTTTTTATATATTGTGTTACATTTTTTTTAACACGTGTCAATTAATCAATAAAAATACTTTAAAACCATATCTCGATTTAAATATATTAATTCCAAGCTTTAAAGTTATTTATCGCTAAACAAAAATATTATTTCTATTACAGTTGGATGCCCAGCAGCGCTACACGCTATTCCAGCGAGGGTTGTGGGAGGCGGCTCAACAGATACCGAAAGAAGCGATCAGAGACTTCCCCACGTTCCGGCAATTAAGGTTGTTGAGCATCATTGGACCTGCAGCACTGCCTCCTGACCAACTCGATAGAGTGAGTATTAATTAATATCTAGGTTAGATAGACTAGATTTTGCCAATGCCTTCGTCCGGGTTTAGTTGAAAATAGAGCAGAGAGAAACTATTACTTATTTTTAAAGAATAAGTTTGAAACAAATATTTAATGCCTCCAAATACGAAAGTAAAATAAATAAGTACTTCTGGTACACGAAAATGGCATGGCATATTCTGTTCTTTATAAAACCAGTGTTCATTCCAATTATATTATAATCTCTATATATGAATCTCTTTAGTTCATTCAAATCGCCATGGTAACCCTATTGTCTACGTTTCGTCAATTTCAATTTTACGTATTTAGGTAGACTTTGATAAACCCACGTGGGAACTATATATTTTTCCGAAATTTAAAATAGCCTATAAGGTATTCCAGGTAATATATTGTGTGCCAAATTTTATCCAGATCCAATCAACATTCCTGGCCTCATCAAGTTACATTTTTACAAGCGTTCATACTAATCGAATCGCTCAAATGTATTGAAGTGACAAGTCTAAGTCGCGTGACTTATCGGAATGAAATGTCAATTCCATACAACAAATTTCATTTAAGTGATTTCTATCATCGTTAACGCTTGTAGAAATTTCACTTGGCTACAGGGGCTGGTCATTAAGTTGAAATGTCACCGTTTAAGACGTTATTTAAATGGAAAATTACTTCTTATATAAGAAGAATTTAGTAGCGAATTAGCGTTTTTTAAACTATAACTTATTTATCGTTTGCGTATCGTTCACGAGTTTATCTTTTGTGGTGTGAAAATAAAAAAAAATACAATACTATTTTCTCGTGCATTTTACTAATATGTATATTTGTCTTCTTTTTAGTACAACCGCATTATTAATGACATGCTCGCCGTCTACAACACCGCCGAGATCTGCGCATACAACGAGCCCTTCAAGTGTGGATTACACTTACAACCTGAACTCCAGCACATCATGTCACACTCCCGGGATTGGGACGAGCTCCAGCATATCTGGACTGAATGGAGAAGAAATACTGGGAGGAGGGTCAGGGACCTGTATGAACAGCTTGTTGATTTGACTAATCAGGCCGCGAGATTGAACAGTAAGTGATTTAATTTCCCTTTAACTGAAAAAAAATGGATTAGACGCTAACACTCTACAGTACTGACAAGTTACTCGCCGCGCCTTTATTATTGTTAGATGAGACTGCGGACCCCTACATATACGCTCACGTAACCCCAGGGGTCCGCGGACCGCAGGTTAAGAAACACTGGATGAGAGTCTAACTTACCGTATTATTTTTGTAACCCAGAATACGTGAACTGTTGTGTTTTTCGCCTAATAAGCATAGCGCCTGCAAGTTAGGTGGTCGCCTTGAAAGACGAATGGAATGCTTGCAATATATTGTAAGGCGCTTACGCTATGATCTCATAATGTTTTAATGATAACCAAATTTTTAACCAAAACGAATGAAGAAATGCATTTATTTGACATTCTGTTTTATAAAAAGTTGCATTGTTAAAATATAGTACGGTAAACTTATATTTTCAGATTTCACTGACGCCTCCGCTTATTGGATGTTCCCGTACGAGACCGCCAATATGAGGCAAGAAGTAGATGAAGTTTGGGAACAGGTAACAACATTGATTTGTACTTAATAATAAATGTATATTTTACGTTACATTACATATAGTACAAAATATTATTTAAATATTCCACGAAAACGCTTTTCCTAACAATATGGCGCCTCATGTCATGGTGACGTCACCTGCTTGTAAACTTTGATGGTTGACTACTGTTGTAACGCAACTGTTTACAAGTAGTTGACGTCATCAACCTTTCGGCCAATCACAAAATCATTTTCTTAATATATCTTATAAAATATCTCGTATTTTTCTTAACTGACTAAATGGTTTCCAAAATTTGTATTCAATATAAATATTTTACATGCTGTCTTATATTCTATTGTTTAATAAATAATATCCTAAAATGTTTAACCTTTAGGTAAAGCCACTATACGAGCTCCTCCACGCTTACGTCCGTCGCCGTCTCCGGGAAGCCTACGGTCCTGAGCGTATTTCCCGATCTGCGCCATTACCGGCCCACATCCTCGGCGACATGTGGGGGCAGAGCTGGTCTGGGATCGTACCAGTCACCTTACCATACCCCGGCAAGACGTTGGTGGATGTTACTCCTGAAATGGTTCAACAGGTCAGTGAGAAGTAGAAATATGATCAGTAGAAGTAGTTTTATGATTTTTCTAAGTTAAGCCCACCAAATGGTCAATAAAATGAAACTGAAATGCAAATTGCTATTAAAAAAGAATACGATGAAACCTATCAAACAAAAGCTGAAAGTAGATTAAAAACACAACTGACGAATTTTTCATCGAGGTGTATAATGTACCTAATTCTTACCTATATGGGAACAGCCCTTAAATTTCTTAGAATACGTTGCCTGGAAAACTTCGAGTTTTTTTATCATCATTGTAGAATTTGAAACAAGAAATTTATTGTTATATCTACTTTGCACAATAACTCACATATTATTCACATACTTACGAATCATATTATTTTCATTTCAGGGCTACACTCCACTAACAATCTTCCAACTAGCCGAAGAGTTCTTCGTTTCAATGAACATGTCTGCAATGCCTCATGACTTCTGGGCCCTGAGCGCTCTTCAGCAGCCCACAGACAGGCACATACACTGTCAACCCTCAGCTTGGGACTTTTGTAATAGACATGACTACAGGTGAGATAATTTTCCTAATAACATTTTGTTTTTATTTCTGTTATTTTTAGGAACATACTTAGTTGATAATATAAAAAGTGAAATCTCAAAACGCAAATCTAAAATGCATTTAATAAGCGTTTTTTCTTATCTCAATAACCATCTGTTACTGTCAAGTTAAGCAGAAAAAGCATAATTATAGACTAAATTATCTAATATCGATTTCAAAAAACTCGAATACTTCCTGCAAATTTTATAATCATATTTGCATTCAAAGAGAAATTAATTTAAACTATGTGATATAATTATTTTCCAATTATCAATATTAACTAGCTCTAGCTCCTCTACTATTTGTCTCTCCTTTACCTACGATTCCAATATTATTCATGATCAATTTATATCAATAGATTATACGGCCCTTGGAGCAAGTCAAAAATATATAATTATTCATAAGAAAACTTAAATGTTCATTCAAACTTTTCTTTACAAGCTTTTATTGAATATTTTTAGAATCAAGATGTGCACTCACGTTGACATGAAGGACTTGGTGACAGCTCACCACGAGATGGCACACATTGAATATTTTCTGGCGTACAGGAACCTGCCAAAAGTATTCCGGGATGGAGCCAACCCAGGTAAATGTTTAATGTTGTATTTTACTAGAATATTAGGAAGCGACGCCGCGGTATATTGGATCTGAACTTACACGGTATTGGAAGTCGTAAATGATAAAAATACGGCTTGGCTTATAGCTGTTTAATAGTATTTACAAACATATATTACACAGGGCCTATCCCATAAAGTAGTTACTGTTTCTAGAGACATTAAAAATAGTTAGCGTCTTAATAAAAATCTAGTTATAATATCCACAACCCACTTTACTGAGTAACTTAGTATGTATATCACTTAAAGACTGGTTGTCAAAATTGTTATAACTTAAAGACTGTCCCTTTGCCGCTCCCAAGCTGTACGGTAGTAAAAGCATAAAAAATCCTAAATACCCTGCTAAGAAACTAAGGATGAACATGAAGGTCTGCTAGGCAGGGATTTTTATAACAATAATCTATTTTAGTATTTCTCATTCCGAATTGCATTTAATTAAACAAATACATACAAGCTGCATAATTTAATGTAAATCATTTATTTTGAAACCCTAACTAATAGGTTTGGTTAAAAAAAAATAAAGACTTACAATTTATTCCTAAAACTAGGACACTTGGGTTTTTTTAAACGGACCTGCCGATACCTTTACTGTCGAAATCCATCTAGCCGTTTGGAAGATACAAAGTATTAAAGTATAGAAATATACATACAAGATACGCGGGAAAAAGATAACCCTTCCTTAACAGTCGGGTACAAAACTTTGTGGTTTTCTGAATAATATCTTTTGCACAAAAATGTTGTCCGAAAAGCCACAAGCTAAATACGTTCAATATTATGGATTTCTACATGCGGTTATATTAGACGTAAACTGAGTGTTAGGAAATAATAAAACAATAAAGTTAATGTGTATTTTCTTACTTTCACTACTTAATCTCCAGTCTCACAAATATTGTAATAACTTCATGAAGGTTGTAAAATTTTCATAACAGAGCAATATAATTTGCCTGACTTATTTATAATTCCACTACGCAAAAACTAAAATCGGAAGATTTTTTTTTGTTATTATACATTATAATAAAACACCTAATCAACAATCTAATACCATTTAATTTGCTTTCAAATAACACTCTAATAATACAAAACTAAATACAACAGTGCACTTAAAAACAGGGCCATCTGGTGGTAGTTGTGCGTAACGCCAGAGTTGCACAGGTCTGTCTTACAAGTGCAGTAGGTGACAAATAAGTCGCCATTACCGACGACGCGCCGACACGGTTGGTCGTGCACCTCGTCATCAGCGAGGTATCCGCACTGGCGAACGACACGAACCTTGCCATTTACTGTAAAAAAAAAAGAAAATCTGTAGGTAGTTCTTACTTTAAATAAACCTCTGAACCTCTTTAGAGTGGGAGCCGAAACGAGTTAGGGCAGGAACCTCTTCGCCTCCCCCAAGGCGCAGGAAATCGGTGATAATTTCCCCGGAAGATAAAATGAAAAAGGCACTGCACACAAAGGTGGAGTGGTAAAAATCCAAGGACCGCATTCTGTCAACCGCGTTTTGCAAAGTATGTTTATGGAAAACATGCTATAAAGTCTTTAGGGTTCCAAATGACATATGGATAGAATGATCCCTAATAACAGCAATCGCATGTCCGACTGTCTATAATTTTATTTCTACATACCAATCCTTTATGTAGAAACAGTGTAACTTTACAGGTATATATTACTTTATTTCTTATGCATATACTAGTGAATCATTCTACATTCCAATATCAGATCGTCATACTTACTCTCCATTTTAATAGCTCGGCAGAAAGTAGGTTCTATAGGCTCTATGTGTTCAGGCGGGTCCCTCAGGGAGCAGTTTATGATGCCCAAACTGAATGAATCGAACTCTTCTCCGCAGCGAGGGTCGTACGCACTGTTGCAGTCGTAACATAGGATCGATGAAGCTGGAGTAGAAAAAAATGTTGGTGAGGAAAGCTTTCGACATTTTATACATTGATAGGTACATATTTATCGTCTATCACCACGTACTAAAAAAAATGCAGTATGTAGTATTTCATATGCATTATGATTTAGCTAATGACCTATAGTTGTTACTAATTTGAAGTGAGATGGATTTCCATCGGTCAAAATGAAAAAACCATTTTGATCTAACTCTTAACCAGAGAAAAAATTTTAGACATAAGAGAATTCTATACTAATCAGGTATAGAAACCGAATACTAAAATCTAGAAAAATATCTCTAATACTAACAATAATTTACAAATTTATCGAGTTTGTCTCACAAATGTTATTATAAGAATATAAGCCAAGTTCAACTGCCTGCGGTGTGTAATCCAATTTTGTTGTTGGTTGAAAGGTTTCATATGAGTACCCAGTGTGACCCTTGTGACTTACTTAGATGTTGATGGATTTAGGACAGGACAGCAAACTTAAGCAAAGTTGATAATGGGAATGTTATAAAGCTCCTGATGACTGACAAATACTGGTTTCACAAGATTTTATTTTTATTTTTCCTTAAAACAACAATTATATATTAAAACTAGCTGTCCCCCGCGACTTTGTCCGCGTGTTTTAGTTTCAACGTTTTTTCATTTTTGCGACATTTTTCATTTATGCTCCGCTCCTATTGGTCGTAGCGTGATGTTATATAGCCTATAGCCTTCCTCAATAAATGAGCTATCCAACACTGAAAGAATTTTTCAAATCGGACCAGTAGTTCCTGAGATTAGCGCGTTCAAACAAACAAACAAACAAACAAACAAACAAACAAACAAACAAACTCTTCAGCTTTATAATATTATAGTATAGATGAAACTGATAGTAAAACACCAAGTTATTATAATTCAAACGCTGAAGGGCAGATTTTTCCAACATCAGGTAATTTGACATCGGACATATTATGTATGGAAGAACAATCAAAAATTCAAAATTATTTCTTTGGAATTAATTATCGACCCTCAGGAGTTGAAGTTAAAGTTTGGATATATCTGATGACATCACAACTTGTAAAATTAAGCCGTTTTTAAAAACAGGAATAGGGGTTAATTTTTCGTGTATAGAAAAGTTAACTTTTAAGATAATTTTGCATTCAATGTATTATATAAGGGACGGATTATTTATGGTATCGATGCACTGAACATTTTTATAAATAATTTTTATGAAATACACTCAAAAAAAAGGATTGAACCTACATTAAATTCAATACAGTAACACAAAAAATGTTCTCACTATGGCAAAAACTTTACACTTCACCCTACTTAATTATGAGCCACGCAATAAATTAAAAGTTTCAAGCAAAACTCAAGCCCTCGTCAATCAAACATATTGAAACTCACCATATTTGACATAATACAGTAAGCCGACGACTGATGCAACCACAGCAACTTGTGATAAAGACTTCATGCTGAAGTCCAGAAAAACTCCGACCACAAACACTACCACCAATGAACTGAATTAGATTTGTATGGAAACACATAATTAAATTATCGGAGACTCGTGTGCTAGTAACACGAAATAGGTAAAGACGAGTAGATGTTGCTTTATTGGGTAATAAGGTACACAGAATACAGGGGATGTACTCATCTGGAATTAATGGGATATGTTAAAACAGTTTAGCTTCTTTTAGTTTAGATTTCTTTATTCAGCATTGCTTTAATCGTACTAAAAGAGAGGAAAATAATAACGTGTTTCTGCTTTTGTACTTATTTGTTGTGGTTATGCCAATGAAGCAACTTTTTTACCTAAGTAATTGTTTCATTTCAACATCATCTAACTTAAATTCAAAATAATTACCTGCATTGTTTGATTGCCTACAAGAATGTAGGAGTTGGACGCATGGAATCGACAAAAGACAGTGGAGAATGGCATAAACATAGGTACGCTGATTATGATAGATGCTATTAATTTTGCTGATGATGATCCGATGATGTATGATGTATCTGTATTCGACTTAATGATCTAAAATATTATTATAATTAAAGGTTGTTTGCTGGTCCTTTATAATTAGCTCTCTACTGCATGAATAGCCGAGGTCACCTCGCTAATCACCACATTAGGTGACGTGCTGCGGGTTCGATCCCCGCATTGGAGAAGCACTCTGTGTGATCCACAAATGCTTGTTCTATGTCTGGGTTTTCTTTATGCATATGATTTGAATGTTTGTGAACCCCCGTGATACAAGGATTAAATTCCTTAGTGTTTGAATCGTTTTCATAAGAAAGAAGAAAAGAAAGCTTGTATATACAGAGACTAGCTGTCCCCCGCGACTTTGTTCGCGTGTTTTAGTTTCAACGGTTTTTCATTTTTGCAACATTTTTCATTTATGCTCCGCTCCTATTGGTTGTAGCGTGATGTTATATAGCCTATAGCCTTCCTCAATAAACGTACTATCCAATACAAAAAGAATTTTTCAATTCGAACCAGTAGTTCCTGAGATTAGCGCGTTCAAACAAACAAATAAACAAACAAACAAACAAACAAACTCTTCAGCTTTATAATATTAGTATAGATAAGCTCACGCATTTGAGATCTGCATTTTGCGAGTTATCCACATATTTCCTTTCAAATTGCTTCGTCATCTTGAAGTGAAACAATAACAGTTCCGCCATCTGTTATCATGTCGAGTAAGACTAGTTGTTTGGATCACTTTGTGGTGGTAATTTTTTTGTATAAAACAAGCGATGTAGGCATGCAATGTTCATAGGACTATTTACAATAGGGTTAAGTTAAGTTTAACAAAAATATTTAACACGAAATGTATAAGGGACCTCTGCAGTAAACCCAATCGATCACATTTTTTTTTATGGATATATTGCGTCACAAATAGACAAAACAAAAATACCGTCAAATTCAGAACCTTTGAAGAAACTTTTGAAGTCAGTTAAAAATGTGACGTCAAAATTTGGCTAAAATTGTAGTGTTCAGTGAAGACACGCGAAGTTTCCGATTACTGTATCTTTGCATTTTTTGTTTACAAGATAAAAGGAAAAACACGTGTATAATATTTTTTCGTATCTAAAAGGCAAACATTAAAAAAAATGTTAGTTAACATCCCTATTACATACAAATAGTATTTTATATTTTATTAAAAGTTTTCTAACATCACTGTTTTATAAATACGCGCAAAAATGCGTTTTTTAATTAAGCGTTCGCCTTTCTACTCACGAAAAAGACGTTACATTATGTTATTATTTAATTGCAACGTTTAGGCCAAACAAAAATATTAAAATAGTTAAATAACAAAATAACTGCGATACTTTTACATAATAATTAAATCTAAGCCAAGGTATTTCGAAATGCGGAACATAGTGTTAGGAAATTGTATGAATTGAAGTTAAATTGTTCCTCTTACGACAACTTAGGACGGCGTTCGGTAAACTTCTCGAAAGGCGTGACTAGAATTATTAACGTTGGCTTAAGCTTGTATTCTATAACAAAAACACGTATGCTTTTGTTTACAAATGTGTGACCATGTAGCAAATATACGAAGATAGAGATTTAAGATCATAGTAAAAATTAAAACGTGAACGTGATTTGTCTTACATATAATAATACCAGCCTATAAATGTCCCACTGCTGGGCACATGCCTTCTCCAACGTACAGAAAGAACGAGCATTGATCACCACGCCTGCTCACTTGCAGGTTGGCGATTTTATTCTAAAATAACGTTTCTACATTTAGTAAAATAATTAAGAAAGAAAAGCTAACTTTAAAAAAGTCACATTGGTACTTGCCTGTAATAGGTTCAAACCTGCTGTAATTTTTTTACTTCAGGTCAAAAAATTACATGAACACAAAATGAACGAGCGTTGATCACCAAGCTCCCTAACTAAAGGATGCCTATTTCAAACATAATACTAGTATAAATCAAGATTTTGTCACGATATTTTCGTTACCGATAATAATGAGCTAATATTTTAAACATAAAAATTGTTCAAATGCATTTATTTTGCAATAAATATAAGAACGCGCTTAAGAAAATTCACGTAAAATAATTCTAACTATTACGAGTCTCGTTATGTAACTCACGCGCATCACAACCGCACGCGTCTTAATCAATAGATGTACAAGCATATGGAAGAGATTCTATTGAATTTTATTGATCGTACTTGTTGTTAACAGATCTAAACTTTTGTGTATGGGATAGTTATATATATTAATGAAGCCTTTTAAGGCTTGGTAGAGACGTATGTAAATGCAAATCAGATATTTTTAACCACTTTAAATGTATTTAAATATTATTTAGAGTCTATAGGTATCAGTGTTACATAAATAGAAAGTTCAGGTAAATGTAAGCTGTGTAGAAAAATAAAGAGAGATACATTGTAATGAAAAAATGAGTGCCTGTGTATAATGAAGATTACAGTCACTTCTAGATGCAAAGTTTCTGTGTAGCAACAAATACTTTATTTTTTGTATTGGACTGCACGAGCGAACATCGAGGTCAAGTTCAATCAACACTGAATCCATTTCGATTCCTTAATATTACGGTTCCTTATTTATTATGACAACATTATGATAATATTTAAATAAATGATGCCCATTTCTGTGACATGGTTTAACTTTTTTTATGATCATTTCAATTTATTTTATTTTTACCATTGTTTTTATTTTAAAAATAGATACTGATACTGGTGCTACGAAATGAATATTTATAAAATTTATTATGCATTTATTAGTGCAAGAATTTTGGAAAGTAATTTTTATAATTTGTTACGTGACTAAATGTCTGCTTATTCACAAATAGAAAACAATAAGAGATACTAAAATAATAGTATGATAGTTATTTTGTTAAGATTTTTAGGTAGCTGTGTCCTCGCAGAGTATGTGTTACGATTTAATAGTTGTGAATTTTCTAATTCTTTTACTTTTTTCATGCCAATAATTATTGTCACGAATAAGACAACCGCTTTATCAAATTCTATTTGTTTAGTTAGGTTCTACAGACAGACAATTGTACACCAACTATAAAAAGAAACTGTATAAATACATTGTTTTATTATCTAAATAAATCACGTGTGTGCCATAAAAACACGTGTAACATTCATAATTACAGTTATCATTGCAAAGACTTATGTAACTGCATATACACGATCTCTCAATATTTGCTGATGAAATGATAATGCAACTTTAACGTGTCAGTTTGTATTGGAAATAAAGGTAGATTTAAATTATGGATTTTACCTAAATAATATATTTTTCTCGTAAATACGTTAGTTGACAACACAGACAGAGATGCCAGTCTCTCTTCTTTTGTATTAATTATAATCATGTTTTTTTAGCATTATTACTAATTTTAAAGCATCGTTGGGGATAAAGCCTAGTCATCGATATAGCCAATACTGGATTTTATTTCCGCCATTTTGTTGCGCTCGAGTTTATCAATCGGGAGCAGGTTAACATCCGCGTGCGCGCGCAGCTTTCACCCGGCGCATGCGCAGTTTGCATCTCTTTTGTTATTCAACGGATTATTGATAGGTTGGTCTGTAATTTTAGAATAAAGCTATATAGAGATTATTTGTAGATATTTTATTTTTTACAAAAATTATAATCAAATTGAAAAAAAATCTGTAAGCAACGTAATGTAAGTTTTATTTGATCACAATATTTATTAACTGTTTATGGTACTCAGTGATATAATGACGAGTTCAGTTTTTTTTTGTGGTCATGTATCACAAAATATCGAGTTTTACGTCTTATATTTATTAAAATGATGTGATGATATTGAGTTACCCATATGCCAATCATTTGTTCAAAGATCATTCTTAATCATAGTAGTATTCAAAAAGTTGTGCAAGCTGATGTAAACTAAGCTAATTATGGATATTCGTAACAAAAACCCAATTAACAAAAGATAACTTAAACGTCCATACTTATTTGTATTATCCAGCAAATTATATAAAGATTATTTTCTGTTCCTGTATCTTTAATACAAACATTTCGAACCACCTTCTGTCGCCGGATTAGTTACAAAACAGATGTCAAGTTACGCAACGGCAATGCGAGCTTAACTCGGAAGTCACCCAAATGTTTACGCGTCGCGAATGTTGATCGCTGAGATAGACAGTACTTACATTGTTAGCTGACACTCCAGTTTCACTGCTGTTTTAGAAATAGAGATCACGTAATTAAGTAGTAGTTTAAAATACTCTCAGTGTTTATTTAAACATATAAGCTGTCGAGGTGTTGCAAATAAATTTGCTGTAAATCTATTTCTTGCATAGGTTTTAAAGTCTGTTTGAGTGAGAAGGGCATACAAATTGGACTTTGAAAATAAACGAACCTTTTTTTTTGCTGGGGAAATCCTCATGGACTACCTCCGCCCTGGTGAAGGCGGGGTATACCCGACTCTTACGGGCTAAAACCACCGGAGTGTTTCTCCCTTCCCTTATACTGGGGATCACGGCAACCGGACTGCATGGTTGGTTTGCAGTCTTATTGCAGTCGTACTAGCTGCATTCAAACAGCAAACTTTCAGTCGAAGTGCAGTTGAAACGTCTGTCTAGCCTTTGACCTGTGGATTATGTTTAATTCACAATGATTTTAATCGAATACAATTGAAATCCATATTTACCTTTATGACTGGCGCCGTCTACATACTTTCCTGCTGTTTCAAATTCAATATTAAGTTTTGATTATCGTAATTGCCTCTTTAATGAGATCTTAAAAATCCAGTGCAGTTGTTTTAACTAAAAATTTTATTTGAATGCCGTGTAATGAAGATTTTTATAATCGGATAATTAAATTTCGTTACATTTATTGAATACTATTTTTTTAATGCCCTAAAAAGAGGTATTTCATAATCGTATAATTATATTTTGTTACATTAATAATACGTACCTTAATTAAATGATTAAATAATATTATTATTTTGCATGTTGGTACATGTACACCTTATTAAATCATAGAATATAATTAATCAACATACCTATTAAGCTTAACGCCACTCCAGTCACCGAGTACGCCTAGAAAACATCCATGTATGACAGATTGACGTCATTTTTATTGACACCTTAAAGTGACAAAAAAGGGTGTAAATAATTTATGATCACCAGGAACTTTTCCGTTCTATTTTTGTCACCGCACTTTCTACTTAACCTGATACTTCCTGCACATAATCCGATACTCTTCAATATATCTACCTGTATTGGCTTCGACGTAACGTTACAAAGTGTTCCTTGCACAATATTGTAGTAAAATGAATAACCATGAATATTTTGTTGTTTTTATACCTACATGATTTTATTTATATTTTTTATTTATTTTAACACACGTATTTACTTTTGTAAATTTTAAGACCTACACGGTGAATATTAAAAGAATAAATTCGTAAGAATTTTAATAAATTTTGCCCAAACATTGTAAACAACCCTTTGGGCAGTATTTGAAGCGGGTATTATTAACAAGTTTCTATACCCTTCGAATTCTAAATAATGAACCTTTGGAATGAACCCTTGGAATCAACATCTAAAAACGTCTGAAAACCTCATTGTTTCCCAACAAACATGTATATTTTTTACGGCCTACTTCCAACTGTAACAGCGAGATACTATTGTTTCATTAGTACCCTTTGTTACCAAAGATCTGAATCAGATTTGGACGACTCACAATCTTAGAATTACATCTTCACGCTTCAAGTTTTAGGTAAAAGTGACGCACCGCTACTAGGAATAAGTGCACTTTTTTAAAACGTATCTTTCTCTTTTGTTTTGGCGAAATCTGCGTAAGTAAATTACGTCACACGCGGTAACCAAGTTCTTAAAAAACTTTTGTTCATTAAATTGTACATAAAAGCGTTTTTATTTAAAGAAAATTTATTTTAACGTTATTTGTTTATTCTAGTCTAGAAATATAAACTGTCATTTATAAGGTCTCCTTAAATATTTCCATATAAGTGCGTTGCAATTAATTACGTAAATAGCATAATTGTAATTACTTAGATTAGAGTAATTTCTTAATAGTAGAGTAAACTGACTGGACTTCCTAAAAAAACATTTTTTTTGCGGATTTTAGGAAAAAGACTAAATTCTGTTGAATACTTAAATAAGGGCGTTATATTATGAATATGCACCAGGAGAACATGTTATGAAATGTTAAACTTCATGTCATCCAATCCAAAATTATTTTTTTACCTTATAAATTACATTTCTCATTTCTTTCTACAGGTTTTCACGAAGCCATCGGCGAGACGATTGCTCTGTCCATCTCATCTCCACGTCACTTACAGACCTTGGGTCTAGTTCAACGTTCAGTAGATGACACAGCCCATGACATCAACTACCTATTTACACAAGCGATGGACAAGCTAGCCTTCTTACCGTTCGCCCTTGTGATGGACCGGTGGCGATGGGATGTCTTCAACGGGGATGTCAGAAAGGAACAGTACAACTGTCACTGGTGGAGACTCAGGTTTGTAATATCTATTAAAAAATCGTGTTATAAGTATTTTTAAAGTTTCTATGATTCATTAGCAGGAATAATGTAGAATATATCTACTTAGTATTTAGGTATGAATAGGACTTGAGAATCCCTATTTACCTTGGTCACGCTATAACTTAGGAACGAGTTTACCGATTTCATAAACCACTTTTATTTTTATTTTTTTTTTATACTTTGTAGAAGGGTCGTAAAGAAAGAATTTAGAAGAAAATGGTGCAGATAATTCAGAATCCTTTTTTTTTTTAATTTAGCGTCTTTGATGAATGTGTATTTAGCAAACAGCTGTTTTTTGCTGTTATTATTTTTCGAATAAAATAAATTAATACAGTTAGAAAAAAAAATGCAGTTTGAATTAAATATTCATAGCTGCGACAGGACAACGTCTATCGTGTCAACTAGTATAATATAATAATTTATGTCGTAGGATAGTTATTATACATTGATAAATTCGTTCTTAAACATTAGAGTCTTAAGTGAGCTTCTGACAACCGTTACATTGACACTC
Organism: Diachrysia chrysitis; assembly: GCA_932294365.1. Classification (NCBI taxonomy): domain Eukaryota; kingdom Metazoa; phylum Arthropoda; class Insecta; order Lepidoptera; family Noctuidae; genus Diachrysia; species Diachrysia chrysitis. Next base: position 6,920,168 of record OW028647.1, read on the forward strand.
ACTGTATTAAATTAGTTTTCAATTACATACGAAAATAATCACACTCACATTACCATTAAATAAATTTCACAATCCGATAAGCTAGGTATAATCTGTGCGTTCCATAACACTTGTAATGAGTTGTAAGATCGTACGCAAGTAATGGGTGCTCATCGCCCCGCAGTATTAAGTAACCGTTACCCTCAGCTGACTCTTACGACACAAGAAAACTGTTTATCTTCGTACAAGAACATGTAGAACACGCAGTTAGAACAAAGATATCATAATATTTCAGTTGTAATATTCAGTTGTAAAGAGCCCTGAAAAAATATACTTTTTTTTTTTTTTAGTTTTTTTTTTTTTAATTACTAGCTATGTGTGTGGAATTCACATTACTAGCAATCTTGTTAACCCCTCCAACTAAGCTAAATATGCTTGTGTCTGGAGTGGGTTCACGTCAATAGTGCAATGGGTGGGATCGAACCTGCGACCTCTCGATCACAAGGCTGTCACCCAAACCGTTAGGCTATTGCCGCTTCTATTATTGTTTATGCATTTTAGAATAGTTCAAGGGATATAGATTAAGAGGTATTTTACTAGTCTAGTGTCTTAATAAAATAGGAAAATTAATTATTTTTTAGTTTATTTTCTTAGTCAAATATTATTGAACATAAATAACATAATTATAATAATAATCATTTATTCATAAAAACGTAGGTTACAACATTATAAAACAATATATCTTACATTATATAATAAAATACAACATAGCACACAGCACAATACATGTATATTATTATTTTAAAGTTGGACGAAGCGACCGGATTTTTTAATCTAGATCTTAAAATAAGATTTGATTTCTGTGTACTTAAAGTAAGCTAGTCGTCATATAATATCTATTGGTTTTCTTTTAAATTCACGAAAAAAACAATTTCACCTTTTTAAAACAACTTTTTTAAACCGTCCGGCATCGCCTTAGTGGGCACTCATCATCAATTTAACTTACAATGCGTAACGATTTACCCATCTTTGCTCGTCGATTATAATTACATTAGACTTTTTAACAACGTCTACCTGGCCGGCGCTCATTATCGGTTAGATAATTCAGTTAACTCACGCAACAACATGACATAATGTTAACGGTTCGATGATTATTTAAAATATGCTAGTATCTTCTAGGTCAACCTTGCTAAATTATGTAGGTGTATTAACTTAAAATCTATCTTCTATTTGAGCCGAGAGAAATACTTTCAAAGGGTATTTTAATCTTTTTTTGCCTACCCTTTTCCCAAGCTATGTTGGGGTCGGCTTTCAGTCTTACCGGATTTAGCTGAATATCGTATTTTACGCGAAGCGATGACCTCCACAACCTATTTTACTGGGTAACACAGTATCCGATAATAATATAAGTACCTACTTATTTTAATAAATGCATGAAAAGATTTTGAATTATTAAAACGAATGAAACTTTTACTTTAAAGTTTAATTCGTTTATCATTTCTCTTATATCATCATTTATCAGTAGAAAAGAATATGATTTGATAAATATGTTGAACTTAATCCATCATTGAATAGGGCTTAACAATAAGGAAGACAACGTTTTTCGTTGCTTATTTTATAACTTGTCATCTGACAGGTTGAAAAATAAACGTTTATGTTAACAAATTGTTAGAGTGAATGACTAACGTACTTAAAAGAACCTATTTACAAATCAGTAATTGAAAACCATTAACCAAACCAATCAAAACAAACTTATTTCGCAAATCAGCGCCAATGAAAGTGAAAAATAAAATTACAAAAAAAAAAAACAAAAGCAGTTGGCAACATTAAATAAACTGGACCAAGAAGTGATGGGATTGCGGTCGTCAGGCGGCCTTGACTTCGAGTAACGGGTTCAAGCCGTCGATGAAAGCAAAAGTTTTTTGGCTATAGTGATAAGCGTTAGCGGGTGCATAAGCGACTTAGAGAAAGAAATAATGATATATAAATAAATTCGTGTTGTTTTGCATTTAGAAAATTTAAAAAAAAAAATGTGTGAAAGTGAATGAAGAATGTTAGATATTATTTTCATCTACTACAGTAATAGGTATTCTATTAAAACAAAAATAGCTAATTATCTATTATCAATGTTACAGGATGGTTTTAATGTTTCCAATATTATTAAATATTTAGATTCTATTTTTGACGTGATAACGTCTTATAAATCGATGAACGCCGGCTGCACGCACTGAAAAGTGTCACGTTCCGCCTGAGCCGAGCGTGCAAGCGAGAGCGCGGAAAAAGCGATAGAGAGGCACGATCGGCCTAAGCGTTCGTCTTCTGATGTTATCACGTAAAATTATCTTCCGTAAACCGACTTTTCAGACAAACATTTTTTTAAGTCATCCAGTACAGTAAAACTAAAGTTAAAAAACGCCTTTTTCATCACTATAGTACAAGTCTTAAACGTACTATGTTACAGTATGCGTTGTGATATTATGTAAGTTCAAAATCTTGCGTCTTAACCGATTGGCCTAATTTTTTTAATAACACACTTATGTCGATATTACAAAGTGTTTTAATGTATGTTTTAAGTACCGAATGCAACGTTTTGCTTAGGAAATAATCAATCTAACTTATAATTAAACTTTCTTCATCGAGTATGGCGACATTTCTAAATAATGCATTGAAGGTTGAAGGTCACATGTGTTTGTTAAAGCCACCCTTCACTCAAGTTTTAATGACTAACCAGAAAGTTTACGAATTGCCTATGTTTAGTAAGCGACCGGTGATGTAACCTATTTTTATTTCAAAATAGGTAACATAATTATGTTAACTCTAATTATTAAAAAAAATATATGCTTAAACAGAATAAAATAAAAAAATACTCATAGGTAGGCAGGTGCAGGTATTAAAACCTTAATAAGTGGATCTGTCCTCAATTATTATGGTTTTATGTAAATTTTTGCTGTCTTAAAAATACCGATACCTGCCATCATGATATTGACACCTTTAAAAAAGGTTTTATTAACATGGTTTTTTATTTACAGGGAGCAATACCAAGGCATCAAACCTCCAGTCCTGAGATCTGAACTGGACTTCGATCCCGGTTCCAAGTACCACATTCCGGCCAACATTCCATACATAAGGTAAGCTTAGATTATATATTTCTTTACCAAATTTTATTTGCACAAAACAAATTAATTTATTATTTGGAGTGCGAGAGAATCCACCTATGCTAGAAGTATAGTTTTATCGACATCATGCTTGCTGAGGATGACGCGAATATTAGACATTGAAAAAAAAAAACTATTATATGAAAATTGCTTTCTGAGGTATACGCGAATATTAGACATTGAAATAAAGTCGGGAACTAAAATCTAAATACAAACCGCGGTAGAATCCGTTCAAAGTACTTTTATTTCAACTACTTATTATATGAAGTTAGAACTAGCAACATCTACTGTCAAGACGTCAGTCTGCTCGTGATTATGCCACCTGAAAAGGCGTTGAAACGTCGGTAACGAAAATCTAAATAAACCTCATTAAATCTGTTTAAAAAGTAGTCTCATCAGATATGGTTATATTGCGTGCACTCACATTAAAAAAAAACAAAAGCATGTTTACTTTTGGCACCCGAATGACTGCTTTTACTTCTTATATAAATTTCTTACTGAAAAACGTAAGTCGTCCAGAATTTAACCTGTTTTAAACGTATTTTATCACCAATTAGTTGTAAATATGATCTTAATGTTCGTACAAGATCTGCCACGATTACCGCAGTAATAAGGATATTTCGTTGAGGAACATAATATATTGAATTACTCTTGATCTCATTGTATTCCGGTTGTATAATGTTTCTGTTATATCTTGATGGCATTTCAGTGTGGTAATTCATCAGACAGCCTTTCATTTGGTTTAAATGTCATAGTATTTCTTGGGATAATAATATCTAATTGTAATAATTTTAATCGGAATCTAAATAGGTTCTTAACTTTTAAGGCACCATATTTTAAAATTATTTTACTGAATATGATATCTTAAAGAAGTTTAACAAAATTTATTATCTTTAATTTAATTGTATCGATAGAATTTAGTTATAACATATACATAGGATACTCAAGTTATCAGCCCTTTTAAGGTTTACGTAGGCATGTCCAATGTCCGTTGTTTGTAGCAGTGCCTAATTTGCATTTGAGTTGACAGCTCGCTATTTGGCTATCGTATATTGGCCGTTCTCACGCTGTTGCATACACACTTGTTAAATTCATTGCTTGTGTTTACACTAGCTTTTGTTTAAGCATTGCAAATATTCCAGTACCTACTTTACATTTGCTTTTCGATTCTATTATTTTGATGTCCGAAATGGCAAAATTTAAATCTGAAACCTTTAAATTCGTTATTTACAAACTTGTATCTAGTTATTAGGTACTTACACAGTAACTATAAAGATAATTTGTAGTGTACATTTACTTACTAATAAAAATATTTATTTGTCATCATCACAAATATGTGATGAATATAGTAGCTAAATATAGCTACTAGATAAATAAATTCAAACTCTTTTTTGTTCTAAACCCGATTTAAAAATATCAAAATGATTAATTTTGTTTGGCATAAAGCGCTTTAAACAGCTGTAGCTTAACAAGTAACAAAATATCTCATTATTAAGCCTAGGATGAATAACGGTGTTATCGACGTGTAACCTGATGTCGCGTTACGCAAACGTTGCGTAAGTAAGCACTGGTTTCCTTAATGACGCTGCAATTATGAACGGGAAGTTGACGTACAAGCTCAGTCAAGTGTGGTTTTGGGAGTTCTCACGTCAACATACTGATTGGTTAATTATATTTGTGCTTTAATAAATAGAATATGTTGTGTAAATACACGGATAAGTATAACGATTGCAAAAGGGGGTGATGCTGCTTAAGATAAGTACTTTTGTTTTTAGGGGCTATTCTCATTACAAAAAATGAGTTGAAACATTATTATCATATCATTAGTTATTTCAATAACTCAATAGTAGTGTACCTACCTACATATTTTGGGCTCTCAGACTGGTAGATGGTAAAGTACCTTTATTCCAAATAATTTTCATACTGCACCACAGAACACACTTTATGGGTAACAGAAGCTTATTTAGAAAACTAGCTAATCGATACAAAAAAAATACATTAAACAGTAACAATATAATTATGAATAGGCTAGAAAATGAATACCCAAAGTGGCTTTAAGATATCCGCATTATGCACATAGATATGAATTTCTCTTTTATGGGGAAAAATGAATGAAATTCATAGCATTTCAATTTCCATATGTAATTGAAAAAAAAACATTGTTAAATGTAATATTTAGTAACAACGTCCATCTCGTGTCAAGGCTTAGTTGCTTAATTAGGTAGTGTTACATATTTCATATTTAATAAACGTTTCTTCTCTTTACATAATAGTATTGAAATCATTGATTGAATTATTAATTTTGACGAAATCGTATTGATTGGTGTCAAACTTCGAAATTACTAATTACGAAAGTAAGTAAAATGGAAAAATAGATGCGAGCTTTTGATGTATTCCATGACGTGTTGTTTAAGGTACCTATTTTATATAGATACTGATAAAATTTAAAAGTTTACATGCTAAGTTTTTTAGGTATAACAAACTTTACTGACCCAAAATAAATGCAAGCTTTTAAGTCATTTATGGCGGATTTTTCTGAAATAAGTTATTTTTTACGCTTGGAATAAAATTGACGTCTGTAAATTGAAAATAATGACGTCTGACAGATTTAGTACGGAAGAAGTTTCAAAATTTTATAAATATTTTTTTGGATAAAACTATCTGGCGTTGGAAAAATCCTTCCTTATTGAATTTCTAGTAATGCTTTTTTACAATTTTAGAGTAATAAATATTTTTTGCTGAGTCCATTAATTTACTAAATAGCTTACATTAATTATTACGATACTATGTCGCCATTTTTGTGTTGTGTTTTCTCGTTTACGTAATTGAGCAAGTCATAATATTCTCCTAACTACTCATAGTTAAACACATAGATCAATCCAAGATACGTAACGTGAGAGTAAAAAATCTTGGGTTCTTATTGTTTTACATGATTGATGAAAACATTGTTATGTGAATATTTCCTACCTAAATGTACTGATCTATTTCTTTTCTGGAATATTCGTTCTTCTGCGTTATGAGTTTGTTGTAAGCACATAGTACCATTGTCCTACAGTCAAATAAAAGGGGTAACCTACTTGCCTTATCTTTTTAAATTGACTTCTTATGATGGTGTATCTACTTCAAATCTGCGTCCAAACGTTGTGTGTAAAGAGAAAATATTATGATGTTTTATAAATTTTTGAATTTTAATTATATTGGCGTTACTTAAGATAACAATTAATTACGTACAGTTAAATCATGATACAATTCTGTCGGCGTTGTAAGCTGCTGTAATGTTATCTCATGGTATATTGTCATTTAGCACGATACCTGTTATGAATGGATCTCACACAACTAGGTCGAATAGTGAAAGTGTATTTTATTCCGATATAAAACCAGATTGTTTTGCATAATTTAGGAATATCCTAAATTATGCGTACGTATTATAAGATTTTGTTATCATATTTCTTTTAATTAAAATACTAATTACGTCTACGTAAAACTTAGACTTTAATAGCCATTTTAATTTGTTTTAATATAGGCTGTATTCTGTTAAATTTAATTATGTGTGATGTAATTCAAGCAGTATAGTAAACAAATCTTGTACTAATTACTACAGAAGTATATATTTATGTAAAGCCATGTAATTTTATGTTGATTATTCTATGTTCTTGTCGTACAATCGAGTAAAACAACCACATAAAAGTTTATATCACTTTTTTAATACTTTCGTTACTATTTACACGGTCACAGGTACATAGCAGTCACAGTACAACATAATAAAAAAAACAATTACTAAACAAGATAACATATTAAAGCTAAAGAAAAAATAAAGAGATCAGTTCTTTTAATGATGATGTTGGTGTTCATCGAAACCGCCTTCTAGACCACCCTCGTAACCGCCAAAGTGACCTTCGCTCTCTCCACCATGATGCTCATGGTGAGACTCTTCGTGATGATGCTTGTGTTCGACTATCGTCGGCACATGCACATTCACGGTGTAAGGCACGTGCTTCTCAACATGATGGGCAACATGCTTCTCCAAGTGAACAGGAACGGGCCTGTCCACAGGCACGTGAACTGGGAAAGGAACCTTCTTCTCTACTGGGTAGGGAATTACCTTCTCCACTGGGTAGGGAACTGGGTATGGAACCTTGACTGGATATGGTACTGGCTTATCCACGTGCACGGGCACAGGGTTGTCGACGTGCACCTTTACTGGGTAAGGAATCTTCTTCTCTACTGGGTAAGGCACCTTCTTCTCGACGTGGTAAGGTACCGGCTTCTCAATGTGTACGGGCACAGGGTTGTCGACGTGCACGGGCACTGGGTAATGGATAAGCTTCTCAACTGGGTAAGGTACTGGCACCTTGACTGGTACTTTCACAGGGAACGGCACCTTCTTTTCGACAGGGTAGGGGTGAGGTACGGGCACTTTAACTGGCACAGGCACGTGTTTCTCCACAGGGTAAGGGACATTTTCGTACACTTTGACTGGTACGGGGTTGTCTACGTGAACTTTCACGGGAACTGGCACGTGTTTTGTCACGGGATACGGTTTTGGAATGTATTCGGGTACTTTGATGTACTCCTTGACAGGGAAGTGGACAGTTTTGACGACGGGGTAGGGCTGAGGCACGTGCACTTTGACGGGGTAGTGCACGGTTTTCTCTACCGGCACGGGGATGTGTTTCTCGACGGGGTAAGGCACATGAACTTTCTTGACAACCGTGATGGTTTTGTGAACGTGTTCCTCATGGCCACCGTAGTCACCTCCTAGGTCGCCTCCTGAGGAGCCTCCTAGGTCGTGTCCATAAGAGCCTCCAAAGTCACCTCCAAAGTCGCCATGGTCGCCGTAGTACTCTGAAAGTCCTCTTTTGTCTTGTCTCTTTGTTTCCTCTGCGGCTTTTGGTTCAGCCTTAGTGTCCTTCTCCGCCTTTTCCTCTGCCGTGGCCAGGCTTATAGCCACGGCCAGGATTAGGGAAGATCTCTGTAAAGAAAATAATAGAATTAATTTTGTAGGTATTTTTAATATTACCAATCTTAGAGAGACCTCAGCAGAAAATAAATTGCAAGCAAATGTTAAATAATTTCAAACTAAAACTGATAAACAACACAAGAAACGTTAAATGAAAAGGGAAATTAACTTATTCTAGTGAAATCTAACTGGAAGTGAACACAAGAACTCTCAGAGCATTGTGGGACAAGTCATAACGACTAGTTATGCCAATAAGGAAATAGCTTTACGTAATATTGATCTAATAACGCTTGATTCACTTAGATTTATATTATTTTATATTTATGATATATGAAACTTCCGGTAAAACAATATTTGTATTATTATTAAAGTTCGATTGCTATTTGAATAAAGATTGATTTAAGAAAAAAATGGAATCGATCCTTTTTTGTTTTCACAAGAAAAAAAGCACAATGACACTTGACATCCGTAATGCACACACTAAGAACACTGGCACTAGATTGATACTAACCAGTAGCTTCATCTTCGCTTCGCTTGTTGTTCAGCGAATGTTACGCCTTGAGTGTATTCCAAACACGCCAGTTACCTGGTTTTATACCTCATGCAAGTAGTTTCGTATGTACGAATGTTGCAAACACTTTCGCTTGTGTGGGTAACGGTTGAATGTGTGGGGTCGTATTTTTTTTTTCAAGAAGATGGGACGTTGCAGTGCCTAGCCTGGTTTGTTTATTATAACGGTTTTATTATGTTATGTAAGCCTTCAATATTTCTTGCCTATGACTACGTGATACGTAGGCAAAAATAATTTATTGCTTATTTAAATTCATAAAATAAGTGACTCATTTATGAGAAATTAAATTTATGTGTTTACATTTTTTTTAATGTCTAATTTGTTGTTCCCGTAATTACTTTAACTATCAGTATCGTTGTAAAACATAAACCCATTCGTGGAATAATAACAATGCAATCTATATTTAAATGCGTACTATGTTTTTTTTTGGTATTTTTCTATTATATTAACTACCTGATAAAAAACATTGATGTAAACATACTCTTAAAATTGTTAAATTGGCCTAATTTAATTACCATATCACATAAATAGTTTGATATGTAAAACTTGCCTTAATTCAAAGTTATTTTGGGGTGAACAATTCGATTTTCAAACCCTAGATGGGTTCGCAAAACTAAACAAGAAATCAGAGGGTCTTTGTTAAGTTCTTTTTATTTCATAGACATCATTGACATACCTAATTTGATTATAATAGATCAGCAAAAAAGCAATGATGGATTTTAGTACGTAAATACATTAACAATTTATTATTTTCTACATTAACAAGGGAAAAGCTCTTAATGAAGAAGATACCAACATTTGTTCTGTTTCTTAAGGTTCGATATGCATAATGAAGGTACTATTAATTAATCTAAAGCAATTCATCGTAAGGCAACTTGGATTTCATGGCCAGTACTCGCCGACATGTGTTGGGCAAGTTACAGCTTATCGTAACTCATCCGACACCGATAGAAAATTCTCGATAGATAAAACTTAAAACTTATCCAACCAGAACATCGGCCTTTAAGAAATTTTATTTCAAACAATGTTTAAATTGGTCTATTAATAAAGATAAATATAAAATTGAATATTGATTTTGTGTACCATAAAAACGGAAAGCTTTATGTAAAATAAAAGTGTTTGAGTAGATACTGTCCTACCATGATACTTGTATGGGATGTAGATTTATTATAGATATCGAATTTGAACTACGGAGTTTTGTACTGCATAAAAAATAAATGTGGACCACATCACATACTTTGCTCTGATCCGAAAGTAAGTAACTAATGCAGTTGTGTTATGGAATTACACACACCCAGACCCGAGACAATATAGAAAAGTGGTTTTCTACACTGACCCGTCCGGGGATCGAAATCGGGACCTCAGAGCTGGCGACACCTTGAAAAAAGGTGTGTACGCCACTTGACCACGGAGTTCGTCATATCCTGGGCCTTCTTAAACGATATGCTTCCTTCATCCCAAAATATTATAATTTAAATTCTTGAAGTAACATTATCGAAAAGCTTAAAAGCTTTTTCTAGTTGCGAATTAAAAGACAATATAGACAAATATTTCAAATTATTTAGAAATATTCAAACTATTTATGTATTGAATTTCTCTAGTATCAGCTTGTAGCAAGCCTAGGTCCAAATATGTTAAATCTGAAGCATCAATGAGACAGGGAAATCCAAAATCAAAAGTCCATACATAATTATGAGTTCGCGTAAGAACCATGACTTTGTAAATTGTAGAGTTACATAAACACACGAATCGCATGTTTATTTTTGTATTTTAGATACAGAGTACAATTATTGTAAATATATATGAACAATGGAAATTAATGTAAATATATGGCTTTATTCTAATAACTAACAAATTAAATTATAAATGAAGTGCTGGTTTTAAAAGAAAAAGAGGAACAAAAATAATAATAAAATTACACTAACGCGCAGCAAAAATTGCAAAGTTATTGTAATATTTGTTTGCTCTGTTAAAATTACTCTCAAAAAATCTCGTAAAACAAAGAAGTACCTACATATAAAACTCTATAATACTATCTGTATCCCGCAGCTCCGCCCGCGTGGGTGTCGGTTAACGCAGAAAATAGTTAGCCTATGTCCTTTCTTTTAATCTAAGCTTACCCCATACACAGATTCATCCAAATCGGTTCATTTGTTTAGTAGTTTCCTTAAAAGCATAACAGACAGACAGAATCTCTTTCGCATTTACAATATTAGTATGGAAGTATGTATGTAATACACTTAGCTTAACAGGAAGAAAAGAACGAATATTTGTTACGATTCATCTTTTAAGAGCAATTTAAAATTCTGGGAACGTGCTTTAAGTCGAACGTTACGTGAGGAACATCTAAACTTCATAGATTTCAAGCATTTAAGCAACACACGGACAGACTATCAAAAATTGCTTACTTAGACATTTATTGATGTTGTTATTGTTGTAATATATTATATAAATATGTATAAATGTCCTACTGCATGGCACACCCATTTTCTCATGTAGAGAAGGCACGAGCGTTGATCACCACGCTTGCTCATTGCGTCTTGACGATTTCAGTTTAAAATTTTTGGAATCCTGGTTTTCTCACGATGTTTTCCTTCACTGGTGTCTTAGAATAATTAAGAAAGTACATATAGCTGAAAAAGTCACATTGTTACTTGCCTGAGCGGGTTCGAACTAATCCGTTCGTTGAACCGCTAGGTTACCACGGCCCAAAATAAATATATTTTTATTAAGTACGTTTTGTGCTTCGCACATTTTGATGATATACTTATGTCCCTTGTCAGGCGCTAGACTATCTGTGTACCAAATCATTTAAATCGGTTCAGTAGTTTTGGCTTGAAAGCGCGACAGGCAGACAGACAGACAGAGTTACTTTCGCATTTATAATATTAGTAAGAATTATATCTCTCTGTTCAAAGAATCGCCAATATGACCAAGGTGCAGCACTTATTAGATCCGTTAAGAAGTTATCATCAAATGGGTAATTGTTTGTGTCCATGTCCTTTAGGAAAATGGTAATATTTCTATATGATGTGCATTTCATGGATTTAATATATTCAGTGTACATTTCATGGTCAAAAACTGTGTATGCTTCAAAAGTCTACATTTGTTTATTTCGTGACATCATAAACAGCTTCCTGCATTTGCGGTCGCGGCAGTGCCCTCGTTCAACTATCGCGAAGCAAGTTCGAAGTTCAAGTGCGAGCGCCCTTTCAAACCAGTAATATGCCTTATGACTTTCACAAGTTCAGTCACTTGAAAACACTTACTAAGTATATGAAAATTACTAATTATTTCTTTTGACAACGACTTGGTCAAACTATTGAATTAAAATGTCTTATTAGTGTTATGATTATGACATAAATATGTCTTATTAAGGATATTTTATATTCATCATATTGTAATCGCGTTCTGTCAAATTAAGTATGTTTTAAACATGATTAAAACTCATTTACGTCACTAACATCGCGAAAAAGTTAATTACATAATTATTACAGAAAGCTCCTGATACACTCATAAAAACATGTTTCCTTCCAGTCAATTTTAAACGCTATTTATTATAAAAACCGTGACAAATGTAGAGACGGGAAACAATCGAAAGTGGTTCATGTAACTTAAAATAAATGGCGACCTTGACTAAAATGGACGGAGTTGCCTAATGTTCAACCATTCATTCATACTTACTAGAAAATGTTTATTACCCATGAAGAGTTTATTGAAAATGAAAAGATACCTATTCTTATTGAGATTATATGTTTATTAGATTGTATTTTTCTTGCCGGTCAGGGGCAAATTCTTAATAATTTTTAAACGCATTCGATTCCAGTAGCTTCATATCGTCAGACAGCACTAGAAAAACTTTTAGTAATTAATACCTTATGAAACATTTTAAATTTTAACAAGACATATTACACTACCTAACGGTCCAATTTTTTGAGCGAGGACTACTAATAAAGCTAGATACTGATAGACCAAAGGAAATAATTCAGTCCGAGTTTCTATCAACAGCTATAAAGATAGAACAGACATAAGGTACTCGAGAACGATAAATCTGCAACTGACGCACTATAACCACTCTAGTTTGGCCTAAAAAGCTTCCTTTAAAGGACCATTAAACATGTTATACCACATTCTGATATAATCTGCTACTGTTTTAATCGACCCATTTACAAACATACTTAAAGCTCATCAAGAGTCTCTTTATGAATTTACGCAAGCTTTAGGAAGTAATGCGAATAGTAATCAGTACTGAAGAGTGTCAACTGTCATTATATTTACACTATTACGTTATGTTGCATTATCGTTATACTGATCTAGATACGAGAGAAAAAGACGATCACACCTGTATAACCCAGTGCTGTGTATTTGTTTTTGGTAATCTCCTTTATTTTTTGTTCAGTTGGAAATAAGATTTTTTATTTTAGTGGTGACCTATACCACTGTGCGCGACGGATTCGTGCAGTCCATATTATTTAAAGCGTTTTGATCTACGATGGGTAGTACCTACCTACGTTTAAAAAACAATTTCATATTCCGGCCTATAACTGTCTTTATGTGGGACAAATAATTATTTACATGTAGAATGGAAGTTCATAACTGTGTAGTTTGGTTTTGCTGTAGATACGGGCTATACTTGGGCTCTAGGGAAAATTTATCACATATATTATGTTCCTTGAACAACACTTTTTATATTATTTATCACCTTACTTAATCGTCTTGTTTCATAACGATCTTTTCCTTCAGTGTTAATCTATCAATGCCGTCTAAACATAACTCAAAAAGTTCATTATGTAAATAGGAATAACAAATAACTCGTTAAAGTCTATTGTAATTATGTACATGCGTATTCTGTTCACTTCTGATCTACCATGAATGTCTTACAAGAACAGGCCTTTAAATTGTGTATACCTTTAAAAGCGAGACAAAGGCAGAAAGTAAAACACTGACACTATCTGTTGTTTACAAACCAAAATCAATACTGGAAAACCCTTCGAGTGTTTAAATAAAAGAGATTTAACAAACACGCGATCAGTTGTAAGATTATATCAATACTCTACTTAAATTTTATTGACGTGTCTTTGCGTATATTGTAGACTAGCTGTCCCCCGCGACTTTGTTCGCGTGTTTTAGTTTCAACGGTTTTTCATTTTTGCAACATTTTTCATTCATGCTCCGCTCCTATTGGTCGCAGCGTGATGTTATATCGCCTATAGCCTTCCTCAATAAACGGACTATCCAATACAAAAATAATTTTTCAATTCGAACCAGTAGTTCCTGAGATTAGCGCGTTCAAACAAACAAACAAACAAACTCTTCAGCTTTATAATATTAGTATAGATTGTCATCTTAATAACAGAGTTCGTGAATGCGGTTTACTTGTAGATAAATGATAGCTCGCTTGAATGAGTTTTTACAATAGCATTTAAGTAGTTGCTGACTTTTATTTTGGTACTAATTTCGCTAGATCTCAACTGTCGTTAATTTAATATAGTTATCTATTGATAGGAAGACGAGATTTTTTATTTCTACCTTTGTTAACTCTGCTTAGTAACTTTTTTGATTTGAAATAGGGGTTTTATACTGACTGGAGAAATATGCACATGTTCTGGCAATTTTTTTGTGAAATACCTTTGTAAATGTTCATGCAATGTGACCATTTACTGACAGCAAGAAATATCGTATAAAAACAAGTACGATGACTTACTGGTCCAAAATATATTGATGTTTTCCATCATTAAATTCCTTATACAATATCTGGTTATTTAAGGCCTGTAGCAGTACAGAAATTTAAAACTAGTTGCATTTAAAATACGCAACTCTATCCGACATTTCTCAATGTTAGTACCAGTTTACTTTCAACTTCGCTTCATTACATATAACCGTATTGAATAATCTTCAACCATATAAAAGTAAGAAACAACAATTACAAATAATAAGCTCACATTAAATTTAAAATACACTTGCGGCCACAAAAACCGGTCATTATAAATTTATAATACATAATTTCCGTCAGTTTGTTGGCTTGTAATCTTAGATGACGTCGTAATAGTTACATGCTTAGAGAATAAATAAGTAAACTATAGAGTGCGCCTAATAGAGTATAAACTATGGCCACCAGTATGAACAGCACGCGCCGTTTAATTAATATTATCTTAAAACCTAATATTACCCTACTAATATCGGAACCACCAATTGTTTCGCTTCAATGTCTGTCACAAGGAAAATTATTTAAATTAGTAAACGATCTACGAGTGCTTAGACCTAATAATTTACAAACGATCGGCACAACGGACTACTAGCGATGCGCGCACTCTATGCTTGCTTGTGTATACTCTAATAGCCTTATTAATAAAAATCTCGACTGCGATTAGCGATTGCTTAGCAGATTCTATATTAAATTTTTCTATGGAGAATTTGAAATTTGAATCTGTTAATCCGTTGTTAAGCTCCATCGCCATTTTCATTAATAAGGCCATAAGATTACAGGTTCGCATAGACTATGTGATGCGTTTGCAATTAGTTATACAATTGTTGGAAAATGTATTAACTTGCGTTTGAAGCATATATTCTAATGTCTCATTTCATGACACTAATACCTGCTTCCTATATTGAAGAAACGATTCGTTTTGCTTACGGACGGTAGAATTTTCTAAGCAAAATGCAGAAAATTCTATTGTTTCTTGAATATAGGAACAGGCCATAAATGTTTATAGTAACAGAGAAGACATCACTTCTTATTTTGATCAATAATAACAACAACAATATTTTGAAATTTCAAGTAACGAAATAATTATCAACGTTATAATTAACCCAAGGCAAGTAACAAGTAATGACAGATATGGATCATGGAATGAAAATGAAATGTTGCTTACTTTTTAATTATAATTGTGTTTCTATTGAAATGTTCCAACGTTTTTCAGTGGTATTTCTTGTTCATTTGTTAAGTAGGCTTATGAACAATTTATGACAATATATGTGCTAGGTAGTAGTAGAAGTAAAAGAAAAAAAGAATAATGTAGAAATTTAAGGATAAAAATAACATTATTTGTTTGTTTTCCTATTTACATTGTCTTAAATCAAAATGAGTGGCATATGAAATCTTGATTGGAACAAAGTTGAAACCAGATGATGAGTAACTTAAAGTAAGATATTTTGACTGCTAAGCCGACTTCTCACGTTGTGCGACATTGCGGACCTCCCCGCACGGCCGACGACCACGGACAGCTGCGCACCGCACAGTGATTGTTGAGAATCAAACCCAATCTTAACCCTCTTAGGTTATATTTCGGCTCGAGTTGGAATGGAAAAAAAGCTCATGGACGAGCACGACTAACGGTCGGCGGTGCGAGCTGGTCCAAGACATGTTAAAGTGAGATTTCTTGCGATTGCAATCTTTAAAAGATCGACATTGCTTAATTTAAGTTTATTGAAGGTATAATTACAATAAATAAAATAATAAATGTGTGGTCACTTTATTATGCTCCCTGTTACATTCACCAGTAAGGTCAAACTTGACGCAAAAATTTTCATAAATTTTTCCCTTCGTTTTAGCAAACTATTTTTGACTTCTGAATTAATACTTGTACTTATTATAAGTAATAAATTTTTGTTCTGAAGTCTCAAGATTCACCTTATTTTTGCAGCAATTTTGTAGCGAATTTTATCATAATGGCCACCTTTAATACTGAAGAAATTTGTTGTTAACTCTCCGTGTCATCCTCATAAATCCATCTCACATACTAATTATATGATACCTATAAAATCAGACAGAAACAAAGTATTTGACCCGATTGACGTCATTAGGGGCTTGTTATTTTGACAAATCGATCACGATCTATTTAACTACACCGTGATTAGACTGAGAGATAGCAAAGTGTTTACGTTTTGTAACTATCTAGAAAATTCTCTCGAATACGGAATAGGGTTGCGCAAGTTTACTTTATTGCAGGGTGTGGTATTACTGCAAACGAGATCATATCAACTATCGGCTTATTAAAAGTTGATGCAATTAATTATATTCAAATATTTTCACAAATAATGTTAATTAATACTTTTTAATGTTTTTTTATGATAATTTAAATACACCAGGTATAAAAATAGGTATTTTATGTGTGCAGGAATAAACACACCTATTCTGATAGACTTTCTAAATCAGGTTTCCAAAATTTTAAAATAAAATGCATCAAATTGCTTCTCTTTATATAAATATTTATGAGCGATAGCTGCATGTTTAATTTATTTACTTAAAAAAGGAAGTTGCCTTGTCGTAGGCCAGTTACAGTTTGATTTTGTTTTAATTTGAAATATTTTATTTTCGCTTTCACTAAACAATAACAAAATCATAAACCTTAATATAAATATAAACATTCTAATATATTTCATATAAATGCATTAGTTGAAATATTAAAATAAAGTAATTTATCATATTATCAAGCGTAAAGTTGTGCAATTAGCCCACTTTCTTCCCTCTCAAAACATTTTATTTAATTATAAAATCCAGATTTAGATTTAATTCAAAGACTAAAATAATTTTCACTATGTAATAGTTACTGAATTGATACCTAGAAATAAATTTAGAAATTATTTATTAAGGAAAAAAGATATACATATATACACATACGAACTTAACTATGTAACTTACCTAATTAAAGCCTAATAACTAAAATTAAATGCATATTAGTATTTGTTTTATTACACAACTTTTTAACAAAATAGGTTTTCAATCACACAAAACTATTTTGTTTTTGTTTTGTTATCATTCACGAAATATCTGTAAAATGAAGGTCAAATATTACAATATAAATAAATGATCTCCAAAAGATTTATACAAGCATTAAAAGTCACCGAAGTGTAGTTACAGACGAATTCAAATCAGGTATAATAAAGGTGTTTTAGATTTAAATAGGTCAGAAATATTAACCTATATAATAAACTAATTTATGACAAAACCATATCCGCAGGGTTCCAAATTCGTCAAGTCCGTATTATGAAGTGTAACTGGCATAAATGTACCGTTATGAAAAAGAGATGGTGCTATCCATCTGTATAGTTGTATCCTTCTCCGTCGATAGAACATCTATGGTTTTATTGGATAAACGAATTAAATCCCTCGCTAACACAGAAACCAAACCTTATACCCTCAGGCTATACCGGCCGCGACAGTAAATGGCTAATGTGATAATAACATTAAAATTTATGAAATCGCAATATAACATCTACTTCTACTTTATGTTGCATTTCCTTTGTTCTTATTTTCATTGGTGAAGTGCCAAAATCAATTAAGTAAAAAAAAAATGAAAAAATTCAAAATCCTTATGTGATATATAATGTACTCAAGACGAGTCGCTTGTTTATCTTTTACGGTCTTATTATAAAAAACGTTTTATCTTCTATAAACTCTATATTATAAAGAGGTTTAAACCTGTTTTTTTGATAAACTGCTTTTTTTAATAAGACCGTTGTGGTCTAGATCCCAGAAATCATTATTAAGTATTAGGTTAGCTCCAAAATGAATGTAGCCCTAAAATATGGAAACCCACTATTGTTAGATACTATGTACCTATGTTGCGAAATTTTCGTTCTTGTTCTACCTAGAAGACAGATGTATCGTTACTACTAGCACTAAGCTAGATCTTCAATCTGTCCGACATGAGATCTTTTTGCCTCTCTTCGTTCAACTGAGACTTTGTCAAGTCAACTTTTCAACGTAAGCATCTTCCAATATTGTTTCCTACAACCCTCGTCCGTCTTTTAAACTCGATCCTTATCCTTGAAGGTAGACTTTCTTTCAACTGATGATCTATTGAAATTGGAGCAACCCTACAATATTTTTCAATTTCTAAAAAGATTCCATGATTTCCCATTCAGGAAGATTGGTCCTCTGAAAGGTTTTGTACAAATGAAGATGAATAAATGTTATAGCTTATTAAATAGGTATATCGTAAACTACCATAAATTAAAAAGTTGAACTTATTAATTTATTAAAACTAATTGACTAACTACAATTACTTATACATTTACAATTAACTATATAATATTGCGAATGCAGTAACTTGCAAAATTCAATAGTTCATTTAACATACTTAACTTGTGTTTTAACGATAACAGTTATTGAAATAACAGCAAATTTTGCAAATATTTAGCTGCAAGATTAAAAAATAATTATTTTATAATATCTATAAATCGTACTGCAGGCAACCAAAGGACCTTGGATAACTTTCCATATAAATACTGTTGAATATTTCACAACTTCAGTATAGTCCAGTATTTAATATCGACTTATTAACACCATTATATCTTTTCCTAACCGCGACTCAATAACAAGAAGTGTACAAACATAATGATACTCGCGCATAACGAGCTGCAAGCATTATTTAATATAAAAAAACGTGTACATCTCGATTGATACAACGTAACTTTAGTGATGGGCACTGTAACCCACAATCGATAACTTGTTTACCGTGAAAAATGTTTTTCACAATGTATGAAAAATCAACATAATATGTAGACTTATGTAGCTTTGTAACAAAGTAAATTAGTATATACTATACTAATTTATATCTTGTTAATAAAAACTTTTAAATGATGAACACAGTAAGTAAGTACTCGAAAATATGTAATGCTATGAAAAAAAAATTATAGTTGTTTTTTAATAAAACCGTAGTCTATCCCAAAAATGGAACAATAATAATATTTAGACAATATTACAAGTTTAAACTTGTTACCGAGAAATGAGCTGGCTATAACAACGTATGCAATTTCACTATCCATCAAACACATCTGCAGTCTATTTATTACTAAATAATTTATTACTAAATATCGCAACACAGAGCAAACAACGCTTAAGTAATCCAATTACTTAGGTATGCATTCTTATCAAGATAAATAATTTTATCGATTAAGTAACAACACTAGTCGTTATGTAAGCAGTGTGATCGCGGCCAGCGCTCACTCTTCCGTTAAATTTAATTGCACTAGCTGTAAGTACAGTTGAGGAAAAAGCGACAAAGGTATGGTTTTAAAATCATCAAATTCTATATGTTTTTTGTATTTCAAGGCAAAGTAATTTTAAATGTATATGTAATTTTATTTTTTCATAAATTAACGTTCTTATATTGAATTGAATAAATAAATTGATGTAACAAGTATTACGGAATAGATATTTTTGCATGCATATTTTAATTCTTAGCGAAATAACTAAGCAGAATAGTTTGTTTACATAACCAAATTATGATATGCGTTTCAGTTCTTATAAATATTCATTTAATTAACTAACTTTTAGATGGTTAACATTGCACAATAGTCTAAATTAAAAGTTTAGAACTACTTACCAAAAAATGCTTTGTCAACTTGCATTGATATTGGTCAGAATTAAACAGTTTATTTTTTAATTATTTTATTTAAGGGCAACATGTGTGTAAGTCTGATTGAAATAAGCATATTGTTGCCGATTATAGTATTCAATAAAACTGAAATTGCCCCCTCCCTGTTGCGTATAAAACTATCGACAGAAAGAAAAACTCTTAAGTGTTTACTCTACGATTGTACCTTGCGCTGCGTTGACTCCCGCGCACAACCGCAACATATCGCGCCGACACAACACGCTTCCCTATTTTTTTATCGATCATTGTAATACACGATGACATTTCACATATATCGATAATCATCGACTTCTTGTGATGTTAGTACAACACTATTTCCGGATTAGATGACATACAATATTGGACACTTTACATGTATATATGGAATATAAATTTTAAACGAAATTGTTGCATCAAACTAATTAAGTTTAAATGACGCAGTAAATCTCATCGAACTGATATAAAATTATTGCAAAAATTTTAATTTAATCTATAGAATGTTTGAGAATTATAGGAAGTGTTCTAAAAATTTAATGTCAACGAAAACAGTTTAAAATGTGATGAGTATGAATCAATGAATGTTTAGTGTTGTAAGTATAAGGTACTTCTTATAAAAAACAAATTATACTTTTTACTATACTCGTACATACGTGTAAAGCATTCGGTACAGTTTGAACATCTGTATTGCAGATTAGTGTAATTTATCAGCCGAAACAAAAATTCACAATTTGAAACCCAAGCTTTATTTCAGAGGAACCTCTCTGTCTCAGAATCGGCTCCACACTCACGCTGTTCTCATGTTCGCGCGAGATACTTGCGTGAATGTAGACGGCACTTAAGAGCGACTAACTGCCTTATTTCTGGCTATGTATACAATAATAACTAGGGCGCATTTACAACTAATATGTAGGCATCGCAGCACGCTAATGGCTAACAACAAATTAAGAAAATTTTACGGTGGAAACCTGGATTCCAAAAATTTGAATCTGAAATCGCCAACCCGAAATGAGCAAGCATGGTGATAAATGCTCGTTCCTTCTCTATAATAATGAGGCCTGTGCCCAGCAGCCAAGTGCCAATACCAGCCTTTAAATGTCCCACATTTAAAGGCTGGTATTATTATCAATATCAGAGTGTTTTCACTGAAGTCTCACCGAAAAAGGAAAGCATTTGATCATAATTATTACATCTATAATAAATCTAAATTGATCGTTAATCCTGGATTATCCAATTGAAGTTCCGTTTGTACTCCAAAACGAAAAATCCTATTTTATATTATACTAGCTGTCCCGACTTTGCCCGCGTGTATTAGTTTCAACGGTTTTTCATTTATGCTCCGCTCCTTTTGGTCGCAGCGTAATGTTATATAGCTAATAGCCTTCCTCAATAAATGGGCTATCCAACACTGAAAGAATTTTTAAATCGGACCAGTAGTTCCTGAGATTATCGCATTCAAACAAACAAACAAATAAACAAACAAACAAACTCTTCAGCTTTATATATTAAGTATAGATATTTCCCCGAAAATTATTGTTGTAATATTGTAATCGTAAAGCACTATTATAAGTGCGTGCGCATAATATCTGTAACTATTTTAAGTAACAGTTACTAAGAATAAAATAATTGCATCCCACTGTAATAAAAACACTGCTAATTGTATTAGTTTAGGTAATTGCTTACTAAGTAGGTAGGTATCTTGCGTGTAGTAACCTGTTTTGTATAGAGCGTGCCGTTGTTTCTATGATGCAATGAACTTCGAGGATTATACCAATATAATATACTATGCGCCATCTACCATTTTGTTTTTGAAGCGGTCGTTCATTAATCACGTTAGGCTCGAAAGGTGGGGGAAAGTTTGGACAAAATCACGAAAATCAAAGATAAAGTGTAGTTGTATATTAGGTGTATTTATTTGTTTCCCTTATTATGTATTATTTTTATGACAGTTAGCACCGACAAGCAATATTTCGATTGGAACACTGTTATTAATAAAGTTTTATGATAATATATACTAAACAAAATATGATACTTACTTTTACTAAAATGTGATAAAAAAATAACGTGATTAATGGGCGACCCCCGAGCACGGTGATTAGTGATTGACAACATAAACTGATAGTAGGTAGTGTTTAGAGAGTATCACGGGGCAAAGCACTTGTATAATTATATAGATGTGTAATCTATGATAACATAATTTTTTAGTAGATTTAGGTACAATATCAATAAAATGGATGTAGTAAAATGTTTTTTACATGCAAATCTGATGTGGATATTGAATAAAACAAACTTAATAAAATAAACAAAATATAGTTATGTAATTTGTGAGAATTTGCTGAGAGTCAAAATGTTGCTATTTTCTGACACAATAGTGCAAAGGAGTTGTTGTGTAAATAAAATATTTTTTCGCTCATCACCGGATTTTTTCAAATTCTTCTTCAAATTGTAGAGATTATTAAGTATATATAAGCATATCAAACAATTATACATGTAGCAGCCTTCTAGCTATTTAACTATCCTTGTATAATTTTTATGACTACAAATGCGTCTTAGAATTTAAGTTACTTTAATTATGTAATCCAGACGAAATAAATGATAATAAACATTACATAAAAATTTACAAACATGTCTTAAAGTCGTTAAAATTTCTTAAATGCTCCTGGCATACATTACGTATGCCGCAAAAATTAACTGAGAAATTAAATTAACGCTTTACACATTTAAAAGTAAATTAAAACCTTAGCAAAACTAGTCTGTAATTGTCCCACTTCTTAAAAGTAGGAATGTATTATAACTTTTTAATTAAAGGTTTGTTCACAATGTTCTGAATCAAGAATGTGGTTGAAATCATCTGACGTAGTCAAATTTGAATCAATATTTGTAAAAAAATTAATTTTCAATTATTATTTTTCGTTTAGTTAAACACCGCAAGGTCATTGTTTCTACACCGTATTTTAAAATCAGGTCGTAGTAAATGTTGTATACATTTAAAGTAGGTGAACCTAAATTATATTATAAGATGTGTTTGTTGAATATACTGACTGTTAGTATAACATATTATTGCGGGCGAGCGAATTGACGACAAATAAAAAACAGGTAAATTTGGAAGGTGCCAACTCGCGCGCACGCGCGAGCTAATAACTCGCCAGTTGACGAACAAGTCCTCGTAAAATATGGTATTCAGCTGAATCCGGTAAGACTGGAAGCCGACCCCAACATAGCTTGGAAAAAGGCTAGTCAGAAGACGACAAGTTTACATCTAGAGTAAGATTATTAAGAGCGCTTACATTAATATTTTAAAGCCTTTCTGATGTATAAGTAAACGAAATCTTTAAGAGACTCGATTTACGTACACACGTTTCCTCAGTTATATCCATTACAAAATTATATTGCATTACTATACCTGCATGTCGACATCAGAAATCGAAAAACAATAAAACATCTGTACTAGTGAAACATGGCAATTATAAATCAATTATTGCAATACTATGTCGACATTTCTAGCACAAGTCAGTGTACATCAATTCACGTTAGCTTTATAACCGTTTTATTTCTAAAAAGCCGAAAACTCTTTCTGCGTCATAATTATTTTATGTACAAAACACCATCCATAAAAAAGTGTAATTACATGTTTTGCAGGCATTAAATCCGCCATTACTGTTCTATAAATAAGTAATTGTTGGTTTCAGTCATAAAGAGCTTATTTTTTTTTATATTAGGTACTTATATCAGTCTCTTATTTTTCACCAGTTATCCTCAGTACCGAAAATACCCGGTCCTTTGGAAGGTTTACGTGGGGACACAGGCCCAACACGCAGCGGCCTTGTTGAGAACTTAACTCTAATATGGGATTGGGCATCAACAAGGGACTATTCACCCTTGCTCTGTAGAAGAGTAGACATGAACGGCCCAAATTATTAGTATATTATTTTATTAAACATACCCCATAAACAAGAAGATTTTTTTTTTTTCAACTCCATTTACTCTTAGTAATTAAATCACTTATCAAATAAGCTCCACTTCCTACAACTTTTATCTTCAGTTTCCAGATCAGCATAAAACTGGTTGCTATAATAAAGGCGTTATTTCATGTAAATTACTTAAAGGCTTTGCAACTTTACCGGTTATAGGAATTGTGTAATGTCAAAAGTCCAGTTTGGTTTCCTGGACATTAAAGCTAAATCATAGAGTAAGTTGAGCTTGCATTATTCAGAGACAACTTACACTTACCGCTTTCTGTAAA
Source organism: Diachrysia chrysitis (assembly GCA_932294365.1). Lineage (NCBI taxonomy): Eukaryota > Metazoa > Arthropoda > Insecta > Lepidoptera > Noctuidae > Diachrysia > Diachrysia chrysitis. The sequence goes on from OW028647.1 coordinate 6,944,433, forward strand.
GGATTAATCGTTTTATGTAAACGTCTGTTAAGCAAGTATACCAGCTGGTGGCTTTATAAAATGGGGAGTTCCGCCCTAAATCGATAATCATTTGTTTAAATAAAAAATTTAAAGAAATTCAATTATTCTTCATCCGAGATTTTCGCTAGCTAAGATTTGAATTGGATCTTTGTATGGCGCTTGTAGCGTTAAAATACAATTGCCAGTTGATAATTAATTACACATAAATATAAAAAGGAATCGACTTCTATCTATTTAATCGAATAAGATTGATTTAGGTCTGGACAATCTCTAAGCTATACCCTATAGATTACAAAAATAATTTTATAAATTACTTTACAATTGTCGAAGATATCGCATAACAAAAATACAAAAAAAAATATATAAAAAGAAAACATACAGTCGAATTGAGAACCTTCTCAGATTATTAGATAAATGAGAAATTCAATCACAGCTTTACTACATTCTAAAACAAGCATAATATCAGTATTTATTGTTATAATAAGGTGGTCTAGAATGATGTCTTTATTACGTAAATTATTTTGTCAGTACAAACGATCGATTACCTAGTCCATACGTCGTGACGGCCCTGTTGTTAAATGCACTGTATGTATCACGGTATTGTTAACACATTCCTACTATCGTACGGCACAGAAAGATCTAGTATTAAAGTACATTTTTTTTTCTACCTACCTATTCATCTTTATCAAAGTTTCTAAACCCTTTTATTGTTTATTTTGTTACAGGTAAGTCAGCATTGTAATAAGACGCTGATAAATAAAGGTAAGTAATTTAATTAAACCAATTTATTTTGTTTATTACGTTCTCAGTAAGTATAAGTTTAAGTAGAGCTAAAGATTAGTAGGTAAAACAGATTTAACAAACTAGGTACCCATTAAAAATGTATCATTTTTTTATATAATTATCATGACTTATACCTGAATCACAAAACAACACAGTTAAATTAAAACTTTGAATAAATATAAGTAAGGTTAAAAACAAACTTTTACTGCTCACTACCGCCACTTCTAAGCGACCAAACCCCGAACTAAAACGTCCACATGCATACAAGTAAATTGAAATTAAAAAATACTTCCGTTCACTTTCATTTTTTTTGTGACGGCCTCTCACATGCTAATTCTGCCTTGATTCACTAGATGGCGCCGCGAGGTCGTCGTACAGCTACGTAACGTAACGTATCGCGTAAATGCCTTACGTTATACCATATATAATATATGAAATATCTACAAAGCATTTTGCGTAGTGTGTACCTACTACATAATTTATAATTACATAAAGCTTATTCTTTACGGTACTGTTATTAGTACCGTAATAAAAAACCGTAAACCGTTTCATTATCATTTTATTTATTTTTAATTAGGTACCAATTGAAATTGGTGTACGGTAAAATGGGGTGAATAGAAAAGCAGGGGGTGAATAGAGGGTTGTGTTTTCTTACATTTTATGTACAAATTATAGGTATTACGTATAATATGTGGCCTCTGAACTAAAAAATATAAGAAAGCTAATACTATGTAAAACAAAAAGCATTTGAGATATTAAAAGGTCATATTAAAAAACTTTTCTAAGTTGTGTCTATTCAACCCCTAATGATTTTTATTCACCCCATTTTACGGTACATTTTTAAACTATGTTTACATGATATGCGAATGAAAATATATCGACCCATTTTGATCCTTATGGTTAGAATATAACGTAGAGTAATTCTTATTGAGTTTCAGGGATTAGTGCAAGTTGAAATGAAAGCGATAGTGATGCGAACTAATGATAGTAAAAGTAAATATATAAACTTGGGACTGGTTAGTCTTATGCATGGTGCTGCGATCCAATCGATTTATGCTAAAAAGCAAACACAAGCTTTATATTCAAAACAAATAATTATGTAGTTATCAGTTATCCACTGGAGATAGGAATCTATATCCAATAAATATATTTTTATTACATAAAACAAAGTAAGGTTATTTACACCATTTATAACTCAAGAACAGGTAGACCGATTTTAATGATCTTTGATTTGTTGGATTCGTCTCCATCACGAATAGCATAATAGGTAACTATTAAAACATCGGAAAAAGTCAAGAAAAAAATGTTGTGTTAAGGGAACGGGATTAGTAACGCGGGTAAAACCGCAAGGCACCGCTAGTTTTACATAAATTGTATGGCATTTACGTCAAATTTAATTTCTAGTATAGAAAACCACGCATTACAGATAAGTAATTTGGCAGGAAATTATTGGCTTTTTTAAGTCAGTGATCATGGTTTTGATCCCCGATCGTTATAAATGAGAATATTTTTCCGGTGTAAAAAAATCGTGTATCTCTAGCAATGTTGTCTAATTACAAACTTTTGTGGAAAACGTTACGCGGGTGAAACCGCGGGGCCCCACTAGTATTACCACAAAAGACTTAAATCAATAAAATAAGCATTAATTTCAAACACATTTGTGTGGTTGGTTATTAGAATCAACGGGAGGAAATAGTTTGCGCTTAGGTGAGCTAGCAATCTGTCATTACTTATTACGATATACATTGCAATATTTAAACCAAACACATTATTGCTTAATAACTCCTTATGGTATTTTAGTACCGGCAATCGTTGAGTTGCAATTTAAAATAATAACTTTTTTCCTAACAAAAAGCTGTGATAAAGTTTTTGAAACATGTTTAAAATACTTCGTAGCAATACTCTTAACTTACTAAATATAAATAACTTAAATACAAGAGAATCCGTGGGTATGTCTTTTTTCATGGTTAGAGAAAATACATATTTATTTACTCAGGAATTGGAAATAGTTTGCGAAGCCCTTTTTGGCTAGATTTGGAATATACAATATCACAGACGAAAAAATTATGTGGCAACTTCGACTATTAAAACAAGAAAAATAGATCTTAATTTTAGATTAATACCTAAAGTATATATGTATTTGCCTTAATTAAACGTTGATTTACAACGCCAGATAATTTTATCTGAGAGACAATTTTGAACTTTTGACAGATCTTTCATACAAAATCGGTCAGAAGGCAATTTTAATACGCTAATAAAAATTATCTGGCGTTGGTAAAATCAGGCCTAAAGCAGCCAGTAAAACAATATCATTGAGCCGTCACACGAAATCCGCACCAAAACATAATTTCTTTTATTACGTCACATGAAAAGAAAACCAGTATAATATTTCATTTGATCCATACATATCAAGTTTCAGGTTTTCCTTAACTTAAGGCGATACACATTTTTTTTAGCTATTTTTATTTCGTTTTTACTTAGCAACTACAAAAGAAATTGACTAGAAAATTTGGTTCCTAGATAGAAGAGTATATGGTGAAAATAAATGTTGATCAGTTACACGATTAAAGAAACTTTTCTCGATAGTTTTATTGTAATCAGCTCTATAAAAACACTTTTTTTTGCTTAATCCATCAAACTATTGAACTTAATAAAATTTTTTTTACATTATTTGATGCATAATCATAATATCTAGATTAATGTCGATTGATTTTTTATTCCATTCGATAGATTTCGATTAAAATGAGATTTTCCATTTTGTCGCTTACGATATTATTTCTAAGACAATCATTCGCGACCTTGACATGTTTAGCCCTTTTCGTCTCGTATGCGAGCAGTTAGTACCTATTATCTCTTTTTTGCATTTCCGGATTGGCTCACCAGTCCACTAGACTCCGCCTAGTCGCAAACGAAATAATTATTTGTGTAGCGCCCTGGATGATATAATTTTGCGTGTCTAAAAAGAGCTACAAGATAGTTTTGAGTGAGATGCAATTACACATTAATGCTGGAAGAAAACGAGACGGCAATATCTTGTATCATTTCTTAGATGCTCCAAGTTACATCGTTACTGTTGACGCACGACGGTCGTCGGTCATGCACGACTGCCATCGCTACGCTGCCCGTGTTCCGTTTATGATGACATAACTTTTTTCTCGTCCCATTGACTCCGATGAGACTCGCTCTTGACCTTGAAAATGTGGTTTACTCTCGCTTTTGTACAGAGAAAGGAAATGTGTGGGACGCGCAATGGAATTTGTGCGCAAACTGGTTCAAAAGATACGATGAGGTTGCGTATTGCATTGCGTATATAAAAATTGGTATTAATTTCTAAATATTTAATTTCAATTTTCAGTTATTTATTTATATTAAATCATTACAAGTAATCTAAGTAATATTAAAAAACCATGGTGAATAAACTGTATTAAACAGTTTGTCCGTAAACTCCTATGAGTTCGATGTATTTTAAACTTCTTTCTATTATTTAATGTTTGATTATACTTCTATTAATTTATATTTGTAGTATATCTAACAAGTACATCTTTAGTAGATAGTCTTTAAAATCAAATTTTATTTGTTTCCCAATCAATTTTGCTAATCAAGTTAGACCATTCAGGTGTAGGGATAAGATTAAGTCTAATCTCGATTTAATACATTTCATAACATTCCAGTCAATATATCAATAATATTCTAACATTTTAAAGCAAATACAAGATTAAGTATTTACTTCAATCACAGCAAACTCTACGAAATGACGATTCATTATGCCACAGTAATTTTATTATTAACGATCGATCGTCAATCAATAGTCACGATTTTATGATTACGAGTAGTCTATTTATTAGTCCATTGAAAAGTAAAATCTATTAAAAGTAATCAAAATTATTATCAATTAACCAATCTTTTATTATTACAAAATTATATAAAACAAAGTCCCAAACAACAAAAACAATTAGAAATTACATTTAAAGTCTTTTTAAAGTCAATCAAAAAATCAATGCTCAATGCAGAATGTTATTCCTCAATATTACTCTTTATAGAGATCGCTAAAATGACCATACGAAAAATTACGTAAAAAGTAAGTTTCTACTAACAAACAGGAATTAATTAATTAATATTATAACGAACACATAACTTCCCTTATCATAGGACAGTTATGTCTTGCTTCTAATATTAATCACCAATTATACCATACTTACATACCCCTTTATTTGGTAACTAGAATTTCTATACATTCTTTCGATGCTAACGACTTGATCTATAAAGTAGTTAGAAAGACTAATGGCCGAACACTGAAACGTCACCTTTAAGTCTCATGCTGTCTCTGTCACTTTATGGTGTAAAGTACTATTACAATGTCTTATCAAAATTCCTTTTGGCTAACAATATTTGCTTGTAATTTTTGATATAGTTTAAATTTTATTTTAGTCCTTATTTATTAGAATTTATAAAAAGGAAGGTGTTCAAAGTGGTTTTTTTTTTTGCATTTTTAATTTTTAGTTTTGTTGTTAATTTTTATTTTCCGCGGTAATCACTTGTTTTCCCAACTTTGACATTGGCAAAATCGTTGTCTTCCCGACGACGGAGCCATACAAAACAAAAACTGAACTGAACTGAAGGTGTAAAGTAGCGACAGATATACATTTAAGAGCGTCTTAAAGTAGAGTTGCGTTTCAATATTCGGGGGTAATAGTAAGGTTTTAGTCAACTAGAATGCGTGGAATGTCGATAACAACTTAATTATCTAATTTTAAAGGCAGTTGTAGACTGGAGATTGCCCTGTCAGATTGTATTATTGGTCAAGCCAGTTTTGCCTAAAGATATATCGGGAGTTAATTACTAAAGCCTTTCTATTTACATTTGTAGAAATTCTGAACTGGAAATTGAAAGCGATAGGTAGCTACGGTACGTAGATACATGTTTATTTTTTAAACTTTTATTAATTATATGCTCAGTTAACTAACTATGGATAAGGCTAATTAATGCTTCTTTAGTAAGCCTTTTCAGATCTTAAAGTTGGATATGTTTATCGCTTACATACGTACCTTTTTGCTTTGTCGCTTACATACATACCTTTTTGCTTTGTTTATTTATAAGTTAAGTGGGGCTATTTTGGGTATTTTTTTAAGGGCATTTTTTTCATATTTTTTGTTATGTGGATCCTTGGTCTTCTAAAGCCATAGGTTATTAACTCCAGTGTAAAGGAGCTCTATAGTGGAAGGAGTCACACATGAATGCAGATGTGTGACGACTTGAAAGTGCATTGGCACACACTTTAATAATGTTAGACTATCTGATTGTCGTTCCAAACCAGTTTAGTTTTGCAACTGTTGTGACACAGAAAAATAAGAATCAATTTTTGAAACTAGGCATTTGTTTTATATACTTAACTTGTTTTTGTCAGCAAATTCTTCCGCACGCACTTTAGAAAATTATTCCATGAGGAAAAGTTACCAAATAATATTTAGAGGTGTTACAAACATTGACACAAACATTCGAACGTAATATAAGTATTACTTAATTTATTTAGAGAATATTAAACTGTTGTATAACTTCTTACTTGCTTTCATAAATAATTTTAATTAATTTAATGAGCATATAGAGTTCCTATTGGTCTCCTTTTATTAATAAGACAAAAAAAATCTTATTACAAAAGTACAGCTCACAGTATTAAAATAAAATTATATTCATATACTAGCTGTCCGCCGCGACTTTGTCCGCGTGTTTTAGGTTCAACGGTTTTAATTGTTGCTACATTTTTCATTTATGCTCCGCTCCTTTTCGTAGCAGCGTAAAGTTATATAGCTTAGCCTTCCTCAATAAATGGGCTATCCAGCACTGAAAGAATTTTTCAAATGGGACCAGTAGTTCCTGAGATTAGCGCGTTCAAACAAACGAACAAACTCTTCAGCTTTATAAATTAGTATAAGTATAGATTTTTTTTTGTCATATTCTCATTTTAGTCAGATGAATTAATAAATTAACCTTGTTTATCACCGTTCTAGGTAAAAGATAAATTAGGTATGGAAAAACAAATCAAGATGATTTATAAGTTTGAAGACAATAATATTATAGTCTAAGAATTGAATCAAGGATGGTCGTTCAAGGTATTTATTTCTGTGTCACAATAGCCTAAGAATTAGTCTGCCAAGGCTAAGTGAAATATGATTGAAGGCACAATATCTTGCTAGACAAAACGTTCCCAACGTCGTCCTTTCGTATCTGCGCCATTATTTGTTCATTATAAATTAGCTACACGCTGTAGATATTACTAAAGGTTAATAACCCCATCAGCAAACACTAATTAGTTGATAATCTCGCAAACACATTTATTGTTTGGTATACTAGTGGTTTCCTGTAGCTTCCCTCGTACTTACTAAGCTTTTAGCTTTTGTTTTTTTATTCTTTAAATAGCTTATTTTATGTGTGCAACACGTGGATGAGTCTACATCGTAATATGTGTATGTGTTTCATATTTACCATATTATGGAAAGCTCCATACAGTCAATTATACATTCGTTCAATTAATAAACATTACATAAAACGTCTCCAGCTGTGCCTATGATGTTATTCGCTAGTTTACCAAGACAAATAACACAAGTATATATTTGCAGTATTATTATGGATGTGTAATATGCCAAAGCTGTAAATGTCAAGTCATTGATTAATGTTGCTCCACTGTTTAATACAAACTTGTATACAACGTAATTCTTGAACTATAAAAGGATTCAATAAAACTTGAAATACTGTGTTAATTGCAGCATTAAATAATAAGGTGATGTCAATAAATTGCCATTACAATACATTTTTATTGTTCACTGTGTAAAAACTTAAATAATTTTTCAGTTGAATTTCCTCATTTATTTAATTACAACACGTAGGCATAGGCATATCTTTTTAGAGTTAGATGTTAAATAAATCTATAGCGTAAATTATTGTCAACACATTACGTTAGTCGTAGCTTAATCTAACGGCAAACAAAACCGCAGGACAAAAGTATTAATTCTAAGTTTGCTTTTCTTCAGTTTATGTTCTTACAATGAATACTTAGATCGACAGCTTATAGCGAACAGTCACGCACCCGATACTAGATATAATCGAAAGGAAAACAATACGAGTTTAATCGATACTGGTACGTTATATCAGTATGAAATCGATAGTTACCTACAATTGTAGTTTCAATATTATAGTTATAGTTAAGTAATGCCTATCCACCAATCCACTGAGGATTGGTGGATCATTACTTAACTTAAGTATTGACTGATTTTAGTAAAATATTTTAGTCTTCGCAAAGAAACCTGAACATAATAATTAAGGGGATTATTAATTGTTAGAACTAAGTCAGCAAATTCATCGTCATTAGTAGCAGTAAATTTGTAGGTTTTAAAAAAAGACAGGCTAAAAAAGGCCTAAGAAAATTAATAATTCTCCGTTTGCCTTTTTTTTCAATCCTGTTATAATTTAAATAACCGACTATAGGGAATATATTGTTTATACGTATGTCAGAAAAATGTAAATATTAATATTTCTATAATCAATTTTATTAGAAATTTGTATTAGAAATAGAAAAAATAAAGTACTTTTACGATTTAAATAATGTCATCATTAAAACTTGCTCATCATTTTACCAATTATGTAAATCATTCGTTAATTGAATATGATCCAGACTTATAAAAAGCTGCATTTGTTTAACATACAAAAGGTCAGCCAAGGTCATTATCGATTTAATTTATTCGCATTATTTATACATTATGCTAAAAGTTTTCTGAAGGTCAGTGAACTATAATATAAGATTCGCGTAAACATAACACATTCTTTTCCATTAGAGTTTGAGCAATTTATGTCAAGGCTGGTTTTGTTTGAATAATCTTATATTAAATGTAGGTATGATTTTGTGATATACATAATATATTATTTATAATTTAAGACATGACTGACATGAGACGACTTACCAGAAAAAGAATTGTTTGATTCTGATTTAGAAATGCGCGTTTGTAAATGCATTACATATATATAAAAATTAATTCGCTTTACGAAAACTACTGGACGATTAGATGATAAGTGCTAAGTACTATGAAGCATTTAATGACCTGCTAGTTTGTGATTTTAGTGCATTAATATATAATGATGTTTATTGTCATAAACTTTAAAAAGACAAGCTTATCGAATTGGGCAATATGTAATTATAGTGATGTTGAAAGAAAAAAATAAATAAACATAAATCAGTGTTAGAAAACTCTAGACGAATTAACTAATAATGTTCTTAAAAAAGTTGTAATTATGATATTTTTAATTATAAAACCATTTTTCAAAGTTAGAACCCTCAATTTTTATAGCCAGCTTTTACGCTTGGCACGTCACGAAATTAACAAAAATATGTTTGTAATCTGTCGTGACTCGTCACATAGTTAACCCTCATAACATGTTTATGCGATGTGAAACACATTGTTCGCAGTTGCATAATATGCTACTAAAGTGGAAATAAGTAGCTTCTTATTATGAGCTTTAAATGATTTAACGCGACAAGGAAAATAAAAAAGGTGTTACGTTGTTTCTTGAATTCTTTTCACATATGAAACAAAAGCGAATTATATTCTAGTCATGTTTTTGGGAATGTTAGATTAGTTAACAGTACAGAACAAATGTTAAGTCTACGTGAGTAAGCGTATCATTATAATAATTATATTCCATTCCCATCAATTCGCCGAAACCTCAAAGATAATTGAACTTCAATTATTTTGCAATATCGTCATAAAAGTACATTTTATGGACCGTAATAAAATTATGTTCGTCCATTTAAAACAAAACTTACGCAAAAGATACTTAACTTTGTGTAATGACGAGAAATCGCGCGAGTTTTTCGCTGTATTTTGTTGCACAGTAAACAGTCACATGATATTTTGCAACTTATAATATCTATAAACATGTCATAAATCTAGCAAGATACCGATTCTGAACCAGTCTTAAACCAATCAATTTGCAATTTGACAAATGGACGATCGGAGAATTCGTAATTTTATGCAACAGATTTGTAATTATACACTGTCGAAGTCAACGAGAAGGTATTCGAAACTATGTGATTGATTGCTATAGATGAATTAAATTTTATTACGAATAGTGCGCTAATAAACCGGCTTTAGAACATTGTAGCTAATTGTAATCGTATGAGATTACGTTCGCGTAATATCGCAGCGCATTACGCAAAACAAAGATCGCGCACCGTGTGTTTATTGTCAAGAGTGAAAATGTACCAGGTTTCGTCATACGCGTAACTAGCGACTATCCGCTTGCGATGCTTCTATTTGGGTCATATTATTACGCATTTCGTACAACTTACTTATAGACCCATAACGATACACTCAATTACACAGGGACAATGTACGAATTAAAACAACGGACTTAATATTAAAATTGGCGTGGCCATTTATTTTTCACAATCAGTTCGTTCATCCAAAATATAGAGAAAAATCAAAATCATCATTTTTTCGTCTTAAAATAACAGGTACATAAACTCAAACGTAACTTTAACCGATTAAAAAAAAATAACAAAAAAAGTAGACTAATAGAGTATTTAGTTCAGTGCGTCGATCCGAGCGCGGGTCGTGGAATACAAGTTCCTTGGATCTGGTAGCACGACCACTATCCATTGCTGGGGTATTTCACGTCCCCCGTTCGTATTAGTGCTAGGCTTATATTTATGTATCACAATCAGACGTCTGCTCCCTGCAGCCTTAGTAGCTACCATGATGACCATATTCGTGGCCGTGTCCGTGACCGACAACAACAGGTACGTGTACCTTTACTGGGTAAGGTACGTGCTTCTCAATGTGGACGGGCACGTGCTTCTCAATGTGCACGGGGTAAGGCCTGTCAACGGGGACTTTGACGGGGTACGGCACATGTTTCTCGACGGGGTATGGGATGTGTTTCTCAACGGGGTAAGGTGCTGGCACGGGTACCTTGACGGGGTAGGGCACTGGTTTCTCAACGTGCACAGGTACTGGGCGGTCGACAGGGACTTTCACGGGGTAGGGGACAGCCTTCTCAACAGGGTAAGGCACGAGCTTCTCAACTGGGTAGGGCACAGGTTTGGGAACGTGCACAGGGTAAGGCCTGTCGACGGGCACCTTCACAGGGTAGGGAACTTCCTTGTAGACAGGGTAGGGAGCGGGCACATGAACGGGCACCTTCACGGGGTAGGGCACCTTCTTTTCTACTGGGTAAGGAGCGGGGACGTGAACCTTTACAGGTACGTGCACTGTCTTTTCAACTGGGTAAGGTTCAGGTACGTAGACCTTGACGGGAACAGGCCTGTCTACAGGTACGTGGACAGGGTAGGGGACCTTTTTCTCAACTGGGTAAGGTTGGGGCACATGAACGGGCACCTTGACGATCTCTTTGACTGGGTAGGGAACGTGTTTAACCACGGGGTAGGGTTGAGGGACGGGTACCTTTACAGGTACGGGCACCCTCTTCTCTACGGGGTAAGGAATATGTTTCTCTACTGGGTATGGGACTGGGACTTTCTTGACAACAGTGATGGTCTTGTGGATATTGGCATGTGCACCTCCGTAACTACCTCCGTAACCACCGTCATAGCCGCCACCGAAACCACCGTCGAATCCACCGTGACTACCGTAACCTAATCCGATGTCATAGAGCCCTCTCTTCTCGTGTTTCTTGTCGTCAGCCGCAGCTTCCTTGTTGTCGGTCACTGCCACTTCTTTTTCTGCTTTCTTAGCTTCTTCTGCGTAAGCGAAGGCCAAGAGAGCCACCAGACTGGCGGCCACGAGCTGTAAAAAAAAGAAGATAAAGATTAGAACCAAAAACTAACACGAATGTAATTGTATGAGTAGAATCGAAAGTTATTATCGCAGTTGACTTATTATCTGGTGCAAATATTCTTCAAGGCTTGTTGTTTTAATTAGTAGTCGAGTTAACATCGGCACAACTACACACAAAGTACGCAATTTCCTTGTTGCGTAAATTTTAAAGTGGGACAGGGGGTTTTCAGATCCAGGCACTATCACAACCCTATGGGATATTAACAATTATTTTAAACACTGTCACTTAATATTAATCGTATTTTTGAATATTAAAACTATGAACACACCATGTGCCTCATGATGCTGCACTAGTAGGTTGCACTGAAGTCAGCAAAGTCCTGAATGCGAATGATGCGTGATCGTTCGTAGCTTCGCTATATATATGCGGTAAGAGCGGCCGAGCGAAGAAAAAAAATGGCGGCACTCTATAGGACCATGTTACACTTTCGCTTTTGAGGGGGTTCGAATTCGAGCGAACCAAAATGCTCTATATCTGTCTTAGTCGAGATTCGTGGCGACCGGTTCTCTAGCAACGATATAATTTAAATGTAATTAACGTAATCTTCTAATGTCGATCTGTGAATGCTTTTCCTTTGTACGGTCTCAAGGCTGCTGTGTTCATGTCCTAGGATCAAGCGTTGCAGTTTAGTGAATATGTAGAATAAACGTTTTACTTGTACGACAAATATAATTACGGCGACCTTGGACTTAAAAAAAATCTATGGTGATTCAGTGTATTGTTTTTTATTTTATTTCAAGTACAATAAAACTAACGAATGTTTTTCTATTTGCACAAGACGTGAGGTCTTAATTGCGTTTTCACACATGCTTTTCAACATTTGCAAAATTATTTCAATGACTCTGTAATACCACTAATTAACGTACGTGGAATCGTTATTTTAATGGTGGAATAATTAAAATATTTCGTGTACAAATAGAAATACCTTTTTAATTGCAATCATCATTGGGCTACATCATGGTATAATACATTGAATCCAAATCTAAGGGTTTAAAAAGGAATAAAGTACTCGCTAGATAGATGTAAATAGACTTCATAGCATTAATAATGTGTAATAATACCAAGTGAATGCTATTTTATGTGAGTTTGACGATTCTAAAGTCGAAAGGATCTAATGGGAATATATCGTCGTTTACAAAAGATTTTCAGTGTGTAGTGACTATTGTTCAAATGTATGGTTTTTACCCTGAAAACGTTTAAACTATCACTATTTTTAACCATATTTTGTACCTATAAAATAGATAAGAAAAGAAAAGTGTAGTTATAATGAATCCGATGGCAGTTAACGGCAAGAAAAACAGTTTTATTCATTATAAAGTAAATACGGTTGAATAAAAAAAAATGGTCGTATGATTGCCAGTATAAAGTATTAGGTACATAATTTACCGCCCTGATTCTATATATTAAAAAGCATTTTGCGACTGTCCTTCAACTGAATATTTTTATCGGAAAATCCCAATTAGCTACCCACATTGTTTTGAAATATTCGATTCATCGTAGGGAAAAGTACTTTGCACTGAGTTATCCAATAACAGCCTGTATTGCTTTTGATGGTAGAACCTATTTTTATTATAATTATAAATTATAGAATTATGCAATATAATACAGTTATAAGTACCTGGCCAGCTTTTTGTTGAACTTTCAACGCAAAAAAAGAAAATCATGTGTATTTAAATCAAACTGTCATCGCAACTCCTTTTGTGTTAATGAAATCTAAGTATTTAGAGGGTAGGTTATTGGCCTTTTCAATAAGAATCTGAGTGGTTTACTTGTCAATATTTTACCCATTTTTGATCCACTTCCACTTTACGTATCTTACCTCCTCAAAAACCTCATTAAAATATATCTGTAATTCAGTTTCAAACCTAGTAGTAAAGTCATGGCTTCTGTAAATCTGTACTATAACATAATTATTTAAATAATATAATCTATTCATCAATTATAAAATATGTCAAAATTAATATATTGATATCCTTTCCTTAATGTATACCTAAATATAATATTAAAAAGAAGATGTAGTCGGTGTCAAGGCGCACAGCTATCATTTTTCAATAGATTCACATCGATCAATACTTGATGGATAAAATGTGGGCGGCGAATTGTTTATGATGTCTCAGTAATAGCGATTTGATAACTTGTAGAATCTATACTAATCCATACTAATATATAAAGCTGAAGAGTTTGTTTGTTTGTTTGTTTGAACGCGCTAATCTCAGGAACTACTGGTCCGATTTGAAAAATTATTTCAGTGTTGGATAGCCCATTTATTGAGGAAAGCTATAAGCTATATAACATTACGCTGCGACCAAAAGGAGCGGAGCATAAATGAAAAATGTTACAAAAATGAAAAACCGTTGAAACTAAAACACGCGGACAAAGTCGCGGGGGACAGCTATATTATAATTATAAATATATTAAATGATAATGAGATTGTGAGTGAATTTTGCTTAATGAATAATGCTTGTCTATTGCCAATTCCTTAAATTGACCGTAAAATATATGCTTAAATAATTAAGTGCTATTTAAAGACCAGATGTTTTGTTAAAAAACTAAACTTATAAAATTTTAATGTATGGTAACTTCCTTTAATGTTGTTAATCATTCAAGATCACGTTAAGTCTTATGAGATATTAATCCACTTAATAGCCCAAATAACAATCTAATTATATGGTAACTATTAATTGGAAATAAACACGAAGCATCATAGTCAATACATTGGAGATTAAGTATATAATAATAAAGTAAATTTAGTATCATTGGTTCCCCATATTAAGTTGTATCTGGTTCCAAGATATTTGTGCAATAGTACTAATCTACTAGAGGATTAACGATGACACGCCTGCATAAAATAAAGAGAAATAAAATAACAAAAATCATTTTTTGAAACTCCAATGCCGTTTTGTAAACCCACTCACTACATCAAATATCTCCCAAAGATTATAGATTACAAAATATTTTTGAACCATCGCATTTTATGTAAGTATAAATCCTTACAATTTTGACGTCTCGATGACCTCATAAGATTTTGACATTGTTTTGTTTTTATTTTAAAAGAACGTGCGATTTTCGGAAAGCCTTTGTATTTATGAACGGAAGTTATTTAATTATTACATACACAGTGTTAGAATGTTTCGGCTTATTCCTGCACTTTTATCATAGAATCTATCTACAATAATTTAGCATTGAGTATGCATGCATAAAATTATTTTAAATTAATTAACAGAAGTTTAGGTAGGTTCGACATATTATCGACTTAATTTATATATATAGCTCTTCATGTTTTGATTATCTATACTTATAATAAATCTGTAGAGAGGTCAATTCTGTACATCAAATATATTTTCAAAATAACTATCAGGGGGTGATTAGTGATCGATACTGATGCCAAAAATGCAATCAGTAAAATTTTTGTCTGTCTGTCTGTCTGTCTGTCTGTCTGTCTGTATGTTCCTTATAGAAACGAAAACTACTCGACGGATTTTAACGAAACTTGGTCCAATTATTCTTCATACTCCTGGGCAGGTTATAGTATACTTTTCATCACGCTACAATCAATGGGAGCAGAGCAGTGAAGGGAAATGTTGGGAAAACGGTATTTTTTAAGCTTCCGTCGCGTATGCAGCCTTAATGGTTAAAGCTACATAGAAATCATGTATGACGGAAATGTTCTACATAAAATTATCTAAAAAATATCCCACAACAGCATATGTCTATCTTTTATGGTTGACTCACAATAACACGTGTAACTCCCGATAGCTTAGCAGTTCGGAGATTTCTGATTATATTTGTTTACTCTTACGTTTATTATACTCTCACTCATCCCTAATTAAAAAAAGTTTACATTATTACCTATTCAATAAAAAAAGAATCATAGAAATAGGTATAGAAACACCAAACTTATACATGAAATACGATAATAAGCCATCGCGCCGCGCGCCGTCGCGCGTGAATACTGAATCATGCTATAAGGATTATTTTTGTGTAACGTGATATATTATATTTCCCTACTAAAATACGAAAGTTAATCTGTCTGTTACATCAAAACCACTGAACAGTGAGGAAGGACATATGCTACTTTTTTACGAAAAACGACGGAAACGCGGACGAAGTCGCTGGCAAAAGCTAGTCTATCATAAAATTGAGCATCGAAAGTATTATTTAAAGGTCGTATATTTCGCAAGTCACATCTTAACTTTTTAACTCAATGTTTATCTGTTGGTATTATTATTACAAGGATTTTATGTGGTTTAAATGAGTTTTAAGAATATTTTAGTTGCAAAGGCTGTTAATTTAGAACTTGATAAACAACTAATTTATAATTTATCTATATATTTTTTTAATTGGCTCCTGCTCTATAAATTTATTACTTGATTCGCGGTGGATTTTACAAACAGTCAAATAATTTGCAAAAAGAACATCCAGACTTGAAACAAGCATTTATGTATCACACAAATGTTTGGCCGATGCGGGGTTGAAACCCGCAGCACGTCGCGCACAGTGGTATAATTGGCGTGGTGCCCTATACCACTCTGCTATCCGTGCAGTCAAACACACAACGGCTTTTATACCACCATTACCTACACCTAGGTGGTTTTGCGTAGAATAACGGTGTTAAGGTAAACAATACGCTCTAAAAGAGCTTCTTTGCTCATCGGTTTCCGTCACCATTCATTGTGTACTATACACGAAAACTATGGACCTTAATAATATTATATTGCAGTTCATTTTATACAGGACTCCAATATGAATTAGACTGCAGTTTTCTCTATAATAATTAACAAGTAATAATCAAGATTACAATCAATGCGTGCGTAAATGAGTAACTTAATCTACAGCCTTCATAAAAGTACTAAATACCTTCCAATCATACAAAATACACGCATTAATCAATTATTTACTTCAGTTGCATAATAATTTATTGAGGATGCTATTAAATTAAATCCACTCAAGGACTGTTTCGTTTCTCTCTAGATATGTGTTGTATTAGTGTTTTCGGTAAGCGTTTTAAAATCAGTCCTAGGTATATTAAATCGTTGTAATAAGTAAATTGAGAAAGTAGATTATGTTGATGTGAAGTCAATTCAGTTCGCAGAAAATAGCCATATTTTATCACGCTTTTGTTAGCTTTACCTGTAACTATAACCTATGTGTTTGCACACACCTTTTTTAACAATGCATGACAAGCTAAGTTTATAATAACTGAATTATAAACGAATGAAAACAAAAAAAAGTGGTTTTTTAACTAAATTTAATTAAAAATAGCTTAAGAGCTTGACGTAGTCTGCTGCTCATCTATTTCATGGATATCTACCTCTCAACATACCTACATAAGTACTTTTCTATGAAAGCACGAAAACTCAGGTAAAAAAAAACGACTTGTCTCGTGATTTTATGTCTTCAGCTATCAGGTATTGATAATGTCACATACCTACCTATACATATTTATATACAAAAAAGTATGCCCTTATACTGACATAAAGAATTTTATGATAAGCATGACGTTGAAATGACGCCTGTAACTGTTCTCATGACCTGACTTATGTAATGTGACCGACCGTAATGTCAATCGTACGCAGGTCAAGTTGTAGGATTGTAAATTAGCGAATAAGGTTTTATATGCCATCCATGTAGAGCCTTAAAGGTATAAACTACATTATAAAAATAAAAAAAAATATGCGGATTTTATTTGTCAATGTCTGTTAGCTTTTTGTCGAGCGGAAGAATGTCTATGTTTAAACACTAAGTAAATATAATTAGACAATGATTAATACATCACAAGGCCACTGCACTAATTTCGTTAACCGGTAAGTATAAATTTCACGCCAGCAACGTCCTATAAATAAATGCAACTAGGAAATTGCATTATTTAACTATCAGTATTTCTATTTGTCAGAAAATAAAACCGACAAAAACCTCTTTCCTTAAAAGAATTTTGTTTATTTTAAAATAGTTACAAATTTTTTAAGTCAAGTAATCGTACTACAGGCGCTTAGTCTAGTTTTTGACCTTAAAACTCTAGTTACAGACTAGGTATAAATTACTTTTTTTTACTTTCGGACCCGTGAATATTATTTACCAATAGCAGTAGGATGTAAATAAATTAATATTGTGTGAAAATATTAATTGCATTACATCTTATTTCAATAAAGCTTTGCATGCATGACAGAAGTATATCTCGTGCTAAACTTAATTTTTAATTTTGTACAAAAAATATCGGAATAATTTGAACAAGCTAAAACTGTAAAATGCCACTGGCGTCATAATGGCAAAAATAAAAAAAAATATCATTTGTAGTTAATAACAATTATCTGCAGAAAAACAATCTTATTCAACGTCACTAGATACGCGGCATAACACTTACATAATATAATTCCAACAGTTGAACATGGGACTCCATAGATCGATCTAACGTAACGTTATCTAATTGATAATTACATGATTTATGCCATTGCTCTATTATTTAGGGAAGTAATAATACCTTAGAGAAACAGTAGTTCAAATTTACATGCTTTTAATAACGTATATTTAACAGACTAAACTGAAGAGAGAGAGTTCTTCCTTGTAATAATTCTATTCCAACAGACTTATTTTGCTTTCCTTCTGGCTAGTTTTAGCCAAAGTTATGTTGGGGTCGGCTTCCATTCTTACCGGATTCAGCTGAATACTGTATTTTACATGGAGCGACTGTCTATCTGACCTCCACAACCCATTTTACTAGGTAACACAATATCTCATTGTAAGATTGGTTGTTAGAATTGTAATGACTTAACGAATCTTTTTGCTATTCTTGTTTCCGTTAAATAGGCGTCGAACTTTTTACCTACCTTTCTTCAAACAAATACCAGGTTCGTCACCACTCAAGATTTTTGTCTCTTCGAAGGAGGAAAGTTATAAATCTTTATTCCCTTAAGAATACTTTTATTATTCATTGTTAGACCTATACTCAAAAATGAAACCTATCGGTGAAGTATATAAATAGAACATACGCACTAAAGTCTTGCAAAACAATTTTCTATACTATTAGTATTAGTCATTTCTCCTTGCAGCATATAGTAAGTGCTCCATGGGCCTGTCGTTTGGTACATATCTACCGATAGACCGCGATAGTGTTGTAACCGTCTTTAGAATTACGCACTAGGTGTAGATGTCACGTCGCTTTTAATAGCGTTTGAAATACAACGTTCTACTGTTTAGTTCATAAATCTTATCTTCTATATATCTATATATCTATCTTCGCTTCGAGGTTTTATAGAACTGCTTTATCGAGTTGTTGACTAAAGGCAACGAAATGTTTAATGCAATTTACATGTGTGAAGAACACCCCTTAGCTCAAAACTAATGCTGGGTTTAGAAATGGCGGCAGTAAGATGATTTGTCATTGTAATCTGTATAAATCATAAAGTAAACATATACAAGCATAGAGCGTGCTTACCGCTAGTAGTCCCTTATGTCAAGCATAACCACATTTTTAGCTAAATGTACTGCGTTCGTTTACTGATTTATGTGATTTTCCGTGCGACGATAAACGTTTATGCAAAAAATATCAACGGTTCCGATATTATTTGGTTTTGAGATAGTTTTAATAAAACGGTGCGCTCTGTTATAACACAAATTATTTTACGATTTTACATGTTCATACTAGTGCCAACAGTTCATACTCGATATGTGCACTTTATAGTTTACTTATTTATTCCTCTAAGTTATAAATAATGCGACCATGATCTTTTATTAATAAAAAATATGCCCACAACTATTCTGATCAATGTTTTATAAATAGTCCGCGGTCCACATACATAACTTTAAGATCTACTTACATATGTTGTGGCACAGCCTAACGCGTGATTAGCCTTAATTTCTCGTAATTTTTGCGGGAGTTATTCAGAACAGCGAACGTCGACTTATCTAATGTTGAATAATAATGTCTATTACTTGATAGTTTGTTTGTTTGACACAGTTGTGTCTGTCGACTAAGTCCCATTTGGATAGCATTTGTTTGTTTTCGATATAATATGAAGTATGTGGACTAGATCTATAGTTTTTTTTACATACATATAAAATTATTCTGTCACAGTATTTGTATACAAACTACTCCGAAATGGCTTGGCCGATTTTTATGAAATTTTTCGTGTATATTCGGTAGGTCTTACAATAAAACGTTTCAATGTCACTTTTTTTTTAATATTAACGAGTATTTTTTTACTTCCGTAATTACATTCCTGTTATCATCAATAATTTGTCAAAACCAAGGAGATCTATGATTCTTTTAGCATTTATTTCCTGTAGTTCCTATTGTTGAGGGAAATAGATAAATATTTATTGTATTCGTACATTCAATGTTAATTAACACATTATTTAAATGTGTGTGAACTATCACTATACCTTTCATGTATGCTGTCATTGTACTATCAATGGGTAGTTACGGGGTTCTCAAGCTAATATGCGTTTAAGAGATAAGAATTTATATCTTTATTATTTTGAAAATTATGACGTTTGGGCAGATATTTGTCAACGAAAAATATTTTAGAAGTAGTTATAAACAACCTTAGATCTCTCTGCCTACTCAAACAAATTAAATTAATGTGTTATTAACACGTTATACTGTTAAGTTAATTTTTTGTCATGAAATAGGAACAGATTGAAAGGCTAAAAAGCATTTCTTATTAAACTTACCTGTATTATACATTCATTTGTTTTTTTTTACTATTTCATTACTTATTCTTCGTCAAATAATATCGCTACTTCTGATGAATAGTTCTGTGAATGTTAACTCGTTAATCCACAGTCTATGTAATGAACAGGGATACTTATTAGACAATTGGTAGCTGGAACCGCAAGTTAGGTAACATGATAGACACTGAAATAAACTAGACACAATTGCTGAGAAATGTTCAAATAGAAAATTAAAGCTGACATAAACAAACGATAAAACTGCAAAGTAAGGTTCTGCAGTAGTAATGCACATTTTTTAATTAAAGTGTTTTTAGTAGATGTTTTAAATTAAAACTTAAGTAGGTACTCGTTTAGGGATTCATTAATGTCTTTCTTCGCTAGTAATTATTTATTTACAAGTTTGGAAAACTAACATTTAAAGCTTCAAAAAAACTAACAATTAGATCATTATTCTGTTTAGAGTAATTAACTAAATAGTAAACATGATGTTCTGATACATATACCTACATGATAATTCACAAACAAGATAGCTAAGTGCAAGGCTTCTTGAACTGCATACTAAAAATATTTGAAGCACCGTGTAATTTTTTGTTCATCTATACTAATATTATAAAGCTGAAGAGTTTGTTTGTTTGTTTGAACGCGCTAATCTCAGGAACTACTGGTTCGAATTGAAAAATTCTTTTTGTATTTGATAGTTCGTTTATTGAGGAAGGCTATAGGCTATATAACATCACGCTACGACCAATAGGAGCGGAGCGTAAATGAAAAATGTTGCTAAAATGAAAAACCGTTGAAACTAAAACACGCGAACAAAGTCGCGGGGGACAGCTAGTGTTAAATATATTTTACATTTCGACGACCTCTGTGGTCGAATGGCGTACGCACCGGCTTTTAAGATGGCGCCAGCTCTGAGGTCCCGGGTACGATCCTCGGACAGTTCAATGTAGAAAACCACTTTTCTACATTGTCTCGGGTCTGGGTGTTTGTGGTACCTTCGTTGTCTCTAATCCCATAACACAACTCCTTTAGCTACTTATTCTGGCTTCAGAACAATATATTATGTGATGTTGGCTAATATACAAATATCACTATATACAAAAGCGTTTCAACCGCAGCGTTTTCTGCACCTAGTGGGAGAGCAACTTAGATCCGAGACTTACTTAAGTGATCTTTCGCAACCGTTTCTCACCAAACGGTTTTTGTGAAGCGATTGTCATTCCAAGGTCCTTTTTGTTCTTTAAATTGTCTTATTTTTATTTGGATTATGTTGTTTAATTATATCGAATTCAGTTAAGTAATATGTTGCGAAATGCGGCTACTTTTGTGTACGGTATGCGTACATTCCTTGATAGCCCAGTCATATTAGGGCTTTCACCTCGGAATGAAAGATAATAAGCTGCAAATTGGTATGAACCTTTATTTTGTCATTCTAAATGTTGTCTCAAAAGTCACAATCGTTATCGTGTCCGCGTCTCAAGATATTCAAGGTCAAAGGTCACAAAAATCGGTTTTTCGCGAATATCTGGCTTCCTATCGGTTAAATGAGATTTGCATTTTTTATAAAAGTTGTAGGCTATAAAATTCCCTACAACTTTTGTTTAAACTTTTTTTTCATACGACCAACCGTTTTGAAGGTAGAGCGCGAAGTGCACATCGTACAGTCATATACGGCCTAATGCAAGGTCAATCGTGAGTTATGGTTATCAGTACGTTATAAAGTCAATTATTTACTTGGAAATTATAATTATTAAACAATGCCTATTATTTATGTACTAACTATTAATTATTTATATTTAATTAAAGTAAGTAACTTGATTATTTATATATAATTATTCATATTTAACTATTTAAGTATATATATATTCCATATCTAATATATAATCCAGAATTAATAATATTTTATTTATTATACGAAAGATTATTAACTGCTGAAAAAATTATGAATGTGCTGAAAAATTTTTACTCATAAAGTAGAAAGTAAATTAACACGTAGGGAATGACATGGCTGCGTTCGCTCATTTTACTCAATCACTAGCTTCCGTAAACACATTATAATTAAACCTGATCGACTTAATTATAATTCTCGGGGTTTGCAATAACAATGACTCGGAAAAACAAGTCCATAATATTGTACATAGTAATTCATAATTAGAGCACGACTTTTTTTTTAAGAATAGTTGGATTTGACAAAAATTCAGTTCATATTTAAATCCATTTTGTTAAGTAAAGCATACATAGTGGTTCCGAAAGGTTATAACTATATGATAAGCAAATCCGAAAAAAACTCAGCAGATTTCAACGGACAATTAAATAAAACAAAACTGAAATCACACACCGTGGTAATTTCTCCACTAATTTATTGCACAGTAACAGACATTGGTATATCTGAAATAGTCTTTTCTAATTTAACAAGTCTATATTATTTTGGAATATTCATTTATTACAACGAGCTGTAGTAGTATAAACAAAAAAAAACACCAGACTGCCCTGCTACAATAGGTATTTAATGGTAACAACCTAAGGTTTACTTATGTTCAAATTAGACACATTTACGGTACATTGTTTTACAATTGAAAACGTTAATAATAATATTAGCGTACTACTTCATATTACATCAGGCCCAAAACTTATAATTTTAAAGAGTATCCTGCCAGCCCTGCCGTGAATGCCGTGAAAAACAAAAAATGTCGTGTGTCAGTATTTAAATTTATGTCAAACAAAAAACGATACCCGAATTCAATTCCAAACTAGATTCAATTTGTCCTTGTGTTACTTTTTTTTTGTAGATATTTTTATTCATGAGATAAAAGTGATGTCTGACAGATATTGTGTGGAAGAACTGTTAAAAATTCAAAATTATTCCTCTGGTAAAATTATCAATATATAAAAAAAAAAAAATCAATATAATAGTAGGAATCGAACACGCGACCTCCGGCTTAGCAGTCAGGGTTACTAACCATTAGACCAACAGGCCCGTCAATCAAAACAATGCGCAGACTGCGTAGACGCGGGTAATTAATTTTCGTAGATGGTTGCTACGCTAACGCAATACTATTAACAAAATAAATAAATTTTTAACGTCAAAACTAAACGAGAAATTAGTACTACAATATCACACCTGAATCAAACAATTCGGCAGCACTGCTAAAAGCTACCTTAAAACTGTCACTACTTAAAGCGATGGATAGCTCTAAATACATCACATTGTTCCTAAATTAGTATTGAGAATATAACACCTTGTATATTCCCACGCCACAATTACCTTATTTGTACAAAGAATCGCTATATAAATACAGTAGCAATGCTTTAATCTCGCAATCCGATCGGATTTAAAATCAACATATAATATTTGAACATTATTAATAGTCGTTCTTTAACATGAACAAGTAAATTCGGCTCTCATAAACTTTCATGCCAATCAAGAAGCAGTAAGACCGTTCGCGTAATCGGTAGAAATACATTAATTACAATCTCCATTCAATTACAAACTCATTAATAATTCAGAGATTAAGTTATACGATTTCTTATTTTACTTACAATTTGAGTAGTTTATGTGGCTATCATGTGCAAATAAAGTATAATGATATTATGTGTAAATCACCTAATAACAATTATTATGTGAATATCCGAGCATTATTAATTTAATATAATTGTACATTCGTCACACTACATACTTGTAAAGTAATAAAAAAGTGTGTCACTATAACTAGTGTAAATATGGACCCATAGCATAATAAAAGTCAACGTCAACAAAAAAATCCTGAACGTCGCACAAAATTTATTTTTTTATCTATACCCAACTACAATAGTATCTATGAAACGAAGTCCTCCGCCGCGTCTGTCTATCTGTCTGAAAGCGAAAAATTCAAAAATTAGCTTACGAGTTTTCATATGTTTTTCGCCAGTGGATAGAGTGATTCAAGAGGAAGGTTTGTGTGTAAAAATTTTAATGTTTTGTATACCCGTGCGATGCCGGAGCGTGTCGCTAGTACATATCTAAAATTTATCTAATTTCAAAATCTTACTGATGTATGTGAAATTAAGTTGCAGTATTCGCTTGTGCAGTCAATTGTCTTGTCGTGAGGAATACAGTGAACAAAATTGATACAATCGTAATTTAATCGTCTATTCTGGTACTTAAATATAGTCGTGGCCTATTGCATATTAAAAGATCAAATTTAGGCTAATGTGACTCTTTCCATATCATAATAATATGCCTTTTTTTTACAAAAATAAACAATGATCGGGATGAAGTAGTTACATTGACATTTAATTTTCTCAAATAAATTGATCTATCGTCCAGTTGCAGGCCAATTACACCACGCAGTATTAATAAAGTAAGTATCAGTTTCCTAACGCTCACCTTCGCGAGTTTGAGAAAAATGGTGTGTCGTAATGTCGCAGCCAAGATGTACACACTTACGTATGTGGAGCAAAACGTACAGACGGCCGACTGTAACGTGCGCTTTGTGGTACAAGTTACAAGAAACATGCGAGTTGTATAGAAAGTATACTATTTATAGAGCGAGACAACGTATGTCCATTTTTAAGTAAAATTTTCATTTTGAGATATAAAATAAACTTTGTAAATAAACTTCGTGCATTGGGTAAGGTGGAAAAATAGACATTCATTTTGTCTTTAAATATTTACGTTTATTTGAGGATGCTTAAGTTACATGTGTAAATTAGAAAAAAAACTTAATTTTTTAAAGTTTGCCGTGTGACGTGTAAAAAAATATATTTAGAGCAAATTATTTAGGAAGTATTAGTAGGAATAAAGTTACCCAGTATAACTTACATTTCCACTTATTTATTAGTACCTACCCTTCCCCAATCCAAATAAATAACTACACACTGAAATTACAACATTTGGAAACCGCTGTAAAGGTGTGGTTTTAAATTAACACTACTTTTGTTTAAAATGAAGTGATACGACAAAGACATAAATAATTGTTTTTAATATACCAAAAAAAAAAAGAGAAATAATTTGAGTTTATCCAAATATATTAAAAAAAAATGTATATTGTTTATTTTTTAAACTTGCTATCGCTTACAACTTGCACCCGTAAACCGCTCATAAACGCAAGTCTTACAATAATTTGATACTGAATCATTATAATTACGAAAGTTATTATGCCCCACATAGGATAGAGGGCGTTACGTGCGCTGATCAAAAATATTCTTTCATTGTGTAATTAGATTTTGGAGTTAATTACTTTTAACTTTTCTGGCAGTGAAACTGAATACCTAGTTTCATTAGTGATATATAAATATCTACTTAATATAAACTCTTATTTGCAATAAAGATTACTAACAAACGAGTAGGTCTTCTTACGATTGTATGTTTTTGAATGAGTTTATTCAGATGCAACCAGAATATTAATAACGAAGAATGTGCATCAAAATATTAATGTTAAGGTACATTGATAGGCATGTTGACTAGGTATAAAAAGTAGAAAACTATTTAGTCCGTAAATTAGCTAATAAAAAAATATAAGACACGGATTTTTTACTTTTTAAAAAATCATATTATTATTATTTTCGTCACGATTTAAACACTAAACGTACAACATCGTGACGTTATGCGACATATTAAAAAATGTATCGTAGTAAGTTTTTGGTTATGTAAAAAAGAAAAAACATATATAGTGTCTAATATTTTTTTATTATGTGCCTGACGGACATTAAAAAAAAATTGTACACATCCCTATTGACTTAATTACATATTTTGTCAAAGTGGTCCTTTGCAGTTGTTGTCATACCAGTAATTGCGTTAAAAGTCCAAAAATAAAACACAGTTAAAAAAACCTTTTAGAAGTCTTTAATTTAACCTTTAAATATACAAGGAAATTCGTAATTGAAATCTTCTTCACAAAAGCCGTAACTGCATCCAAACGAGTAAATCAATTTTTCAATTTACTTCAAAAACATGATGATTACAGTAATAAGCCTGATTAAGCAAGTTAGTCGAACAGTGACATTCATAAAAGGGTAAATTCATTCTTTTTCGCATCCAAAACTGGTCTGTTTTTAAGCAACAATTTTCCACTTGCGAATCGGGTTAGGTGTGCAAGCGGTCATAATGGTGTGCAAGGGTCCGCGATTTAAAATCTGTACGGTTCGCTAGACTCGCATGCGATCCATCTGTTAATTTCCACCAATTAGGAGCCACTACCTTGTCTCTAATAGAAGCGGCACTACCTAGTTAATTTTTAAATCGCGATCACCCTAATTAAACCCACTTACATCTATCTGTATGTGGGTTATATGTTTTCTTTTAGAAAAAAATAAAATTTTTAGCTCTCACACTATTATGTAAAATTAGTAAATAAATTTTGTTCTGATTTTATCAAAATAAAATCTAGGTTAAAATATTCTTCCGTGCAAACTTTAACCGCAATCTTTCACGTAATAAACACTGAATTTAACATCAATGTGTAACAGAGTTTGTCTCATTATTTATTGCCAAAAAAAAAAACAAAAAAAGAGGTTTTAACCTAATTCTGTAACACAAAATAGAGCTGATTTATTGATTTGAAATATTATATCACTGTATATTAGATGCATTTCAAATATGCTCTCATAGGCACCACTTACTTTCTATTCTAGTAAAACATTTTTAGGAGAGGCTAACCGCATCTTACCTACCTCATTATCTTATACTTACTGATATATAAAGCTGAAGAGTTTGTTTGAACGCGCTAATCTCAGGAACTCCTGGTCCGATTTGAAAAATTCTTTCAGTGTTGGATAGCCCATTTATTGAGGAAGGCTATAAGCTATATAACATTACGCTACGACCAAAAGGAGCGGAGCATACATTAAAAATGTTGCGATAATGAAAAACCGTTAAAACTCAAACAAGTGGACTCAAAGTCGCGGGGGACAGCTAGTACATATATAAACGTTAACTAATTTGAAGGATGTTTTAACATACATAATTGTGCAATAGACATTGATAATAACCAGTCTTACTGAACGGCAGTTAAAGTCAGTCAAAATGATATTCAAGTCACCTTAAAACTGACGCAATATGATGAACCTTAAAGATCAACCTTGGTACATCTATCTCGATATTCTAGATACGGTAGGATTTAATTCCGATTGCGACATCAATTAAGTTGAGGTGAGGTATCCCTGATGGGTATACTCGTCGCATTGGTCGCTATTCGGACCTCGCAAATATGTGGCGCCATTAAACATTTAGTGATGATTTAATTAATAAAGGTGTAGGGTTGCCAATAATATTTTTCTTAAAATCTTTACTGGTTAGTCGATTAATGCAATAAATTATTTATACAAAGTAATACAGCGTAGAAAATAGCGGAGACTAGAAGTAGATAGAACTAAATCTATCAGTTTATTTTAATATACCTACAATTATATACATTTTTTAGGGAAAACTTACACTTTGTACTCAGATAGTAGTATTTAAATAGAAGTTCTCAGTTTTAGTTTTATTTTAGTGACAACCCTATAAAGAAAGAATGATTCAGATATCAGCATTCCGTGTTAAGGCCACTCTATTATGAATAATAAAATAATAATTAATCGCCTTACCAATGGAAGAAATTCGTGTATTTGACAAAATCTCATTTTTCATTTACGTTAATTTTTTAATAACTTTATATTTTATTTAGTTTTCCTCCTTTTAATTTATTGTATAAATGATTATAAAATAAATTATAAGTATAAAGTAATAAAGCTGCTTATTCTTCTTCTTTTAGTATCTATTAACAATTTTCAATTTAATCAAAATTAATGAACATTGCTTTGTCCTACTTCAGTCATCAGATAATAGATTTGGTACTATTGGCTTCCTACATTGCCTATTTGGTCGAAGCGCAATTACATTTGTTGCGCTGATATCATTATGAAATATTTATTGTTTTAGCTGACCATTACTAAGTATTGACCAATGTTTCTAGTTATCTCACGTTTGTGTATCACGACTTTAAGGACTCATTTTGCGGAGTAACAAAGTACTGAAAAATACTTTTGCGTCAAGGGTTTTATAATAATATCTTCTATAATATCTTAGGACAACTCATACACGGCCATCTGATCCTAAACTAGGCAGAGCTTGTATTATAGCAAACAGACAACTGATAAACATACTTATATATTTCTAAATACATACATATTATAGATAGGTTACACACAGAAAAATAATCATGCTCATCACACAAAAATTTATCCTGGGTGGGAATCGAACCCACGACCTCCGATTTAAAAGTCAGGATAACTAACCACTAGACCAACAGGCCCGTCGAAGGTTTGCAGTGTATTTCGGCAGCTCATATATGATAGAACACATTTCCAAATTGCCCTGACTGTGGTACAGTAGAGGATGTGCAGATCTTGATGGAATGTGTCCGAAACGAGGCTACATCTTTAAAATAATGCCCTGTATAATTTAATACTGTTTACAAAACCATATGTTTTGTAAACAGTATTTTTTATCTTCACCTTTATCTGCAGAAGCTAAAATACTGTATAAGTTAGCAGTTATTCGCTTGTTAAGTACATAATTTATTTTATTATTGTTCATATTTTATTAAAATTACTTTGATGTATATTTTTGTTAATATAAATTCTTGAGATATTATGATTCTAAAAGCTTTCACAGCTCTTTCCTACATCGTATCATTTTAACAACTTAGGTAGGTATAACTATACAAGGTATCTGTCTAATCAAATTGAATATTCATGATTTTACGATAGAACTATGTCATACCGGTCACTGACCTTTAAAATGTAATAAATATTACAATATTAATAAAATGAAAACATCACATATCATGCTTGTCAACGTCAATTGCATAATTAGCCTAATAATTCTGAAATACTAATAAATAACAAGATTGTGGCAAGGAAAACAAGAAAAGAAATAAATACCTACTAATTTTAACATAATGTCATCAACAAAATTTACTACTAAACTATGATATGAAACTCTTTTAAATTCGTGTTTATATTAGAATTAGGTTCAGTTCAGTTTGAAAAAAAATATCGTAGACTAGGTATAATATGACAGCCACGTTTCAATAATATGTATTTCTTCCAATGCCATTACAATCACAACTGCTTCAATTAATTCATTCTAATATCAAGACCGTCACCATGGTTCCACTTTTATTTACGTTTTGGTAATGTCAATTTTACGTATTTAGTTAGATATTTATAATCCCACGTAAACTGTAAATTTTGCGTTGCGCTATTCCAGGAAAAGTATATCTGTGCCAAATTCATCAAAATCCGTTCAACCGTTCTAGCTTAAAGGTGTAACAAACATTCATACATCCATCCAAATTTTCGCATTTATAATATTCGCTTTTATCATTATAGTATAAATATTTTTCTTCAAACAAAGTTTTTATGCCTGTAATCATAACGATTACTAACTATACTAGGCTACGAAGTAAATATACATGATTTTTTTGTTACCATCCAAAATCAATAATAAGCTGATCGATTATGTATGGGAGGTCCGATTTTCTTTTCCTATTTCTACCAGGAACTATCAGCCTGAAAACTTTTGACGATGACTAAAAAATGAATTTGTATAGTTCCTATAAGTGTACATAACACTCGTGTTGACTATTGGCCAACAAATTGTATTTTAATTCCATCATACTGTATGTTACATTTAAGCATAGAAGCAAGGGTGTGTCAATCCAAAAAGGTAAAAAACAACTCGTACATTTTTTGCGTACGAAAATGGCGTAATGTCTTGCGTCAGACCAGTGGTCAGACGATCCGTTATTATAATATATCAAGAGCTAAGCACACACATTAATATATTGCACACACACATTGTTAGCTTACACAACTGAACCACTAGTGATAAAATATGATATAGATTTTGGTTTTATTTTGTCCGTAACGCCTTTCACGTTAGCGCATATGTAATAGGTAGGCAAAAAAATGTTACGCATTGTAACAGTTGACTGACATGACGATTTATTAGTCTAGTATTTGGTCTTCAGTAATAAATTAACAGCACTTTTATTCGTATATGGCAGTTAATGTCTCAGCTGTTTAGATATATGCTTCAATTAATAATGTCATCATGCTAAATTAAATAAAAAATGTAAATAAATTGTGTAGTATTATGTCTGTATGGGTGTATAAGCCTGAAATAATTTATTTTTGTTTATTTATTATATTAGGCGATCTATATAATAAAACTTCACCAAAGAATTTTG
This sequence comes from Diachrysia chrysitis, assembly GCA_932294365.1. Classification (NCBI taxonomy): domain Eukaryota; kingdom Metazoa; phylum Arthropoda; class Insecta; order Lepidoptera; family Noctuidae; genus Diachrysia; species Diachrysia chrysitis. The sequence goes on from OW028647.1 coordinate 6,974,963, forward strand.
AAAAAGCAGGGACAGATTAAGAAGCTTTAGACATTTTAGATTTAAGAATTGCTTAAATATTAAAGTTGAGACATAACTCTATGAAAGGTTAAAAAACCATGCCATGGTGGCCTGCACAAGGTTGTAGGTTCGAACCCATTACAGGCAAGTACCAATGTGACTTTTTCAAAGTTATTTAAGACATAACGTAAGGAAACCCAGAATAGTAAAATTTGTTTTCTGAAATCGCCAACAATCAATGAGCAAGCGTTGTGATCAATGCTCGTTCCTTCTCTATATGAGAAGAGATCTGTGCCCTGCAGTAGGACATTTAAGAGACCGGGATTATTAATATTGTTAGCCGTATTAATACCTATCTACCTTATATTTACTAAGTATATTATTCTGCAAATATAATGTGCTTATATAACAAGTAGCCAAAAAACTATCGAGTAAATAAAAAATATTTTTACAGATAATTAATTAATTATTTACAATGAAATATAAAGGTACTTTCACTATTTTGAATTCTGTTATACGTAAAAATTAAACTAGGCGTCTCGCTAATCCAAAACTCCTTTCATATTCTAAGCAGACTCTCCAAAATCACCTTTCGTTTATAAATGTGGGCGTGTCCTAACTTCTAAGTGATTTCACAGCAGTTTACGAAACACTTTGAACCTTACGTTTTATTTACAGACAATAAGTCATTAAGATCATCTATAGAAATTTGTAACTGGTATGAAGTCGGTTGGTTGGCATTTAGCTTGTTGTAAACATGTTTATTTTTATTAGTGTTACTTAATGCTTTGGATTTAGTAACTTATAGTATAGCTAGAATAATGATAAGAAGAATTTTCAATGATTTATTTACGTTATTACCTAACCTTGTTGTCAACAAATCGTAAAACTCCTGTTTTTTTTAGGGTTCCGTACACGATGGGTGGTAACGGGACCCTATTACTAAGTCTTCGCTGTCTGTCCGTCTGTCCGTCAGTGGGCGGTATCTCGGGAACGGGAGGTTTACTGAGTGTGTAATTTTTTTTCCTGTGTGTGAATGTGTTAAACAAAAAATAACAAAAATAAATAAAACATTTAAGATTGCTCCATAAAAGCAGACGAGGAGAAAGACATCTTATAAATATTACTTAATAAAATTGAATCATGTTTTTTCTTTTCTTTTTTTGATTTGATTTGATTTTATAAAACCATGAGATTTACTCATTAAATAAACTAAAGAAAATACGGTTAAGTTCAAAGTTACACGCTCAATAAAAATCGCAATAAATCTCAGTGTAACGACCAATATGCAATGCAGTTAATTACAGATCGTATCAATACTGACTATTATATCGAGTAAGACTTTATACTTATTAGTAAATTAAATCTATACTTATAATAAATCTGTAGAGAGGTCAATTCTGTACATCAAATATATTTTCAAAATAACTATCAGGGGGTGATTGGTGATCGATACTGATGCCAAAAATGCAATCAGTGAAATTTTTGTCTGTCTGTCTGTCTGTCTGTCTTTCTGTCTGTATGTTCCTTATAGAAACAAAAACTACTAGACAGATTTTAACGAAACTTGGTACAATTATTCTTCATACAGCATGGGCAGGTTATAGTATACTTTTCATCACGCTACAATCAATAGGAGCAGAGCAGTGAAGGGAAATGTTGGGAAAACGGGTGAAGTTACTCCATTTTTTAAGCTTCCGTCGCGTATGCAGCCTTAATGGTAAAAGCTACATAGAAATCATGTATGACCGAAATGTTCTACATAAAGTTACCTAAAAATATCCCAGAACAGCATATGTCTATCTTTTATGGTTGACTCACAATAACACGTGTAATTCCCGATAGCTTAGCAGTTCGGAGCTTTCTGATTAAATTTGTTTACTCTTACGTTTATAATACTCTCACACATCCCTAATTAAAAAAAAGTTAACATTATTACCTATTCAATAAAAAAAGAATCATAGAAATCGGTATAGAAACACCAAACTTATACATGAAATACGATAACAAGCCATCGCGCCGTCGCGCGTGAATACTGAATCATGCTATAAGGATTATTTTTGTGTAAATAGGTATTAGTTATTTTGGTAGTGTTTAAATATTCGTTCAAATTACAAATTATTAATAGTTTCCATTTTATTTCTTTTTAGGTGAAGTAGTAGTAGAAGTAGAAGTAGTAGCATAGATTTTTAGATACCGATAGGTTAGTTTTGGCTAATTTATGTTCAGTTTTTTTGTATTAAGTAGGTAAAAGCGTAGGTACTTTTATTAATTATAGTAGTTATAGTTATTTATTTTTAAGTGAAGTAAAATACGAAAAGTTAATCTGTCTGTTACATCAAAACCACTGAACCGTGAGGAAGGACATATGCTACTTTTTTACAAAAACGACGGAAACGCGGACGAACTCGCTGGCAAAAGCTAGTGTACAATAAACACGAATTTATTAATAAATAGTATATTAATCGAAAATATTAGCAGTAACTAAAACAACAAAAATCCTATTAAGAAAAATAAAGAAATATATTTTCTTAACATAAATTATCGATTGTTTATTAATGTAGCACATCCTTAATGTGGCTGAGATTGGATCGCTACATAAATGAGAGGTTTTACGGTTCGCTATTTAAAATTCTCAGATCTATTTCTATTATTTTTACTATCGTAATTATTCTTCTAGTGAAAGTGGATTTACATTTGTTATGAAACAGTTAATTAAGGCGCATGTAAAAAATAAAAACCTTAAAAAATTCTTGACGTTGTTTATCTGCCCTGACTGCTGCATAATAATATTTGTAGCTAATTATTGCTGTAATTGTTCTCTGTAGACTGAGAATTGGCCTACCTTAAACAATGTTTTTTTGGGGTGAAAGTGTAATGACTTCATACCGCGCTGAGGGCAAAACTTGGGAATATGTCAGACTTGCACCGACTAAAAACATCCCGCGTTCCTAAACCATGTCTTCTTATTTCTTTTAATAAACTTGCTAAAGACAAAATTCTACTATGAAATGGCACTTTAGGGACCAATATTCTTTTATCGCAAGTTTCATTTTATATACTTTGTTTTTATCAAGATTTTCAACTATTATTTTTTTTATGTTTTGTTTTCCATCTACTTGCTGCCTTTTAATTAAGCCTAGAAAACCGCGTCCTCTAACGGCGACACATTGAACTAATGTACAGCGTAGACTCAGTAAGATATCTATACTTTCTAAACCTCGGTAAACGTTAGCAATCAATTTATATTTTACACCCGTTGAACTGTAGATGGCGCTGGTTTTAGATGTGTATTCGTTTATGTGACTTTATTTAACGGGTAAGCAGAATAGTGGCTTGCAAGAAGTGCTAATGGTTAAGATCATTTTAGGAAAGTTGTAAACAAGCATTTTTTTTATTAATCTTTTATTGTCACAGTAAAAGGTGAAAAATTTAAAACATATCGAACGTAACGGATCAAGTTAACTAATACATCTTCGAGTAATTATTCCTCCATCATCGTCATATCTCGTCATTTCTCATGAAGATAAAGTTGCTTCAATCAAAAAACGACGTAGATGCTTCTTAGAATATACTATCTACTACGTAAGTACACAATCATTTATTAATTATATTCGTAAAAACATGTATATAGTTAAAGCCGAGATATGTGCAGTAGATAAACAGTTAAAACTATATAAACAAGTAATTAACGGAATAAGTCTATTTGCACATATTTGCGTGCAAAGTGTTATAATATTAATGAGTTAGAAAAAAATACTTCGAGAAGTTTAAAAACTATCAAATTAACTTAGAGAATAAATTTTCATTACTTAATTTCCAAAATATATTTTGATCACGCGTCTATAAAAACATTTCGTGCCATTATTTTCATAACGTTGCACTGTTGCCCTCTTTCGCAATGAAAACAGAAAACAGCAAATTAAAAGCTTTTCCCAAGAAACTTGCGAACACTGCTTGGTACACTGGCGGACAATACGAAGTGCACGGTATAATTTTTGCACACCAGTAATTATGGTTACATTCAAACTCATTGGGCAATATGGTTTGTGGCTGATTCCTGCTTGATATGTATAATTATACAAGAGTTTCATTTCCTCGTTAGCAAATATGACAATTTATTTCAAATGAACTAGAGCAATTTGGTTTTGTGGTTACATTACAACATTTGCATTTGCCAATATGGATGATCGAAATTAAAAGCACGTATTTAATACTTTGCAAATACATAATTAATGTTGGTACTATTTGAAGAAATAAGATGAAGTACATCATTTATAGTTAAATATGTAGATATAATTAATTGAGCATAATGTGTCAATAACGAATTTTGTTATAAGAACGAATATTTGAAAATTTTGTAATAGTTTGGGAATTGAGAATATTTGACATTAAAATTAAATAATGACTCTAGACACGTCTTATCAAAATATCCAATTAAAACCCACTTATTATTCAAATGTAATTATTTAATTATCAAATCTTTTTTTTATTCTATTGTGTGCAAGTTTTTCTGTCCCCGTGTGTACACGAATGCGTGTGAGCATGTTAGCAACAATGGCACAAAGAATGCTTTGTACTATGTAGTAACATGTTTAATACATATGTACAGACATACGAGTGTACAATCACGCTGTTTGATGTGCAACGTCTGAGAAACAGTGTATTTTGTGTGACTTAACAGGTCTTATATTGTTGTCTGTTGGTCTGGGAATGGACAGGTTATGTGAAGAGACGGGTTAGTCATAAGCTATCGAGACCAAAGAGGTCTCTGTTGCAGCAACACGTTGAATAACGATTTGTGTTTTAAGTTTTAATTTAATAAATCCTTACTAATATTATAAATGCGAATGTAACTCTATAACGTTAAAACTACTTAACCGATTTAAATCAAATTTTGAACACAGATAATCTAGAGACTGAGAAAGGACATAGGCTACTTTTTGCCGCGATAACCGACATCCACGCGGTTGGAGCCGCGGGTAACAGTTAGTAACATCATAAATCAGATTCTATCCATAGAAGTTTTTTACTGTCAAAAGAAGTAATAAGTTTCTAATATAGTTAAATCAAGTAAAACATTAACTAGCAAAAAAAAATATGATGTTCTCTTACCTATAACATGCACTTGACCGAGTTTTATTCCACAGTACAAAAGTGTGTCAAAATTAAGAACTATCATAACAAGGTCAGTAAATAAACATACTCCACTTTTGTTAACCTTAGCCACCTTACGTAAACCGAAGCTCACGTAACGTGCGACCACTGCGAATAGCGACTTGGTAAAAAATTCAAGCGAAATACTTTTTTAACATCGATCGTGTTTCAACGAATTATTATGTGCTCTGGAATGTAATAAACTAACATGATAAAAACGATCAATACTTTTGATTCGGTAAGAAGTTATTTTTCGATACTGACAATTTATTTGTATTAAACAAGATTGCCATGAGTTTCATCATCGGTCTCAACATTCCAAAAATATGTAGTTTCGTCTTGTCGTATTTAATTGCTAACTTATTAAGCTACTACGTTTTCCAAAAGGAAAAGTAAGTTATCTCGGCCGTTAAAAGAAATCTTAACATAGACCTGACTCTTTCTAGTCGCGTTTCGCAATCACTGTAAAAAAAGCATTCTAAATAACAACATAATTATTATTATCTTACGAGCCCTTAATTGGCTATTGCAACATAAACCTTGTTTTCATGGGCATAGAATTAAAGACCGTAACAATATATATATCTCTCTATAGACATATTTTTTTTACTTTGCACAGCACACATTCGGTAGGAGTAATAAAAATCGTTACTGTTACACCTAGGAGCATATAATTACTTTCTATGTATAGCATCTCAAACCTTTAAGAAACCGAAGATATTAAATATTAAAAGGTTACATGCGTATGTATAGCTGATTTCTATAATCATTAAAATAATATTAAGCAATAACTAATAGTAAAGATTTAGGATTGGGATGATGTGGATAAATACAAAGTTCCTATTGCTAAAAACTTCTTTTCGTACTCAAATAACAAAAACAGGGTACTTAAGCACATAAAATCTTGTGACCTGTCTACATATTTTAACAGGTATTGCGGATAATATTAAAAACCTGTTATGTAGATAAAAGCTACTAGAATAATATTGCTAACGGCAGCAGCAGTAGTTGTAGTGGATTCATCAATTTACTCAAAAACTACTATATTTATAAAATTGTCTGAAGTCCATTGTTTATGCAATCGTTTTATTATTGTAAACACTTAAAATTCCCGCAAACAGTATTAAAAAAAAACGCTGTACAATCGCATATCAGGTAAATATGAAGGTCAACGTTTATAATTGTTTAGCTACACCTCACACTGTATTTGTTCATTTCCTTAACAGATCGATTATTTCCTACACAAAATGAAGGCCCATTTGGAGGTCATTTTATAAGTAATTAATTAGAATGCATCGTAGGTTACATAAAAAAAAAAAAAAACAAATAAGATAATGATGAAAGATCATTATGTATAGTTTAATGTAATATTTAGATGTTTTTAAAATATCTTTAAAACAGTCAATTCGCGCTTCAGATATTGGCATTCAGTGTATTGAATATTGGTAACTCCTAGAGCTTTCTGAACAGAATTTCCAATCAGAATTAAGGTTTTCTCTAAAACATGTTTTTAATGTTGTAATTGGGCTAAGGCGTGCTAAGTTATACTTCGTATATACTTCCTATACAATATTAAAAAATAGTAAATATAATAAAACAAAGAAAGTAATATTTTTCATTTATTTTTTCATACTTTTTTACATTCATCTTAACCTAAAATGGTAACCTTTATATCACTACGTACACGTACGCTCATACATACATGGAATTACATATAAATATAAAAAAAATGATGATTGTGTTCTTTTTGCTGGTGTCCCGGCCATTACTAGGCGAGATTATAAATAAACTCTTGAATGAATTCTTGAAATTTGTGAACTTTATATTAAAGCTAGAATTATTCTAATGGCTGTAGTAGGAGCCACCATAGCTTGAGTGGCTGGAGTGGTCGAAGTCGTGCTCGTTAACGTAGACTGGGACCTTAACAGGTACTGGGTAGGGCTTCTCAACAGCTACAGGCACGTGGGTCTCTACATGGACGGGGTAGGGCCTGTCAACGGGAACCTTGACGGGGTAGGGCACGGGCCTCTCTACTGGGTAAGGAACGTGCTTGTAGACTGGGTAAGGCTCTGGGACGGGCACCTTAACTGGGACTGGGTAAGGCTTGTCTACGTGGACGGGGTAAGGCCTGTCGACGGGCACTTTCACTGGGTAAGGCACGGGCTTCTCAACGGGCACGGCGACTGGGACAGGTTTCTCAACGGGGTATGGAGCAGGTACGTGCACGGGGTAGGGCCTGTCAACGGGCACCTTAACGGGGACACCAACGTGTTTAATGACGGGGTAAGGCTGAGGGTAGGGAACCTTAACTTCCACAGGGTATGGCACGTGTTTCTCCACGGGGTAGGGCTGGGGCACTGGTACCTTTACGGGGTAAGGGACATGCTTCTCAACGGGGTAGGGCTGAGGGACAAGGACCTTCACGGGGTAGGGCCTGTCGACGGGAACGTGGACGGGGTAAGGTACCTTTTTCTCAACCGGGTAGGGGGCGGGGACATGGACTGGGACTTTAACGTACTCTTTCACGTGAACAGGCACGTGTTTGACGACCTCGTAGGGCTGAGGTACGGGCACCTTGACTGGGTAAGGCACGGGCTTCTCGACGGGGTACGGGATGTGTTTCTCGACGGACACGGGGTACGGGACACCTTTCACGATAGTAATCGTTTTCGTGGTGTCAGAGTGTTGGCCGAGGTTGATGCCACCATAGCCGCTGTAGCCGTTGTAGCCGCTGTAGCCGCTGTAGCCGTTGTAGCCGTGGTCATCAACAAGGTTGTAAGCTCCGCCGAAGCCGTGTCCGCTGCCGATGTAGCCGACGTCTAGTCCGTGGATGCCGTAACCATAGCCGAGGTTCAAGAGGCCACGTTTGTCCAACTTCTTTTCTAATGACTCCGCTTTCTTTTCTGTCGTCTTCTTCTCACTGGCAGCCGCGGCGGCTACCAGTAGGAAAACTAAGCAGAACTGGAACAATGAAACAAAATTGTTAGTATTTTATAAGCTAGCATATAGCCCAAACATATGTCTACAAAAAAAATAATCAAACTGATCGTTATACTAGTAGGTATGAAACAATTAAATGATGATTAAGTAATATGCTATACCTAATTATTGTGCCAGTATATTGTCATTTATAGCAGCTAATTAACGATCAAACAGCTAAAACAACTGAGGCGTGAAGAGGAATCCGATGAAAAAATGAGAACCAAAACGCGATTTCCTAGTGAGTTAAAAAAATCAATAACGATCTATCTTGTCAACGCCAAATCTACTGTGGAAACGTACGTACGCAAAACAAGCCCAGGCACGCTTTTATTCAAAGTAAAGGTCAATTTTTTATAAATAAAATAAATAAAAAAGTAATCTAAGGAACCTATGATCCGGAACAAATCTAGTTTTATTGACATTTTGATGTTGACTATCAAATGTCGATTAGGTAATCTTCAAAATTTTAATGCAAAGAGACTATTTAGATAAAAATAATTAATTAAAATATCCGATGACATTTTATTATTATCATTCAATTAACTTTAAGGATCTTGAACGGAAAACGACATTGCATAACTTGTTTACTTAATACAGGAATATTTAACCCCAAAAAGAAGCCCAATTAAGTGTTAATTCATCGTTGTAATAGTTCTAGAATCAACGAGGCGAATCGTGTCAATAGATGATGATATAACGTTAGTTAACGCATGTATCGTTGCCGATCGTTAAATATTCACTACAATATTGCAAATAGTTATATCAAGGTTGTGCAACTATTCTCGCGAAGTGACATGTAAATTACTATCATCAATATGTAAGAAACCGCTGTAGTTAACAGAATTCTAATTTCACTATCCAATGATGCTAAATGATCTTTAAAGAGCTAAATGAGTATTTGCACAATTTAACTTGCTAGCCAGCTGCTTGATATACCAGCTAATGTCTGTTCAATTAATGAAATAGGTACATTACTAGTATCTTCATTCGTATATTACTACACCACTTCCTCTACTATTATGGCTCCTATTGTATTTAATCCCATTCATTCATGTCTAGTCAAGATGTCATAATGAATCAACTTATAAAGCAAAGCTCATAAACTTGCTTTCTAATGTTTAATTTCTCAATTATTTAATACATGTAAAATATAAAGACTATCAACATTAAGAGGAGTCAAACGTTTATTTTCTGATAAGGAAATCTATTCGATGTACGATTTAGGTGAACGAATCAGTGGCCGTGATCAACCGCAAAAAATATCTACTAGTCACCGACTATTTTTAAAGGCATTTTATGCCAAAAAATAAATTTAACTTCGAAACTGACCAATGTTTAGTTTCTATAGCAACAAAAATTGGGTTCACGTACGCCTCGCGGTGTTACCCGCGTCCCCGTAGTCCCCGTTCCCGTACGGAATATTTTGTTTGCGACTTTTTCAAATTTGTTTCGGTCCAACCGTTCTGGAGTTATAAATGGCGTAACTAACCCGACTTTTTTTCATGAATAGATTAAGAGGCATGTTTGTAGATTTAGAATTATTTCTGTCAAACAACTTTAATCGCTAACTACATCACCTACGCATTCCCTTTCTAATTTCAACTTCGTAGTATAAAAATATAGCAATTTAGTAAGCAAATCGATATCCTTCTAAACCTGTACATCTACTTGGTATTGCAGTACTCATTTAAATAATATCACGCCATATACAAAGTGCTCTATAACTGCCCTATAATCGTCAGTCACAAATAGCCAAGTTAAGTTACTCTGGCGCAACATTGCTTCAATCGAGAATTCTTTGTTTGCAAGTTTCCCACCATTTTTGTTTTTCTTATGCAACTGAACAACAATTGTTTTAAGGGCTTCTTTTGGCCTTGCATTGTTCTTAATCTTGTTTAGAATTTAGATGTAATCTGTGCAGATTTTTTGAGATTGCACGACAAATATTTGTTTATATTAACAATTTCGACAAAAAAAAAATTATACCGTTGAAATTTGCAACAACGTGTTAAATGCTGGTAAATTATACAACCTTCATTCTTGGTTATTTATTTTGTGTACTTAGTAAATTAATATCTTCATTGCGCGATCTATTTACTGACACATCTGAAGTTACAAAACCGAGTACAGTTCGCGAGACCATAGTTACAACGACATAAATCGAGTTTAAAATACCTCTCACGATCGCGTAAATGTATGTAATAGGCCGATTAAATCTGTCAACAACACAGTCTGTTCAAGGAGTATTTACCTAATGTCATTGTGAATTATTTAACCCCAGTTTACATCTTTAAACCTATCTTTATGATGTCATGTAGCATGATGTGATGTCACGTGACATCATAACGCGCTTTCCACGTCGTAAAACTGACCTCTTTGGCACGCGTGTGTTGCAAAGTAACATTATTTGTATGTAAATTGCACGTTTCTTATAGGTAGATTTCCGTTGTTTATTTAAAGAAACAGATTATCGATATGCTAAAATGAATTGGATAACGTTGACATCATTATTGCTCAGCAAAGGTACGGTTGTAATAAAAAGGTGATATGGATAAGTAAGTTAAGAGTCCGAGGTCGAACGGAGATCAAATTGCTATGCGACTCGTGCGTTGTGGGATTATATTACTTCTTATGGTGCTTTCACAACTTAGGAAATGGGTCGCGTGGCGATATAATTGTATGTTTTATGTTTATAGTTGCGATAGAGATGAGTTCTATGCCGTGGATTAACTATCGATTAACTACCTACCCTCATTTATATCTAAGTTATCTCTATAACTTTATGGCAACGAAAATTATTTACAGTGAACTGATAAATGCCTCTAAAACGGATTCCATAATACATAACGCCGTACAGAGAATTTCAACTGAACATGGTCAAAGATCGCGAACTACTTAGGTCAGAAAATGTGCTAGTTATACTTCTGGTTTTGTAATACGGTGTAACACAAGAGTTGTAAACATTGACCTGAGTATTACGACGCGATGACTTGAACGAACCATCTGTTACTTTAATCACCTGTTGGTTGTGATGAAAATATTACGTGTTTCGCGGTACTGCAAAATTAACAATTGAAGGTCGCGTTTCGTTGCCTGTACTATTAGAAGAAGAGCGTTATCATTATTGATAACATCGTAAACAAAGCTCTCTTCATTTGCATTCTTGACAACGTCGAGTAGTACTAAATAATAGGGTTTTAAACAGCCGGTGTTGTTATAAAAAACGCTGAATCCGTATGTTTACAACAAGATATTATTAACTAGATTTAATATACTAGTTAATGACTTATTACGTAGGTAAACCTTATAAGGTAAGTCGAGTTATACAGGAAACCAATAAATTATGCGCCTTTACAATTCATCTGGCGCTTACCTAAATATTTTAATTATATTTGCGTTTAATAAAGACCATTTATTATTACTTTGTGCACAATTCTGGTAGCATAATTAATGCAAACTAAGTAATAACAAGACTAAATTTAGTAGGAAATCTACAATATCTATAGCGAACAGTTTTTTGGTATTATTTTAAATAAAAAAAAATCTCCTAATAGACATAACAAGATATATAACTATAAAAATAGCCGTATTTTATGAACAAACACGTTTATAGCTCATTACGATAAATACAGTAGTTTAGCAATAAATCATTTAAGTGATTTTATCTTTGTTACAATTAACATTGGAACCGACAGTTAACTGTTAATCTCGTTGATGATTCAATTGTGTTCTTAACAAGGTGTTATGTTAAAGTTCTCGATTAAAATTCGTTGATACTACAAATTGTTGTATTATCTTTACTATAAAATAACCAAGGAATTTTATAAATAACTTTTTTTTCATTAATTATTGAGCATATTTTAATGTTTTGCTGTCTAAGATTTTCTCAGATGCGTTTATATAATTCACGCGTTTACTGGGCGTTGCAATGTCTCGTGCCTTCCTGGACTCTCTTCCTAGTTAAACTAGACTGAAACCTGTTAGGCTTGAACGAGAATGGATTCAGTATTGTGACGTAATAGGCCAAGGGATATGCCGGGAACAATTTATAGTTATCGAACCGTAGCTGAACTTGTATTAGACCGTCTAGATTTGGAAATTCTATACTGAGATTTTATTTAGGATTATATCAAGCCTGCTATTTAAAACACGTTTTCAAATATATTATTTAGTTTCCTTCTGAATGCAAGTTGATGACTGGATTACTATGGATATATCTTTTTATTGTTAAATGAATATGTAGCAAAATGTTGACTTCAAAAAAGTGTGTCTCATCCCGTTTTTCACGAAATACTTTTAAATATATGACATAGAACCTGTTGCACCATTGTCCAAACAAAAACAATTTTGTTTGTTTTATAAACAAATAATATACTAAAAATCCTCGTTTATTATTTAAGAATTTATCAAACAATGGTTTAACAGATTCTATAAATCACAATTTCCACTTAACACGGGACGCACTAAATTCACTTTTTTGAAGTCATCACTTGCACTGCACTGCACTACACGCACTCACCGTTGTTTTCATTATGCCTCTTCAATGGTGGTTGGTGTCGGGAATCGAACTGGATACTGTTTGGACTGTGCTGTGTGTTTTTATAGGTGGTTATTTGGCGATACTTTCGCCATTGCCCCCCTAGCGGGAATAGGTTGTTTTGTATACACGAGTCCTTCGTATTACGCTGGCCGTCGCGTCGCACAGAACACAGACGCGCCGCGCGTTCGTATTACATAAAAAAAAAAACATACTTTAATCAATCTTTAGTCTAATTATTACGATTTTTGATAGATAGACGCGTTCCATATTTTTATTTAATCGTGTGTTAATTGCGTTTTCGGTTTTGCGTTTATGAGTTATGTGTATTTTGCAATTGCGTATGTTTAAGTTAATATTACTTAGTGTTTCCGCTTGGCATTTAATACGGGTCTGCATCCTGTCCGAAGATTACAACTTCATTCGTAATTGTATTTATAATAGTTTAGATCGTATTTTATATCGATGTTCAACATTTTAGGATATTGGTTCATAGCTATGCGTTTATTGTGTCTAGTTTTGATACCTTCGCTAACAAAGCGAGTGATATTATTTAATGAAATTAGCTGTTTATTTTTAATGTTTTACGAATGATACGTAAATAATCCAGTATTTTTTTTTGTACAGAAAATTAAACGCTCTTTATTAAACATTAAAATAATTCAACATATAGCCTTTATTTAGGTCGTTATTATTATATTACATATTCGGTGCGGATTAATTTTCATTATAGTATATGTTTGTTCTTTTAACTAAGTTTAATACCCGGGTAAGTTGACTTTAGCACATAGTAATAACTAGTAGAAACATCATTGGTTCAAACTTAAACTAATTAAACCACTATATAAATTAATTATTGGTTTCGCCTAATTCTCTTGAACGCCGTGATTAACCGCAAAGTAAACATAACATCAAGTTATATAATATTGATAAAATAAAGAAGACCCTATCTAATCAAAGCTAATTCATGTAAGATCCTTATTACCAAAACCAAATACAATAAACCATAGTAGGGTACATTGTTCACCACGATTTACAGAATAGTTTCATAACATTATAGAACATGGAACTAAATAAATATATTATTTTATGCAATATTTGAAACAGATCTTACTTTTGCTGTCAATAAAAAGTTTTACCAGATTTGTCAATCAAGGAAGTTAAAATCGTAAATCTCGTCTAAATTCAATAAATATGTTAATATTTATCACCAGACGGGTGTTGAGACACAGTTGATAAAGAAAACAAAATAGCAAATTAGGTACGCATAATATACTCAATGTGAAATCAATTAAAGGACTCTGTTATGTGTCGATTGTTTAACCCTGACCTACATGAGTCACGGTCATTAGTTCCCTGGTACAGCTGCATATTTTAGCATGGGTAACTTAGGGTTGAGTACCTATGTACATTGTACGTACCTACGCAATTAGTAGGATGATAATAACTAATGTCACATAAAATTATGTCAATTTAAATCATATTTCAAATCTCAGTAGTATCTCTTTAGTTTTCAAGATTCGTTCCCATAGTATTGTCATTTTGGAAACGTGTAAATAGATATTTAAATATATAAATAAATTATCTATTTACATAAGTAAATAAAAATATATAGTATAGATTTATTAGTCATCATAAAACAGTCTGTGGTAGGTTAAAGTAGTGACAAATAATAAAGACATTTCGGCTTGAAGAAGATATGTTCAAAATTTTATTATTGCATCTTTTAGTAATGAAAACCTTCCGCGAACGAATATTGGTAAATAATTCGGATGGCTACAATAATATAATAGTAGATGTAACTATGGAAACGAGGCTAAATCAAGAGATAAATATGGATAAGTAATAAATACATTTTAGTGTTTTTAAAATTTTATTGATATTATTATCCGTAACGGTATTATTATTAGATAGGTATTTAAATTTCCTAGCGTAACATAAAAGTCTCAACGTTACTTAACCCTATAACTACGGAAATTTAATTCAATTCAACATTATACTATAATTGTAGATATTATATAACAAACAGATAGTTAATATTATATTAATATTAATGTTTTACCATAAAGTGCATGAAATAAGAAAGTGCGAAAACTTTATGCCCTGTCGAACCTAAGATAGAGCTATAAGCTAGGAACCGGTCAAAGGAATGTGTGAGAATGTGCATTCTATACTAAAATAAACTTTCTGAGATGGAAGATACAGGGAATTAATAAGGAAAGGTCAGTTTGACTTCCAAGGGTCAAAATAACCGGAAGTATACACTCCAGTTTTGTTTTATCAGCCTTTAATAGACACCACTGCTGGCACACCCTTTCTTCTTCAAAACCTCGAATTCCAGAAAAATAATACAATTATTTTACTAACCGATAAGGACAGAGATTAAAGCCGCCTGGATATTTTTTTGCCTAATATTAGAAAAGGTCATACACCTAGTTATGTTTTGTTTAAAATAATTTATATTAAAAAAAAATAATTCTATAATAATATTTTCGATTTAATTATTTAATACCTATAGAAAATAATTCTAATCAATATTAAGACATACACAATATTACTACGTCATTTATACGCAATTCTATGCGTGTAAGCTACTTAGAACGTAATTATAAGTGCTGAACTGCTGACGCACAGCCAATACGAAATCAATTAAACGAAATAACTTATAAAACACTGCGATAATTGTACAGGAAACATTTTTATTAAAAACGTAACATTGAAAGGGTTAAGTCCTTGCTTTTACGCTAAAAAGCAGTAAGAGTCGCCCACGCGGAAACCGAATCGATTTTCATACCGATTGTAGATACATATATCAATCTATAGTCCGATTTCTATAATCGATTTGTAAAATGCCTACACAGGATACCTCGATGTTGACTCATACCGGAATCCAAATGTTATTTACTTAAAGGATGTTAATCAAAAATTAAGGACAGGATGAAAGATCAAAATAAATCAAAACTTCTGATGTTTCTGTAATTTGATCAAATTATGCTATCATATGTAATACAGTGTATCCTATTTCTATGCCTAATTTAGGTTAGAACCTTAATTAATAAGTAGCGTTCTAGAATCTTGTACTTAAAACGTGAGTAGGAAGGCGGTTGTCAATAAATTTTAGTATAATTTATTATAGTTTCTTAAACACATGTATGTAATCTACTTGTGATTCAAAAATCTAATTAAATTCATACGTAACACTGATTAGGCGATGACCCATTGCATTACTACTTGACATCAACTAATTTGCACTGACCTAGATTAGGATATTGATTTTAATTTTTACATCTATACGATGATGACAAACTATTGAAATTTTCTAATTATTTTACAATGAAATATGTAAATATAATTAACACATTATTTTTTTACAAAAATTGTCTTCCCTTAGTGTACACGCACTGTCTACGACGCCATGTTTTAGATAGATTTGTCGTATGGAATAGGCTGACACTATTACATTTTAATTTTAATCGTGAGAAATTACAAAGGCATATAACATACTAGTGTAGCCATACGTTCTTATATAAATATGCTGGTAGGTTGTGACATTACCTTGCTAATTAAAATGAGCTGATTAACTTAGAGTAAATGTAGACAGTAGCCTCTTGTGCGTAAACAATTTTTTAACTAAACGTACTACGCTCGTTTACTGTTTAAAGTGATTTTCCATGCGACGACAGACATTTGTGCGAAAATATCGATGGTTCCGACAATATTAGGGTAATATTAGGTTTTGAGATAGTTTTAATAAAACGGCACGCTCTGTTTTGACACTAATTTCACGATTTTACTTGTTAATACTAGTGCCGACAGTTCATACTCGATATGTGCGCTCTATAGTTCTCTTTATTTGTCTCTAAGGCTGATTTGTAACAATTTGTTGGTATTACTATCTTTGTCACTACGTTAGCTACACTAATTTTAGTCCTAAACGTATAAGTTAGCCCTACAAGGCTAGATGTAGGTATATCACACAATATTTCAATACAAAGGTACAAAAAACTAATGTTTAGGAAGTAGGTTTCATTCAATTTAATATAATCAGCTTTGAATCTTGACCCACAATCGAAATCGTGGTCATATTGAAACAATTTTTGACCTTAAAACACTACCACTGTTTCCAGTCACTTCCCTTTGTATAGCGTGAATTATTATTAAGGCTAAATTTAAGGTAAATAGCCCTTAATCATAAAGCATATCGCTACGAAATTATGTAAGCGCCGTCTTTAAATATGAGTATTTACATAAAACGTTTGTGTTGAATCTCTCCGTTTTATTTTGCACAGGCACAATAAAAACTATGCTCTAAAGTAATCTTAAAGCGGGCAGCGACCTTCAGTTTAAATTTCGGTTTAACTAAACGTATTTAACTGTATGGTTTTATCTAATGATATTTTGATTATATTATCAACTGTACAGTTCCGCTCTCAGTTTTGCCTGTACTAATAAACAGTAGATCTGTAGCCCGCTTAAGCACCTAACGCACAAGATATCCACTAATTTTTCTGACCACATTCTTTCTCGTTCTCTTCAAAACTTAGTTTCACATGGTAGTGAAATCAGCCATCTTAATTTTTCGCCTTTTTATCGACCTCGCAAAGTAGAAAATTATAAATCATCTTTACTCCTAATCTCAAATCAATAGTAAAATACGTCTGTTAATTAGGTAAAGGCCTACTTATGTATCTACTTTTAAAAGCAATTACTCAATGGTCATGAAATGCCAACCACTAAAGCACAAAAAGTCTTTGTTGATAACTAGTTCGATTAAATATGTAACAAATTCTAAACTTAACAAACACTTCTAAGTATGCTTTTAAGCCGTTCAGCTGTCGTCAAACCGATAAAAATCTATTAATCTACATACTACTAACGTAGAATACATTTAAGTACCTACGTAAGTATCTATAATTATACAGAATATTGGAAAGGCTCGAGTCAATCAAGCGTGCACTACAATCTTTTGTAGGTTAGGAGACTGTGTTCATTTTATAAATGAAATATTTAAATACATTTAAGGAATGAAAACAGGAATCTAAAATCGCCGACCCGCAAGGGAGCAAGCGTGGTGGTCAATGCTCGTTCTTCTCTATAAGGGAAGAGGTCTTTGCTCAAAATAGTTCTTTCAAATCTCTTTATGCATAAAACAGTACATAGGCGGACTTAATGCCTAAAGGCATTTTCTACCAGTCTACCTTAAGGTGATGCAGAGATAGGAACGTGGTAGATACACTAAGTCACTATATGAAACAGGTAAAACCAAATCATATTACAAGCAATAATAATATAAAGGTACATATTTTATGATGCTTATTGCTTACATACATATTATATATATATATATATATATCTAAATATTTGTTTATATATTTAACAAATACAATCATTTTGAATTATATACCTACAATAGTTTACGAAGATGTATAAAAATGTTGTCACAAAGAATAAATTGAAAAAGACGATTATAGTGCATTTTGCTCTATTTTATGTATCAGGATATCAAAATGACATTGCTAATCAATTACTAATTAGTTTATATTTAATAGAAAAAAATCGGTGCAGCATTTATTAACATAATTTTATAATTAAAACTACTTATTAATGGATGTTTTGCTCACTGAATATTCTGGTTTACAGTAAAAACCATGTTAGAGACACAATTACGATTAGTTCTAATGTATATTTATGATATGATACAAATTACATTTTATTGCACATTTATTGATAAAGAAATATTGAAATTTATTAAGTGCATTATAATATTCATCAAGTTTTGAAGGAAGACATTTTATAATTAGCTTGGTTCTTAACTATTTATAGTTGAGTATCTAATAGGAAATGTCAAATTTATAATATCTTCTGACTAGCTTATTAGATTTCAAAGCTTACTAAATTCAATTTACTAGGTTTAATACCTGGCTGTATAAAATACCTAATGAGGCTATCAGAATTTTAGGGATTTAGGTAACTACTGTCAAAAGATCACGCATGACCGTCGGGACATACGGCCTAACGTGCTTATGTGATGCAAGCTTTATAATAGAAAAGTTCGATGTATCAATATTATTAGGTAAATTACGTTTAGCAAAATATGAAAATAATCCAACGTACATAAAAAACAAACATACCTACATTGAAAAGTACAGATGTTGGACTAAGCTTAGTGGTTTCAGTCTCGACTGGCCTTGAACTCGCACGAAATTAAGTTAAATTTAGTTCATTGAACGAGACATTGTACTAAAAATAAATAAAAATAAACGTATTGATACTACTTTCAGTAAAAATGTCGGAAAGTTAGAACCTTGCAGTTGTGACTTTGTTTTTTATTTAAATATGTGTGTTAACGTCGAAATAATCGATCAGTTTATTACATAGAAATCTGTATGATGATTCAATTTGTGAACATTAGCACCATATTCAGACGAAAGCAAATGTTTATTTTAAACTAAATCTAAACAAATAAAATACAGATTAACGGTATTATCTTGACATTAGAGTAATAAAATATTGAACAAGTGACCTTATAAAATTACTCAAAACTTACAGTTTCCTAAACAAGATAAGTATTATTTATTTACTAATTTGTTTCTAAATTATCATATATCACGGCCAGACATTTGATATGACAGTATCGATATTATATTCGGTACATAATTTTCCAGTCTGGTGACATTCACCTATTTTTGTTGAGGTCGGGTTTAAGTAGTAAATAATGTGGATCTGTCTAAAGCACTGACGTGTATAAAAATATATTCAATTAATTTTATAAGAGTGCATGTGTGTCCACCTATTCGGTTGTAGACTACTTTAGGCTTCCGTACCTCAAAAATAAAACACGCAATTAAATATGGTTTTTTCCCGAACTTCCGTCCAACTCCGAAATTCGGCATGATGCGTTTTTGCGATTATAAACTTAGATTTGCAGTTGGAAATGTGATGGTGTCATACATCGATGTATGAGATATATCTTTTTAAACGCACATTTAAGTTTGCTTTTCATTGATCAGCAAAATGTGTACAGAACCCTCAATGCGCGAGTCAGACTCGCACTTGTCCGGTTTTTGAAATAGTATCCATACCTAGATTTAGTCGCAGGTTTTAAGGTTAAATAATTAAATGCCTATCAATCTAAATTGACCTCTCTCATTAATCTGTCATTGATTATTGGCATGACATGTAATGATTAAAAAAGCTTGAGGAAGAAAAAGATTTGAGGTGGACATAAATTTAAAGCGTATTTACATACTTACCCTCTTATTAAATAATAAATTAATATATGTGGCCAACATCACATACATTGCTCTGAACCCAAAGTTAGTACTTGTGTTATGGAATCAGAGACAACGAACGTACCACAAACACTCAGACCCGAAACAAAGTAAAAAACTGGTTTTCTACATTGACCCATCCGGGGATCGTACCCGAGACATCAGAACTAGCGACACTTTGAAAACCAATATGTACGCCACCCGTCCAGGAAGTTCGCCTATCTATAAGGATATACTAAGATTTCAGCACGATTTAAACAATAAGTAAACCTCTTCTTACGTGAAATTATAAATGTAGAGGAGAATTGAATAGCTACTCTCAAGACATTGCAGTTGCCTAATTTCCGGTGAATTAAATTTAACCTTTGCTCAGGTAGGTTTGGGTTCATAACACAACCAAAGATTAGAAAGGTTGCATTCAAGTTCAAGATTTAATCGTCCAACCTTGTGCTTTACTTGTAATATCATATTATAAGTGTTTTTAATCTCACATTAGTTAAACTAAGTTTAATTTAATGTTGTTCAATTTCTAGGTCAAGTTCTGTGCGACAGTCAATTCTGTCAAGTTTTACATAAATCCATTAGAGGTGCATGAATAAGTAGCTTGAATTGGTACATTATTTCTCCTTGTGAGAATTCATTTTGGGAAGTTAGTTTCAGCTGCAGAACACCTTATTGGGATAGTCATTATACCTATTAAAGAATTGGAATAATTATTTAATACGAAGCGTCTTTGATCTTTTGGACGAAATAATCAGGTCGGACTGTTGTTGGATATTCATCATTTCAGCCCGTAATCACCCACTGCTGAGTATAGGCCTCCCCTTTTTTCTTTCAGGTGATTCAGGTGGTTCCTTTTAACTTAACTATGTCATCAACCCAACGTGCTCTCGGTCGTCCCGGACTCCTTCGACGGTCCTTGGCCACCATTCAGTCAAAATGCGACTCCATCGGCCTTCTGTACGTCTAGCTAAGTGTCCTGCTGTTGGATATTGTGATAACTAAATAAGAATATTTACACTCATCTTTGGTAACACCACTGATTCCTCTATCGAAGTATCTAAGCAATGAAATAACCTGTCTGAATCTTACAACAAAGATCATGAATACTGCATTTTTATTTCGCATTCGAAACAATTGAGAACCAAGACTAAGAAATAAAATATATTTCTATATAAAGCAATTAACAAACCGGCGCCTATAGTCATCCGTTACCAAATCTAGGTCATATACGTTCACATATAGCTACTATTATATTTCAGGCCTTGGCTCTCAAAACAAAGGCAATCATTGCAGAAGATATTAGAGTGTGTCAGTCACCCACGCGGACGGCACGCGACACATGCCGCTTTACGCAAACTTCACACATGTGTGTAATTGTATACATGTATACTATACGCTATTGTTTTTAAATCCTTTTGAATGAAAATGAAATGTTTTCTTATTATTTGAATTTGTTTACAGCCTATATGAATTTTTTTTCAGACACTCTCATAAAAGAAAAATTACAATTTAATTAGATGTGACATCTAATTAAATGTATCATACCCATTTTATACTTACTACCACGATTATCGGTTGCGAACTCTATTTGTTTGAGAAAAACAAACTACGTCTATAAATATTCATATCCTAATTAATGAATATCGATATTTAAAACAATATTAAAATCATAATCGATCGCTAGAAAAGGAATATCACAATGAGTAATAATATATTTATTCGATTTCGAAATATACATTTTTAATCTAAATTACTAAAATATGTCAGCTACTAAAACCACACAATTAATTTTATAGGTATATCTATACATATAATGTGATTCCAATATTCTTGGATGTTCTACATTAGCCTATGACATTTAAAGGTAAAAGAATCATCACTTTATATCTGTGTTTTCAATAATGGACACATTTATGACTATTAACTAATTAGCAAATCATATATTAGTCATAAACTAAAATTTCAGGGTTCCGTACCCCAAAAGAAAAAATCCCAACCCTTATGGGATCACTCATCGGTCTATCCGTCCGTCTGTTACATCCGAAAAGACTAGACCGATTGAGTTAAAATTTGGTACACATAAAAAGTCGGTGTCACAAAGACGGAGGTGTAACGTAAATAAATTATTTTTAATCAAGTGGCCCACTTTTGGGGGTATATAAAAAATAGATTTCTTTTAAGATATACATTTTATGATATTATCATAATATACCTTATTATAATATTAAACAAATCTGCGAATATGTTGTGAGATATATTAAATGAAAGGTCTCGTTGTGAGGATCTCAGATATCTCTCAACACATATATATTTTATAATTTTAAAATAAACGGTTTTAAAGTTATTTCAAGAAAAAAATATAATTCTTTCTCTCCGAAACTACAGGGCCAAAAGTTTTAAAAAAATACTTTATAAATATATAGGGCTATTAATAGCTCTGTCACATAAACTCTGTAATAGTTACAGGAAAACCTATCAGCTTTGTGTTATTTAAAGTAAAAACGTATGGAACCCGCACTTGTCCGATTTTTTCTAAACGTGATTACGTAATTTTCAGACTCGCATAATAAGATTTTGCATAATACACATTAAATTCGTTGATTTTGATTTAATTATATGCAAGTTTTTAGATTAATGTTTAGTTGTTTCGACATAACGTCTAATTAGCGACACTAAATTATAACTACCAACAAAAAGTCGTTTCATACTTATAAAAAAAATTTCGCTAATCTAGAAACAGCTAATGTTACAGATCCTTGTTTGAAGCAAAACATTTAAATTATAAACCTTGTAGCTTTTTAATATTACATTCGCGATGGGTAATTAGAAATTTAGGAACTCGTTTACCTTTTTTTAAACTTACGAATTACACAAAAAAAATATAATTTTGTATATATTGTACGAAAAACACTTAAACTAGCGTTGTCACGTTTTTTCATGATCACCAACATGATTTAACAAAATGCCTATACCCGAATTAAAATCAAATAGCCCGATCAATCATTTTGCTGTAAAAAAGCAATCAATATGAGAAAATCTGCAAAATGAATAACAAAAGAAAATTGGAGCTATTGTTTTATATCACCTTCATAAAGTGGGCCAGTGTGTTCCCAGATCAGAGTGCAAATATTATGCAATACTAAATTGAACGTGACGTAGTCTGCGTGGCGAGCTTATTATATTATTTCTCAAATATATATCAACCTCCGTGGTCGAGTGGCATACACACCGAATTTCAAAGTGTCGCCACCTCTGAGGTCCCGGGTTCGATCCCCGGCCGGGTCAATGTAGAAAACCCCTTTTCTACATTATCTCGGGTCTGGGTGTTTGTGGTACCTTCGTTGTCTCTGAATTCTATAACACAAGTGATTTAGCTACTTACTCTGGGTTCAGAGCAATGTATGTGATGTTGTCCACATTTATTTAATATCACGACGTAGGTACTATTTGTATTTATATTTTTTTGCCAATAAAATAAATACTTACATACTAATATGTATTATAGCAATTAAATATTTTTTTTGTAAAATTTCCATAGCAACAAAAACATTTATTTACCTAATTTAAAATTAAACAAATTAAACTTAATTTATCACTCGCTTTTTTATACAAAGGTATTTGTGTATTGTGATTTAAGATACTTAATCGACTCCCACGTCCTTCGAGTTAATATGAATGTTTATTATTTTATAACGATCTGCATCCATTTAGTGTTAGTGTATTAAATGATCATCATCGATCATATTACGAACGAAATCGAGAGCAATCGAAATAATCGTTTTGAAATCGAAATGAATTTTTGAAGGCTGTTTTAATGATTAATTAAAAACAAAACAGTACAGCAAAGGAGGAAATCCTTGGTTCTTATAATGTCGAAAATGAAACCATAGATTTAACAGGTAAAAGCAGTTTACACGTGTTCCTTCTTGCGTAAATAATTATAGCATACAAAACTTCTGATAAAAATATATAATATGCATCTCAAATAAAATTGAAGAAACGCATGAAGACTGTGTTTAATTAATTATTAATCCAATGATTATTTATGGTAATTTAGGTAAATACAGTATTTCCCAAATAAAGCAAGTTTGAGAACCAGACGTTTACCGAATATAATGGAATCTAAACAAAGAACATTGTAGATTAGTAGATAGTAGATCTCTAAAACTATGTCATAATGACAACATGATTACAATAAAGTTCATTATACAATTTAAACCATAAGAAGGTAAGTCCATTAAATCAAAACAGAATACAACCTATTGTAAACTTTCGTAGAACAATGTTATTGAACTCTGTGACCTTAGTGACCTTAAGGGAAACTGTAGTAAGGTGAGGTTGAATCTCGTTAAACCAGAATTTACAGTTTGATAGATGTAGGAAATAGTTGTTAGCTTTACAAGGTCTTCTCAAGTATGTACACCTTGGAAGGGGAATACTGAGAATGTTATGGCGTAAGAAACCAGGATAACGGTAAGAAAAAAAACTTACTACAATATTACTTTTTATGTATCAAAGGTTATCTGACTCATCAGCAAATGAGGTTGGAAAAAGTATACAATAAATTAATCCTCAGGTGGAGTCACCGCGTCCCGCGTTTGCGAGATAAGAGCTGTGTTTTAAAAACTCTCTTAGTTAAAGATATAAAACAAAAAAGCTTCCAAAACTATTAGATTTACTTTAAAAAAAATCTAAAATGTTTCTTTAAAAAATATATTGGTGCATATTCCTAAGTAATACGTAAGCAAATAATTGCTTTGACTATATGTTCTGCCAATATTTATGTAAATCATTGAAACTTCAACCAGTCTACACTTTATTGAGGTCAGCTTCAGACTCAGGAAACCAAAAACCAGTATGACAAGTCAATTTTGTTTTTATTACGCGGACAAGAAAAAGTGATTATGGATTAGTCATTGCGAAAAAATTAGTCACAACACCAAGATATATTTAGTCCGTTTATGATATCAGGGTCGTCTGATTAAAGTAGAGTTTACTTTGATTTAAACCACATTCACTTTATATTAAAATGTTTGTTATTCTATCCGCCGTATTTTAGACCAGAACTTATTTAGCATCTGTTTATTATGGTTAACAAATCTATACGCACGTTAGCTGGTTAGACGAAAAAGACTGAAATAAAAGTAATGCATGAAAAAGGTTTTCTGATAAACAGATCTTACGAGCATTAATCACTGCTATACTAGTTAAGGACTCAAATTCAAAACTCATTTGTATAAAATAAGCTACAAAGCACATTACAAACGTCAATAATACAATGGACAACAAACTAATTTGCCCGCCCTTTACCGCTTTTAAACTGACTAATGTCTACTTTTTGTATCAATCGCTTTAATTTTCTTTTTTTACAAACTTTCATAAACTTATAACGAAACTAAATTCTTGACTAAAAAAGAAAACCTAAAAAAGTATGTCGAAATTTTCATCCACATCGCTGTTGACTGGAAGTGTACCCAAAAGAAATACCTGAAGAACTGTACTAATTTATAAGATCTGTTATTTACTATATTTCAAGCAAATAAATAAATTCAATTCTATTCTATTCTAAAGACTGGCGGCATTGCCACGTTGTATGGCAATGCTTGTTCTCTGTTCAAGATAAAAGCCAGCCCTTGGTTCAGGCCAGGTGTCAACAAAACGTTAAACGCCAAAACTATAAATAAATAAAAACTTTTAATATTGATATGTATAAATTCAAGTAACATCGCGTTTTATATTCTTGTTTACTGGTGTATAATTAATTAATTTATCTATAATTATACTTAATTAAATAGGTATTTACTAACGAGAAGTAGGTACTAAACATTGAATTACATTGTTGTTCAACTACACGATGCCTTAATTTACTTAAATTTAACAAACGTAATTAACTTAATTATAAAATAAAGTTCATAATAGGTAGGCTCCGGTTTTAAATAGGTACGATGTTATTGTGATACTAGTTTTTATAACATTTTTGTTACTGTGAAGTAATCACGCGCTTGTAACACCACAAAAAGACATCTTGCATGCTTTACCTACTAGGTATGTTTTGTGCAATTTTTTGTACAGAATTTTATTACTTAGAATTTCAAATTACAATGTAAAATTTATATATTTTATTTTCAATTGTTTCAGGTAAGGGGATTGCGATGAGCGGTTTTTATGTTTCAGTCAAGATTCCGAAATAATCAGGTATTGTTAGCGTGAGTTTTGGTTATATTAGCAATTTCAAATACCTAGGTGGTTATATTATTTGCTAGTGACCTGCCCCGGCTTCCGTCGGGAAGACTAAACATTAATGAATTATACACACAAACCTTCTTCTTGAATTACTCTATACATTGGTGCAACCATATAAAAATCCGTTCCGTAGTTTTTGAGTTCATCGCGTTGAGACAGACAGACAGACGCGGCAGAAGACTTTGTTTTTTAATATGTATTGTATAGATGACAATAACTTTTATAAGAACCCGAAGATAACCGTATCTACTCGTATTATATCTATTAAAATACGTGTGTACGTGTTACACCATGCTTAGTTGCCTGTCCGAAGTATAGCAAAAAAAATATTAATTGATACTTAAATCAAAATTGATATTTAAATTTTAAAACTGAGAGGAAACTATACAAAAAACAGGAAATAGTCTAAAAAATGTTATACCTAGGTATATAATTGCATAAACGTTGGAACCAGATACTAGTTTTTTTTTTTATGTTATATCCGCACGCCTATGACATTTAAATTAGTATCAGACTTAAATTATTCTAACCAAATCTGAGATTGATCTACAATGCTGTAGAAGCAGCTTATTAATTTTCATAGTCGATGTAATAAACCAATAAAAACATTATTACGTGTAAATCCAAGGTCTCATAACGATCCCATTCTGTACTAAAAGGTACTTTAAGTACATAAAAAACACAGGGTAAAAAGTGAATGGTTCCGGATAGTTTTCTTACAAAAGATCTTTGTTCTACTATGTCAAAAAACCTCTTTAAAATGTGTCGCATAGTTTGCGTAAACATTAGAAAGATTTAATAAATAAACGACTTCTTTAAAATCGTTCTTTTTTGGATTCTTAACTTTATTCGGGATAAAATTTGAATATTTTAAAACTTTGAATATTTATGAATTTTTAAAAGACAGTGTGCTGCTGGGGAGTTTGTTGCGCCTTAGGAAGCAGTGAAGGGTGAGCGAATCGGGGTGCTGTCTGATATATTGACTTTTAAAAAGTGCTACTTGCCTAATTTGAAATAAATGAATGTTGATTTTGATTTGTAAAGTAGAAAATTTGTTTATTATTATAGACTTACTTATATTAAATAACCCTCCTTCTGGCGCTACGGGTATAAAAACAGTTACTAGGTAGATAGGTAGGTACATCCCGCTGGAGTAGTGCAGAGCCTGCGCAACAGTTCTCGCACTCCGGCAAAGGCAACGACGGGACCGGGGTGTTTTTAGTCGGTGCAAGTCCGACAAACCCGCCGTGCTCTCAGCTGTGTTTAAAGTCATTAGATTTTCACTCCGTACACAAGTAGTAGGTACATCTCGTGACAGAGTAATACATATACAACTTTGAACTGTTTGATACAGTAACATTTGAGATTAAGATTACCTTATACACGACAAGTTACATTCACAACTTAATTTAATTTGTTCTACGGCTTATATGGTATTCTCAAGGACATCACAATATTCCGCATTCAGATTAATATAATAATTTTTCACACATACTAGCAACATTCTTTTAATTTACATAGCATGACGTATTAATTGCTTCTATGTTTAAAATGATAATTTTTAATCTAGATTATACAGAGTAACTTCTGTTTTAATAGGTCTAGTGCTATTTAACTGTCATATTTATTACTTAAGATATAGATAAATATCTAATAATAAATAGGTAACATTTACGTACCATCAACAAAATTCAAGGATTTTCAGAAGATGTTCCGTTATTTCAAGATTTTTGTAGCATTTGACATTGACTTTTAAAAATATGAATTAATTGACAACTTTGATTGATGCGAGATGATTTCGATTTCCTTAAAGCTGATTTTTCACTAATTTGCTGTTCAGTAAAGTTAGGTTTTATAAAAAGGGACGCCGAATGGGGTTGATGCGTTACGAGTTCAAAGGAGTCGAATTTAAAATGAAATTAAAAAGTACTGCGTAAAAACGTGTCAGAAGGTAATTGCTGAAACCACGCTAATGATTTATCGTTAGATTAGCTACCTGCCCCGAATTTGCACGGGTGATGTGAGATTTTCAAAACATTTCCATACGTTTCTTTTTTATTTTATTCTATAAATATCTTGTCCTACAATAAAGAACGTAACAAAAGAGAAATTATCGATTTGGTGCAGTCGTTTGGAAGTTATGGCCTAACAAAAGGAAATCGGGATTAATTTTTATATTTATACATATATAGTTAGTTGATATTTTATTTTTTTCAATATATACCTATTTTAGTAAACATGGTTGAAACAAAACACGGTCTTAGACCGCTTTGCAGGAACTATTATCTAAACATGCCGTCGAACGTCGAATTCATCGAAGGTTTTTTTGTATATCAATGGTAGAATTACGTATATTTTTCGACATTTTGACCCTGCTTTCGAATAGCATGACTGATCGAACGCTATCATCCATGGGTTTTCTGATGATCGTCATCGTCTGACTTGATTAGTTTCTATGCCAAAGGCTGCAGCTATTCGCTTCAAGGAGATTGTTGGTTCTGATAAAGCATATATCCATATGCTTTGTCAGAACCAACAATCTCAGTTTAAGCAATTTGGAAATGGTTATAATATAAAAAAGCCCTTGATATGTATCTTGACATTATTTATGTGTACAACTGTACATGGAAATTACGTACTACTAAGTTAGACCTATGTATTTCGTAAGAGTTGTAAATTAACTAAATTAAAACATTCACTATGCCAAACTAGCTGTATCCTGCAACCATTTAAAAAAATAAGCTCGACCATTGTTTTCAATTCGAATTTATCACAACTGTCACGCTTAGCAAACGCTTATCAACAAACGATGTTATCAGTACAACGACATTACAATTCATTGTATAAATTACTACAAGTACAATTAGTACAAAAGCTCCAGAATCACAAATTAATTACTCTGAACCCAAAGTACTTAAGTAGCTAAAGCACTTTTGTTGTGAAATCAGGGACAACGAAGTTACCACAAACAGACCGACCCGAGATCAGACTCGAGACAATGAAGAAATGTGGTAGTCTACATTGAGCCGTTCTAGAATCGAATCCAGGACCAAAGAGCTAGCGACACCTTGAACACCGGTGTGGACACCATTGGACGTACGTCGTCAGTTTGAAAGCCGAATTCATAATTTCTTAGTCATTGATTGCGACATCATGAGACTAAGGGCTCCTTTCCGGTTGTACCAGTAACCGCGAACTAGACAGCAAGGCAAGCCAGCTTCTTAGCCAAATTCCTAAGGCCGTGTGACCGGCGCCTAAGGCGGTATTCACCTAGCTATGGTATATGGCGTATGCCATCAGGTTGTATCGCAATGCATCCGGCCTAGTGTCCTTCATTCACACCGTACTTTTACTAGTCCTACGGTAGGTAAATAAAACTACTATAGATACTGGTGCCACTCTAATGTTTAATGGCGTTTGTACGTTTCGGGAAAATGTATCTTTATAGAAAAACAAACTTTATGTGAACAAAAAGAACAACAAACCTAGGTTAGGTTTGTTGTTCTTTTTGTTCACATACATGATAGATCTAGAATTTATCGTCATTACGTCTGTTATTGCAATTACTAAGCAATATTTTTAGACGCTTTGTACATTTTTTTTCATAAATATTGGTACAAATATCTCAATTTTGCAATTTCCTGACAAGTAGGTTGTAAACTCATAAAAGTTGTAGCCACGTTAACCGCCCACGGATATCATTTATATCTACTTTAATTTTCCTGTGAATTAACCGCGTGGGAAGCTACATATTATATTATGTCAACACGACGACGTTCCAAAATTGTGTTATTTGCTTTCTGGCCCAAAATAACTCCAGCTAAACTTTTATATGATACATAGCTTTTGCCAGCGGCTCCGCCCGTGGGTTTCGGTTATCGTGGCTGAAAGTAGCCTATGTCCTTATTTGAGATCTTGGCTTACCCCATTCCAAGTTTAATTTAAAAAAAAAAAACTACTCTCGCACTAAGGAATTAAATCCTTGTGTCGCGAGAGGTTTTACAAACATTCAAATCACATGTACAAAGAATACTCAGACCAGGAAAAAGCATTTGTGGATCGCACAAATGCTTGTCTCATGAGGGGATCAAAATATGTATCGGTGGGGTTACAGCACACACGAGCCCTGTGAGTGTGGTACCTCTCCCCAGACCATGGCTCATCTGCTGAGCTGCCCAGCGTGTCCCACCACCTGTACACGCGAGGACCTGTACAACGCTACAGATAACGCTGTCCGCGTGGCTGAGTACTGGTCCACAAAAATCTAGCTACTATGCCATTGATCGATACGCTAAGAAGAAGAAGGGGATCGAACCCGCGGCACGTCGCGCACAGAGCTAATTGGCGTGGTGACCTATACCACTCGGCTATCCGTGCATTCAAAAAGGTTTAGTGGTTAACCGTGAAAGCGTAATAAACAAACAGACAGACAGAGTTAATTTTGTAGTAGGTAAGGATGATATCTATAGGTACATATTAAGGATATCAAGTTTAAGAACAAATGATATAAAACATCAAAACCATATTTGGTTCTCACAAGTTATATTATAACAGCATTCTTTCTTCAAATAATATCTCCGAAATTCCGTTCTTTGCGAAAAAATCGACGATTTCGCCGCATTTGCATGATGATAATTATTATAAGCCAAGTGTTTGCTCTATATTTCTCAACTCAAAACCTACACTACTTACAGGTTGGTATTCCGTGATAATAATCGCGCAGATTCTTTGAATAACATCTAAATGTCCCTTAAAACAGATCTTTATATAAATTTGTGGATATTTCGTGACATCTCAGACTATAAACTGTCGTGATCTCAAAACTAGTATAATTACCAGGTTGACAAATGGACTGAATGCTATGGCTTTTATTGTACTTTTGGTACAAGCAAGAATGCAGCCTCTTTAAATTACTATGATTAGGTAGATTGTCTCTAAATAGGCAACCATGGAACCCTCGTAACAAGAGTATCACGATCTTTGTAAGAAAAGCTTAGGTATAGTTAATGAAATATTTCTCTACCTACCTGTCGTCATTATTATGAATTTGATTAGATACTAGTACCTCAACGATTTAAAGCACATACATGAAACTTTTCGGCGAGAATCAAGCTGTATTAGATACTAGCTGTCCCCAGCGACTTTGTTCGCGTGTTTTAGTTTCAACGGTTTTTGCATTTTCATTTTTTCAAAATTTTTCATTTATGCTCCACTCCTATTTGTCTTAGCGTGATATTATATAGCCTTCCTCAATAAACGGACTATCCAATACAAAAAGAATTTTTCAATTCGAACCAGAAGTTCCTGAGATTAGCGCGTTCAAACAAACAAACAAACAAACTCTTCAGCTTTATAATATTAGTATAGATTAAAATTAAAAACCCCGCTGCAAATTTTTATTTTTTCATTTTTTGATTAAAATTACATTTAAGCATACTTGTTTATCTCACAATAATTCAAAGTGTAAAAACCATACCCACTAGAAGTATTGGGTAGTAATAAAATTAATACATAATTATATACATTTGTAAGCCATTTATAACCCTTTCTTTTGAAACACAGTCGAAAGATTTTTACGAAAAATTTAAATAAAATAGCGCCAAATATCGGCTATTTTTCATTTTTTTTAAGTGTCACAATCACAAATTCTAAAAAAAAAACCTAGCCGTTTAGGCTATTAAGCGTGCCAAAGTAATATACATTCATACATTCACGTAAAAAGATGGATGAAATATGTAACTTCTCACTTAGCAACGCTAGCTTTAATCACGCAATTATATTACCATTTTCTTTCATCTTGAAATAATTTAAACTGTCAAGCAATCAACACGATATATCTAAATCAAAATGTCGCATTTCAGTACAAATTCGCCAGTGTCACTGAATGTTGCAACGGTTAGGCATTTTAACGCGCAGTTTCCTTCTCCAGCGTATTCCGTCGTTGCGACACGACATTGCGTATGTCTGCGATTAGTCGCACGCGCTACGACGCGATAATCGGACGACATTGTGATAAGTGATGACATACTGTTATTATAGCTTTTGTTGTTTGTGTTGTCAATTAATAGTTTAAAAACTGATTAAATTAAATTACATACATACCTACTTTTCTACTAAAGTTTAGAGTTACTGAAGTACAAATACATGCGTATGTCTTTCTATACCTAAGTAACTATGATCTTATCTCATTTACTTCTACTTCTGCTGCAGTTTCTTTGTTCATTGATGAAATCCATATCATTCTAATCGCAATTAAAAGCTAATTTTGCTGCCTAGCCTTGGTAACGTCGCACCTCATTTTTTATAGTCATCGTAATAATAAAATTATACAGTGGCAATCAATTAATCTAAAAATGCACGTCTAGTAAAAAATGTGTGTTAGCGCGCAGTTACTACGGCTGGAGAGAGGCGATCGCGCGCCCTTCAAACGAGTCCGGCTGCCAGTTCCGGTAGCTGCAACAACAAAGATCTATAAAATCTATTGGATAGGGTACTTATAATAAACCAAATATTTTATAATATATATACCAAGGTTCTTACGTCACTATAAAATTGATAATATTTATCATTTAATTCTGCTTATCTTTGAATTCTATCATAGTGATTAATTAAACATTTGCCCTTATTGTAAGCTACTTATTACTATTGTTTAATTATGTAATCAGAAAAGTTACTGAAAAGAAAATCGATTGAATGTTCTATACTAATGTTTGTATGTTTAGTTTTTAACTAACTTCTAAAGACAGAGTTCTCAATTCGAGGTATGTTTTTGAATTTTTGTAACGCGACATCTCCAGCATTAGTGGATCGAAAGCAAAAATTCGTGTTGTCATCTATAGGGGATACCTAAGAGGTGGTCCCATGTATACTATGTGGTGTGTTATCAATAAATCGTACGTTGTTGACAAACAGTCTAGATTTGTCAACAATGTACGGCTTATCCATTCAACCTTTTTTTTTATACATCAGTGAACCAGTATGACACATTGCAGCAACACGAAATAATTAAAACTTCATTCACATTATAGATCACGAGATACGACACAGGATAAGACAATCACGTACAATTAATCACGAACGAACTAAAAGGAAGTCAATATCTGTTTGTTTATTACAATTGTATTGTGAACATATAGTTAAGTAATTTCGGTCAAAACAATACTGCGGAATAAAGGCGCTTAAGAATTTAAAGATTTAGAAGTGATCTATGTAAATCTGCCCGTAAAAAAGCTAGTTCCTTATGTGTGTTTATATACTAGAAGGTATCAAATAATAGATTTAAATAAATATAAGCTGCTATTTCATTGATAATACTAGATAGCTTTTATCGCGCACAAACAGCTGAATCCAATAAAATTTAATATAAAATAATATTCTTAATACTTGTTTATGTATTTTCTAGGCTTAAGCGTTAGGCTTAGCGTATTTAAAATAATGAAAAGTACATTTTTTATTTATTTCAAAGGCTTAACTCAATTAATTTTAACATAAAAATAATACATGTTTTCAAAATAAATGTTATTCGACCCAGTATAATATATAAGCTCTCGCGTGTCATGCAGAACGGACATGTGCAAAACTTAGATCAAAAGATAAGTAATATCCGTTCCAAGATAAAAGATATGGACCTGAATTAGGTCAAACTACATTACTACGCATGAATTTATATCTCGATACTATTCGATACTATTGTTTGTTTAGATAACAATGGTATTAATTACATAGTATAGGGCTGTAATGTATCTCATGGTCTTCCCTTAACAAAAAGTTTAGGACAAATTTAAAACAAATGAACTTGAGCATTGTTTACCACTTAAAGATTTTTTTATTTCTTCTGCATAGCCTGCAACAAACTCTGCATCATCGCATGATAATAATAATGTATAATAAATATAAAAAAGAGTCCCATGTATTAATCCAGGCGAAAACATGATGTAGGTACACTAAATTTAATAAAAAAATATAAGATAGTAGTCACATAAAGACGTGAAATACTAACTTTTAGTATGTAGTTAAGAATTCTATCAAACGAATCCTATCTTTATGGTAAAGAATAATCACATAATTAATGACGTAGCTATTAAACATGATTTGGGCCAGATGAGGCGTTTATTTCAATTTTATACGTCATTGAAACAATCGTGAGGTTAAAAGACTGAGTACTTAAACTAATGAAAGTGTACTTAAGTTAAAATGTCATCGACCTCATAATTGCAAGCGGTATATGTCAACGATCAAGGCTGACACGCCCGCAAATGTCATACAATGTGAACATTATCTCAAATGTACAAGGTTGTAGGTTAGTACCGGCCTACCAGGAACTTTGTAAACCTATTTATCTCTTAATATGTCTATAAAGAATATTCTCAAGAGCAAAAAAATAACCAAACATAATATCAAAACTGTCGTCCAAATTTTTCATGTAATCTCATGTTCAGGAGTCGCGCTTGTCACTTAAGTAATGGTTTATTTACTATAAAAAACTACGCACGGCAGTTAATTATAATAAGATCAGGCTTTCCATTTGTATATGCTCAAAAAACTAATTTCTGAAAGGTTTGCTTAATAAATACGTTTAGACTGCACTTAATCATTTGCAGTCATTTAGTGAATTTATTACTTCTACAAATCTAGACCATTTAGCCTTGATTGCTTGTTATAACTCAGAGATATTGAAGTTTAATATCGCAGTTTATAACCATGTTCTAACTTTCGTAAGACGGACTAGGCTCTAGATACCTATCATGATTATATTACCATAAATTCGTAGATTAACCTAAAGAATTAAGTATGAAGATATCGATCAAATGTTTCCATTACAAAATAAACCGTAACACGTCAGTTTTATGGATTACGATAGTTTATGATCTACCGGTTTTACAGATGATTACCAGACATTATTTATAGGTGTGCAATTTAGGCAATCCACAAAATAAATGTAGCGTAAAAATACAAATAAATTATGAACATTAATTGCTGGTTATGTATTATTTTTTAAAATTATATTGACTGCAGTTGATTACCACATTTAAGGAATGGATATTAAAGCGTGTCGATTTTCTCGTATGACTTTTGTGAAGTATTTTCAAGTATTTTAGATTATAACCAAAGGAGAATTTTGACAATAGATACATTTAATTTCATTAAGGTTGTATTTGTAGCCATTTTATTCAGCACCTCCTCTACTAAATACATGCATCCATCTCCTCTACTAAATATATTACATACACTAACTAAAAAACATTCCAACTAAATCAACAATCTAACTATTACGAAAGATATCAAAGTATAATCGCTTACAATCTAAATTTTAAAAATTGACATAATTCATCCACTTATGGAAATAATCTCTACATAAATGAATTGCAAGCATTACAAAATGTTGTATAATATAATATACAAAGTTGAATCATCGGCAGGATACATAATTTATTAGAATCTTATTCAATAAATTGGTGCTCTAAGTTTATGCTTCCAGTGAATGCGAAGCTAATGCAAAGCGATATAGAGATCGCATGAAGTTAAGGTTTTAAAAGTTATACTGTATTTTAATTTTAGTCCAGCTCAATATCAGGTTTTTTTTTATTTTTTGTTTCCGTTTGTTAGAAATTATCATTTTTTTTACATTTTAATAAATTTACTGAGGGTTTTTTTGTGGGAAATAATACTTATAGGTCTTTACAGTAAAAAAAAACAACAAATTTTGTGAAGTAATTACTTTTTTAGCGGTCAAATCATATTAAGGCTTCTTGATTGCATAGATCACAGATGACAAAACACTGAACAGCACTACATAAGTGATCTGAAGTGTGTGTAAAGTCATTTAATATTTAGACTGCCCTGTTGGTCTAGTGGTTAGTGACCCTGACTGCTAAACCGGAAGTCGTGGGTTCGATTCCTACCCAGGACTAATCTTTGTGTGATGAGCATGATCATTTCCTCTGTGTCTGGGTGTAATTTATCTATAATATGTATTTTGAAATATACAAGTATCAGTTTTCTGGTTCCGAAAATACAGACTCTGCCTAGTTTGGGATAACATGGTCGTGTGTAAGTTGTCCCAAGATATTATTATTATATTTACAATACAGATAAAAATATCTCGTACAGCAGTGGACTATGGCCATTAAACCAGTCGCCGGACCGCTCCTCGTTACGCAGTTACAGTAACGATACTCGCTATTACATAAACAGGATGACACTAAATTGTCACTTTTGATACATATATGGAAAGTGCAATGAACACTGACAAATTGTTGCGCGTTTATGAGATCAGTGTGTCATTGAAGTGCGAGTTTCACCGACTTTTAGCTGTTTTGGGTATGTTTGAGGGTGATGTAAATATCGTGCATTTACAAGAGTTCTTGTGAAAGAAGAAGCATTTATCAGCAGATTAAATGTTCAAGAATTACAATGAACAAGATTTTATTTTATTTATTGCTTATAATATAGACAAATGATCGGTAATTTTTAAATTTAAGTCACATTGTCGATTTAAAAAAAAATACAGCGAACTAATTTTAGAATTAAAGCTGGCTATAAGCAGGTGTTACAATTTATTTACAGAAATATTATCGGGTGTATTTTCAGCTAATTTTAATTAAAACTTTACAAATCATTAATTTTAACCCCCATGGTAAAACAATGCTATGTCTAGCTTTAGGTATTACAGGAAGCACAAAAAGCAAACTGGTAGGTCTTGGTATTATCTGATTTCCAGAAATAGCTTTATAATTACGAATTAATTATCTTTAGTAAATTCAAGTTCGAGACGATGTTCACACCTACATCATTATTCAAGTGTCAAAATATTAATATGTTACAAATATTACGTGTTTATCGTAAATCATTTGTAACCTTGAACTAATCAACTTAATTTACGTGCACGATTTCTCTAAACGAGTTTTGAAGATATTTATTAATTTTATATCGATGCTCATCATATTGTTAGATTATAACGCTCATCTATGCAATTATCATTCAATTTTCTTTTAAAAACAACCACATCATCCAATAAGAGTGGGAAGATTATCCCACTCTTATTCACAAACATTTATATCACACATACACAATCACACGCGAAAACTTTGAAATATTTGCTAAGTCTTCGTGCAAAAGGTTCTTAAAGACTGGATATTTATTTAAATATTTACCTACCCTACTTATTTAATTTCGACATAAGATCCAGATCTAGGTGTAATTAAGCCTTTACCATAGGGCGTTGTTTTGACATAAGTAAAAAACTTCATTTTTATATATCCACATCCATAATTATGCATCTAAATATATGTATCTCTCTGAATACAATGTTAGATCTTACATTTAGTGGCTGCATGTATGTGGTATAAGCTAGTAGCTTCAGTAATTGGAATGAGATTCAGATGAACTTGCATAAGTCAACCGAGATTAATCTAAATGCCTCAACGGTGGATCATCAACCTACATGCTTAATGTTACTCTTACGAGTAGTTACATATATTACGTTAATCAGACATTCTTATTTACAAATACTGTGATTACAAGAGTAGGACTGAGATTAAAATCCTCAGTATAATCACCTCATCACAGATCTATTTGCATAGAAACTGATC
Organism: Diachrysia chrysitis; assembly: GCA_932294365.1. Lineage (NCBI taxonomy): Eukaryota > Metazoa > Arthropoda > Insecta > Lepidoptera > Noctuidae > Diachrysia > Diachrysia chrysitis. The sequence continues at coordinate 7,012,747 of OW028647.1, forward strand.
TGTTTGAATTAAGATTGTGTAACGTTAGTATGTCAACATATTGCTATTTCACTGAGAATTCTTATTGTGTATGTTTTTTTTATTTCATAAAAATAAATGTATTAAATAAATCAAATATAACACGTAAATATACATAAAAATGTTAACGTTCTATCGTACGATTTTGTACCTAAATATAGGTACCATATTAATTTACTATTAGGTAAAAAGTAACACTTAAACAATTACACTTGCATTGTGGATTACAATTAAACATTGAGAAAACCTGCCATAATAAATCTGAGTAAAGACTATAATAAATGTATGTAATTAAATAAAGGATATAAATATTTATTTTATCATTATCTTATATTGTTACATTAATTAATTATGGTCTAAGATAGAGACTGGTGGCTGTGATAGGTAAGAACTGAGTTACAGCTCAATAGCCTACCCTCCGAAGGGGCAAAAAGTTGTGGGTAGTTCCTGAGGGACAAATCTAACTATATTTTATTATAGGAATATATAAAACAATGAAATCAAAATTTTATAACTTTGTTTAGTTTTTGTTGTTTTCAAACAACTCACTAAATTAACTATCCTTTGATTAACCGACTTTTAAAGTCACATGTATGCTCAATGTTGTAATAAATATCACTGCGCAAGGCAGTTACATGTGGATTGTTGGCCTTATAAAATTTCGCCAACCTTGGCTTCAAACTATTTCATCTTTAAATTATACTTCTCGTTAGGCAATTATATATGACGTACGGTTTTATAGCCAGCTTACGACACGGTGACGATGCGATATAAGGTTTACTTCTTTATTTCTACGGAGAAGCACTTGGTAGGTCTTTAATCGTAGCCATAATAGTGGTGAAATAATCACTACAACCAAAGTAATATTTGTTCATAATACCTACTACGGTTCAAAGGAATCATCTTATATAATGAATGTAATGATCATAAGGCTTAGCATTCAAGAGGATGACAAATAAATGTCTGTACATAATAGTTTATACGTAGTACCTACAATTAATAATTAGCACAGTATTTTATCATTGGCATAGTATTTGTTTTATTTGTATTAACTAAGGAAGTAGTGAACAAAAAGTAGAGTAGAGTAGTAAAATAAAATACATTTATATTATATTCAAGTAAAATAAATAAGTAATATACCAACTAACAGTAGACCCAGTCGCTCTTGTTAATTATCTGTACTAATATTATAAAGATAGTAGTAATAGTCTCCGAAACTACTGAACTGATTTAAAAAAATCTTTCACTGTTGGGAAGCTACACTATCCACGGGTGATAAAGACTATATTATTTTTTTGTTATATACCAGTGCGAAGCGGGACGGTCTCCTAGTTATATATATATTTCTTGTAAACTCCGAAGCTCTAGATTATAATAACAGCTTTGCATTTAAGATAAAACACCGTGACTTATTTCATTGACATAATTATTTTAATGTGAGTCTTTTTTGTTTAACAATTACTTAAAGCCATTGTTAAACCAGTTTGTATGTAGGTATAATGCTTACTAAATTTAAAGTATAAAATAATTTATTCTTTGTGTAACACGTCAACTTACTGTCTGTGAGTATGAATTATTTCACAAACGGTATTTTGTTTTACCGACTTTATAATTGTTTTATATATGCGTAATTTGGTAACTAAATATACTACGCACTTTTTTAATAACAAGTCTTGCGTAGAGATGTGGGAAAACATAAATGTACTTAAACGTAACGTTACTTAATGTCATCTATACTAATATTATAAAGCTGAAGAGTTTGTTTGTTTGTTTGTTTGTTTGCTTGAACGCGCTAATCTCAGGAACTACTGGTTCGAATTGAAAAATTCTTTTTGTATTGGATAGTCCGTTTATTGAGGAAGGCTATAGGCTATATAACATCACGCTACGACCAATAGGAGCGGAGCATAAATGAAAATTGTTGCAAAAATGAAAAACCGTTGAAACTAAAACACGCGATCAAAGTCGCGGGGGACAGCTAGTAAACTTATAAAAAATGTTTATTAGACATTGCGAGACTTAGAATTTACACATCTCAAGTAAATGCTTCTTCCATCCAATACGCCAATCATTATAAAAAGTTATTACTTATGTGACTACATTATATTAATAAAAAAAGAATTTCAAATATCAACAGGCAATCTATCTCTATCTAGTCTCAAACCTAAAGACGGCATTAATCCCAATCAAATCGGCAAAGCTTGAAAAGTCCCGTAAAGTCGTTAAAAACCTGAAAATATTTTTTCTTATCTCAATGCTTTGTATTCATTCCAAATCTGAGCAAACTCATCTTAAGAATTTTATAAAACATTTTACAGTAACCAAAAGAGATTCACATTACGTTTAACGACTGTAATAATAATTATCAAGCATTAAGCGACATCTTCTATCCTAGTCTGTTATTATACTTAAAGTGTGTCTGTTTCTTTCTGGCGTAGAGTATTTTCAACGACAATATGATATGCCCTTAACGATCGTATTTGCGAAAGGCAAGGACATTTTGAGTAGTGTTTAATAACGTACAATTACGTTTATTGTATCTGTTCATGTTATTCGTGTAACTAGCCACTCACGGTATAGTCGTTAGTACCAGAAGTTAGAAGTAGCCAGAGGCATGTATAAATTGACTATGTTTTACCTCATAGGCTTCGATTATAAATAACTCGCTGTTTCCCGCGACTCCGCCCGCGTGGACGTCGGTTATCGCAGCAAAAAGTAGCCTATGTCTTTCCTCAGGCTCTACACTATATCTATACCAAATTTCATTTAAATCGGTTTAGTAGTTTTGGCGTGAAAGCGCGACAGACAGACAGACAGAGTTACTTTTGCATTTATAATACTAGTAAGGATTATGTCTAGACAGAGTGTCACTCTACAAAAAAACTAAAATAAACGAGCCAACTTTAGTATGCTGGTGTGCTTGACAGCTACATATTACTCTCGAAATGACATTCAACTTTACCAGTGTGCGTCGTAATGGTAACATAGTCGCAAAAAGTTTGCGACAATTTATTTCGATGCATCCATAGCTTTGACTGTCCATCTAGACATATTTATAATTGAAGCTCATCGGTTTACCTACTGAGATTCATCAACATCCAACATTACACTTTGTTTTTTATTTTGTATAAGAGCTTTAAATTAAATAATTAAAGAATATTATTAACATGTTGCAAAGAACTGGTCCTTGACTCTCAAGATTTTTAGCCCGTTGTCTATCTTTTCGATAAAGCTAAACAAATATTTGAAGCCTTAGGTATTTCTACTCACACTGTAACTTATTATCAATTAGATCGCTACAATAATATGTCATTATACTCGTCAGTGGTGGTAAACAGATATGTACACACGATATGAACTACCATTACGCGCCATCTTACCAGGATTGCGCAATAACAGTTTTCCTACATTTCTTACGTAATGTTTTTTTACTGCCTTGTAGCGAGTAGGGTTGAATGACATTCAACGCTACGGAAGAACTGAAGAGGGTCATGAGGAAACCTCATTATATGTATCGTCACGCGCGTCCCTAAGAGGGTGAATAAAGGTACAATTATTGCTATGGTGTTCGGCGCCAAATCTCATTTTATTGCTTTCAGAAACAGGTAACACGTTTTAAAAAGGTACACACTGCAAACTAGATAGGTTTGCAGGCCACACTAACATTTTATATCATAACTAGCTGTTCCCCGGGGCGCCGCCCGCGTGGATGACCATTATCGCGGCAAAAAGTATGTCCTTTCTCAGGCTCTAGACTACCTGTGCACCAACTTTCATTGAAATCGTTTCAGTAGTTTTGGCGTGAAAGCGCGACAGGCAGACAGACAGAGTTACTTTCGCATTTATAATATTAGTAAGGATTAATGAGGCCTGCAAACCTATCTAGTTTTCTGTGTGTACGTACTCAAAAAACTAATAGTTTAATAATATAATAATGTAAATTAATTTCATTATCGTGAAATATCAATTGCGGATAATGGTACAAAGCATTATCAGCTACGCACTTTATTATTGGGTAGTCGTAAATTGTGTAACATAAATTCTGCAATCGGTATGTATCATCTCAAAAATTACATCTAGATGTGATCTAGTTTTTTCGAGGCCGTATAACCGGCTTTTCGCTGGTGAAAATATCAACGTATATTTATGTATGTAGATACGTATGTAATGACAATAATTTTGATTGCGTTAATCAAAAATCTTAGGAAATGCCAGATGATCTTGCGTGGTCAGCGTATGGTTTTATAGGCCTCATAAAATTTATGAATAATAAATTCAAACCATATTAGATTCTGTTTACTTAATCAATTGTGCATGCGATTGCAATTACGTCTTTAACATTTTTGATTTGCCTTTGAATAAGTCCATGTTTTATTCAGAAGTCTTCGACGACCTCCTTAGTCGAGTGGCGTACACACCGGATTTCAGGGTGTCGCTGGTTCTGAGGTCCCAGGTTCGATCCCCCGACGGGTCAATATAGAAAACCACTTTTTTACACTGTCTCGGGTTTGGGCGTTTGTGGTAGCTTCGTTGTCTCTGATTCCATAACACAAGTGCTTTAGCTACTTACTTGGGGTTCAGTCAGAGCAATGTATGTGATGCTTTCCACATTTATTTTATTCAGAAGTGTGGCTGATCTCTTTGTTTCAGTTCTATGAGTACATTCTGCTAAAACATAAAATTCAATAACTTGTTTCTCATACACCATGGGTTTTCAACATGTTGACATGGACACGTGCCCATGGCTGATATACTTAACTGATCCAACGACTACACCTTACATTATATAGGTCATCGAAAATTACATAATAATTTTTACTGTTTCGACCCTAATTCGGCCTAGTCAGCAAGGGACTTGTGTACTACTTTAAAGATTTTATTAGTTCATAAAGGTACAGTTTACTTAAATCACCTTTGAGGTAGAATAAACTACACCTTCATAACTAAATATTCATTAGTAAATATAGAATGTCGTAAAACTGATAGTTTTAATATTCTCGGCAGTTTCTCTTGTTAAGTAACTGGCTGGTAAGGAATGTACTATGACGTTTAAGAAACATAATTGTTCCAGGGATAGAGGGATGTAGCTATATAGACAGATAGCGCTATCCTTGTTTCACATCATTACTGAACGCTTTATCACTTCATAAGTACTTAGACCCTAGTACTTATGTCTACACGTATCCTACGCAAATTTTATTGCTAAACAACATTTTTGTCGATCCTACGTTTTTACAGCGAGAGAATTTGCATGCAACATTTTAGTACCTACTATTGATTCCTAGAGAAATATTGCGTTGAGACAAAATTTCTTGTACGTAATCAGTTTTAATTTGTTTTCTATGCAAATAAATCTACTCTACTCGGTATTAAGTTATACAATTACTCACTTCAAGTAAAGCATTAATTAGTTTAACTGCCTTTTTTTTCTTTTTTTGGGGTCAAAAGCTTATGGCTATGTCTGACATATCTTTCACTGACTAAAAACACCCCGGTCCCGTCTCTGCCCTTAGCCGGAGTCGCGGGATCGCAAGCGCATTCTCTGCGTTAGGGTAGTTTAACTACCTGCCTTGCATTAAAAATGGTCATTATAAAATTTTACTCATAGTATCGAACCGATCTTGATTAAGGTTAGTAAATAAAATAACGTATCATAATTATCATTTATGTAACTTTATTAATATGATTTTATTTGCCTCTAAATACACATTATGCTCAAAAAAAAAATTCTTTATCTGCTTAATCCAATTTATTACTCCATATATCTTAACAATAATTACGTAAAACTGTCGTAACTTAATTTAAATACGATTAATCATATTCTGTGGGTCAATAGCAAGCATCCTATTGACGGATTGAGTCAATATTTTATGAGGTTAGCCGATGAGTAATTATGAAATGAGTTAAGTAAGAAGACGATTGGTTGTTTGTAAACAGCGTATTTGCATTTTACTACAGTAATGAAAAATTAATCTACGCAGTAACCTTTTTCCTTGTATAAAGAAATATGAAAGCTTCTACAAAGATTAAAGTAAGTAAAAATAGGTTGAAGGGTCAGAATTATGAATCCGGAAGATTAAAGAAGGGTCAGTACCTACTCATTGTCTATAGATAAAAAAGACGGTTCATAGAACGTATAATTGTGTATTAAAGCTTTTATAAGATTAGATAATTTGAACAATGGTCGAGCCTCCTAAAATTCCAGTAACCCAATATAGAATATGATAAAACTAATTTGGAATGACTATACTAGGTAAGTGTAGCATCTGTCAATGAACTAAACTAATCTCGATACGAAAATAATCATAATATCTTGGAACAACTTACACACGTCCATCTTATCCCTAATTTGGTAGGGCCTGTATTATGGCAACCAGACCACAGATAAATATACATATATTTCTAAATACATAGATACTATAGATAACTTACAGACACCGAACCAGAAGGAACAATTTATTAATGATCATACACATCGATAAAAAAAAATCTGGATGGAAATCGAACCCACGATCTCCGGTTTGTACTGTCAGTGACACTAACAGTCACTGACTAGCCCGTTGGTCTATTGAGAGCATCTGGCCAGTCACCAATACGCGGAAAAACAAAAAAAAACGGTTAAAAATAGGCTTCTTAAAAATCACCGTTGCATGCTCAGCACCAGTAGGTAAGTTTTAAGTTTTCAAAATGATCAGTAGCACAATAAATAAAATCATTAGATCGTATAAGCGCACCTATTACGTATTTTATCCTAATCACCCATAAATAAAGTAGAAAAGAATCTCCTAATTGTTCTTGCTGTTCAATACGTTAGTTTCCCTCATAGCTCAGCTCATGTTTGTGTTTAAATGCTTCCCTATTAGGTAATAATGGTGACCAACTTGTCCACCAGTGATTGTATACCAGTCTACGTAAATGTTTATGTGTGTACCGTATATAAGGTGTATAACACTTGGATCCTGCCTGACCACATTTTCTGCTGACATCCCAACAAATCACCTGCTCGTAACAGTTAATTAGGTTGATTTTCCTGTGATATAGTTTTTGTTAGCGGTTTTGGTTCGCTTGTCAGTACTTTGTAACATAATCTAGGTACAGCACGAACATTCCCAATAACTTTTAGGATATATATATTAATAAGGTTGAAATTCGTGAGTCGTCGTCGGATCTTCAATTTTTGATATTTAAAGCATTTTCAAGTTAGGTAATTAATTAGTATGGAAGCCAAACAACAGCACCTCGCTTTTATGTTCTGGGCATACAACCGTCCCGGACCGTCAGAAGCCCTTAAAAGTCTGATGACTTTGCTGGACTTTACTCATTGCTTACCCTCGTAAAATATTGAAGTTTACCCAATCTATACTAATATATAAAGCTGAAGAGTTTGTTTGTTTGTTTGATCGCGCTAATCTCAGGAACTACAGGCCCGATTTGAAAAATTATTTCAGTGTTGGATAGTCCGTTTATTGAAGAAGGCTTTAGGCTATATAAAATCACACTACGACCAGAAAGAGCGGAGCATAAATGAAAAATGTTGCAAAAGTGAAAACCGTTGAAACTAAAACACGCGGACAAAGTCGCGGGGGCCAGCTAGTAATTAATATGAAGACCGAAAGTCCACAATGTGCAGGCCAGAAATATTCTCGCTGACAAAATAGGCTTTATTTATAGCATATAATCAAGGTAAGGTATCCACCGTAACATTAACCAGGACTAATTATTAATTATTCTGACCTTAACCATATAAGTATCTAATAATTACGAATCAACCATAAAATATTGAATACCATAGAAGTTTTGCAATGAGCAAGCATGGTGATCAATGCTCGTTCCTTCTCTATATAAGTAGAGGCCTGTGCCCAGCAGTGGGACAATTTATAGGCTGGTATTATTATTATATTACATAGAAGTTTTGAAAATAAAATTGTGCATTCTGCAAATAGTGTGTGCATTCTTAGCGTAGTCGTAACTAGAAGGCATAACACGGTTAGAATTACGACAAAATTTATTACTTCATAGATTATTAATCGTACATGTTCGCAATCTTTTAATTATGACAACGATTTATTTATCAAGTGTCTAACAAAATCGATGACAACTACTCTGCTTACCTCGTAAGGCGAGGGAGCGTGAACGATAGTTCATCAACCCGATATTTGAGTATGTTGTACTTGTTCCGTTACATAAGCTTAGTTTGTATGAAAATATTTGGACATTGTTTGATGTGGTTTGACTCTGGAGTTAGTCCTTGTTGTAGTTTAATAGGAAGACAAACCTGTGAAGCCTAAAATATGTCCTCTTAAACAACCTATACTTCATAGATCCATTTTTTTTATAAGTTTACTAGCAATGTAGTTAGAATTCACATTACTAGCAATCTTGTTAACCCCTCCAATTAAACTAAATATGCTTGTGTCAAAATAAAAAATAAAAAAAACTCATTTATTCAAACTAGGCTAAAAAGTAGCACTTTAAGAACGTCAATACAATGGACAGCACCCTGATTGGCCCACCCTTCACCGCTTCCTAAGTGCTCTGGCTATGACTCCTATGGCTGTCTGGAGTGGGTTCACGTCAATAGTGCAGTGGGTAAGGTTCGAACCTGCGACCTCTCGATCACAAGGCCGTCATCCTAACCATTAGGCTATTGCCGCTTAAATTAACTCTTAAACAACTGACCTGTTTACATATTTGTCATGCTCAATAATAAAATACTTAGATATTGCACTGATGACAGTAATTGTGCTTCTTAGTAAATGGTACTTGAATTAAACTGGCAATCGCTTGGACCACACATAAAATTACGTTTTATGCGTTGATTACACTATCAATAATTCTTCAATGCTATCATTACTCAGAAGTTAAATCGTTTCTATTGATTGATAGAGCCTGTGTAGTAATAGGTTACACAAAATGCTCGCAATTTCCTTCGTTACGTAATAGGATATTTAATATGATTGATTACTCATAAATGTAAAAAAGAAACTGACTTTAAAGTGGTATTCATTTAAAATAAGGAGAAAATGAATGAAAAACTTGAAACACGTAATACGTGCCTATAAAAATGGAGGGTTGCCGTTACCCATGTATTTTCTAAATTAGTCCAGCAAAAAGTGAAATAAAAAATAAAAAACAAATATTCCGACAAATATATATTTTTTTTAAGTCGGTTAAAAATAAGTTTTTTAAATCCAATAAGTAAAAATATAATTATGTATGGTTTATTCATTGGACTCGTCCTCACCATACGTGGCTATCATTTCAATGCTTGAAGCCAGGATCTACACTGTTTAAAAAAAGGAATCACTGACAGATTAAAGCTCGGTTTTTTCCAGTGTCTTCGAATGCCCAACGAAATTATTAGAACACGAAATTAAATAGGAGTAAGAACAACAAATAGATTCGAGAGTATGGCCGAATAATTTAGACTTATGTATATCTACTACTTAAGGCTCTTTTTATACCAGTTATAAATTTCATACAAGTTCCTTGACGCTTCTTTCTGAAATTTGTTGTAAGTAGGAGTTTCACCCTTGTACGTAGTCCCAATTACCGTAATCTGTATTTTGTTTTTTTTTATGTTTCTTTTTTTTTTTTTTTTCTGTTTTTATTTTTTTTTTAATTATTCTGCTATTCGTGGTGGAGATAAATCCAACAAATCAAAAATCAAGAAAATCTGTTCTCGTTCTTGAGTTATAAATAGTGTAACTAATCCGACATTGTTTTACATAAAAAAATATAATCGGACTAATAACCTTATCTGAACCAAAGGTCATCTTTTATAAGGTAATTATTGAATATATTTGTATGATACATTATCCTACTGTTAATATTCACGCCTGGCCTCCAACGTCACAGTTGTATAGACATATTTTAACAATTCTTACCCCTTTGTAATAACTCAATTAAACGCACGTTACCCTTATTTTACATTGGGCAAACTTTGAGAACGGACATCCAATAAATTAGTGTTATTAACTTTGAAGCAGAACCACTGGTTTTATTTTAACTAGATCCTTATAATTATTAGTTATTATTTTTTACCTTGGCGCCTAAAATGTTGCTGTAATCTTTTACATGTATGCATTTTCAATTTTATGGTACCGCAATAAAATGTTTAGATGCGTTATTTTAATTACTTCTTGCAATTTTGTTTCAGTACCTACCTAATTACAATTAGAGCATGAAAAAATGATAATACTATTGTTACATGCTAACGATGTATAAACTGCAAAACCTTCGTGTAGCATTCAGTTACCTACGTCACATTATGTTTAAGTCCGCACATTTACGTTTCAGGAAATCCGTATTTATTTACCTCGCCGCAGGTATATTTTAGACAATTCGTTTCTATTACATTTGGATACGGATCTACGTTTGTCTATTGTTAGTACGGTAAGCAGTGTGGCTATGGATGTAGTAGGTTTTTTTATGGAATAAGCCGTAAGTATTTGTTGTGTAGTATCGATAATGGTTTGTTATACAAAAATGTTTGGTAGGAGACGTTGCGGCCACAGGATAAAAAATATGTAACAGTTTAATCAATTCAGAGCGCGCTACGCGTGACGGCATAATAGTTCGCCACATATATCATATCGCGTCAAAATGAACAAGATATTATACATTATTATACCAATCAGCTTCATGCATCATTTTACTTACCACCGAACGATGCTACTATTACAAAAACACGCGATATAACAACCATAACGTTTCGAAACAATTCTGACATGCAAACTGGGCCAATTTCTTAACATACCAGTCGCACGCACTTATTGAACCAGAGAAATGACTTCGCTAATGAACTGTAATAGCGAATAGTTGTAGTTGAGCGATTCAGAAGACAGGTTTTAATTTTGATGATTGACACCCTGATTTCAAAAGTAAGTACAATTTTTAAGGAACCTGCCACTGGTTGTGTTATTTTAGTGTCTAATCCGACAGGTTCGAGCTGTTTGTAATCAAATGATCTTGTTTGACGGGTCGACAATAAGCAAATCAGTAAGTGATTTAATGCTTGACATGATTATGTTGTAGTAATCAATTAACGTCGAAAATCATGTTCGGGCTTGGAGAACATGTTAATTCAGTCATGACATTATTACATACACGCGTGACCCAGCCTTTACTACAAAGTTTAAAAGAATTCTGTTTAAACCTTTGTCAAAATAACACTTTATTTCAAATCTTGAGTATACAATTTTAGTATACCTATATTTTGTAAAAGCCGAGGTATTTGTTTTTATTGCGAATGTAGTTCCACTCTCAATAGTTTCTTACTTGGAAGTACGGTTTTCTTAATCTTAGATATAATACCCTTTGCAAGTGCAAGGAGAAAAATGGAGCTATCTTGTATACAATACAAACAAGAGACAATAAGTACCCAAGATTTTTACCTTATACTTTCCAAGAATCAATACTTGTTTTTCTATTTACGACAATAAGGCACTGTTTTGTGTTAAACTTCAAAACGGGCACAAACAAACAAAAATGTTTTTTGCTTAATCCAATCGTGATATAACAGGCCCCATTTAACAACATTTATTTACTAAGTAAACCGACCTATTTACCGCTTACCACACAAGCTAGACAAACTAATAATTTCTATCTCTCCACTTCCTTTGACTGTCGGCCGATTATTTACTTGTAAATGTTTGGTAACTTGTCTTTAAGTATTAATTCATTGAACCGGTATTATATCAACTTAAATTAACATGACTTACGTAATGTGTCCGTACTCGATTCCCGTGAGAATAGTATATTTGAATACGATAGTTACCTGTCAATAATCCGAGACATTATGGCATTGTTAGTTCATTGTCATTTGACATGTCTAACGTATATTTTGAAGTAGGAAAATGTGGTGATTCAAAACCTCCGCATTCATTACGTTTCAAAACATAACATAATACTCAGATCATCCATAAATCTTATTTTCATTCGATTAAGTAACTACGGGCAAGATACCACAAATACATAAATAATTCAATTATTTTAAACATTTATTTATGTAACTATTTTTGGATGCGATATTAGCCAAAATTTAATTTAATGATAAAGCCAAAAAGGTTACATATCTTTATAAAAGGAGTCTTGTTACGGTTTACATAACTCTTTCTTTATTTATTTTATTGTCTCCAACGAAGAATAACGTTGAATTAAAAAAAAGATAAAATAATTATTAGAAATTGTCTCGTCTGGTTTTTTTATGTACTTAATTAAATCAAATTTTCTATTTTCTATTGTCAACAGATACTTCGTGAGCACCATACTGCAGTTCCAGATTTACCGGGCGTTATGTGAGAGGACTGGCCAGTTCATACCTGGTGATCCGTCACGACCGCTACACAAATGTGACATCTACAGGAACCCTGAAGCTGGAAAAATATTGACGTAAGTACCCAATAAGGAAATTGACTTTGAAAATATTACGTTGTAAGTAGGAAGGTGCAAGTTACTAAAAAGAAAAATATCTCTTATTTTACAGTAATTAGCAACTTCACTATAAAAAAAATATACTTTTGTCGATTTCTATTCATTTTAAAGATCTCAGAAGAATTTAATAATCGAGTCTTCTTTTGAGTATCGGAAACATAGGCATAGTTTAATTCAAAATGATTAATGGTCTAATTCAGGATCAAATTCGACTCCATGCAACGATTAATTTAATTTTATTTTATAGTATTTTAAAACTCGTTAAATACGCATAACATTTTAAAATGGCATAATCTAATTTGTTTTCGTACTCACAACTCGATGCTAAGTGATAATAGCGGTTACAATAAAAACCGATTGTAATCAATAAAATTCAATTTTGCATAATACTGAGATATAAATCTTCAAAGCGTGAAGTGGCTTGCCCTTGACCGCGGTAACGGTTACATTTGAATTATAAACGTCATGAATTCATGATCAACAATAGAGGAATACTAAGATAATACCGTGGCAATTCTCATAAAATATTATTGTTTCAAATGTATTCTCGTGACGTGTGACAGGGTTCTGTGTAGGTAAGGAATGGTAAATAATTTTTATATAAAACTACTAAATTATACCACCGAAACAATCTACTGGAATGAAACCTATTTAATGGTAGGTATATGTTAACCGAGATTAAAAACAATCTATGTGTTAAACTTTATTAAATTTGTAAGTTTGGCTACCAACTCAGCGTAGTGCCATCTGGTTAAACAAGATGGCGCTGATATTCTGTTGGTACCATATTATAAATAAATAAATATAAATATGATGACCACGGACGGTCAAGGTAACCATAACTTATAACTTTGCCTTTTTTATTTTTATAATAACGAAGCACATTTAAATTCACCAGTTTACATTTTTACAGTGGCTACACACAAACATGCTATTAGAATATACAAAAACAACTATAACCTATAAATTACAATTCTTTGACCCCCTGTCAAAGAATTGTGATGTAATACTGGCCAAAACATATCATCATCAGTGGATTAAGATTTGAAGAGAATTATTTTTTTTAGAGAAGAGAAGAGAATTATTAGATTTGAAAATAGAATTGGATAATCTGGTTAGAAAAAATATAATCTTCAATACTTTAGATATAAAAAAAAACTACAGCATTTAAAGGTGTTCGAAAAAACATCGATTGAATTGAAATATATGAGTCCGTATGTTTTGTACAATATGAATAAAACACCAGTTGCACTCAATGATAACTGACTAAGCGGAACTGACCTCTCAATGTCCATAACATTTGTAGAGATCATGTTTAAATTGGGTCAATTGCGTATGATTTGAAAAGCATTAAATACTCTGCTCTTCCATTCACGGACAAATGACAAAATACCTTAGAAGCTTTCATTATTATATAATCTAACGGACAGGTGATAAAATTTAAAAGATGCAAATATAATAATTATGTGTAGAAATTTAATAGCTCTTATTCAGTTACTTTAATGTTAATTACCATTGATTTGACCTCTGAATAAGTAATTGGTAGCAAGTTGCTACACCCAGAAATATGTAAAAGAAAAATGCATTTTCATTCGGACATAATTTAATTTTCTCACACCACTAATTACAAGAATTTCGTACAAAATATTTTCTACCGTACGACTTTTACATAAAGTTTACTTCTCATTGATATGTTCTTTAAAATAATAAAGTAAGTTTGCATTTAAAATCCCAACTTAATATCACTCATATAAAGCTGAAATTCATTCGATAGAACATTTTTCCAAATAATATTAAGTGCCATTCTAAATAAAGCTTTTGGCACTATGAGTTAAAGTTCAAAATTGTCCGTACGTAGAATAAAAATAAAGCATGGTGCAGACAATTGCGCGTCTCCGCACGGATGTAACCACTTGACGCTATGGATGCGGGCAACATTATTAAATTTTATTCGTTAATGTCGTTACATTGTTCAATATAGTTTTGATGCTAGTGATAAACAGTATCCATGAGGATAATATTATGTTACTGATAGTGCTAGCTTGCTCGAGATTTGATACCTCTTGAAATATTTAATGAGCGTTGAGAATTATTCAATGACGATCACATATATACATGAAATTAAGCAATTTGGTCAGTTGGTAGCACAAATTTCTTATCAAATCGTACTCTGACTCAATAAATTCCTAAAAATGTAAGCAGAGTTGGCAGCGGGAGTGTGTACCCATATACCTTGCAATATGTAATAATTTGTTTGTCAATTCGGATATCCAGTACATATTAACGCGGTTATCGCTACAAAACGTAGCATATTTCCTTTCTTAGCATCCAAACTTTCTTGTACCAAATTTCATTCAAATAGGTTCAGCAGTTTTGCCGTGAAAGCATAACATACAGAAATACAGAGTTACTTTCGCATTTCTAATATTAGTATAGAAGTATGAATTTGATGTGATCTTCAACACTTTCTCTAGAACATGGTATTTATTATAACGTATTTATGAATTGTTGAAATGTTATTTATGTCCGTAGGCGAACTACGGCTACTGGTTTGATACTAAGCCGTTACTCATTTTGCAGCAACAACTGTACCAGGAAGATTGTACTAGGACGACATAAAATAGAAATGGTCGGTTGATATTACTGGTTTAGAACATTGGCATGCTCTAGTGTCTTGGTTTGTGTAATAGTCGTTCAATGCGATAATAGTATAATGAATATTACGTAAATTGGGTGATCCAAAATAAAACAAAGGACCTCTACCAACATAATGATTGTTTTTATTACATGATATATAGATGATCGAATTATAAGTTATAACTGCACTTTAGCAATTAAACATTTTTTTTAATCATTGCAGCTATTTATAATTTATTACATTATACTATAGCAAAGAAGAAATTACAAGCAACCACACATAATAATTAAAACATACCGCACTTATTTTACGCAGTAGTACAGTTGACATATTACCAATTAAAACACACAATTAACTAGTGCAGATTACGAAACTTAATAATTCTTAGCTGAACCAATTGTACGCATACATGACGAATTTTAAGCAAATATCGTGTTGCGGCTATTGCTGCGCGCAATGCTATTATCGTAGCGAATAAGGTTAGCAAAAAAATTTAAATAAAAAAGATATTCAGTTCCTCATCGGTTTTATGATACATAGATTTGTATTTATCTTAAAGCACACAGATAGCCGATTGGTCACCACGCCAATTACAGTGCACGATGTGCTGCGGGTTTGATTCCCGCATGGGACAACCATTTCTTGTATGATTCCACAAAATTAAATGTCTGCTCCAAGTCTGGGTGTTATTTGTGTATGTGAAATAAATGTTTGTGAAACCGCGCGCGATACAGCGATTAAATTCGAAATTAATTAGATTTTTTTTTGTGTTTCTTATTCAAATTAGTCTTACAATGTTATATACATAATATTACCAAGGAGCTCAATCCCGTTTCGGGTTTATCCGTCCTGTTACAGCCGCTATACTCATTTATTACCTATGAGTTACGCATTAAATAAGGACGATAACTTTAATGCTAATAATAAAATGCCATCTCAAAGTGTGGATAGATGTTTACAATACATTAGATAGAATTCACGTCACAAAGTTGTATACTTATTAGTTTAAGTATACCTATCTATAACTTACACCTTGACATGGTATTCATAAAAAAAATGAAATTAAATGCGGGAATGACAAAAGTATCGATTAAATTATTTATGGCTAAAAATCTTTAATACAAGTGATTACAAATTCATTTGTTTAGTGAGTTAATGAAATATTTAGAGGTAAAAGATAACATCTACGTAAGTATTTTAATATTATAAGGACAGCTCATTAGGTCATTGGTCAGAAGTATGTAGTAATTTGTAAACGTAAAGATGGCTCGCATACTAATGTATGGAATTTGGAAAAGTTGAATATTCTTATAAAATATGTACGCAATAGGCATTTTATATGAATAAAGCCAATGATAACATTGAAATAGTTTGACATGTTCTGCTATAAAATTCTACAAGAAATAATAATTAATTTTATACGTCACAGTTCATTATGTTTGGAAATCATTCGCACCTTGAAGAAAATTGATTAATTATAATAATTTCAAAATGATTAATTAGGTAACTTCAACATTTATGTAGAAACATACCTAAAAATAATATCGTATTTGCCATCGCGTAGACAACGGGACCATAGAAAGTTTGATGAACAGACTACAAAGAATTAGATCGAATATCTTTTATGCAAATACAGAAATATGATTAAATTATAATAATTTATGATGAATGTGTATGCGATTAAGGAAGATTTAATAATTGCAAGATGTAATATTAATGGCAAAGTAATATTAACAGAACTATAAACACAGTTTACAGGCGAGAAATGTTGACAAATAAACGATATTGAAATTTTTATACCTACTTACATTATTTTTATTGAACGCAAAAACGCGAGAATTATGTTTTTTATTTATAAACGTGACTCAACAACGTAAAATGAATTAATTTACGCAGAGAAATGCCCAAAAATTGCTTACTCACATAAATTGCAAAACACGCCTTGTTTTAATAATTAACCTTTCCTAGGCTAAAACAAATATGATGCGTGATGCCTACCTTAAAATTGTAGGTACATTACCTACCTACTGATATAGTCATAGTCATTATTCATTTTAATAGTGTTATTGATTTCAAAGTTGTTCAAGTAGTACTTCACAAACTCGTAAAATGTACTACAAACCGTAGCGGCAAAGATACGCCGATGTAAAGTCAATTGTAATTCAAAGTCGTGACTATACTGCTGCCCTAATTACCATTATACAAAGCTTAGTATAGGAAGTTAGGGTATATGGGTCGGAGCGGTTACGAAAATCGCTGCGCTGGACCTAAGTATTGGACAACTAAAATGATGCTTTATATTATCTACCCAGCTACGATCTTTTATATAATCTTATCTATACTTAATATTATAAAGCTGAAGAGTTTGTTTGTTTGTTTGTGTTTGTTTGTTTGTGTTTGTTTGTTTGTTTGTTTGTTAGTTTGAACGCGCTAATCTCAAGAACTACTGGTTCGAATTGAAAAATTCTTTTTGTATTGGATAGTCCGTTTATTGAGGAAGGCTATAGGCTATATAACATCACGCTACGACCAATAGGAGCGGAGCATAAATGAAAATCAATAAGTGTATAGATTCAAAACAATTTTGATTAATAAACTAGCAGCCCGCCCCGGCCTCGGACTGTGTGAGATTTTCAAAATAAATTAAATCTTTCTGACAATAATTAACACAACAAAAATATATTAGCGAAATTGTTCCATCCGTTCACGCGTGATGCGATCACCAAAAAAATATAGTTTCTTTTTTTGTATATATTGGTACTTAGATTAATAATAAATTTGCCGTATTTTTACATACATGCAATTTTTACTAAACAATCTATCTCTCCGAGTAGTAGAAATGGGTTCTATGTTTGAATTATTTAAAACATAAGACATTTTGCGTAGCCCTTACGCAACTTGTGATGCACGCGAAGGGGTTAATTTTTCACACAAATGTATACAGTTCATCACATCCAAGCACCTTCGCGTACAATCATGTGTAAGATATGAATAATACACCATAAAGGTTGCTTGGAAAACAGCACCGCATTGAAAGGCAAAGTGTTTTATTTTTATACATTTGAATCTACAGTATTAAGCACAAAAGCTCAGCTCTCGCGTTGAAGTATTAAAATGTGACATTTTAGGCACCAGTCCGGATAGTCTACATTTTATCCTAGAGACTGGACACTTATGTAATCGCATGCAGATCCAAATCAGTTTTATGGTAGCCGTTCGGTATTGCGTTGTGCGAATCTCATTGAATCGTGCCATACCTGGTTTTAACACTGACGTTAGGTAATTTAGGTTAATCTACTTTCACTGCGGCATGGAATTTGATGGGTGCTGGACTAATAATGCGTGGGATAGTTATTTGCATGGCGATTGATTTGAAATATGTTAGTAAATGTTTACTTACATAGTACTGGCTCCGCAGTTTACAAAAGGTAAAGCTACATACTTGCAGAAAGATCAATGTCCATTAGCGGTATGTAATATTATTATGCTGCGGTATTTTAAGCATTACGATTATACATACTTAAACCTTGAACTTAGTCTTAAAGCTCACATCTAGTTCTTTTTTCAGCCTATAAAGGCTCTTTATGATACCTAAATAATAGAGAAACATTGTACATCAGTGATATCTATCAAAATATAAAAAAAAAAATTAACACAAGCTAGCAAATTATATACCTTATTAAATCACTTTAATAATACGATTAGAAAATGCATTATTTATGCTGGTTCATCTGTCTTCCACAGCGATTTTATGTAATAATGAATAATGTATTAAAATATTTATCTATGTCATGTTTCAAATGGAATTTTTAAACTTGCCTTATAAGGAGTATTACTTCAAAAATCCGACAATAAAGAGATAACACACAACCTTGCAATATTAAACATTTTATATTACCTAATGTCATTCCATGTTTGGCTTCCGTGCCGCATTTTTTGTTCTTAATTATTTTCTTTTTCCCGAAAACCAAAAAGATTTGCTAAATTCGGAGCTAAAGTATAGCAAGAAATTTTTTTTATGGGCATTAATGACATAGTATAGCGTTTAAGTAGATGTTTTGTTCCTTTTTATTTAAATATAGACGCATCATATTCGATTTAAGTACCAAATATCAGTCTGGGCTATAAGTTACTGGTTGCCAAGAACAAATAGGTACATGAGAACCGCAGCAAAAAAACAGGAGTGTTCCAATTTTCCCACATAGCCGCAACATGCCGGAAGGGTTCAGTGCATACATAATCCAGCCGAATGTAGGAAGCCTAGATGATTACATAAGTATTGGTAGCCCTAGTTTGGCATTGTCTTACGGCTGTTAAGAATTATATAACGCTAGGTTCCTAGTCTCGCGTTACCTTCAATTGACACCTTACCTAGTTATGTTTATGTGAGTAAAGTAGATTACGCAAATTGATATGAATTTTCTGATATAAAGTTACGATTTTAATCAGGAATATCTTGCCGAAACTTTTTAATAATCTTTTTATGTGATAATTAGGTTAAGTGGTTAAATTTTCGACTTATCACTTCTTAGCATTAATCACGTATGTTTAGATAATATTATATTGATTTCGTTACAATTTGGACGATCGATCAAATAAGAAGTATGAAGACCAGTTTCAGTTTACTTTAAAATACTGTTTTTCTTTTCAGACGTATTATGGAGCGGGGATCCTCTGCCCCTTGGACACAGATTCTTCAAGAGACGATCGGTGAAGGCAGATTGAACGGGGAAGCTTTACGAGACTATTTTAGGCCATTGGAAGACTGGCTTAGAAGCGAGAACTTGAGGACGGGAGAATACCTTGGATGGAGCTATGATGGAGACTACTGCAAGTTCAGGTAAGCATATTTATTATTAATGATGGAAGTATCGGGCACTGTTTCATATAGTAGGATACTTTAGAGTTTGTTAGGATTTCAGGTTTAAAGAAATATATTTTAAAACTTATTGATTAGTCTTGTAAGCGTTGAGCAGATTATGGACAATATTTTTTTCACTAGACAGATATGGTCAAGCGCCTTATCACATTTTTTTTACATGACGCCATTTTAACAAGTAATAGCTTCAGAATGAATTATCATTGTTGTACGACTATAGGAGAGTAAATCTTAAAAGCATCGTTCTTTTGTTTCAGTATCGAAACAGCTGGTCTGCAAGTTTACGGCGGATTCTACAACGCGGCCCATCGACACTATGACGTCACAAGCTTCGTCACAATACTACTAATATCTGTGCTCACAACTTTTTTCGCCTTACGTAGGCGGTAAAAATATAAAATAAAGTTTTATCGTTACTGTGTAAAAACACAATGGTAGTTCTAATTAGAACATTTTGCAAAATATTCTATTATTTTACAGCTCACTTAATTTTTTTGTAGCAACTTTTTTAACATAACTTTTATGTGTGAAATGGCATGGCTTTTTATGCCAATTTTTACACGTTTCATTGTTTTGCAATGCATAATAATAAGTTAAAACTGTGTTTAATATGATAATTAACGTATTGTTAATAACTGTCTCTCTCCCAGGGTTCAATAATTAAAATTAAAATATTTATAAGCAGTTTTAGACTAAGATATTTTTACTATACTTTTGTAAATAGCATAAACTAACTTGAGATTTTATTGTGTTATTGTGATAAATAAAATAAAACAAAATATAAACAAGGTTATTATTATTTATTATCTAAATAAAGTGAATATATATATTCATTAAAATATTAGTCTTTAAGCTTTAATATATTGAAAGAAGAATAAGAAATACATATTGTGTCGACCCCAAATAGTAGGGAATATGATATATTGCTTTACTTTAAATTCTAAATATGTATAGATGTGAAGACTCGATCATGATGAAGGTCTGCAGCATGCACTAGTCAGTATAATTATGTTTCAATCGATCATTTTTGCCAATCCTGTAAATAATACGCTTTTGAAGGGGGAAAATGATAGCAATCATTACTTAACACGCCATGCGGGCTTACCACAAAAGATTAAGCAATCAATATAAATAAATGAATGGACATGAATATACCAATTTGTCTGCCCCTCAGATATAATTAAGCAATGGACAATTGGGATCAATTTATAACTACAAGATAATATTTTAAATGTTCAACCAGATTTGATAGATTTATCAGATAGTTACATTGTTTTATAAGTACCTACACGGTTAAAATTCCCAAGACAAAAATGAGATGTTTTTAAAATATATTATGACATGCAAGTTTAAAAAAGTCTTGAATACTAACTGATACACTCGTTTAAAAATAAACTAAAAATTCTAGATCTAAAATTACTAAAGAAAAGATAATACTGTTAGGAATCCGATATTTAAGCGACTTAAAAAACTGCGCAGCAAGATTCTGATGCCTTAGTACTACAATCATATTGACGCATCGTCAAAGCAAACAAACCGTCTTCCAAAGAAAACAACTATTACTTAGACGTTCTTTTAGAGCGAGTTTACCAATAAAAATACTGTTCATCTAATACTACAATTAATACAAAACGTTTTAGCACCAATTAAAGTATAAAGAAAACATTATGATCTATTTTTATTTATAAAACAAAAGAAGTACGTAGGTTGTGATGGTAACTAACAATTAAGTAGTTTCTTTATTAGCTTACAAAAACAAAATTCTTACTAAAAGAGAAGTAGTTAGTTTAAATGTTAAAACAATATGACGGACAGGATTGTAGAGTTGCTATGTAGGTCTATGTATAGCGCTGTAAATGAAATGAAAGCCGGTAACCGATACATGGAAAAAATTTCAGGCCCTTTTTGTTTAAATTAATTAACTATTAAGCTACACAACCCCAGCTAAATCCCTTTATGGCAATCTAATAACATGATGTCAATGAAAACGTGCGACGCAGTACACAAAATAATTAAAAAAATATGTTACCTACTCATTAAAAATGAGTTAATGATATTATGTTTTCTGAACTTTTTATATTTGCATATACACAGTACACAGTATATACTCTACATTGTACTTGCATAAACACATTTTCATACAAGATATCCCAACACAACCTAATATTTAAATGTATTAAGGTTATTTCACGTCAAAATGCCCTGATACAGGCTACAGCAGAAACAGATTGTTGCTATTAGTACTTGCTGTTCGCCGACACAGTGGCGCCCACGTTTCAGTCTCTTGCGATTGCTGATAGCCTGGTACTTTTGGTCCTAGTAATATTGAACGAATTTTCGATTTACTTCTTCGTCTTAACAATAATAAGATTGCAGTCGGCAATAATTTTATTAAACTTAGGCCTATTGTGTTTTATCACGATAATTAACTAAGAACAGGGGGAAACTGTGGTAATACAATTAAGTATTAATAAAAAGGCTATTAGAAAGGCTCGCTAAGTAAATACTTCACCTCCAGTCTTACATCTCTGCTAAATTACCCCCGCTAATGACATTTGGCTCAGACTTTTCACACAAAGACGACACACAGTATGTTACGCATTGAGGGGACTCAAAGATTCAGGGTAAAGTTCTTGCGATTCTTGGTTGCCTGGTACGTCAGAAATTCTTTCGCTATTGTTGTCCACTTCTGGTATGTAAAAAATATTTGAAAAACGTATATTTATTTATTTATTTATAATAAGCACACCAACAGCACTGTCACTAACAAATCGAATAAAAAAATAACATCAAAAATCGGTGTTATTATAAAATATGATGTTGTAGGTTTGAAACGTGGTTAGTTCACAAAAAGCTCCACATTGATTTTAATGAATTTTGAACAAATATACATCCCAAGCCCCCAGTAAATATCTCCCCCGCTGATAACATTAGCGTGTCTGTAAACACTATCCAATAGGGGCAGGCTGACGCCGACGCTGTGACGCCGAATGTTCGGTAAGCATTTTGTCATCTCTTACGTTTTATGAACACCTAGTACAATTTTCTGGTTAAATATTCTCTATAGTCATAGAAAGACATTAGTTTAGAACGTATTTTTTTTTGAACGTATATTTCTTTTGGTAACGTTAACCTATGAATAAATATAATTATTATCCATGTTTTATGTTTCCAGATTTTGCAATAGGCATGCATATTTATCTAAGGATGTATTTGATAGATGGATGTAAATAAACTATTCTGCCGACCAATAAGCATATAAAAATCGAGTATTATTAAAAAAATAACTACCATTTCAAATGACACAATTCATTTACTTTTTCCTAATAATAACTTGACTGGATTCCATCTCGCGAGAGTAATTTGTAGTTTTGGTAAACAACCGAGGGTGGTAGTCCCCCTGCCCGCCAAGATGACGCCGTTCTTGTTTTCCTGGTTCTCTTCAAATAATATCGATGTTTTTACGTAATATGAAAAGTAAATAAAAAAAAAGCCAGCCCAAAGTAAAAAAACAGAAAGTAGGCTATTTCATTTGAAATTTTATCTGAATGTTTTTATTTTTAATATTTTTCTTCGTTAATGGTCATAGAAAATAAGCACTTAAGACATCTTTATATTCTACGATAAATAAGTCTTTGTTATTTACATTTGTGTCTTGTAAATTGCCTATTTACCTTAGCGTTAGAAGGTTTGCAACTTGTTGAGCTAACTTCCGTTTACTTCTACCGTTTGATGCGACGTACATCTTATTGAAGCTTCTGCAATTTATGGTAACTTAGTAGTAGGAACATCGGATTACTAGGAAATTCCGTTGGAAAATTCTGTTTTGTTTATAAAGTTTATTTATTTTGGTATAATTTATATAAGCCAAGTTCTACGGTTTGCCTAAGGCGCGTATTAGAAAACTTATTTTGACCTGTTATAAAGTTTTGAATTATTAGGTTGTCATTTATTTAGCTAACAATTAGGTACTTGAATTGTTTAATAAAAAAATAATTTGAAACTCCGAATAAAACTGCTGGAAATTGTATCTATAACACTTAAACCGAAAAAAGCCCCGCCTTGTTCCTCAGTTTCATAAAAGAATTCTATTTTCAGATATTTATAAAAACAACCCTAAAAAATGCCGCCCAAATTAAACAAAAAACTAAACTAAAATCCCGTTTTAAGTAAACAACAACCCTTATCGATATTTTTAGCTAAACAGGTCCCATCTGTCCCGTATCCCAGTCGCGTCCTAACTGTATCGCGCGTCACATGTGCCCCGCGCTCTCTAACATTTCTGGTCGCCTGGTACTTTGTGAACTTGTGTGTGTTAGTTTCATGTGGGGTTCAAGCAATTCTAGTTTGTGAGTAGAAAAAGTATTTTGTCTATTTTCCAAATATTTGTAGTTTGTGTAGATGGGTAGCATATTGTTTCTTAAATTTATGTATTTTTCAGTAAGTGGTCGCACAAATTAAAGTTAAAAAATTAATTAACAATTTTAAATATTTACAAACTTAACTATATATACATACTAAAGGAATTATAAAATAAACTAATCTAATATTAAAAATAAACCTAAAATATTGTGTTATTTAAATAATATTTTTATCACTTCGTTCTAGCGCAAAACAATAATTTTGTTTTTACGTACCTACCTAATTAAAGATTACTAAGTTTAGAGGATCATAATTATTATACATTAACTTGCATGCAGTTGTAAGGTATCAAAGTTTGAAGGCAATGCACGCGCGTAGCGTGAAAGTAAAGCTAGATTCAGTAATTATTAGCCAGTTTTTTTAAACCACTTATAAAAGAAATATAAGTAGGTACTTTATTAAATATTCTTGTACGTATTGTGTTATTTAAATGTCATCATTACCTACTCTTGATATTCAACAAGTTCGCAGTGTATTAAGCATTATTGCAAATACAATCTAAGCTTCATCTTACACGCTACATCTCAAACCTCGATTTTTTTTTTAATAATTTTTATCTGTAAATATTTTTAGCTTTCAACTTTTTTTTATGAAATTCTTTAACTTGCTTCATGATTCGGTTTTACCATAGCAACAGAAGATGACAACGAAAGTCTACTCGGCGCTTGCTATGACGATAATTTGTATAACCGTTCAAATTGGACTAGTGTATGCTATAGTCATTAAGCCAATTAAACTTTTGTTCAACCCGCTTATGACCCAAATAGCATCTGTTTTGTATGTCTAATATTCCTTTTATATATAAGTACTCTTAAATGCTACAAAATTAATCTAGATATGTACGTAATTACAGCTTAGATATCGAAGAATTTAGTACGTTAAATTTAAAAGTAAGCACTATTGCTAAAAACTACCATTATTAGAGGTAGAGTAATCTCTCCAACGTGTCTTTGAACAAAGGGTTTCTTTAAGAAATTTAATGTCAATAAACAAACATTCAAGAATTAATAATGTGATTATGTTTAGTCATGCAAAACTTGTTGAAATAAAGGGTTTAACACAATGACTATGACTATTACATTGGTATGGGGTTCACAGAAAAGGGTAAACTGTCGCTATTTGGGTACATAATTTATAAAAGTCCTTACAGGTAACTTGAGGGTATACGTAATAAAATTGTATCGAATACATTTCAGTCAATTCAATTAAAGGACTTCTATGTATCTTTTAAAAAATAAATATTATTTTATGCATATTCAGCAAGATAGTTGAACGTTTTATTCGTGATAGTCACTGCGATACAGACTGCGCAATTGATGCAGCACCTATCTAAATAGTTCACATCCTTTACGATATGAATTCTACTACGATTTGTATACAATTAACTAATTATTATGTAAAGTACCCTATACTTACTGTCATTTCTTTATACCTACCTACTTACATACAAATCTTAAACATTAAGAATGGACAACATCACATACATTCCTCTAAACCCAAAGTAACTACCCAAATATCACTTGTGTTATGGAACCTGAGACAATGAAGGTACCAAAATTGTGTACCGGTAATATTGCAAAAAGTTTAACTGATACAAGAATAAGTATTTTTGTAATAGTGAACAAAATATACGTATTTAATACGTATCAGCAAAACTTTTTAATTAAAATCATTCATTAAAACAGAAAGTTCCTGTTTGACCTGACGGAAGACTGATAACTCACTGTTTTACAAGTGCCATAACAGAATAACATTAAATTTTATGTTCAATCAATCAATTGTTAACAATAAATATCTATAATATTTTGTCAGCGAACACTTACAGTAACTATTTGATGGACCCCTCGGTCCAAACAATCGTCTTCCGCTAGTCAAACGCAATGTATAAATAACTATAAATTAATGGGAACCCGACCCTCCCAGTTAATCCTATTGAAATGTTACTTGTGTATAGCTAGAAGGCCTGATATAACGGCCATTTCTCTTAAAACTGTGAGCAATATTAACACTTTAATCTGTTTCTTGAATATAAGGTAAACTCGGTCTGAACTAATTATTATGGAATTTAAAAGTAGAGAGTATTCGCTATTTCTTTTTACCTTAAAATTAACAAACAATGATTTAGGTACTTTGCATGATTTACCGCAAAGATTTTTATTTTCGCAAGAGCTAAAAAGTTTGACACCGAGAATCTCTAAGAGCTAAAAAGTTACCAAGCATCTTTAACTATAACATACATAGCTAGTATAAGATTACAAGTGAAATTGGACACAAGGACTATGGCCAAATTTACAAAATGGGAGGGTAGATAGGACTCCAACAGCAACAGCTGAGGGCACACTAATTTCAGATAAGAAAAATAAGGATATCAAAGAAGGGTTCCCATTTGATTGTTTAGAAGCATGTTTATTGTAACAGCTAGGGACGGCTAATAGCGTGTAGTAATAGCGAAAAGTCACAATCCCAGGCTTCGAGTCCCACAGACATATTACATCAATGTCGATCGATGTTGTAGCCAATAATAATAAATAAACCAGAGGGCAATAAGAAACTAGAGGAATCAAATTACACGTTCCGATTTGTAGGTTGTAAAACATTCATTTATGCAGTAATGTTCTTTTAGAACATTTTAAACAGGTAAATGAAAAGTAGCATATTACCAAATCAGCGGAGTAAGGAAAGTTAAACTTTTAATAATAAATTAATACGCAACTGAATATAAATCATATTCGGATGTACTTTGAAGGCTACGCTGAAACAGATTCTTAAATGTTTCTTAACACTTCATTGCTTTCTATCAATTCAACAAATCAAGTTAGCAGTGTCGTCGGTTTTCATTCACAATTTAGAAAGAGGTCGACGCCTCGACGGCACGATTGATAAAGCAGTTGTGACGCGCCAATCGACGCATCCTGCCCAATTGCGTACATGCATGCGAAACGACGCAGTGCGTATACACACACGCACACAAGCAATCAACGATATGAGGGTACTAACATGTTAAATAATGACAGTAGAGTAGACCAACGGGTGATGTATATCATGCTGGGTTACTTGAGCTGGGACCATAATCTCTACGACCGTTCGAAAACTTAAAGCAACCATGCTGCTTTAATTAATAAAGTTATAATCACAAATACTTAAAATTCAAATATAAAATCGAAGAGTTTATTGTTGCCCAACCAATGGGCGAAATAATGTAAATTGAAAGTATTTCAAGTTCAACAATCTCTGTTATTTGAGAATCGAATTATCATACTTTGTGTATGTTGTATTCTTCCAAACATTTTTTTTATGCTCTAACAGCTTGTGTACATAATAACTTAGAAAACAACACTTTGGAACTCATTGCTGGATCTCAAAGAATTTTGGTTAGCAATGGCTATGAATGGAGGAATGGGCACTAAATGTTTATCCAATTTAACCATGAAGGCTATTGCAATATTATGAATGAAAGTATTCTTGGCGTTTGAACTTTAACCTTTTTATTTGTTTCACGTAAAATCTATTTTTGTATTTGATTAGAATCTTCTTTTGAGCCTACAAACATCACATTGACCTCGAATTGTAAGGATGTCTGTTTTGATAATTTTCCAGAAATTACAAATACCGTAGTTTTTTTATCTACTTGGAATTTGGTCTACGCACTTGTACTCAGTCCATACATATACTCTCGCTCTAGTTGTATTGAATTTAGAGTCTTGACTGAAAGTAGAATGATTTGAATTTTTGAAGCTCAAAAACAATTCGAAATGTTGCACAATGATGTAACATTTTGTTCTCATGGCGATACAATATCCTCACATAAGTAAGGCAACGTCCCGTATTACGAAATGTTACCAGTATCACACAGTTATTGTTACAATTAATTCAGCTGTCCTCTTCCCTCCGCTCTGAACTGGCAGTTAGTTGACCCCGAAGCCCCGGTTGCATACTGTCACGCGTTAAACAAATTATGTGTTGTTAGAAAGGAATAGAAAAAATATGATGACGATGTTAAGAATTTCCTTTTACATTTTTATTCTTCTTATTGTACGAAGACCAATTTATGGGACAGGGCTGTAGTTTTGGTCATGTACCTTATCCTTGTGTACCTACTACAGCTTGGACTGTGGGTAAATAAATAATGTTGACCACTTTTTTTTATTAGACTCATATAAGTCGAAATATATATAAACTCCTTAGCTAATATATATAATGCACGGTATTAAGTATCGATACGGTTTCATTACTTTTATTACAATTTTAAGTTTATGTTGAATTTTATAAGTCGTTAGATACAGGAAGAAACTTTTAAACTATTGCGATAAGGTCTTCAAATATATTTCATAGTACCAGACAATTTTTAATTTTATAAGACATTTTTATTGCGCTATCTGTTCTCGAGAAGGTCAAGGAGAAATAGAAGATATAATTAGC
This sequence comes from Diachrysia chrysitis, assembly GCA_932294365.1. Lineage (NCBI taxonomy): Eukaryota > Metazoa > Arthropoda > Insecta > Lepidoptera > Noctuidae > Diachrysia > Diachrysia chrysitis. The sequence goes on from OW028647.1 coordinate 7,041,558, forward strand.
TATTTAACATTTAAGTAATAATTAAATTATACACAATTAAATCGATAATAAGGCAGGAAGACGATAATTTTAAAATATTAAAATTTACTTAGTATTGTTGACGGTTTCTTACTTATTACATAAATAAATAAAATATTCATCATATGTAAACACGGAACAGCTATAAAAACAAAATTTATTTTAACTAGTATTGCTAGTTTTTAAATAAATTACTAGGTGTCAATTGTATTAATGAGTCCATTTCCTACAGGATCAACTCAAAATGAACTAGCGAATTTAAAACAACATGGATCGGAGATAGTACTAAGATGTTGGGAACTAAAGACAATGTGCTAAGAACTATAAAAACTGAATCATGGTGCGTGGTGGTTGTGTGTGCGGTGCTGGCTGCACTGGTGATGGAGACTGCTGCCCTCAATGGAGACAACGTCTGCATGGTGAAACAGAAGTAAGTGAAATTCTTCTTCTTCTGCCCAGCCTTTTCCCAAGCTGTGTTAGGAAGTGGATTCCAGTCTCTCCAGATTCCGCGGAATACCGTATTTTATGCGGAGCGACTGCCTATCTGACCTCCACAACGCATTTAAGGCCTGCTTGCTCAAGCCCGGGTTATCTTTTTAACTCAGAGTTAAATGCTAACACGAGGTTTAATTGACAGGTCGTCAAACAATATTGTCAATTTAACCTTATGTTAGCAACTAACTCTGAGTTAGGTTTTTCGTGCAAGTGGGCCTTACTGTGTAATACAGCATCCAATGGTGAGACCAAGTTGAACCAAAGGCTAAACGTGCGTCGAACAGAAATAAGTATAATACATATAACTAATTAAAAGTAAAAAAAAATTGTTTTGATAACCCTTGGCAAGGACGAAAATCTCGAAAGCTTTAAGTTTGCCAACTCCTTATCAAGTCTGTGTCTTCATCAATATTAGACTTAGAACTTTTCTTTAATTTAAGAACTTATGTTGGTTTTGATAGGTCATATAACTGTAGTAAAACAAGGGTATCTAATAAGTACTAGGCTATAAGTAGCCTGATACCGATATAATTATTACTGTTACCAGTATTTTGGAAGCAAAGATATAGTCAAGAATGCATGTAAGGCAATAGGAGCTTCTTAAAGTCTCAGCTATTCCAGAATTAGCAAATGGCAATCTCAAAGTTACGAAAACACATCTTGAGACAGGGAAAAAATAAGAGCAAAGTAGGTACGTTATTATCATGTGTTTATCTCAGTTTAAAAGCGGCCTTGTCTACCCTTTCACTTTTTCATTTTACATAGACTGCCGGAGGTGAATTAAACATCTGTGAGCTACTACTGAATAATATAATATCACATCATATTTTCTGCTAGTAAACAAGACCTTACAGTTACATGTAACAGTTCTATGGGATGCCAAAAATATGATATGAAGACAAACGTAAATAATTTAGGAATTAGTAGGATACAACAAATTTGCTGAAACAATTTATTTGGCAAGATTTAAGATGGATATTAAACTAACATACCAAAACGTTACTTTTGTATACTTAAAGCTTCTTAACTATAAATGAGTATCTATTAATGAAACATCAACTGGCAGATAAAGGTTAGGTTGCAATACGCACCTACCCATTTATAATATTATAAATGTTCATTACAAGCTCCATACCCACATTTATAATAAACTATTAAAAGCATGTAATATTTAAGATGCTCCAATAATCATCATTAATCTTCTTCAGCCTTTATTTGACCCAAAAATCGTTTAGTGGCATCTATTAGCTGAAAGAGACGCCGAGGCCACACAACTTGTATAGAATACGTCCGTCATAATTAATTAGGTTTTTGAGACAGCCCTATTTGTAGGCGTTGCTACGATGCGAAAGCTGCAGCTTTAATTAATAACACTTTCTACGTAGGCCGATCAAATAGTAACAATGCCAACTATAACGATTTACAAGTTACTCACTAGCTAGAAAGTTAGACAATGAATGAAAACTAAGATTAATCCGTCTTCAGTAAAATTAGTAAAACTAAAATTTTAATGTAGGTGCCTAATGTGATTGTGCCTAATCCGATATTTTTTTGCAAACAGTATAAAAAAAATATTGAAACATTTGGGTCAACAAACTCGTAAACAGATACGACTTATCAAAGCCATATAATATTAAAGAACTGATTTCAGGAAGAAACTGATAAGGTCCCGAATGCTAAGCGACTTGATTTGAGCAAAGTTACGTAGCAGTTACATAGTAATCAAACCGAACACATGGTTTAGATTTTTTGATGATTGATTAAGCGCCCATACTGTGTTCCTTTTTATTGGTACAGAATATTATTATGTGAGATAACGTAAATGCCTATAAGCCTTTTGGTCTCTCACAACTTTTTTTTTTTACTTCTGTTGTATAATTTTCAATTATATTCCACAGCCTTTACATAGAAGCGTTAATGTAGGCTCGCCAAATGGTGATACATAATTATACAAATTGTCCTATTTCACTTCCACAGGTACAACATAACGAAGAGGGTAAAGTATCGAGCTCCGATGTCAGTTCGCACATACGAGTGGTGCTTCTCCATGCCACCGAGGTGCTCCAAATGGAACACCGAGATGAGGGACTTAACCAGGCTAGAGGTTTGTACATCATCGATTATTAGTTTGAGACAAGTATTTTATCTAAATTCTTTTGCCATGGTAATGCCTGACGTTTCCAAACTAAGAAATTGATTATACGATTACAAATATATCTAGAATGCGTTACTAGTAGAAGACCGTGATTTTATGTACCTACCTAATCCAAGTTTTCAGTACCTAGTATGTTAGTTAGGTACATCATGAATATTCTTATTTTCTATCTACCTAATTTTAATTTTTCGTTCTGAAGTATCCTATCCGTTGACTGTACATTTTTCTGTCAATGTCAGATCAGTTAGCGGTTTAATTTAAATATCCCTATAAGTTAATGAGGAAAATATACAGTTTAGATGTCAACAACTTATTACCTAGGACTATCCTTGAGAAAAACTGGATCGATTGTAAAGTGACTGTCACTAACCTTAATTATATCGCAGCATTCTTAATACCACACACCGAACGCTTTATCCTCAAATATATACATTTCCAGACATTTAAATGCATTAAAATTCATGATAATATTTTGCATTATGATTCTAAGATCAGTCTTGTGATTTGTCCTATGATGTATCTCGTCGTGGATAGCCTTGTAAGTTAGCACTCTTCACGTTTACAATTACACTTATTGTAATTGATTTTTAAATTAGTTTTATTTTTAACTATAGTACCTTTACTTATCGAGTAAAGTTGGATTATAGTTTTCTTTAAGTTCGTTCTTTTAGTTTGTGTTGTCTTTATGCATTGTTTTTGCACTGAGTACCTAACGCTAAAGGATATGAGTCACAGTTGCAGTTACATTTTAATTTTATGCTTTTAACACTTACAATAACTCTAGTTACTTGTCGTAGAGTCTTAAATTTTTTAGGAGTCTTTTATTTACAATGGCCAATTTGAGGTTATATGTTACAGACAGAAGAAAGAACTGCCGAGGTGGCCGTCTGCTGTCCAGGGTATAAGATGATGGAAGTCTCCTGCGTCCCCATTTGCCCTAATGGAAAAACAGGACCTGGATGTTCGGAAGGTAAAAAATATACTGGTCCATATACTCAAGAAAAGTTTTACAAATATCTTTTTCTGCTTATAAGCGTGTAACCTCCTTTATGGTAGTACATCTAACTAGTTAAAGTTAAAACTAAAACGAGTACCTAACGATAATGGTATATAAGTAGATTATATAGGTACATCAAAGACATTCCGAAGTCAAAGCCTTTGAGGAGTAGTTACATAGGTAACTACAAGAAATTAAGCCCATTTGTTTCGGTTTTCCGACATGCTCAAACTCAAGTAATTTACTAGAATTCTATCAGAGACAAAGCTATCAAAACTGTCGTAACAGCAGGTTTCTAAAGGCAGTGATTTAGATGTGTCTACAGCGCGACAAATTGCAGAATTCAATTTTTTGTTTTTATCAATCGCGTCAAAGAAAATAAATAAGGGTGTAAAGTTTTTATAACTATTTTTAGAACTTGATTTCGCGATCTAAATAGATATTCTTATATTTGCGACTGTAAGTGTAAAGTTTACTGATAAGCAAATATTTGATTAACCTATTGAAGCAGTACAGTGGCAACAAGGTAGCTGTTTTTGGGGTCTTTTGGCATTATATTTGTGCCTCAACCAAATACTTAAAACAAAAGATCAAGAGCACCAAAAGTAGAGTAACTATATTCTTAGTTCATGGAGCCGACATGTTCCTAAATCAATTGATCCATGTTTTCAGATTGTCCAGACAACAAATGGGGTCCAAATTGCATACACGAATGTAAAAGATGTAAGAAAGGGTTCTGCTCACCCCTAACGGGTGAATGCGAGTGTTTAGACGGATGGCAAGGTGAGAGGTGGGTTGCCACTTTACATAACTAGATAAGCTGTATTGATCCTTGCTAAAAATAGATCACCGTTTACTTTGATTCTGATATTCACATCACTTTTGTGGTGTCGAGGTGATTCAGTTATAATTATTAGTACTTTAGGCCCCATTTTACGTAAATACATAGTATATGCCTAAATATCCTTGCAAAAAATGGTGACCCTAGAGTACCTACTTTTTACCTACATCGGTCATATTGACGTTTATCGATCGACGATCACTTCGGTCAAAATTAGCGAAACGAATCTTAAATCTATCGCTGTTATATTCAATACACTGTTGGACAAAGTTATTGCAAAAGATCAGAACGGTCTCTTAAGTTTAAAAATAGTGAATATATTTTAATCACAATCACCTAGACGAGATCACATGAGAGACTCTCCTAAAGCCTTTTAATTGCACCAGTTACCTATAGTTGTCAGTCAAAACGTAGTTATTTAATGTCGACTTGGTGTTTAATGTAGGTATGTTCATTATTATTTTGTTTATGTTACAGTTGTGATGCGAGCATGCCACCAACGACAGCAACACCGTCGTTAGAAGAGCTACTAACAGTATTTAGTACTAAAACTACTACTCTTACTACTACACCTAGAGTCGAAACGCCTAGGACCACGTTGACCACTCCTATTACTACTGTACATATTTCTAGTACTAGAGCGACGACTCCTAGCACTCCGGTAACTACTATTAAAACTACAGTTACTCAATCTGTAACCACAGCAACTACTTCTGTGCCTACAGTAACTACTTCTACAGCAAAAACCACAACTGTACCTATTACAAGTACTCCAACTACAAGTCCTTTTTTCACCACTATATCAAGCACTACGCAAATACTAACAACAAAAAGTGAGAAGACTACTGAAGTAATAACACCTTTGCTTACTTCTACAGCTATATTAAAAACATCTATTGTAAAAGATAATATAACATTGGTCACTACAAGCACTCCAAAAGCTTTTACTCCAAGTACAAAGGAAACCACACTGAAAATTGAACTTAGTCCAAGCTACAATAGAACTGAAAGAATGGATACACCTGCAACAACAGAACCAACTATTGTTATAAGAACTGTACCAACTGTTAATGTGCAACAAAAACCTTTAGACGTAATCACTACTACCGAGAAGACCAAAACGACGATTCCTCCAACAACATTTAAAGATACTACAGTTAAAACGGAACAGACAAAAAAAGAGACTACAATAAGAATTCAGCCAACTACAGTGAAATTCAAACCAAAAGAAATATGGATTAGACCAGCTCAAAAAGGTGAATCTTCTATAGTTGAAACAAAGATTAAAACTACTCATGAGTTTCCAAAGCATAGAAATGTTAATAACAATAATAAAGAGCTGACACCGGCCATAACAACACCAAAGACGATAATTGTGTCTATAATACCAACATCAGTGTCGTATTCAACATTTAAAAAAATTGCATTGACTTCTTCATATATGTCAACAAAGAACAATTCATCAGTTAATTCGGACAATAAAACAGAACATGAATTTACAAAGCCGATGGTGGTTGTAACTTCGACACCTTCTGTAAAACTGAATACACTCTCAAAGGAAGAATTGTTGTCTACAACATATTTTACAAAATCGACACATCTACCGAGCACTTCTGTTACTCCTAAAGAACCTTCAACTAAATTAGTTACTTTAGTAACAAAACCTTCAGAAGTAACTAAAACTATATCTCGTATTAATAGAACTAACAGCATGACGACTGATATTAACAAGAATGTTTCTACTTCTTCATCAATAATTTCTTCTCATACAATAAGAACCACGTTGAAACAGAATGATCCACTTACAAATTTCACTGCTAGATCTTTTAAGACTTCTAGTACAGCACAATCTTCAACTGAAAGAACAACAAAACACTTTATAAAACACGTAACACATAAGAAAGCGGTCGTTGCACCTGTAACCCAATATGTAATAACGGCTAATACACCAAAGACAATCGAAAAAGAATTTAAAAAGGCTAACGTTTCTAATAACAATCAAATCAAAGTCAGTACAGATGGACCGATGGATGATGAAGAATTTCATATTTTGACAGAGCCCGAACATATAACAGCAGTTATGGGAGAAAAGGGGACAGAAAGATCGTCAGTTGACTTAATATCGGTGATAAGTATAGCAGGAGGAGTGATGATGGCAGTCATCACCGTAGCAGTGGTCATTGTGATGATAGAGAGATGCAAGAAGCCAAGATATGAAGACGTGAGGAAAATAAATGATATTAGAATGCAAGTGATGATAGACAATAACGATGTACCGCCGCCGTACGTAAGAAGCATTTTTCATACACCTCTACCTGGTAAATACCAAATATACCTATTATGTTAAATAAAAAAACTTACTTGATTAAGATAATTATTAAATCAATGGTTATTATAAGTTCTAGACTTTCAGTTATTGTAGTAAAACGTAGTCGATTATTTAACTACGAATTTTGGTTATCACAAACTCGATTCAATGCTCTACCTATACAGTATAATATTGTGCAGAACATACTTTTATTATAACTACACTAGAATTTCTTGACTAAGGAATTAGTTTATAATTTCATCAACATTCTCAGCGGCCCATTAGCTCAGTTGGTTAGAGCGTCGTGCTAATAACGCGAAGGTCGCGGGTTCGATCCCCTCATGGGCCACAAATTCTTTTGCAGTTTTGTAATGTATTTTTAAATCTTTTACAGATCCGCCAAATTCAGAGAAATGTCATTATCAACCGATATCGACATTGGACAGGAATTTGAAACAATTTATGAGGCCGGTCGTCGTACAAACAATCTCTCCTATAATGTTGGAAAATTTCAGAGGTAAGTTTGGTCACAAAATTTATAACTTATAATAATTGAAAATGAAATTATTAATAATTTCATACATTCATCTATTACAGGTATTCTAGAATGCCATTATGATCATTTACCAAGAAGAAGCCATGATTTTGAAACAATTCGGACTCGTTCATCAATCGCGCCATCTATGAACGACTGTAGCGAACTACGTCATCTCCGGACTAGTATGACTGAGTCAGCAATCGAAGCGCTAAAGTGCGAAGCTAAACTGGATGTTATAGATAACACAACATCGGAACCACTTTATGCTGAGATCCCCTGCTGGAGGCCACCATCGGAGCATGCTATCGAAATATTAAACTTGAACGGAGAGGCCATTACTGAATTATGACCGCCATGTTCTACGAAAATCTTGAAGTAGTTCTAAGCTGTTGTAATAGATGGCGCAGTTTAAAACGTACAATACCACCAAAGATTACAATGTTTTGTGTGAAGTAGCTATTAATTATATTAATTATTAATTGTAATGAATGTATTTCATCGTGAATAAATTATGAGAAATTATTGTGTTTCTGTTGGTTATTCAGAAATAACATTTTAATAGAAATATAACATTAAATTAGTTAGATAACTAATTAATAAGGCCTAAAATGTTAACGAGGACGTATATTTTAACGTTAACTATACCATATAATACTCGAAAATGGATTTCAACTAAAGATTACTTTACCTAGATACACAATAAAACATCTGAAATGTTTAATTTTTTCTGAAAATAGACTATAATATTTCAACTACCGAGCTGCAAGAAAAACTTTTCACAAAATCCTTTTCACTAGTGAGAACATAATTGCTATGTAAAAAAAGGTAAAACATGTCTATCAAGAAAAATTGCTTGTTTATAGACAGCTACTTCTATTATACCTACTATCTATTCTTTCTTGATTTTCAGTCAAATAACAAATTGTTTGACAAGGAACATGAGGAATAATAACTTTGTACTAACAAGCATTTTCTAAAAAGAAATATATTTAAATATTAAATGATTAAAAAATTGTTTCACGAGATTTATAGGTTTCAAATGTATCTTCTGCTTCAGATATGACATTGAATATTTTTCTTTTAACACTATATTGTAGCCAAGTGGGGAACTGTTTAGTTGTTTCACACATGCTCTCAAAGAATGGGTCTAAAGGATGTTTGCTACTTTCACCATACCGACAATTGTTTCTGTCATCCATGTCAATCATTATCTCTCCTATTTCATTTTCCACTTTCCTTTTACGAAATTTGTGTTCACTTGGTTCAGGGGTGTTGAGAATTTTATCAGTTTGTGTGACAGTTGTAAAGTTTAGGGTGTCTGTGGTCGAAGTGGAAGGTTGCACTCCTAGAAATGAGTCTGAAGGTGATGGAGATGAGTCTCTGTTCTCATCGCTTGAAGTAGTGAGATTTCTTCTTCTTTTTCTTGTCTTCATGTATGGTAGTAGAAATTCCATGATTTCAGCATACTTCCATTTGTTGTTGATTACTGAGTCAGGCCCACTTGCTCCTGCTCGAGCTCTTTTTAATGAATCTCTGTGGCTATCACGCAGTTTCTTCCACTCGGCTTTGGCGGTTTTAACTGAAAATAGCAAATAATAACTTTTTTAATAATACATAATAATTATGTACATTATAAATCAGTGGCTAAAAATACATTTGATAGCATTAAGTGTTTTCAACACTCTTTGATAAAATGTATAACTTATTTATACATTTATAATTATTAATATTTTCTGTCATCTAAGATGAATTATATCAACAAACTTCTTGTGCCAGATTAAGTTGCCACTCTGATATCAGTCATCTTTGTACAGCAAATCCTCTCATATATATGTACCTCATTAAGACAAGGAATTATTATGAACATTGTAATTCAAATGCATTTATCTGTGAAAACTCATCATAAAAGCAAGTATTAAAACCTTAACTTGATTTATTTCTAGTCTCTGTAAAGAAACATCATCTGAAATGTAAGTAAGTACAACGAAAAGTAATACTTACTGTCTGGTATGTCTTTGCATTTAAGCTCTTCAATAATTCTTTTCCAGGCATTATCTTTCTTTCTCATGTCACGATATTCTCTGCATTCTGTATCCCACAAACACGGGAGCTGACGAACTAAAGCTATAAACTCCTCCATATTGATCAATATACTTTTCAGTTGGTATTTTAATTCAAAATATTCAACTTAAATATGAAAACAATGCATAAATAGATAGTCCAGAATATTAGTGGAACAATATTTAATATTTTGGTAATACATGATTTTAAATATCATGCATTTATAATAGTTTGTTTAATATTACTTATATCCGGCTATAGCTAAATTTAATAGCAGTCAGTATTTATATTTTGATAGATAATCACAGAACGTGATCAAATCAAACAATATTTTTATTATACTTAATAATAATGACAAGTTGACACTGCCTGACTGATGATGCCAAGTGACAGCAGACGTGACAGCTCACAATTTTTTTTTTTTTCTTCTCTCCCATTTGTAATGAGAGTCTTTTGGCTCGCACATCTGTGCATCTGCCATATTCAATTTTTGCAGCAACAGATTAGTAAGGAGTGTATTTTTACAGAATCAAAGGTAGGGAAACTTGTTATAGTATTAAAGAAAATAAATTAATCGGAATTTGGAATCAGGATCAGAGAGGACTAGGTAATAAACATAAAAATACTCTACTCGTATGTATACAAAGCATTTTACTTTACAACTTGATATTATTATTATTACTATATATATAATTAGAAATAACTAAATACAAGGGCTATTGGAAACAAGAAGACATTTTATAGATGTAGGGAAAGGAACACGGAGGGAAATTAAACTATCTAAAAAGGAAGAACAGTCAAATTTAATACAAGAAAAGAAGATATGGAGCTCACAAATTCAGAGCTCCAGAAAATTATTGTCTTTGGAAACTAAAATTTATAATACTTTAACAAAATTACGCTTTGTATTTTATCGTTTTTTTTTTAATAAAAAACAATTGCATTCGTAAATGATTATATATCATGTGTTAGTTCCATTCAACGCCATGGCAGTTTCCTTTTTGCACAGACTATATAATACACAAGACTTTTCTTCGTCCTCGATCCCCATCTCTTTTAAGTCGGTGCCGAATTGATTTGGTAGCGAATGTATACAATACAGTCGATCATAGAACGTTCTCCTTTTTGGAAGTCAGTTAAAATCGCACTCTCATTCTTATCGCATTGATTACACAACGAAGACTACTAAAACTAATAGGTAGTTGTATGCCCCTTTGAGACTCACAGAGCATCGTTAATTCTCTAGAGTAGAGTTCAATTTATTTAACGGCGTCGCGATGGATGGCAGTTCATTAAAAATATAATAATCATGGGATTAAGGATTACCTAGTTTAGGGATTGTTATAAAAATATTCCAAACTATCCTGTTGTCAAGTTTTTGCCTGACTATACCTGGAGACTGCCTAACTTAGCAGCTTTGAAATGCAACAGCTATTTTTAGAGTTTCAATCACAAAAATTTAAATATTTCAAACTGCACTGTGTGTGATATTATTGTAAATTGGAAACTTATTAATAGGTATTATTTTTTGCAATAAATTTATTTTAGGTAGATACCTACTCATCTAATCAGTACTCATAGGTTATTTCTCTTAAAAAAACTGCATACCTAACTTTATCTCTAAGTACTAAAACATGCGCAGAGCTTGCGTAAGCGATCCCGCGGCTTCGGCAAAGGCAAGGACAGGACCAGGGTGTATTTAGTCGGTGTGAGTCATACATATCCCCACACCTGTGCCCTTGGCGTGGGTTGAAGTCATTAGAGTTTCACCCCGACAAAAAAAGTTTTACCGGTTTACCAGCTTCGCCAATCGAGTCTTATCTTTTGAAGTAGGCCTTAAAATTTTATTAATTAAGTTAATTTAATTAAACAACCACAGGGCATACTAATAAACGGTATCTCAAATTTTAAAGCGTATCTACTTAAATATTCTGATTGTAGGTACACAATTTGGGGTTGAAATGAAACTCAATTTAGCACAAAAAATAATGTATTACATTATAACAAAGCGTTAGCGCGATTTTCCGAATACACGTCTACATAAATCTACTTAATAGGTACAATGCCTGGCATTAATATAACATACATATTTATTAGCAACATACATAGATAATTATTACATTATTTATCTTATTTTTAGAACTTAGTTTGGGATTAGAGGTAGACCTTTGTCGACCGATGAAAACCCCATTTAAATGTTGAATTACCTTTTTATAGGTTCATTAGCCGAGGTCAAGCTTACATAATATTTTCTAGAACATGATGATAGCACTGATCTAATATTAATTTGATAAAAGATAATAAGTATTTTATTTAGGTGTTGATATACAAATGAAAAAAAAAAAATACATGTCGCGTTAATTTGTATCTAAATAGGAACCTTTGTGTTCCTAAATAAAATAAGTAGATATAGGGAGGTACGGATAATTAGGTAAGTAAATTTAGTAAGCATCTCCAACCGCAGCTTTTAAAACGGCTAGTTTGATAACGTGCTTAGGCACGTAAAACAAGTCCATGTTCTCAGGAACATGGACTTGTTTTATTGGAATTATAATTATCTATACCTTTTTGAATATCCATTGCTCATAAATTTAAAAATTCCAATGTATTAAGTATGTGGAAACCACTTTACTTAAAATAATTCAATACTTATGCAAAATCAGAAAAAAAAGGTTTTAATTTTATTCACCAATACAGACCAATATACCTATTTATACTTCGATTTACGTTAGGTAGGTACTTACTTGTTTTTATTAGGGACTTACATAGTAAGTAGATATTATTACCGGTACCTTGATCTAAATTCTAATCTTTACCAAAAGAGGTAAAGAGTTAGACGTAGGTACGTAATTTTAATAGAGTATTAGGAATTTAATTTGAGTTAGTATAAGTGCTTGAATTCTTGGGTGTAAATTCTGTTGTCCACAAACTAAAAGAAAACTAAACATTGCTACCTTTTACTAACATGCAAAGTGAGAAAAGGACGGCGATAGACTATTGCTGATTTAAGACAAACTAGTTACTATATCGCATTGAATTTTTGTTTTTAAAGATGCTTTCCGCAGTGTCCCTGACACAGACTTTAACTGCTTCACCGGACTGTAATACTTAGTCTTAGATTTAGACCACACTTATTCGAGTGTCGTAAATTTTTATACGAGCTTTTTGTTCGAACTTAATTCGACAACTTCGAATTTAAGTCCGTTTTTTTTTCAGTAACTTGTGAAAATGTTACCGATTGCTATTTGACTGATAGCAATATCACCGCCAGAGGCGCTAGTCTCACGCGATGTCCGAAATGTCAAATTCCATACTTTATTGGTGGGCTTTGACAGCTGACGCGCCAGTGGTGCCAACTGGAGAGCGCAACAACGGTAGCACTAATTAAAAGAGGGCTTTATTGGAACAATAGAAGCAAGATATAGGTTAGGTCGTCAAACATAATACCTAAGTACACGAGAAGACAATTACCCCTTCAATATTAAATATAATTTATGTAGGTAGATATTATTAGGTAGGTACATAAGGTATTTCATATTCAATAAGTACAATATAGCTGCTCCATGAATACGTAATAGCATTAATAACTAATTGGCTTGATATCAGTTAGCAACAGTTCATACAGACAAATGTAAGATTATACATACATAGTAGAATGAGTAGATATGTTTAAACATTAAATGTCTACGAACATACAATTTCTAGTAATGAAAGAGGAGTATAATTATGTATTAATGATATTTAAAAATAATTTAACATAAATTAACAATCACTAGGAATTTATAACAAAAATTCTAAATCTAGAAATAAAAGTCTTCTAATGTTCACTTTTTAGTGTACCTATTTTCTAGTCTAACGATTGGCCTCACTATTTGCTTTCATATATTTAATTTATAGTTTACCTACAACATACAAAGCTTATCTATAATATAATAAATGTTTAATCTATAATGATTATTAGGTACCTATATTAAAAATCGCCTGTCGGCATAACATTTTCTTATTTATGCAATAACATTAACTAATTAGATTATATTGTTGTGTTTAATAATGTCGTAGGTTCCTTGAATAAACTTATCTTAGCGCTATTTTTCCAACGCCAGATAATTTGTATTGGTTCAAAAAAATTATGTCTGACAGATTTTATAGAAAATTAACTAGCGTTGGAAAAATCAACCCTTAATAAACAAGTAATTTAATTAACAAATAAATGAGTACGTATTAGAAACAATATCTTCAACATTTCGGATATTTTCAACCGATATAGTTTAAATTCTCATTTTAATTATAAAAGTTATAAAGATAATCAAATATATCAGTAACAACGTATTTATTTCTAAAACATTAATTTACGAAAAATATAGTCGGTACGCAGGTATTGGCGTACTTGTCAAATCTAATCGCGAGTGATTGAGTGCGGGAAAGCTCCGCATCTTGACTCTGAAAATCACACAGTTTTGTTAAGAAATGGACACTTACAGACTTATGATGTCACCTGTTAATATTTCCTGGATTCTCAGATTTAAGTTATAATTATTAAAACTTGGTGGATTTTAACTTTGTGCGTCTTTGATGTGGTAGGCCATTTCTTAAGGTTTCATTTTTATGCATCAGACATGTTTTACACGATTTTTGTCCTCATTCCTTGTCAGCAACACTGCTTTTCCGGTTTCGATCACACGGCCATTATTGGTTATTTTCCTCTTTTTTGGTATTTAAATCATGACCTCAATTGATGATGAATTAAAACTAATTTTATCATAATGCAAACCTTAACCTTTAATGACTTAATTAATTCTTATTTTATCATTTGGTAATATTATCCAATTTATGTTTTATGTAACGTGATCTTTAAATTATGTGAATACCTAAATACATAGTCCTTATGTTAGTTTGAATAGCCAAGAAATGCAATAATATAGGTACATACTTTAATTAATATACTTATTTTATAGCGCGTACAGAAGTAAAAGAAAATGATACTAGTTTAATTAATTAATTCTTTACTACAACATCTACGTATGTAGATGCATGAGAAAACTTAAATATTATGAATGTAAGTGGTAAAAGGCAACTATAAAACTCGACTCTGATAAAAAATAATACTCATATACAAAATACAGACCAGGACTCATGAATGAATTTGAATTTTATTACAATGCCAATGCAAAATAGAAATTTGTTTAGCAAGCACTCAAACACCACACAGTCCAAAAGATACTGTGCATGTTTAGATTCCATATATGTAGTTCCTTTCCTTGAAAGTATATTTTTTCAAGAAATCTAAATTACGTGTCCGCTTTACTAATATTAATTTTGAATGGGCATTGTTTAGAATTAAAATTAATTGAAGAGTAACGGCACAAGATTTACAGACGCATAAAAGGATGTGGGTAGGTACATAATCCATAAAATTTCTTAACTAACTACCTATTTGTTAAGCAGTAGAAATGTATACAGTCATTGACTAAAAATGTTTTATCGCCAAATAACTTACCAATATTATTTCAATTTTGAACACATGCAATGGCATTACAAGTACATTCACATTATTTTTAATTGTTTAACCTACATTAATACTGATAGAGGAAGCATGATATATTTAAATTTCAGTATAATTAATTAAATCTCTAATGAAGAAGTATAGTAAGGTATTATCACGATTTATAAATCAGGGCGTCAAGAATTTGTATGTTGATATGGCTGTCGACAAAAAATGTTGATGTTTCCCCTGATGGTTTTAAATCGTGTCCATAAAATTACGATATGATTGGTTACTTGAGACGATAATTAATATGTTTAAAGATATGTATAGAGTTAAGAAATATGATTATGTTTTCAAAAGCTCCTCATTTACATAGCCAAACTATACGTAGAAATATTTTTGTATAAACGAGGCAAGAAAGTTTTTTAACATTTCATCAAAGGCAACATAAGTTGAATACACAGTACACTGAGCTAAATTTCTATTGAAAACTGTAATAATAGTCTGTTGAAGAAGAAATTATAGAATACGCAACAAGTGAAGGACGAGTACAGACACACTAAATTCTAAACTTACACTAAATAAATGTCCACTGAATTAAGTAGCACAAATAAACGAGTACTCGTCACACTACTCGCCGCTAATTCCACCAACATAACACTTTTTCTAACTCTACCATCTTCAAAAATCACTATCTTCAGAACTTTTTTAAACTGATTGTTTAACACTTAGTGTAAATAATAATGATAGCAGCGGCTACAAGTGGACCAAAGTGTCCAATGCAAAATCTAGAAATCTTCGAGTCCATTTTTACGAAAATCCATTATTAGACACATTTGGGCAACACCAGTGCAATGTAAGGTGGTAGAGATAGAATCATTCTTCAAATCTGTTCTTCATTCCAAGGACTTAGCGACGAAACGACCTCTGGCGGTCGGTGAAGGAGCTCCTCATTTATTTGCGCACCCCGCGCTATGGGTCCACCTCATGGCAGACCTCCATGTAGTCAGGGTCGTGCATGATATCCTTGATCATGTCTTTGAGCATCGTGTAGCGAGGGAATATTGGGTACAACTTGGTACTCATATACTCCGTCTAGAAGTGAAAACATTTATTATATAAAACTGTATGCTTGGATCGAAAAAATATACTACTTATGTTAAATAATATGTGTGTAACTTTTGTGAGAAGTATTCATATTTATTTAGAACATGACGGTTTACTCACGCACATTGTCGGGAGTATCCGACTAGTTTTAGACTCAATAGGAGTCCCTAATCATGAGCTAATGATTAGGGAGGCGGCTGTGGTGTCGCGAGTCGAACTGTCTCAGTTCGATCAATCTCACTTCCCGTTATGTTCTAAATAAATAAATTAATATGTGCTGTTAATTACCTTCAATTCTCTGATCAGATTCCGTAGACCAGTATATTTCTTTAGAAGACGGTACAAATCATTAGTCATCTGGGTGTTTTCTGTTTCAATCTGACTTGTTGTCATATCTGGAAATGATTAAGGAAATTAATCAAAACTAAGACTTTTCAGATTGTTCAGAAATTATAAATGTTTGTGTAATATTATAAAAAAAATAAATGAAAATACTATCCGTAAGTAAGTTGTGAATGTTGGAGAGTTTATAAAAGTGTATAGGTACTTAAACAACTTTTACTAACTTTGACTATTTGTAGACTAAATGAGTTTAGCTATGTAGTCTAGTTTCATTAAATATGGACATATCAAAGACGTAGTCAATCGCAAATCACAAGTAAAAAGCAGCGAGTATTATTCAGGTCGCTTAATCGGAAAATTAAAAGCCAGCGAGGAAGAATATCTATCCATTTCGGTTGCTTATAGTATGACCAAAGACTGTTCTGGTTTTTTTTTTATCACTTCCGTTACAATTATTTATTTATTTCATATTTGACATTGCAGGGACAATATCGAGTACGAGGCGTTCTCTTTATATTATCTAAAAATTACATTGCATTTGGTCCACATTCAGCTCAGAATATGCTTACAAAACAAGTCCGGAAGATTTTGCGCTGTCAGGAAATAATATGTACGTTAACTCTCAAATTGTTTTGCCAAACGGTTTTCTAAATCCGTTTTCTGAAAAATACGTCAGTCTCAGGGGAAGAAGGACAAACGGATCGACAGACCGACTTCGTGACGGCCCGATTGACGGGTACAATTCAGACAGACGTCCGTCCGTCTGTAAATTTAGTTTAGAAACATTTCAACGACTTTGTATTCTAAATAAAAAAGCAATTAAGAGTACGAATTAAAATACTTAATCACGAGGAAAATGTATCAAGAATACAGCTTTATTTAACGAAATAATTATTCTATATATTTTTATTAAAATATATTTCAACCCTTGATTAACGTACGAATGTAACTTGATTGCATGAGCGCAGGTTTGGCCGAGTTTATTTAAGCTTAACTCATACGAATGTTTGTATTTCAACTTGTACCTACACTGGGTTTATTCTGTACTCGAGATGCTTAATTTAGAATCTAGAATACCAATGCTGGGTAGTAAGGTAAGGTAGGGGTAAAGTACGATGTAATATTGCTGAAAATAGCATTTCAAAGATTTATAAAAGATTCTTTTGAAAAAGCAAAATGCATCTCTCATGACCTTATTATACGGAATATGTAGATACATGTTAGAATATTGT
The DNA here is from genome assembly GCA_932294365.1 of Diachrysia chrysitis. NCBI lineage: Eukaryota > Metazoa > Arthropoda > Insecta > Lepidoptera > Noctuidae > Diachrysia > Diachrysia chrysitis. Next base: position 7,059,137 of record OW028647.1, read on the forward strand.
TGAAACCAGTCTTTAATCATTTTCGATGGATAACTGGAGTAAAGACGTCCATCACTTGGAAAAATAATCCTAAATAACAAATTTTCCTTTTTTTATGTAATTTGAAATCATGAATTTTCAATTGAGTCTTGTTTGCAAAACGTGTAATACGATAGTAAAATTTCATTGGTTCCAATTTACTTTGATGTACACAATAAATTTAATAGCATAAAATAAATGACTTCATTTCTTCGGAATATTAATATGAATCGTACTCACACGCTAAGATTTAATTGACATAAAAGGGCATCTCTGTTTCCAGAATAAAAGTAATTAATTACATTGTTTAATCTATACTCTATACTAATATATAAAGCTGACGAGTTTGTTTGTTTGAACGCGCTAATCTCAGGAACGACTAATCCGATTTGAAAAAATATTTTAGTGTTGGATAGCCCATTTATTGAGGAAGGCTTTAAGCTATATAACATTACGCTGTGACCAATAGGAGCGGAGTATAAATGAAAAATGCTGCAAAAATGAAAAACCGTTGAAACTAAAACACGCAGACAAAGTCGCGGGGTACAGCTAGTACTTAATATATTTGTTCTACAAGTTGTGAAATTTTGAGGACCCTTTGGTACGTATTATGCATTATAATAAAAACCTTCTCAAAACTGTAACGTCCTCAATCCATGGTTGAAATATTTTAAGTGAAGTCAGGTTTAAATTACTATAAAAGGAACATCGAACCGATTTTTAGTGTCGTTACGTTCGCTTGCAAAAGCTGGTTACATTTTCGTATCTATTTTTTACGTCATACGCGTTTGGGACGGAAGTGTTGGCAAGCTGCCAATTCTCTTAGAATGTAAGAGTTTCTTTATTTTTCTAATTAAATCGTTTGTGAACTAGTTCGAAAACCTGAGCGTCTCACAATCTCTACAAGTGATTAAGGAATTAATTTTATCAAAGCTTTTATTTAACCGTCTTTCTTGATACCGCTACACCGCTTAACCGATTATGATGAAATTTGGTATGGGGTAAGCTTAGATCTGACGAAAGGACAGGTCAGGGACAGATAATAATTATCATGTACGTAAAAGTATGAACTATGACTATGCGATAAATGTAGAATGCAGATTATACAATTTACATTCATCGCAGACTTTTTGTAAATATGCTAATATCTTGTTAAAAATTCAAAATTAATAAGCAAAAAAATTTTATAGTTATTTAGTAAATAAACGACTTCATTTCTCAGAATATTGAAATTAATCGTACTCACAATATTCTCAATGTTCGTCAATGTTAACTCTACATTACCATTCAGTCTTTCTATCCGCTCCCTTTTATCAGCAGCTTCTTCAGCTAACTTTGAAGAAGTCTTGACACCTTCTCCAGACTTCTGCGTCTTCTCCATGATAGCACAAGCGCGCAACACAAACGCCGGCACCGTCTCGGCTTTCTCCTGCCGAGGAATCTCCACCAACGACCAATACTGGGTCTCTAGTCGAATCACATCCTGAAAATAATAAATTATCGTAAATCGTAAAAAATACACACAGTGTGTATCTCTGTTCCTGCTATAACAAACAATAAAAATAAATAAAAATTAAAGCCCTAAAAGCGCGACTCGCACTTGGCCGGTTTTTTACTATAATGAACAGCATAATTGGAAAGTGTTTCTCTGTTCTGTTTCCAGTGAACATTGCTTGTTAGTCGTTGCCGACAAAAGCGTAACTTTTATTGAAATGGCACTGTTCGTACTTTTTGCGTCAGTTAATTTCAGTTTTAAAACAAAAAAGCTTTTCTTGTTGAGCGGCGATGGTGCATTCAAAATTTGTTTCGAGTTTTTTCTTTTGACATTTATTGTAAACGTGAACTGAATATTGCTTTCGGATAAAACATGTTACGTGTTTTGCTTTTGAACTTTAACTTTAATAAAAACCAATCAGGAAAAACATTAGCATACAATTAGCATAAAACTTATGTGTATAATAATTATTCACAGACTTTTTTCGGTTTAAAAAGTCAATAAACATCGATCGTTTCACAATAAACGCAGTGTTGCAACTTCATTTTAGTAACAAAACTATCAACAGACGATGCGATGATATTTCAAATTGAATAACTTTTCTCTGGGCTGGCGCGAATTCAACCGATAAAGATCGTCTTCCCGCCTAGTAACTGCACATCTAATGAATGAACTGTGTTCAAGTGCAACTACATTCTGTTCCTGGATAATGTTCCGTTGGGAATGTAATAAAATGCTTGAAATCGGAAGTATAAGGTGTGGTTAAATTGAGTATCTCGTTTCAAAGTCATTTAAATTTTAAGTGTTCTTTTAAAAGTGGATTATTTATTTGAAAACTTTTAGTAAATACTCATACTGATTGGTAAAAAAGTTTTTATGTAATAATAAACGTTTTAAAAAGATACATATATAACGTTTATTATTATTATTTTGGCAAAATTAACGGGTAGACCAAGACCAAGTAAATGCAGCTAGTGGTGTAGAAAAATTGTAAATTAATTATCTTCTAACGATCAAAATTTTCTCACGATTCGGCAGGTATTTCAAATGACAGTAGAGTGATGAATTTAATTAGTTCTATTACTTTATTATTATTTATTTGTTATTAGCCGTGATCGTCACATTACAGGGCAAAGGCCTTCCTATCCTCCTTCCATTTAGTGCGATTGTGCGCTATTACCATCCAAAATCTTAAGAGACTTTTAGGATATAAAATATGTACACATACAGACTTGACCTTACTTTATAATATTAAACTTCTACCATCTCTACCTTATAAATAAAATTCCTTTTTATATTACAAAGAAGATACCAATTTAAAAACTATGTAAGTAGTATATTCATGTCTTTCACTCGACTGCACTCAAGCAGATTGCAACCTAGTAAAACTGTCAGTTCCATTAAGAAATACAATTGTTCTCAACTGTATCTCGTACATTCTCTGAGGATTTTCTTCTTCTTGGTTATTAAAAAGCCATTTCCAGATCATCTTTAGCCCAAAAGTTTACATCACTGAATCAAATAAAAAATCATTCGACGCGTGCCAGTATTTGTAAAAATGATTTCAGCAATAATACACGGTTTTGGGATACTGAACCCAATTACAACGTGTTCCAGCGAACATTAATGAAAATGTAATTACCAGAAGTCACGTACCAGCAAGCAATTATGTCCGTTAAATATTTTAAACCACAAACAAAATAAAACAACCACCAGGTATAGATAGTAATTGTTTTAAACTATATCTATTTTTTGTGGCGTTTGAGTATATAAATAGTTAGTACTTTTAGATTCATTTAATAACATTATATTTTGTGTAATGGAGTAATAGGATTATTTTTATATGAATTTAAAACCATTCCAGAATTTTCCGTAGAAAACTCTTTTCTACATGCATTAGGTTATTAAATATTCATTTTTCAATATTAGTTCTTTTCCGGATACGAAGTAAAACGGAAATTAAAATCCCGACGTGGAGGACGGTTGGAACCTATTTCACTTTCATCCTAACTCATTTAATATTTTTTAATTTCTTTTCATTGATTTCACTTAAAAGTCGTTATTTTTTATTAATCACTTTATATGGGTCATATTAACGCACTTATTATTAGACCCCTTACTTATTTAGTAGTTGAAAATTTATTATTATTAAATTTATTTGTAAAGAGAAATGAAGATCTTCAAACATGGACGCTTTATCAACAACAATATGAAATAAGCTTTGACGATCTCCGTGGTCAAGTGGCGTAAACACCGGATTTCAAGGGTTCAATAAATAGCTCTGAGATCCCGGGGTTCGATGCCCGGACGAGTCAATGTAGAAAACTACTTTTTACCGTTGTTTCAGGTCTGGGTGTAACTTCGATGTCTTGATTCCATAACACAAGTACTTGCTTTGGATTCATAACAGTGTATATGATTGTGTCCACATTTATGTATAAAAATAAAAGAAAAACCAGGTAAGTATACTAGTATTAAAGGCGTAGAGCACGGATCGGAAACATAAAGTATGAACCAACATCGGCCAGCTTCCTGTCGACGGACGTGCCGGAGCAAGTTAGTGCAAATCGTTGCATCACAAGCTGGAACATATGTAAGTTGGACTACTGCCCACTTTATACGTCCCACTGATTATATTAAATGTTGAATGCATGGTGTTATGGTATTTTTTTCACAGGATTTATAGCAAGTAGGAGATCGTTAATTTAAAGCTTTTACACTTGGTTATTGGACTTGACTTCGATCGCTCTTGCTCCTTTTTAACTCAACCTTTTCGGGAATTTATAGAAGAGTTGACTAATATTTTCTCCTTTAGATATTTGGTTATTCGATAAGGACGGCTTTACAGTTTTAAAATAAAAATAATAATTATAACCGTTTTAACAGAGCAGAATACATTGCATTAAATTTTATGAAAGAATTGACAACCGTCCCTGTGTTACAAATAACTAAATTAAATTACATTCGCAGAATTATTAAAGCGGTCATACAACGCTATTATAAAATGAACATTGGTAGAGTTGTGTTTGAACAGCAAATAAAAACTTTTCAACCAATACAGGCGCTGTTAGGTAGCGGTTGACTATTATGGATGTAAGTACATTGTACTCACCGCAAACTAGATAGGTTTGCAGGCCACACTCACATTTTTATTACATACTAGCTGTCCCTCGCGTCTTTGTCCTCGAGTTTTAGTATCAAAGGTTTTTAAATTTTTGCAACATTTTTCATTTATGCTCCGCTCCTTTTGGTCACAGCGTAATGTTATATATACCTATAGCCTTCCTCAATAATTGGGCTATCCAACACAGAAAGATTTGTTCAAATCGGACCGAGTAGTTCCTGAGATTAGCGCGTTCAAACAAACAAACAATCAAACAAACTCTTCAGCTTTATATATTAGTATATAGATATATAGCCTATAGCCTTCCTCAATAATTGGGCTATCCAACACGGAACAATTTGTTCAAATCGGACCGAGTAGTTCCTGAGATTAGCGCGTTCAAACAAACAAACAATCAAACAAACAAACTCTTCAGCTTTATATATTAGTATATAGATTATATTCTTAATAAATATAATATAAAATGTTATTGTGGCCTGCAAACTTATATAGTTTACCGTGTGTAAGTTTTTTCTTTACGAATTGTCGTTAGGTGGTATATTATAAAATCAGATTATATTATAGATTATTCACCTTCTGATAGCATCTTACTTGGAAGTGCTAGCAAATGATGTCTGACCAAAAATGTAACTATAGGTAGTCAAAATTACTTCACGTTCTAAATACACCTTATAAATGTAAAATTTTCTTATCTTTACATTTATCATCATTTATGTCAACATCTGTAACGTATGAGCTGATTGAGCAAATGAACGAAATTGAAGATATCTTCCGAACACCTTCAGAATTGAAATTCCAATAAAATAAATTGCCAAGAAAAGCTTATTACCTGGAAATTGCCTCCAGTTATTCCCTCGGAATCTTTATTCCTATTGTTAGGACTCTCAGTGATTTACGAGTTTCTCACACTTCTAGGGTGATTTAAACGATTTATCTCTGATATCAACATTTGTTGCATTCCTATAGTTAACAAATCTAATACAAATATGAGATCTGCGGAGTTGTTTATTAAGAGGTGTAAAGTAAAACACTTTTTCTACACAAATCAAGACGTTTAATATAACGTCCGCGTATTTCTTCTGCCAAGCCTTTTTCCTTTAAATTAGGGTCGTCTTCCTTCTCTGTCTGATAACTTCTTTTGAAAACAGATGTAATTGACTGATTATAATTATTTAATTATTCTATATTGAGGTTATCCTATAAATCATTGATGGAATCGTGAATTCGTCATAGACTGAGCAGGAATATGATTGCAAACTGTAAATTCTGTTGTTACCTCAGTTTGGTCACAATTGTTGTCCTTGTCTATATAAGGTCCACCAAGAAATTCCATTCGTTTTCTAATAAATTAAAGTCTAGTTTTATCCGGTTAAAATGATAAAGTTGTGAAAACATTTGATTTACAATGAGCCTAAATTTAATAAAGAAATGTCAACTACCTTTGTAAGGCCACGAGGAAATCATTTTTTACCATCACAAGATTAACATACCATATCGTTGTCTTGAATTACAATGAGACTTCATATCATTTGGAAAGCCGCGGCGACATGGGTTTTATTAAATTCGCGGTGACTTGTAATTTTAGGCAAAGCATGCTAGTTATGTTACCATGTTAGTCTCACAGTTTCCAAGTATTTTTTTAAGTTTTGCCTATATATACTAACCTGTTGGTCAAGTGTTTAGTGACGATGACTGTTAAACCTTCTTGGGTTCGATTCCCACTCAGAAAAAATCTTTGGGCATGATTATTTTTTTCTGTGTCTGGGTGTAATTTATAAGTACATAATATGTATGAACATATTTAGAAATATGTAAGTATGTTTATTAGTTGTATGGTTGCCATAATATAGGCTCTGCCTAGTTTGGAATCAGATGGCTTTAATTGATGGTATGAATTATACTGATGTGAGGATGTAGTGATCATATGAATTGTCACAAGATATTATTGTTATTATAGCTTTTTGTAAATTAGAAGAAATATCTGAATAGCAATCAATGTACGTAAAAAACCTTTTGAAGGATATTAAAAATATTAAACACTGTTTCTAAAACTTAAATACCTACGCATGTAACTCCTGTTGTTTGCAAAGAAATATGGTAAGTACAAAATATATTTACTCTTAAAGTACTTTAATACCAAGAAGCTACAATGTTCATGTCTGCCTTGTGTAAATAATGTTCCGTGAATTTCGTACTGTACATTAAATGGGGTTAAGCATTATAAACGATGATGACAGAAGCCATTTATCATTTGCAAGTCTTCTACAAATGTGTATGTCACATACATATTATAAGTGAAATAAATTTTTGCGTTAGCGACTTGCATTGCAAGGTAGTAAATAAATACTTCTCTGCGATTGTTGAAATTTGTTTAAATTACCGCAGGTAGGGCCTACGCAATAACACAGGTACTTACCGAAGTGCCGATTCAATTCAAAACTAGCTGAAAGTTTCTTTTAGGCATCAAAATTGAAAATTGGGATATTAACCGTAGCACAATGCAAACCATTACTATTGACGAACTCCGTTGTCGAGTCGCGTACACACCGATTTTCAAGGTGTCGCTAGCTTGGAGGTCCTGGGTTCGCTCCCCGGACGGGTCAAAGTCAAAAACCAGTTTTTTACATTGTCTCGGGTCTGGGTTATTGTGGTAGCTTTGTTGTTTCTGATTCTATAACACAAGTGCAATAGCTACTTACTTTGGGTTCAGAACAATGTTGTCCACATTTATTTATTTATTACAGATTTTATCAGCAGAACGTAAATCATAGGTAGGTTTCCACCATTAAATCATACTATACTAATATAGGAATCAATAAACATACTTGATGAAACATTAACCTTGCAAGGCACAATTTTTCTCTTTGATAAACAAGCAATATATCAGTTGAACAACAGAATCCCTACCTACCAAAGGCTACCAGGTACAACAATAATATTGTTTAGGGGTACAAAATTACGATACTTTGAAATTCGGAATGGCAACCCTAACGTCAAGGTTGGCCTACGTGACAAGTATGAACGGGAGCGAAATTCTAGAGACGTCTCGCAATATCCTTGACTTAGTTATAATGTTTTCCAACAATATTGGTTGTCTGTAGTCATTAGAGTTTGATTATAATACAAAAGTTTCGTATCGATTACATTGAAACTCGATTACTCAAGTTCAACGTTCTATTTAGGTACTTGAAATAATTTTGATCGGTTTATTGTTAAAATTGCGATGTTAGTTTCAGTGTAGACTGTAGACTAATCGTTATACAATATTCATCACACTAATATAATTTTCTATATACTGCAAAAGCTGTAGTCAGTTGCAGCTGATTTTGGTTAATGGTTATATAATTTGTTGATACCACAAACGTCAGACGCGGGCAAAAATACCACGATTATAAACTCAGTACATATCCACTTAGATATTTAAAAAGTTAGTACATGTAAGGTTTTGTTGACGGTCCCTATGCTTGTAGAATAAAATTGCAGTCCCTATTTTGTTGCGGCTTTAATGAATTAATTCAATGCCTTGGAAACACTGACATAAACTTCTTTGAGTAATGAAGATGAACACTGAGAAGCTAAAGTCTAAACGCAATTATACAATGGCCCCAGTTGCAGGGACAAAGTAATTTAACCCGACTGCGCACTGCAATGTTCTGCTTATTCTGTGTTTCACGAAACCCAACAAACAGCTAGACAGACAACGTGCTCGAAATAAATAATTTTGGAAATGGTGTAGAAACATAAGACAACATAATGGTCACGTCTTTTTATTTCATTTCCTGTTATATTTTAAGCTTAGTTGGCTAAATCTTTCACGATATACAAAATTGCAGTTTATTTTGTTGATTATTGCAACCTAAAATCTCACTTATTGTTTTTTTTTCCTTTGTAGCTTTGAAAACTGGACTTAGATATTACTTAGTAGGAAAAGAGATATGTTTTATCAATAAGCTCAAGAGTTACTTGATAGCCGCAAATCCTTAGACATATTCTGTGTCTATGGCATCAAGTAGCTCGAGATAGAATAAACTCACAGATTTAGTTCCTATTTATAATTTATGGTTCACTCCACTCACAGAATCACAGAATAAATTTCGCAACTCAGTGAAACAAGGCAAGCTAAATCCGTCAACACCTATTGAAAAAGTAATATGCTAGGTCTATACATTTCATAAGTCTGCTTTGAGCGGCGATATCAAAGTGCATTGAATTCAAAATGTAATCGTACTTGTTGCGCATTCATGAATTATACTAGTGCAATTAGCTGTTTGTCGCTTCTTGCGTCGCCAGTGATTTATCTACGAGACATAGCGATAATTAGATAACATCCTGTAGTTACTAGAGGACAAATAAATATTGTACGGACTAGAGAAGTTTATTGAAAATGCAAATGGAAGTAGCATTTTTAATAAACTTCTTTATACGATAATAATTTGAAATAATCTTTACGTTTTTCTTTTGTTTCCTTTACTATAATATACTATATATAGGAAAGAAATGAAGAAAGAACTTGATTTGAGCTTTTGTTGTATCAAAAAATAAAGTATGATCATTAATCAATTGACCAACTTCTCGCATTATTACATAATTACAGACAGACCGCAAGTCGTTAGACATATTCAATAGTAGAAATAAAATATATTCTTATAACTTATCACAGTCATATATCTTGAAATATTGAATATGTCTATTAGTTAGTAATCACTACAATAGAATAAGAAAACTTACTTTACACTCAAGTATAGAAAAGGCTTTTTGAAAATACATAGCAACAAAAAGATAATGATAAGTTTAGCCTAAATAATCATGCGTACAAAAATTTATAAACTAAGTACGATTGCACGTCAGTTGGAACATTAAACTCTATCAAAATTCAATCCTATCACCTTAGAATAAAGACGTCGAAGTATGAGTATCATACCTTGATCATCGCCTTCAGCATGGCGTATCGAGTGAACACGTTCCTCTGGGACTTGGAGTCGCTGTAGCGAGCCATCAGAGTGACCAGCGCTTTCTTCGCCGTGTCATAGTTCTCGTCCAGTCGAACCCTCACTCCACGAAGACGCTCATTTGTTTCTATCACCTCCTCCTTCGTCTGGCCACCTATAAAGGAAACCGAGCTTTAATAATAATAATTTGAGGAAAAATGTGTTTTAAAAGTGAGGTCAGAAAGCTTTGCTTTGAAAGGGTACTTTACCCTTTAACCAAGAGCACTTACTCTTGGTTATAAATTAGTATTATCCCGAATCTTTTGGTAATAGTGAAAAGCGTTAACAATTTTATTAATAGATTTTTGTCTCTTCGTGAGAAGCATCTACCGAGTAATTATTGTAATAGTTGTTGAATAACAACTAAATCAAATACTACACACCTTAAAAACTTTAAAAAAACTAAAACACTATTTACAATGATTATAATGTTATAAGCTAAAACTGTTTATTTAAAATTATATTCCAAACTTTATGAATCGGTCGTTGTTTTGCAAATACTTCAAGTGGGCAGCCAGACAAAAGGCGTCTCGCCGCTTTTAAACAAAAAAGTTGCTAGGAACTGTAATGCAAAATCATTAATCCTTTGTATCTCTCTTCTCTGAGGCTTCATTTAAATAATCTAATGCGCTATTATTAGCACAACGCTCAGCTAAATCTCCATCCATTATCGCGAGTTTTTAAACTGGAACCGGCAGATTGTTAATTAAATAATTTTATTCGCTACAGTTTTAAAATGTTATTTAAAACACTGCACAAATTAATATGGAATTTGAGATTTAATCGATTACAATAAAATAAAGTCGATGACTGTAGATTAGGTCTCAAGTTTTTGATAATATTTCGATTGTTTTAAACGATCTCGAGTTTAAAAAATAATGTACCTTTAAACCCTGATGTAAAAGCCATGAACCATAACATGATTTAATTGCGATTATGTTGAGGAGTTCTCAAGCGAGTCTTCCTGTTCAACTGCTATCCTTATAAAGGGGACTCGCTTGTAACGGTTGCTTTTTACGTACCAGTAAATGGAGGCTACCGGAATAAGCGTACATTTCACAGCCAAAAATGTACCAGATATGTATATTTCTGGTGTATGTAAATGTGTGAACATGTTTATTTATGAGGCCTTAAATACGGACACAAAAACAATATAACAATACAGACATACGTATAAGACGTAGGTATACATGAATAGTGACAGTATGTTAATCGCTGATGACTTGGATTTGTATGGATTGTATAGTAAAGAAATAACGGTAGGTAGGTGTATAATATATAAAAAAAATCTAGCATTAGCTTCTTCTTTGTTCTGCCGTGTTCCAGAGTGCCCAATTTTTTCAATTCAAGTCCAAGTTTATTAAGTCATTACGCGCTAGAATTTTTTTATATTAATAGAATAAGAAAACATGAAACAGACTACATAAAAGTATTTGTAAATACGAAATAGCAGGTAACGGTAAAGCAGATTGTTTTGGGAATATCGTTACGGTCTGTAGCTGAAAGTGCTATGCGTAACAAATAAACATTTTTGTTTAAAAGTGTTGCTGCTGAAAGAAAAGGAGTATACCTACCTACTTACTTAACTTTATTAAAACAAGCTTGTGAAAATGTTTACGGAAACACTAAAGCTACAAACCCATTGTCATAAAAAGGTACATAAGCATTAGATGGGAAGGTGAATGATCTTTTAAGTATTATTGCTAATACAGCCAGTATCTTCTAACAATAAGAACAACGCGCGATTTAGCACTTACCAGCCCTGTGGTGAGGGGCTAAGAGCTAGATCGCCAAGCTAAATCTGCGTGATTAAAGTCACAGTAATTTACACACAACGGACCGGCAAACGGCAACGGGTTAAAGCGTGAATTCAATGATTAAAACAACTGGAATTTATCGAGCGATATTTAGGGTTATTTTAAATGAATATATTTTTTAAACATACCATACTTAGGAAACTATAGCATGTTTTTAACCATTGAATATATATTATTTATATTATATTTTACATAAAACTGTTTGTAACAATTTACATAATTTAATGTCCTCTGTATAATAAAATATTCTATATTTAATATTCAGGCCCATATTTATATCATTATGAAAATAATTCCGATTTTGGTCTGAAATATTTAAATCATCTACATTGTATAACTTTTCATAGTAATTTGAAGTTTTAATGAAACTTTAAACACGTTAGTGATGTTGTCTCTACGGGGAAACAATGTCCAAGTGACGTATAGCATTTACAATTAATGGGAGCAGGTCCCTATAGGCCAGGGCAACACAAATCAATGACCGGCCGGCTCTCCCGGCTCTTAACATTCCGCCCGTCTGCGAGACTAATTTGCTCGCCTTTGCCGAACACGGCGTTCAGTTTACATGTTCATTTTTACCAAGTCACGGGCTAGTATTGGGTGTTCAATTCACGATTCGATGAGACTGCGAAAGTTTTTGTATTGGACGCATATATTTTTGAAGCAGAATACTTCGATAACAAATAGGTAGTAGAGATAGTGAATAAATATGCTCATAAAAATTATAAAGTTGATATACTTACTGGACGTTCCTTCGTCTTTGACATCTTGGACGATACGGCGGACGCTTTGCGTGAACTTGCCCACTAAGTTGGTACTCGCTGAAACAAAAGAAATAAGTCTCACATTATTTTATTTAGCAACAATTAATAGTACTAATTCAAAGTGAATTCTCATTCAGATATCGGAAAAAACTTTATTGAATTGTAGCTGCTTTCAAATAAAAAAAAATTGTTTTAAAATTAATACAGATAACCAAATTCAGTGATCACCCATGAATTTGGGAACACGCAAGTGCACTTAGGTTCTGTGAACTAATGATCTGAATCGGACATCGAGACTCGTGATTCGAATAAATGATCGGCGAACCAACATAATGACTATAGAGACGGTTTATCATAGTACTTATAATAATAATAATACTAAAACTGTATTTGGACATTAATAACGCTAATAGTAAACTGTAAAAATATCGAAAAGGTAATTATCAGAAACTTAGATTCTCATGTAAGTAATTAATTAGGGCTGTTTCTTCATACCTTAGTTAATAGTAGACAATATTCTAGCTTTTTAATACATAAGTTCCTTAGGAAACATTTTGGCATTAGTAGTCTGTAAATATCTCCTGATAAAATACTAATATTTTACAAACTTTATGAGATGAACGAACTGGCACCAATTAGCATGATTCAAGCGGTGATTTCAGTTTATGGAAATGTGATTTCTTACGACTATGATTAAATCTAGGACCTTATAACCTTTACTAATCGTAATCCTTTTTCTCAGAAAGAGGTGGGTAATAGAGGCTTACTAATGGCTGTCAATGTTTAGGTAAAAAAACAAAAGCTGATTGAGATAGGTACTTAGTTCTAAAAGCGGAATATCCAATTACGTAACTTGTTTTATTGTTGTGGCTTATGTGTCAAAGGCTATATGTATATTAGTAAGATAATGACATTACTACAATAGACATTGTTGTAATATACCTAGACTTAATAATGTAATGCGTGATTGTAGTGTACCTACTACATCATCACTGTTTTCAGAAAATACCGAGTTCATACTGTTTCAATGTATTAATTGCTTTTAGCTTTGATTTTCTCTAAGATTTAAGATTTTAACTTTTCTACATAAGTGCGAATATTCATATTCGTAATTATTTGAAATATAATTTATTTTTATTATTAAATTATAATTATTAAATAATAAATAAAAAATAGTTAATAAAGCATTAAAAATACGACTCAATTCTTTTACCGCACAACCCTGCAATGTTCAACTGCACGTCCTAACCCTATAATTATAACGTCCGATAAACGTGGCAGCTATGGCAGCAATCCTCTAAGATTTAGGTTGAAACTTGGCACCAACACGCCTTTTGTTGGCCAAAATGATAGTCCGAAAAGAAATTGCCCAATTTTTTGTTAGCATTAGTTAGAATTTATATTTTAAGATACGAAGAGGTACCTAAGTAACTTAAGAATTTTTGAAAGTTTTAATCGGTTTTTACAAAGTTATTACGAAGAATCGCGGTTAGATACACCTGTAGAATTATTAATTTAAATATTCTGAATTAATTTAAGAACTCTGTTCGTGTTCTTCGGTGGCTGCTGTAAAATGTACGGATCATTATTTTCCATTGTCAAAGGGACACGTTACTTTTTAAGATAGAAAATTAAGTTTTTAATTCTGTTTTCTAAAAGTAGTTTTAATACTGAAGTTTTAATATTAATAGTCAAAAGGATTACTAGACTGAATAATAAAAATGCTCTTTGGTTATAAGGATATTACAAAAACAGTTTTTTAGTTAAGTGACCTCAGTAGCGTAGTTGGTAAGCGACTGGTGCATTGAAAATTTATTTAATAATTGGATTTAATTACAAAAAAGGGTAATTTTAAGTCAGTACTACTGTCTACTTTAGAATTTATTTTATTTTAAAGTGACATTATTTAACTTTAGCGTTTGTTTAATACAGTTTACCTAATAAACATCTACGATTGTGTGTAATCTGTAAACTATCAATCAGGAAGTAACATCAGATGTCGCGTTATACATTTCGATAATGCATTAGTCAGTGCTCAAACACGACATTTGATCGTTGATTTATGATTCGACGTAGTACGGGGAATGCAAAATATACGTACACTTAATATAGGTACAGTATGCATGTTAAACTCCACATTAGTCTACATGGTTTTTTGTGTACCTACTGGAACTATATTTTGACTATATATATGAATATATACTTATATGACGTATTTTACTGATCCTCAACATTTAAGATTTGCTTGCACTTTTTAAGTTAGTTTTAAGGTTTTAAGGGTATTTTTTTTTTAGATTTAAAAGACAACATTATATTTAACATATTTACCGCATTTTTACAATGCACATATTTTATTAATCTAAAACTTATACGACACTAGTACTATTAAAATAAAATGCATTTTCATAAACTAGGTACGTTGAGACTGTGTTAATTTGGAAACTACTTTATTAATTTGCACTGAACAAATTATTCTATCTCATTCGGTAGACTGAATGAGATAGATTAATTTTACCTTTGCGTGCTCATTGTTTAGCATGTTTAGAATATTTCCATTGATTTGAAACACATTAATTTATGCGTTTGACATTCTGTGCGTCGATTACCATGTTTCTCTTAAAGGATTGAAAGTTAGGAATAACTTGTTAAATATTGGACTACTTAGTTGTTCTCTCAATTTTAGTCGCGGGTTTTATACTAGTAGGTATGTAAAGTTTAAATTATATATAAGGTGGCGTTCATTTATTTTGGAATCGATTATTTCATATTTTGAACCTTATGACTGATTTTATAGTAACAGTTTTAAAATTTCCGAAAAAGGATGGGCTCATTTTTATGAAAATCTAGGAATTTCTAACTTTTTAGAACTTTTGTGGGCACGACGAATCGTTTTCTTAATCAGGATTAATGGGTTTTACCACCTTAATACTTAGGTACATATAATATTTCATTGGTGATCCCACAATGATACAGTGGTGTGTTTGGGAGTCATATTTAGTCGCGTTGGTTGAACACACGTCAACACCGAGAATCACGATTTAGTCATTTGATGTTATGATAAGCTTTATTTTGAGTGACTCATTAATTATAATAAACAACTCCAAAAAGTAGGTGGGTTTCTGTTGGGCCGTTTTTTTTGTTTATGAGTAATGCAATAAATTTATATTTAGCTAAATTCTTTTAATTGTACCTTCGTCTTCTATTTGTATTGGTAGGACCAGAAATGTAAGGTATAGATTTATGTATTTACTTAATCCAGTTGGGATTGAAAAAGTATTTTTTTTGGCATCGTTGCCCGGTAGATCTTGGTAGGTTGACAACTTCATTAAAATATTGCGATTGCAATTTACCTGAACAATAATATCTTTCGCGTATTTTACATAAATCTATGAGTTTTAGAAAAATGCTTCCATGATTTTTAGAAAAATATTGGGACCTAACAGCACTCACCGGTACTAGGATTTATGCGAGCAAATAAAAAATAAAGATTCAAAAAAAGTAAAACATCCGAATAACAGGTTTTACGCGTAAACTGTTCGGTGATGAAAAAGCTCAGTTTTAGTTAGTTCTGTGAAATATGAAATCTACTATTTTAGAAGCTTTTTTACAAAAAAATACTAACAATTTTTATCGAAAGCTAAGGCACTTCTTTCTTTTTATTTATTTATAGATATTAATAGATATTCGTAAAGCTTAGTTAATCCCAATTAGTTTCATTGTTTGTTACGAGTATTTCATGCATAGGTATATAAGCCTCCAAACGATATTTTAATATTTTTCATTCACTTTCTCCAAACCATACCCAAAAAAATAGATACACAAATATCTATGAAACAACTTAGCGAAAATCATCCTACTTCCAAAAACGTAACAACTTTTCCTTAACATTACTTTTCAACGCTCCAATAAAGGTAGAATGGGCCGCTAAAAAGGTTCAATACCGAACCAAAGTAGGGAGAAGCAGCTTAGACATTTCATGATAGGAACCCGAATACGAAATTGAATCTCTAAAATCCTTCCCATGTAGAGCAAGTGAAATATATTGCCACAGAGTAATTTAATACGGTATCTTAATTGAATTATTCTATTCCCATTTCCTCCTCCAACTACTGTCTTCCTGGTACCTGGTATATAACTTACGAGGTGTAATTGTGTATCTGATAAACCACTTGTGGATGTTATTTGTTCGTCCTTTGTTTTAAGGTTTCAATAGATTCGAAAAAGGGTTTTTTTTTTCTCATCTGTAAAGGGTTCAGGGTTTTAACAAAATGTTTATTTTATTATTTAACTAGCTGTCCTTCGCGACTTTGTACGCCTGTTTTAGTTTCAACGGTTTTTCATTTTTGCGACATTTTTCATTTATGCTCAGCTCCTATTGGTCGTAGCGTGATGTTATATAGCCTATAGCCTTCCTCAATAAACGGACTATCCAATACAAAAAGAATTTTTCAATACGAACCAGTAGTTCCTGAGATTAGCGCGTTCAAACAAACAAACAAACAAACTCTTCTGCTTTATAATATTAGTATAGATATAACACACAAAGGTTTTAGGTTATGTTACTTTAATTATCGTATTGGATACCAGAATGTTCTACAACATGATTAGGTAGCTGAATTTCCATAAAAGACTGGCAACTGTTTTTATGTGTTTCTGAACAAATTTTTATACCTATTTGTTATGTTTAAGTTGGAAGCGTCAGGGTACAGTGTGAAATTCAATTTTTCTTACGTTTTTGCAATTTGCCGGTCAATTTGAAGCAAAATTTTGATCCAAATACAATTCGCTACCGTAATACTTCTGCATTTATAGAATTATAATAATTAAAATCATTAATACAACGCTTTAAGTTCATGCAAACTCATTGAATGATATTTCATAACAAACTCATTTGTTCTCTGTTATTGTATTTTGTTTAAAAAACAGCCTGAAAGTAACCGGCTAATTGCAAAAAAACGCGGGCTACCCTGACGCTTAAACCTTAACTTATCGCGAATTATTTATCGCTAAGAAAAACTCCTAGTAGTAATGAAACGTGAAATGTTACTTCATCCGGAGAAATAAATGTTTGAACTTTGATTCTAAATTATTGAGCAAGAACGTCGCTGTCGCATTATGGATAACTCCCATAAACCAGGTCGTTTAAGGATTATTCTATACTGAGAGATAATAACACCACGATGCAGTCGAATATATGCGTCCTAAATATTCAAGGCAGCGTTCACAGTAATTAATACTATTAGCATGTTTCAGCTACCATCGCACATGTTAGCAACGCATTTCAAGATATAAAATTACGTATTACATACATGCATTTGCTTGTAGTGCACTTTATCATACAAAAAGATTTCATGCAGTTTCTCCTGACAGAAGTTTTATTTAATTTATTTACATATTTCCGTTTATCAGATCTTTCAGTTCGCATACAACATTATTAATATTTAAAAGTATTTTATGTTGTTTCAAAATAAATTTATGTGTGAATCTGGAAGTTGTAAATAAATAAAATAAAATTATATAAAAGGAATTAAATAATGTCATGAGCTAATTAAACATAAACTTATCTCTCTACCAAAGATCCGCATGAATTTATAATATGATAAAATGCGTGAAGTTGTAATATTACAAGAAACTTTACAGGGTTATCTAAGAATCATACGACGACTACTTTCAAGTGAAACAAACGTAGGTTTTTATAATGTACCATCAACGACAAAACTCCTTGAAAATAGTTTAAAGAAAATTTATTAATTATTTTGTTATTGTTTTCTGATTATTAATCAGTTTTTTTTTGTTTTTTGTTCATATATTTAGCATGATATTCCGTCCAATGGTTGCCTAGAAAAAAATTGCCGTGCGCAAAAAGGGCGCTTTGTCCACTGTTTATGTAAGTTTTATCTTTTTCATGGTTACTTTTGTTTACGGTGTACAATAAAAAATAAATAAATAAATAATATTGCTTTTTAGTTAATGAAAAAGATCATTGAATTTTGTCATCGAGTGTACCAAGTACCTTAGTAAATATTGGGAAGAGGTCGATGTAAGTTCGCGAGACGACGCTGTTTACACAGGAGAGTCAGGAAATGGAATTTTTTACAGTGACATACGAATAAGAGTCCACAAAATGTGTTTAAATAAAGTTATCACTAAAGTTTGTACATGATTTCTTCAGCAGCTGTACACCAGGGGTTGAAGTAAGTTTGCTTTACAAGTCTCTAATTTGTGAAGTGCATTATGAGGATATCTCAATACTGATACCACATATTCAATAAATCTAATCCGACCTAAGAGATATGTGCTAGCTAGAATCTATACTAATATTATAAAGCTGAAGAGTTTGTTTGTTTGTTTGTTTGTTTGAACGCGCTAATCTCAGGAACTACTGGTTCGAATTGAATAATTCTTTTTGTGTTGGATAGTCCGTTTATTGAGGAAGGCTATAGGCTATATAACATCACGCTACGACCAATAGGAGCGGAGCATAAATGAAAAATGTTGCAAAAATGAAAATCCGTTGAAACTAAAACACGCGAACAAAGTCGCGGGGGACAGCTAGTTAAGGAATATAATTATGATTATTTTCTACTTGAGTTTCATATCGTTACAGTTTTCAAAGCATAAATAAAGTGCCTAAGAATGAATTAAGTTTAATATACTAGGCGTTTTTTTAAGTGTACCACATAAACCATAAAACTTTTCGGGAGAGTCCTTAAATATAATTAAACAATAAATCAATCAAATGTCGTTTTAGGAAAGTTTTGGTACTTCTTTGAACAACAAAAATGTGTAATTCTATTTAAATTGGACGAAATCCCTTCGAACGATTCTGGCGGGACGTTAAAAATAACTCGTTTCTAGGCTCTGACGGAAATTAATTACCTCTTCTTGGATTTCTTGGCGCCTACCGATTTAATAAAGTTATAAGCACCCTCGAAATTGAGAACAATTAAAATGTTTTCTTCAAAATCTACGCTATTTTATTAGTCAGTCATAGACAAATAAAGGTTATTTAACATCTATTTCGAATAAAATTATTATTATTTTGAATAAGACTATTATTAGACTGTATGCCAATTAAAGATTAAGATAAGCTTTGTCAAGTGAATACTTAAATCTGGTTAGAAGTGAAAATAATGTTTTTTGTTCATTTTACTTGTTTCATGTATTACACGAAAAAAGTGAGTTAGTCTTTTATGGGCAACTATTAATGTCAGCGTAAAATTAAAACATTAATAAAGCTTTATCTTACCGAATGCATAATACTTGAGAACATAAAATTAAATTATGTGCTAAATTTTATTACGTAATATTCCAGTTTTTTAATCAAAATTCTAGATTATTCTATTCGATTCTGTGGTTTAATTGAGTTTAGAATTGAATTTATATGATTGTTCATTATGTATCCGTGTGGGTTATTAATTTTTTTCACCATTCTTCTTAATTGCTTTTAAACATATGTACCTACTAAACCAATTTAAGGAACGGTCTTTTGTTAACTACGGGCTGAAAAGTGGGGCTTATTAAGGCAAACAAACTTTCGGTCATTGAAAATTATTCAATGGTCTCAGAGTTGTAATGATCGGCATAAATTTAATAATAGTACAAAATATTAAAATTTGTTTCGTTCAAACATGTAATTTTTATTGTTATTAAATAGGTATATGTTGGTCAATTGTTCTGTATCAGGTATTAGGTAGAAATAATACAACAATTGGTTTGCTGTAAAATGGTTATTTACATAATGATAATATTACAATCTAATTAAAGCACATTAGGAATATATTTATGCATAAAAAAGTTAGGTAGTCTTATAATTTTACAATATGGCCATTAGGGCTTATAAATGTTAGCGGTAAGCAAAAAATCCTTCATATTTTGTATCCCTCCTTTCCATAAAAGAAAATCAAAAGATTCATTTTCCATTCCACTTCCGTTGGGTCTCTAATCCTTATTTTATATTTTTCATTACGGCTACACGATGACAGATGGTTTACGAGGCTGTTTACTGCCGAGCAATAACAGAGAGTCTGGTGTCAGAATGTTCTCGAATTAAATACTTACATAAAGAATTAACAACATTTTTTACTGTCGCTGTGGTAAATAAAACGAAGAGTGGTTTCGCCTTTCAGAAATGTCTATTATTTTTTTAATGTTTGACATCTTCTGAATGGGATGCTTGAGATTACATTTGAGAATCAAGGCTGATAAGAGGAAAATTGGTGAGGGAACGATGGAAATCTTGTACGAACTGATTTGGTATCTCTTTGTAAGTAGAAACTGTATCAATCTGATCACTCGTATTTCAAAAAATCTGAACTTGGAGAAAATCAAAGGTCAAATTTACCTATTCGAAATTATTAGAAGCCTGACATATAAAACGTGGCTTATATCACATGTTAAGGGTAAGGTAAGTAGATTTTACCTTATGTAATACTTACTGAAAGTTAACATACCTGCTTCGATTACCTTTAATGAAATGTGGTAAATTTAGTACCAGCTGTTACCCGCGGCTCCACCCGCGTGGATGTTTTATGTTAGATGTTTTACGGTTATCGCGGCAAAAAGCCTATGTCCTCTCTCAGTCTCTAGACTATCTGTGTACCAAATTTCATTTAAATCGGTTCAGTAGTTTTGGTTTGATAGTGCGACAGACAGACAGATAAAGTTACTATTGCATTTATAATATTAGTAAGGAGTATTTATGCGAAGCAACACATAAAATGATTAAAATATAAGTATAAGTCTTTGGAGCTCAAGTTTTGAAACTAGTCTTTCAAGTGCAAATTGAGTTGCGTAGCAAACACCTCACGCTAGACGTTTTCTGAAGAAACTAATTACTAAGTCTAATTACTTACGAATAGGATCATGTAACACGTAGTTAGTGCTTTGTATTTGTTGGGAGGCGTACTTCCCAACGTTTATGTTTGTCCTTGAAAACCGGAGTTAATAACTGTATTCTAATTTAAATATAGTGTACGAAAACTCTTTTAGAGGTGTTTTTCAATAATTACTTTTTACAATGTTCTAGTACTTCTTTGTAGAGTTTTTAGAAATATTAAATAAAAAAGAAAAACATTTCCTTAATCATACGCTTCTCAAATCCAGTGAAAAGATAGTGCGACAACTTAATGCAGCCGGCGGTAATGGCAATAAATAATAAACAAAAATATCATCTTCGACAATGGAAGTATTAATCTACGCTGTTGACGCATTTACAATAAAACAAAAAAAAAGTAAACGCAATCCATTCAAAAATAACAAAGAGAATTATAAAAATCAAGTTTTCTTAAAAGACATATCTAGTCACCTAACGGGAAAATCAAGGCATTTCAAGTACCTTTAAAATAGGCAGCTTAGGAAGTAACTAGTCTAAGTAAACAAGCAAATTTCGTGGACCAACAGGGAGGCCACATGGGCAGATATTACACAATCCACGCATTTTTGTCTTCCACGTAGTCTTTAAAACGTTTTTTTTTACTTTAGTTTAGTCATTACAGGTCATCCATATTAAAAGTAAGTGGTAAGCTTAGCGATGACGAAATGAGTCGTCATCTTTAAAACCAGTGTGATGTGGGTAAATTGATATCGTCATAACAATCGGTTCGAGACTCACCGATCAATAAACCTGCATCTATCCACATATTCTTTAATTAAACTATTTTTATTAAAATATATTCATCAAATAAAATACATGACTGTGATTTTAAAAAATGGTGCACGATAATTTTAAACAATCTCTCAACCTAAAATATTAGGTAGGTATGAAATTTACAAAATTTAAGAGCTTTTTATATATTTACTAGCTGTCCCCCGCGACTTTGTTCGCGTGTTTTAGTTTCAACGGTTTTTCATTTTTGCAACATTTTTCATTTATGCTCCGCTCCTATTGGTAGTAGCGTGATGTTATATAGCCTATTATAGCCTTCCTCAATAAACGGACTATCCAATACAAAAAGAATTTTTTATTCGAACCAGTAGTTCCTGAGATTAGCGCGTTCAAACAAACAAACAAACAAACAAACGCTTCAGCTTTATAATATTAGTATAGATTCATGGGTGTACACACACAATATAAAAAAGAAACAACATACTTAATAATAAAAGATGTACAAAGGTCTTCTGCAATTGGGTAGTGGACAATTTTATTCTATGTCCTTCTTTTAAATATTAGACACGTATTTCTTCACAAAAAAAATACAAAGAAACAGTGAATGTAAACTTTTTACACTACAATTTCAGCCTAATTTTGACGCCACTATTACAAAAGTAAGTGAAGCTACTTATACCAACTTACATTAATTTAACTAAGTTATACGTACTTAAGGCAGCGCAAATAAAGTAGTATGCATAACTTCAAACATCAGAGTATACATCGACATGCATAGAGTGCGTGAGAGTAGCCCTTTATGCCGAGCGTCAGTAAGTTTTAAGCTGTACGTACTACGCTCGTTTATCAGTAAACGAGCGTAGTACGTACAGCTTAAGTGATTTTCCATGCGACGACAGACTTTTATGCGAAAATATGGATGGTATATATCCGATATTATAAGGGGAATATTAGGTTTGCAAATAGTTTTAATAAAACGGCGTGCTCTGTTTTGACACAAATTTTATGATTTTTCTTGTTCATACAGGTGCTCACAGTTCATACTCTGGTAGGCGCACTCTATAGTTTACTTATATTTACTCTAAGCTTCAAACATTCATCAAACTTATATTTTAGACATAATGTAGTAGTATAAAAGTTTCTTGCCCCAAAGGTATAATCAACAGTCATACTTGTAGTCATACTTAGAGAAGTAAAATAAACTGTAAACCGCTTTTGCCTCTATGTTACAGTCGGTTTCCAACTAAAGTCTGGCTAGATGTGGCTGAATATCAAATAAATAATTTACATGGAACTGCTGGCTGTCCGATCTTTGCATTGTAATCTTAATATGGAATGTCGTAAGGTACGAAAAGACTCAAAAATTCCACTATCAATTGAGTCCAATCAAAAACTAATGTAAATAAATTTATCTAATGTTATTTATCGGTAATATGTATTAAAGTACATTTAATATGAACATAAAATAAAGTTTTTATTTATTTTTAATAATATTTGGGTGTCATATATTTACAACTTGACTCGTGCAACGCTCTTATCAACAGCATATTTGAAAACCGTTGATAGGTTCTAGAATGTTCTACATAAAAAAATATACTATAAATTAAAGTATCTACCTACACGCTATCACGCGGACGCCAACGGCTTCGTTAGCTGTGAAAATATTGATTCTATACGTCAACTGAGCGTTAATGGCTGCGATCGTCTTACCGATCTTGATCCTAGCTATATTTTATATTGGTATAGCCTGAAGTGGAAGTTTCGATTGAGTTTTCTTTTTTATAATTGAGAGAGAAGCTTCAGATATTGTGTGAATAAAGTATAACTTACTAGCTGCCCGTCTCGGTTTCGCACGAGTAGACAAAAGTACAAAACGTTAATGAATTTTACACACTAATCTTCCTCTTAAATTCACTCTATCCATTGGTGAAAACCATATGGAAATCAGTTCGGTAGTTTTTGAGTTTATCGCGGACAGACAGACTGATGCGGCAAGGGACTTTGATTTATAATATGTGTAGACATAATATATATATATATGTACGTCACTTCGTTATTTCTTATCAGGTACAAGTAAATAACTTTCCTAAACGAATATATTTAGCAGCACGTTTTTAACTCTCAGGCCAGTTATTGCTGTTTATAATCATCTTCATTTCCATGCCCTAATCCTTTTTTCCGTCTCATATCGAGCTAAACATGCTGTTTAAACCGAATTCTGTTGCCTTTTTGTCCAAACTATGACTTGACCCCAAGGTCGGATTATTACATTAAGTGTTCCTAACTATTTGGTATCAAATAAATGCTAGAATCCATCTAAAGATTGCAGTACTTTGTACGTAGGTTGGAAGTATATCTACCTTTACTACGTCGTTTTAAGTCCATTTCAATTGTAACCTGCTACGATTCAGTGCAGTGTAATAAAAATTCATTTCCTTTACCTTCTACTGGACTTTACATACATTGCAACTATTCCTTGTAAATCGATAATTCAAATAAATAATTCTGGTATACACATACAAATATGGGTGTATTGAAAATTCATGACAGTGCAGTCGCAGACCACCTGGTGCTTGAATCACTGTTTTGCATATTGAGTCACTATGTGCGCAAGATGAGCTTACTACCATGATTCATTGTTATTCTGTCATCGTAGTAAGAAAAAGCTTATGATACTTGTTTATGGAAATTGTATAGGTTTTTTTTACTTGCAGTTTTTTGTTGAGCTCATAAATTAATTAATTTACTTGAATATTGTTGTTTAAATTATTTTGGTCACTTAAAGTGTTTATATATGTACCAAAATGAAAGTGTACTGTTGGTTCTGAAAATACTAGGTTATTATGATAACAGTTAGAAAATGAATGTTCTAATAACTATTAGTTATTTGTTTATATGTTCTACTACCTGTGCCCGCGACTTTGTCCGCGTGGAAATGAACAAAAAAGCAACATTACTTTTTTTATAACAGTTTTAGATTTTTTCTAAAATAAAAGTAGCCTAAGTTACTCCTTATTAAATTCGCTATCTGCCAGTGAGAGTCCCGTCAAAATAGGTCCAGCCGTTCCAGAGATAAACCGGAACAAACAGACAGACCGACGGACAGACAGACAAATATTGAAAAATATTTTATTGTGGTATATGTACCGTATATACATTCATATGCATGTATTACACGGTTATTTTAATGCTACAAACAGACACTTTAACTTTTATGTTCCATAAAAACCATTTCCTATAATCTGTGGGACATAAAGAATGTTATTAAGGGGTTATAAGGGCAAAACACATTATTTTAGTTTCTTACAGGTTAACAAGGTATTGATCCCCAAAACAAGGTCAGTTTGTGTTACCTTGTCGTCTCTACATTCTGTAAGATTTATGAGATTCTCGACTATAATGTAGGTCGAATATCTCCACAAAATAGCTTACATCAGTATCTAAAAGGTACGTAAAATATTTTAAAGAACGCAAACAGATTTTAAGAGAATTTTGCTATTTTTATTCAGACCTATTAGCATACCTACGTGAAACCATTAATAGCCAACGACTGAAAAGCTCATGAATTTTTAAAAGGGAACCGTACGTGATCAACTTATTTAATATTCTACTTGAATATTAAATACGTCGAGAATTTTTCAATACATTATAAATCTATTGCGTCAGGTAAGCAAACAAAGGAAAACTCGAACTGCAAAAAAAACTGCTACGACCATATACAAAGAGAGGCACTATCATACACCGTTTATTTCACATTTATTTCTATATTGATTTTGTGTAAAATAGTATAAGCTAGTTTAAAATCTGATGCTACGGGGAGTGGCGCTGTTTGCTGAAATACAGGCTAACCTAATCTAGTTCGGCAGCGGCTGCTAATATTATATATATTTTGAAAAAAAGTCTAACCACGTTGTATTATATGGAGTAAATCCTTTTTTTTAACAAAGTTGTCAAACAATTTAAAATTAGTTTCTTATCTATATTGTAGCTGTTTGTTATCCCATAATAAATAAAATAAAATAAAACCACAATATTTACTGTCTACTTCTATTAAACTATTATATTCACGCGATGGCAAATGAAATACAGATAGACAGTGTATGAGATGGGAGAATGAAATAAAAAAAAGTGGGACCAAGTTGAACTTGTACAGCAAAAGACGGGACCGAAAAGAAATCTTTGAGAAGGTCTTTGTCGGAAGAAAAGCTGTACAAGATTAAGAGTTTCCTGACATTATCTTTAATAAAAAAAACAATATAGTTCAGCCTTTCAACAAAATTATCAGTCATTATTTCACTTGTTTGTCAAAATTAAGGAAATCAATTATAGCTTTTTATTTTTTTCTTCTAAACTACATATATGTGATCTAATTACTAATTTTTTTATAGTGTGATATTTATGTTTAAGACCCGGCGATGAGTATAAGAATTTTTTATTATATTTGGATTCAAATTACCTATACCTAAGTATCAATCTATAAAAACACTTTGTCAAACGGTGAAATAGCCTGGTCTAAACCGTAGAACTACATTGTACTTAAAATACATTTAGGAGGAAGCGCAATATATCTCTTTATTTTACACTACTTACTACTAGTGATTACAACACGAATAGCTAGTAAGTAATGAATTCAAAATATTCTAATCGCAAAACGTAACGAATTATTTGATCAAAATGTAACATAACAAAGGAATCTCCAAATTGATTACGTCACGTCACGTCGTCACCGGTATTCGTTACCCAATTACAAACATTGTTCCGAAGCTGCAAAGGACTGTAATTAGTCTGCAAGTCACGCCTAACTTGATAACAGAGTCAGCTGAGATAGAAATTAGTGTCGAGACACTATTCCACAATATCAAATAGAGTTTCAATACGCATTTCAGACGACTAGATTGGCACTGTATACAGATCCTAAGAATAAATTCAATGTTTGTTCTACCAACAAATATTTGTTGGGAGTCTGCTTACGTTCGGGAAATCTGCTTTGGAAAACTCAAAATTCATCTAGATATTCTTACTAATACATACATACATATACGTACCTACTGCATACGCTAAATAATAATTACAAATATCAACTTTACTGCATAAGAAATAAAGATATGTTTGTATTATCGGAGACATTTCACAGTAACATCAACAATTCAGCATTTCTAGAAGTCCCAGTACTTCAGCTGTCGAGTGATAAACGAGGGACATGTGAGGAAATGTTAGTGCCAATCTATCCTGGGAACACATAGCTCTCGATTGTCAAAGGGTTATGTCCTTACATCTTCGAAAAAATAGAAAACTGTTTTAGTACTAAGGCCCGATGTTGTTAGGTTTTCCATTTCATCTGATCTCTAAGACTGTCAATGAGTAGAGTGTGTTTTGTTATTTATTTTGTATTGATTTCTCTGCTTTTATTTTCATAATAGGTACACGATTCACGTTTCCCCTGGCAAGTAATTCAATAAAATCGATTTCTAAACTGGAAGAAGTTTAAATTACAAATGTTTTGTTGTTTGTACACGGTTTGTAAACTACAAACTTTTCTAAAGTATTAGCTAACTATCTGTACAGGAGATTTCGTAAAAATAAAATACATCTGCTATACGGTAAATTTATCCATGCTTTATTATTATTATCTTTAGTAAATGTGCTGTGATGTGAGTTAGCTTAGAGTGAATAATGAGTCTGTTATCTTCTACATATTTCAGGAATGTTGTACCAAAGGCATAGTCCACGCTTTGGCTGACCCAAATATTTATAGATTAATAGAGGTAAGTTACAAGTACTTAATATTTACGCAACGTTGTAATTTGACTAATAAATAGTATCTTTTAGAGATGAGTACGTAATTTTATCTACAAACACATTACCAAGAAAATATCCATTTCACAAAACTGTTACTATTCCCAATATTATTAAATAGCAATTACCTTCAGAATAACCCTTTTCCGTATTACCTAAATTCTTAATAGAAACTACTTTATCCCGTTGAAAGGGTGATTCAATATTCCATATATCAGGATAAACCGTTTATCCTTGTAACTAAAATGTTTCGATGCCAACCTTGTGTGAAGATTATATCCGTTGTACAGTCGAACTAATTTGGCTAGCATAGAAGGTAGAGGCTTCATAAAAAATAATTTAGTTAAAAAATAATTTAATAAAAAAGTTTGTTTGTGATCGAGATTTATCTTTCATTTTTGCTTAAAGAAATTATAAAAGGCGGCACAGAAGTAACATCTAACACTACAAAGAACTGACGAAGGTAGTCATCACAAGATATGTTTATAAGACACGTGCTAATTCAAATCAATAGACTATCATTTCACACACAGACACATGTAGGTATGTAGTTAGCAAATAGGATAGTGTCGCAATAAGGGCTTCGTAATAAATGACAATGTAAGCTTATGTGAGCGCGGCACGAGTATGTTATCAGTAGCTTTTGGTACGAGTGTGTATCGTAAGGGGAAACAAGGATAAATAGATATAAGGATAGATCGATGGAATATTCGTTTCGTCGAAAATCATGTTGCCCTTAAGCTTTTCTGACTATTTGTAGAAAAATATCTCTGAAGTTATTTATATATGTCTGATTTTGTCGATAATATTAATTTAATTAAGTAGATCCATAAATATTTAAAAGAGTTCTATTAGAGAACAAAAAATACTTAATTTTTAAATATTAAATATTAATTCTTAATTTTTTTTTTACATAAATATCAAATAAAATAGTTAGTGCGTTTGTAGATTATGTTACTCATTAATATTCATAAAAGGATAGATTTAATGACTCAGAATGCTAAAGTGAAAATAGTTTAGTAATAAAAATACATTTCATATACAACCCTAATTCACCTAGTGAAAGATAGAGTAAGTACACTTCTTTGTACTAAAATACATTAAATTGGATTGGTTTTAATTACAAGAACTGTAAAGGCAAATAATGTGAATGTGTGTATCTTCAAAAGCTAGGAAGGTAGGTATACGTATGTATAGTTACATTACTTACATCTCGTGTACTTTTGTATGATAGAGGAAACACGGGAAAATTGATACGAGATGCGGAAATGACATATTATTACCGTGTTGTAGGCAAGGTCGTTATATTAACTAACGTACTGCGGCTAGCCTGTGGGGTGTCGTTTCGTCAATGTTTGTTTTTTTAATATTAACTTGAAATATTTAATTTTGGTGTTGTTCTGTTTTACTTTAGAATGTAGTACAAGTAATTGTTTAATCATTTGGGTTGCAAATATTGAATTTAAAAATTGATTGAATAGAAATTTTTAAACCACATAATTTCACAACTACTACACCCTAGTACTTATCCAGATAAATAATTATTCTGAATTCCTGTGTTTTGGAGGGTTTTACAATAATTTTAATTAACTGCGCAATGATAGACTTGCCTAAAGTTATGTAAAAATGTGTCTGAGAAATAAATGACGACTATAGCTACAAATGGTAATTAAAGTTAGTTAGTTTTGAACTTGGGCTAAAATCCATTTAGCGTAAGTCAAATAACAACGCGATCTTAGAATAAATATCTACAGATTTTCAGCAAAAGCTGGATGATGTCAAGCCTTAATAATGTTTTGAAATAAAAGATAGATGGCGCTACTAGTCAACTGATTTTAATAAACCTACTGGGAGACGGACATAATTTTTTTAAGAGGAAAAGTAATTAAGAAATTTTGTCGAAGTGTACAAATAAAGATTAAGTTTATAAGAATAACATTTTAACAGCCCGTAAAGCTGTTGTAAATTCAATTTTAGATAATTTATTGTTAATTATGAGTGAAAAAGATAACTAACAACCATAAAAACATAGTCCATACTTAAGCCGTATTTTATACCCAAGAAAATATTTCGTAAATCAATTTTCAAACAATGACTATTTTATTGCATCTAAAACCGATGTAGCGTGGGATGATGATGGCATATCATTATTACACAATAAACGATCATCATTTTATGGTTTGAACGAGATTTCTATCGCAACAAATTGATGGTTTGATCTGTCTATTAGAAAAGTCCTTGTGAACTATAAACGTGATACGATTTTATTCACCGCCTTGTGGTTTCACTATCTATTTGGTAACTGTAAAACGTTTTCAAAAATGATACGACGCAACTTTGAAATAAAACAGGGTCTTTGTATGTTATTTTCAATAATAATGTTACCTATATTTGTTAATTAGAGATTATCTCATTGACAGTGCTGCAAAAAAACAATCTTAAACATAGTGTTTTAAAATTTGGATTGACAAATAAATAGTAAGTTGTATAAATTTATCTATTTGCCAACTGGATACTCGATATTAGATATTGGTCATATCCATTAATCCGTAATAATGTTTTTTTTTATTAATACGTGTTACTCTGCTAAGTACACACAACCAGACGGAAATTTGAATAGCATACCAATATTTACCTGTCTCTCTATAACAAAAATAAAAAATATAATAAATAAAATTTATACCAAACATGTCGACTGATAGCAAAATATCATTTTTTTATCAGTCGCTCATGCGTATTATATTTTCCTGAGCAAATTAATCATGCGAAAATAAAGGTAAAACGTCCGTAATTGAAAGTTTTCATTTGTTATTTTAATGTCACTGCAAAATCATTGCTACGCAAAGCTTTAACTACTCCAGCTTCTCAAGGGTAGCACAGCAATATAAAGAGCATATATGACTCAGCGATAATGTAGCATTCTTATGGTGAAATAATTGTTGAAATCGGTCCTATGATTTTTGAGTTTATTCATTACAGACATACAAAACTACAAATCTATGCTTTTTACAATATTACTAACGATGCCCCGCGGTTTCACCCGCGTACGTAGTCCCCGTTCCCGTAATCCATTTTTTTTCACCTAAGCGTATAAAATCTCAGACCAAGCAAATATACACAAAAAATTACATTAAATTTGGTCAAGCCGTTTCGAAAGAGTTCCATAACAAACAAACTGTGAGACTAGAATTTTATATATTAGAAGAAAATATAAATAGAAGTATAGATAACACTAAACTTTGTGTTGATGTAATATATATTCAAGTCCTTTGTCTTGCAAATACTATGAGGCACTACAATTCCTTGTTAGCCACGTCACTGAACCATCTATTAAGTCGAGTCGTGATCCATTGTAACAGGTACGTCGGGTAATTACGAACCTATCTCTGTTTGTGCAATTATTACGATCTTACTCCTGCCAGCAAATAACTGAGTTTCTGTCTAGTTTCGTAAAATGTGTGGCAAAACCATTAATTCAATGCGACTTGCGTTTGTTTATTCAATTAGTATTGTTTATATAACAAGGGTGTGAAATTGTTTCTTAAATACGCGACGAGGATACGCTGAATGTTTGCAAAACATTTATTTTAGGTGGCATAGTGTTTAATTATAGTTAAACTTGCCTAATTCTAAGAAATTTCAATATAAACCTTTCATTAAACAATGACTGTCGGTTATGAGTCTGTAATTCATATAATTTTGTCAATTGTTATATTTTGATATTTACAAACTTCTTTATGTTTATAATACGCTAACGTCAGGTAATAAAGTCGTACTTATCAACAACTTACTCGTACAAAAAAGAGGACTATAGCTGTAGTACTACATTCGTTCAAGCAAAACTTTTATTGATAAAAAAGTTTCACGCCGGCTCTCCTCCTATCACTCGTAAAGGTCGAGTTGTAACAAATCTATAAAAAGATATCCATTCTCCTAGATAAAGCTATTAGCCATACGTACTAGTAAAACTTTACATACGATGTCGTAAAATGTTTTACGATCAACGATGCCCGCATTCTTTAAACTTTTACTACTAGACCGCGTTATCTTAACTAGAAGAGTGGCTTAATGTGAAAACTCAAATCATAAAAGTATATAAATAATTATATCTACGAACACAATTAATTTACTTATTTGTTAATGCGAAAACCCAAAGTAATTTTAATGGCCAGCAGCGCATTTTTACCTATTGTATTTGCGTTCTAGCACGGTGCGTAGGACAGATGTTGGTATGAGATGACTAGGATATTAAGAGTAATTTACTAATGATTTTATATTCTTGCCCGCAGTATTCAGGTCAGAGAAGAAATAAATTACGTTTTTCATTCACAGATTCGATTGTATTTCTCGCATAATTGTCGGTTATAACATACGTGTAAAATCTTCGGCTTGGAGATATTTACTTTGAACGTAGACGAGTGAATAGATAGATCGTATAAACATTGTAGATAAAATATCTATTACATATTGTGTTTTTATGAGAAAGAAGAAGGGGTGTAAGCTAGTGAGCCAATAAATCAAGGCGCCTTTCCGAGTGTGTAACCTCTGTTATTTAATCAATTTACACAAAGCGTTTCACTATTCAGAGTTTATTAATTTAAATGTTGATATACACTTATTAAGAGTTGCCCTTTGTCAGAAACTATCGTAATAATATAAAGTTATCCGTTAATAACATAAATATAACGTAACAGTTAGTAGTAGTTATTTTAAATTAATCCTTTGAAGAGCTTTTGTGAAATACTTCATTTGGGCTTCAATTTGACTATATCTCTTTTATTATATCTCTCAGCAGGTTTATTGCATTAGTATTTTTTCCTAGGTACCTAATTTATTGAGGTAAACTATCATTCGCGATATTCTAATAAAACATTTATCATTATTTTTTTCATACAAAGAATTACTAAGAGTTAGTTTTATAAATGTATAGTATAAGCACATATCACCTGCATGACAGACAGGATTAAAAATTAATTTGAGTAGCAAAAAATACAAATGTTTTTTGGGCTAGCTATTGTAAGTGCAACAATAGACTAAGCTTTGGTTCGTTAGACATTATCATTATAATGATCACAGATCTAAGAATAGAGGCACGAACTACGTTTCTAGATAATCATTTGACTTGCAAAATCATTCATAAGATACTGGACTAATTCATAGAATATGTTGTCAACGTAATATGTACATTTCCTGGTTATTTTATTTGCGAGGTAAAATCGTAATTATTTTGTTTTCCTGTAAAATTATAACGTGGTTTCATTAAACATATTTGCTCCAGAAATGTGTAATTTACCAACTTTTACTTGGATTGACCGTTCTAAAGAATCATTAACTTTTCAAAAGTGCCAGAAAAAGCTTACTTGAAATAAAAACTTGTTTGGTTTTGATTTTGGATTCGGTTTTTAATTAGTCGGTAGATATTTGTGAGTTCAGGTGTAAGCCAATCTTTAAACTTACTTATTTATTATAAAAAAAGCAATTGTATATTTCGAATCGAAGATATAACTTATATAACTTACACAATTACGTGGTAATTTGCTCCACAAATTGCAAACGACGCGACGGCTTGTAGGACAAGCATTGACATCCACTGGAAAACTAATTACAATAATTGGCACAGCTTAATTAATGCTGACACCCTTTTCCGACACTGCTCTGTGGAAGTATTATGCAAAATAATGCCAATACAGATCAGTACCTGAATAGTTTTATAACAACAGTTTAGTAAGTATATTAAACTCTGCTTACTTCAGACTACATTTGTACAAACTAAGTATAAATAATAATAATAATACTGATAAACAATAACTATTATTTTTGTAACTAAAAGCGGAAAAATTATTTATGAAAAGGAGAAGCATAATTTTTTAAACTGCGAAAAGTAATTTTAAACAGACCTCCCAAAAAAATTAATAAAAAAATAATTATATTTTATAAGAATAAAACAAACTAAATTTTTCGATAAATTGCAATTATAGTGGTCCCGATTCGCACTAACATATATCAAAAGGTAGGTTCCAAAGTCTTATCACGATAAACATGTTAATTACGCTGATTTCAGGAAAAGAGGACGCCAAAAGTTAGTAGCTTGGCTTAAAAGGTATTAGGCAACCATTCCGCAGTCGCTATGCAAATTAATGCAAAACGTAGGTTTTATTTTCGCAATCTCATTCCAGCATTAACGTTGCTGAAAAACATTCGAGAAAAATAATTCGTTAAACGTGCGTTTTGAAGCTTGCCTTAAAAGAAAATAAAAATATTCTTATAAATTTATTTAAACCAGTAGTTTCGATCTGTTTTGTTGATTGACTCTGATCATAAATAAGAATAAATAAAACACTAAACAGAGCACATAGAGAAATAATTTTACCGTATATTGCCAGATAATAATAAGGCTTTAGGTTGGTACCTATCTTACCTCAATGTAACTACAGTAAATGTGAAAAATCTGTAGAGCAATATAGTTCAATTTTATTTCAAATAATACTATGAATGTTTTATTAACACGCTATGAACATTAGAAATAATTACTCAAATCTACGATTGGCAGCGACAGGTTTGTCAATACCGGAGCTCGATTCCAAAACCAATTACCCACAGTTCAAATAAGACGTATTTCTTTTTGACGTGAGCCACGTCCTTGCTTTATTTCCACCATTCACTGTAATATCATAAATCTATATTGTTGTATTGGAAATGTCCGACTGACCAATCGTATAGTCCGCTTTAATGAAGCGAAAATATAATGACGTCAGAGAAATAATTTGCGTCATATTGCTTTGTATTTATGACATTTTATTTTAACGCTTGTTTTAGTTAGGTATTAAGTAAGCAAGCAAATTGTAATATTTTAATTATTCATTTCAGCCATGAATATTGATAGGTACGTATATTATTCGCCTTTAAATGTATGTTTTGTAAAAACAACAATACCAAAGCGTATATATTTTGAAACTCATTTTATATTTCATTAATAAGAAAAATCCGTTTGAAAAATCATATAGTAAATTAACTGCAATTGTAGATTTGCATAAAACTTTGCTAAGACCAAATTAAGTTGTAGAGTTATTGTATTTTTATACCTACAATAATCTTATGATATGATGCATCAAATATTTTAGCTGAGATCAATTTTGTATAAACATAAATTATTATGAAGCGTTTCCTATGATTATTAGATCATCGCTTGTTTTCTGTAAATAAAGAAAATCAAAATATTGAAATAAATATCGTGTCAAATCAGACAATGCTACGATGCACTTCTACGTAGTTATTCCATTGTAATAATTACACAGAATTTGGATCTATTGACAAAAGTAAAAACAACAATAAATTATTTTTCTAATTGTAAACACTTTTCACTGTTTCTCACAACAATAAGCCACGAGTTTGGCAAAGGCATCGACAATTAAAATGACATGTTTATACTATATATGAAAATACAATTATCACAAACAGAAGTAGAAAATCAATACTGGAAAATTAAAAAATGGGAAGGAAACCAATAATTCCTTTCACTTAGACCACTATAAAACAATTAAAAACTGTCTAAAGTTGGCAATGAATGAGTTTTTTTGCATAAATAGGTATTAAAGAAAATGGGTATTTTAAATGGCTTTCAAATTAATGGTATAATAAAAACGGAGATTACTATCTGTGATTAGTTCATGCTTAAGACAGATTAATAGGATGTTATCTTAAATAATTCTGCCACGAAAAAACGTGCAATGTTTAAAAGTTTATACATTATGCAATGACTGGCTTCCTACCTAGCTTTATTTCCTTTGTTGGGTGGGTAGTATATTACATACCTATATTTTTTTTATACAAATAATTGACTTCAAAAGATCTTCGTATTAAAAGAGTAGAATTAGTGATAAAAACAAATAGAGATTGACTAAAAGATTTAGTTATTTTGAAAAAGCAAAAAATACGTGTCACATATTTTTGCATTTTCTACGGGCTAAATATTTTTTTACTTTTCATGCTCAATTGAAATCGTTAATCCACTGCCATTTAAAAAAATAATATCAAGACACGGTTAATGACTTTGTTGTTCAGAATTTGACACACAATACTTTATAACAATTTTCGTTTTTTTTCGTAAATTGCAACATTTGCGTTGGTACATTTTTATTTAATCTTTGAATTATAAAGGTTGCTCTAAAACCAAGAAAAAAAAAAAAAAGTACGTCGTTTGTAGAGAGAGCTAATATTTTTAAACGTTAATGCAAACGAACATCGGCGTAGCTCAAACTGATACTGATATTGACCGGACCAAATGCTAGATAGAATAAGAGCAAAAAAAAATAAGTATCTTACAATGCTCTGCTCAGACAATTCAAACCAGAAGATAAACACAGAAAGCAATGTAACTAAACCTCTATTTGGTAACGGTTCAAATCGTTTCACATCGCTTTTTTTGTTTTGCATAAAAGCAATGTGATAATTATTAAAAGAATTGTCTTTTTGTTAATTATTTATTTTTTACCATCTTAGGTACATAGTTAAATAAAATTTAATATTACATTCACTTAGCCTTTTATCTCTACTTATTTAATTATAGGTACAGTAAATTATATTTATTAGTATTCCTTCTGTTTTCACTTTCATACGTAGTGCCGCCGCAAGTGAGACTCTTGTGACGTGAGTCGCTACATTAGCTTCGAGCTCGAGCGGCGAATATCAAAAGAATATATCGAGGCAGATGTCTGCTTCTTATTCGTCTTCTAATAAGGGGTTACCATAACATATTGTTCAATCAATTGAAATCTATTATTGGTACAGTTTACTGTGAGTATTACTGACACTTGGTTTGAATTCAGTTCCCTTCAAATACTGAGGTTTATTGTTCTTTTGTGTTGGTATATCTATATTTGTTGTTTAGCTTGTAGATACTGTCTGTCATAAGCAAAAGGAATTCGTGAATTGGTGCACGTTTTTTTTTTTTTTACATTTATTCTTATCGTATCTCTAGATATTAACTGCCAAACTACGGAGTTGTTTATTGGCAGGTTTAAAATATTTTATTCAATATCATTATTTATTATTCACCATTTCTCAGTAAGTTGGATGTAGATCTACACATTCTTGTTAATTTAATTGCATGTGCTTATCGAGTAGCCTATGTAGAGGGCTTTCAAGTATGCAGTACAAATTGCAGATATATGTTTCAAGGCACTTTGAAATTAACCACATCAAGCGATTCTTAGTTAAACGGACGGTGCTAAGAGTTGCTTTGTGAAAAAGGGAAAGAATTATAAAGCGGGAATAGGAATTTTTCATTTCAAGGCGTTCTCGATTGGAATGGAGGAAATCAAAGCGATTTTATTCCACCAAAGAACAACTGGATGCACTGAAGGCCTGTGGTTGTTTAATTTCCTTTATTACTGTCTTATGATGTTTGTGCGCTGTTACTCTTTTGTTTAAACCGTCTTCAGTAATAAAAGGTAAGCCGCGCTCTTTATGTTGCCATTTTGCTTTGTTTTATGAAGTGTATTCACTATTTTCTATTTATGCGTTTCAAATAAATCTTATAAAAAAACATCTTACAAATAATAAATGATTTATCTTGCGTTTACATAATTTTTACAAACTTTTTCAATTCGAAATCGAATCATATATGTTATGATAATGATGATTGAAGTTATTGCATATATGAAATCCTATGATGTTATTCATTGGCAAAACAAAATGTTTTATGCATTGTCGATCGAGATAAAATATAGTCGTGCACGTCACTCACTGGACGTCACAAACCACGGATTGCCGGCGCATGTTATTTATTGAAGTCAACAAAACCACGTATACGCTTCATGGTTCATGCAAAAATCATACATATATTCATACACATTTTTTTTTGTTTATACTCCAACATTTTATGAAACATTAGGTAAGTATAAGTAACTAAAACACTTGAGATGTCTGTAACTATATGTTTTTATAGGCTGGAATAGAAACTGGACAACTAAAGTGTAACGTGTATTAGTTCAATAATATAAATACACATAATACTGGATCCCACGGCGCGTGACATCACAAGTCGCGCCGAGCGCTCTCGCGCCACGCGCCGTGCGACCCGGTGCGACTCGGTATGGCGCCGACCGCGCTCGTGCAGATACGGGACAGCGTGACTCCGTGACTCGTGATATTACACGCTGTGACAAGCCAGCATAAGGCATTCGGCGTTTATCGCGCAAACGGTAGACAACAAAAAAAGGTTGATCACAGTCTGTCTTTAAAAAAATTATGTGGTTTTTCTAATAACTTCTTGTACTTCTAGAGGCTAAAATGATTACACTTGAGCCCTGTAAATTGGTCTCACAAGTGTCTTTAAATCGAGTAACACTTAAGTGGGTAGCAAAACGTTACGAGGTCTTCATGAAGTGGAGGCAATATCCTTTGCTTCTCGACCTCCTTGTGTCCGTCCTATTAGTTTGCCAACACCACACAATCTGTTGTCTAAGCTACGCTATTAATACATGCTCCATAAAAACCGATGAATGAATGCACAATTTGACATCTTGATTTGATTAATAGTAAACGTTTAATACATAGCTCTTTTGTTTTTAAACTTTGTTTTTATTTATTTCCATTAGTGCAGAACCATAGATAAAAGCTAGTTTTAAATATATTTTATCTGCTTATAACTTATTCTCGCGTCATACAACTGGGTTCAGGCATGCAGACGATATTTTCATATATTTACCATTCACATTTATTGCATGTTCTGCATTATTTTATTGCATATCCCGATCGTGGTACTTAATATTTTCTCTATTCTTGGACAGCTTGATATTTGTTTATTTTAAAAACACAAAGTTTTACAAAACTTTGTTACAATAACAAAGCTGTGTTGACATAGGTTTTATAAAATGAAACCATGTAAAGGCGTCTTTCATACAGAAAATAACTTTAGTACCTACCCCTGTGATATTAGACACTCTTAGCATCTTATTTGTAATTCAGACGTCTTTAGTATCGTGAGAAACACTGAGAATGTTGATAAGAACGTTTTTAAATCACGAGATTGTTTTACATTAAATTCGTTCCAAAAAAATGAAATTTCGTTGGTACTTTACAGTTTTCAGCGTTGCTGCTAGTTTTGATGTTTTAGTTAATTTTATTTTGAATTAGTCACGTTTAACGGTTTTTGCTGTCGGGTTTTCTTTTGAATTCGTGTTTGAATCAAATATGTTTATAAAACATATTTGACTTTTTTTGTTTATTAGTTATATGTAACAATTTCAGCTTATGAATTTTTAATACAAATTTCTCTTTGTAATGGAGTGTTTTATGGGAATTGTGATTCGATTTAATACCGTTATGGATTTTTTAACGAAGCGATTGCTCGTTTCAACTCACTTAAACCTCATCAATGATTGATGTACTATATAGCAGAAAGCCCCTAAAATTGGTATTTAACTGAACATAGATTTCCACTTCAACGGCAACAAGATCCAAGTGTCGGAGATATTTCAAACCGGAATGATGGCCAGGTTTAGTGCTCAGCGATGTTACACAGGATTATATGAACCAGACTTAGACGTATTCAACCAGAAACTATAGCAGCAAAATGTAAACGGATATAGACCTGACTCTATTCTAAACTAGTTAATTCAACGCATTCTTCTTCCAGCCTCCACCGCGTCTGTCTGCCTGTTTGTCTGAATGCGATAAACTCAAAAAATACCAAACGGATTTTCATATTGTTTTCACCAATAGATAGAGTAATAAAAAAAAAACGTTTGTGTTTATAATTCATTAATGTTATGTCTACTCCAAGCGAAGCCAGGGCGTGTCGCTAGTTTTGTATAAAAAAAGACGCTTTTCTATAGTTTTGTTTTACGTGAATCTTTTCAAAAGTAAAATAACTAAAGCTTGTATTATATTAACAAGAATGAGCTTTTTTTAATACATTTTCTTAGTATAGAAGTTTTTAAGATTTAGTACGAATTTAACGGTAGGTAATTTTATTCATTTCCATTTGCCTGCCTTATCCAGCGTTACGCATCGGAAATTGTTCACTCATTTTTGAGTCATCCATTTACAATAGGTAGGTACTTAATATTGTGGAAATATTCAACTATTAAACTGTTGAATGTTTAGTTTTAGATATGTGTATCATAGTAATAAACTGATAGGTATGCCGCGCCTTCTCTATACACAAACATAACTTGACTGACACTGACCTGACACGATTCCAATAAAATTAATTCTAGATATGTGAAGTATTCAAGTTTATCTTTCAACATTAATTATATTATCATAATTTTATATTCATGATATAAGAAGTAGGAACGTTACAACTCGAGATTAACATACAATACTGTGGCCTGTATCAAACCAATAAATCAATGTTTTTTCATCTTTATTATTTGAAATCAAATTAAGCGACGTTAACCTAACCATTATGAGTTGGTACCTACGTTTTAGCATAGTTATCGATTAGCTTTCTTAAAACCGTTTAGGAAATAAAGACAAATTTATTTTGCAATCGTTTCAATTCTAAGACCTGCCCCTATCCAAGTGGCACTTCTACATGCTTTAACAATAATATAAATCGCTTTATGACATTAAATGTATAGAAATGACATTTCATTTCGATAAGTCACGTAACTGAGACTGGCCACCCACACATTTGAGCGATTCTAACGCTTGTAGAAATGTCACTTAGCTAGACCCGTGTCTTTACTTTATATTTACCAAAACAAATAGAGCAAGATCATTGCCTTTTTGATGTTTTATAGTTTTATTTATTTATAAAACATTACATATTTATTTATAGTTAAGATTTATTTTCAAGTCCGTTTGATTTTTATTCACTGCATTTTGTGCACTCAGAAATGGACGCAATAGGTTATAACAGAGCAATATGTATTACGATGCGGTTGCATAAGACCGCATCCAATCTAATCAAAACTCAATACTAGTTTTGGTAGTTTCAAATATTGGCCTACACACAGCTATACCCAATAAGTAATAGTACGAACTGTCTAGATTCTAATAATACCTACTATTACCTACTAGTGTACATATCCATATTAATAATATAAAGACTAAAGTAACTCTGTCTGTCTTTCTGTGTGTCTGTCTGTTACGCTTTCACGATTAAACCGCTGAAACGATATTGATGAAACTCAGTATGAGGTAAGAGTGGATTCTAAGAAAGGACATAGGCTAATTTTTGCCGCGACAACCGACACCCACGTGGGCGAACCGCAAGCATAAGCTTATGTAATACATATATGAGATAAAAATTTCATCTTTAAACTAATATTAAATGTCGAATAATTATGATGATTCAAACAATTTTTACTTATTAAAAAAAGCATTAACATGTAGATGTAGTATGTTTTATTTTAATTTGTCGAACAAATAATATATAAATTACATTCAACTGACTATATTTATTGATAAGCTTATAATTCCTAGTTTTATTATAAATAAATAAAATAAATAAATAAACGTGGACAACATCACATACAATGCTCTGTATCCAAAGTCGGTAGCTAAAGCACTTGTGTTATGAACTCAAAGAGTTAAATTATTGTAATTTGTAAATTGTGTTACAGTTCATACTCGATATGCGCACTCAATAGTTTACTTAATTTTTCCCTAAGGATCCAATCTATGAATCATTTTTTTTTTTTTTGTTTAAAAAGGTTACTAGCAATGTGTGTGGAATTCACATTACTAGTAATCTTGTTAACCCCTCCAACTAAGCTATATATGCTTGTATCTGGAGTGGGTTTACGTCAATAGTGCAATGGTGGGGATCGAACCTGCGACCTCTCGATCACAAGGCCGTCACCCTGACTCTTAGGCTATTGTCGCTTTAATTCAGTACTCATAGTTCATAGTACATTCGACTTTTAATCCAGTAATGTCTATTTGATTTGAGGATTTATTTAATACTATCGGTTTTTTAAAAGTTATTCATTTAAACCACATGCAAGTATTAGGTACACGATTTTAAATCTGAAGCCTAGTCGCTGAGAGCTCTAAATTAATTCTTGAGTGATCACTTGCCCTACTTTATACCACTTGTATCCGATAAACTGAGTATACTTAAGTTAGAACACTTCATTATATTCTAAGCAACTGTAACCACTTACAGAAATACAGGGATATTATTTATTTTGTTGAATATTAATAACATATTTCATTATTTCATAAATATTTCAATTAAATAAATTCATAATAACATATATTTTTTAATTTAAGAAATAATGGCAACTAGTTATTTATAAAAAATAAAACTGAAGCCATACTATTAAAACTTATATAAAAAATATGTATAAGATATAATTTATTCTATCCAATTCAATTTAAAAAATAATTGTAACTACCTATTTATAAAAAGAAGTTAAGCATCAAAACAATTATTCATCAAATACAGAAATAGATTTATTAAATTTAGTAAACAACAATGACATGCCAAGAATTAAAGCTCAATCACGATTGAAAATAAATTATATTAATTGGTATTATTTATTGAACGCCAATAGGTAGTAATTTATGTGATAATATCAAAGTTTATGCTCGTTACCAGACAATAGAATCGATAACATCTTAAACCACGATTTCCTAACATCTGTATAACAATGCCGTTCAGACGTTTATTTTATTTTAGCATTGTTATACATTTAACGGAGGCCTACGTTTCGTAAAACTGTGAAGTATTCGCCTTATATTTGAAAAGAGCTACTTAATGATTTATTAAGTATTCTTTAACAATAAGTCCTTGTGGTTTCCCTGTTAAAGGCCATTGATGATACCTGTACATTTATTAATGCAATTAAAGGGATCTCGAAACAATATAACAAAGTACAGTATTTTATCTGATAAGAACTTGGATGGAATTTATGGAAGATGGAATTGTATTGACAATAGATACTTTCATATTAAAACAATAAGGTTGTGTTACTTTAAATAACATATTATTACTAGCTGTTGCCCGCGGCTCCGCC
This sequence comes from Diachrysia chrysitis, assembly GCA_932294365.1. Taxonomy (NCBI): domain Eukaryota; kingdom Metazoa; phylum Arthropoda; class Insecta; order Lepidoptera; family Noctuidae; genus Diachrysia; species Diachrysia chrysitis. The sequence goes on from OW028647.1 coordinate 7,101,718, forward strand.
GTCCTTTCTTGGGATCCGAGCTTACCTTATACCAAGTTTCATCAAAATCTGTTCAGTAGTTTAGTCGTGAAAGAGTAAAAGACAGACAGAGCTATATTAGTATGGTGTATGGATATGGATAAGGATTATGTTAAATAAATTACTTTTTTTAAGCACGGATAAAATATATATAAGGGCTAAAAGTTTTTACAGTTCCATTGACGTCCACATTTATATTTCCTAGGAATTTTCTATTTCGATACCAATACTAAAACGTCTGACATCGGGATAAGAGTGTATTGGCTTCATAAAGCGAAGAGTGTCACTTTCTCATGTAATATTGGGGTAAGTACATTTTAGAACGCCGCTGTAGTTTACTATTTTCACATCTATGGGCTAAGTAACAAAGGTGTCCATAGCAATCTGTGCCCAATATTCGATGAAATGCTCAATATTTTCTTATGTATCGCACAAGTACATTTTACCTATTAGATTCTTAAACCGTGCCCACAATGTGAACCAAACAATATTAGAAAAACATTCGGGACTTTTAGATTTTCATGCTCTACGGAGCACATAGCGCACTTAAGTTTGCGAGGCAACAGTGGCTTTATCCAAGATCGATCTATTTTGATCCAACCGCCTAGATAAAGATCCCTCAAGCGCATTGTATGCGAACATGGTTCCCATAATATGATAATATAATTACGTTACCAAATCAGTCAGTTGTCCTCTACATGACCATTTCTATAACACAAGCTTTTAATAAATCTGACAAATTATAATAATAAAACATTATAAATCGAAATGCGTTAATACGTAATACAACAACTAGATGGCGCTAGTAACATTTACTTGTAAAGAAATACAAAAGCAGTCGCTTTTGTCAGAATACGCTAAAAATATCGCAGTACCTGTATTAAAAGTAAGTGTAATACTTGAGTTTCCTCAGCGAAAGGAAAATAATATCAGTACAATCTTCTGCTTCCCCTAAGACGTATAAAAGAAAATTTAAAAGTTCTTGTTTATTTTTCTGTCTGCATTTGTAAGTTCCGACTTTGTATTAGAATCCCGGGAGTAAGCTTCACTCGAATTACATACAAGGTGTGTACCTACTTATATAAATAAAATACAAAAGAAAAAAAAATCCTAAATAACTACATACTTATTGTTTTTTTAAATGATCTCAGGTCTAATTTGGGAATTAGGACTAGAATTAAAATATTAGCTTCATGGTTACAAGTTAAAAAAATATATTAAAAATATGTTCGAAAATAGAGGATACAAGAGAAGGTTAAATGGAGTTAACTTAAATATTATTATCGTATATCTTAAAATAATAAGAAGTTAATTACAATTACTCCATAAGACAAAGGTTTTAATCATTATTCCGCAAATTAGAAAAGCTTTTAAGCACTGTTTAAGAAACCTCACAGAATCTTCACGCAATATTTAAAGTTATTTTAAACAAAAACCTAAAGAAACAAGTAAAATGTTTTTATACAAAGACTGCGTTAATGCGCGGCACAAATTGGAGTTAATTAAAAAACACTGTCTCCTGTTTCATGTAAAAAAGCATTTGTGATAAATGTCTGGGATTAATGTTTTAATGCTGTAGCTATTATATGGAAGGTATATTTTAATTAAAATTTCATTTTTATTGTCTTAAAATAGCTTTTTAGTGTACTTACGTTTAGTAATTAGTTGAGTAGTATCATTAAATTATAGTACCTTCATGGAAGTTTTAATCATAAAATAAAACGCAGTTTTAATTGTTGTGAATTCGATGTAGGGATTTCTGGGAATGGCATTATAAATAAATATTGGTTTTAACTCTGGGTACGTATACTTTTATTAAACAATGCCCTCGGACATAAGGGATTATTTTTCTTGACGCAAGGAGTAGTTTTTATTTTATCTCACACTAGCTGTCCCCCGCGACTTTGTCGGCGTTTTAGTTTCAACGGTTTTTCATTTTTGTAATATTTTTTATTTATGCTCCGCTCCTTTTTGTCTTAGCGTAATGTTATATAGCTTAAAACCTTCCTCAATAAATGGGTCATCAACACTGAAATAATTTTTCAAATCGGACCATAAGTTCTGAGATCAGCGCGTTTAAACCAACAAACAAACAAACTCTTCAGCTTTATTATTATATTAGTATATAGATTATCTAGCATACAACGTTTTTCAAACACCACGTTACTGCCTGTTTTCCAAAATAGATATAGATTTATCGACATTTCCCGCTGATTTTTCGCAATTTTTTTTTCATAAAAATAGTGCCCTTACAATCACAAACATAACATAAAAAAAACTGCGTAATCGGTCGAGTATTTTTTAAGTAATGCTCCGTCATACATGTAGCTATTTAATTTTATTTATATAGGCAGATATTCTCAACTTTGACTAACCAAAATTGTTTTACTACCTAATTATGTAACAGATGTCCTTGGGATTGTATAATTACAACGTTCATATATAATAGAATCATTGTTACGCCACTGACATTGCGCTCGAGGTTATTATCCATTGTTTTGGCGATTGGCCGCAATCACCAAAGATAGACCGACGAGATGCAACCACTGATGTGTACAAGATCAAATCAGTACGTTAATGGATTTTGTTAGATTTATTCGAAGTGTACCTTTGATTCTCCCATCGTAAATGTTAGTTTATTATGCTGTTTATATGTAGTAGCTGTTTCCCGCGGCTCCGCCCGCGTGGTTTTCGGTTATTGCGGCTAAAAGTGCCTAAGTGCTTTCTTAGAATCCAATCTTATCCCGTATCAAGATTTATCAAAATCGGTTTAGATTTTTAGCCATGAAAACATAACAGACAGTCAGACATTAAGAAAGATAGGCTGAGTTACTTTCGCATTTATAATATTAGAATGGATGAAAATATTAAGGGTGAAATATAAAGAGTATTAAGTCAAAGAGTTAGCGCTATCGTATATAAGGAAGGTTCTATTTTTATAGAATCTGGTAGTTATAATAGGACTCGTAAAAGTACCGCAAAATAACCCATGACTAAGATCGGTTGACAAATTTGTAGAATCACAGTTATCGTTTTCCGAACATTTTGATGAGTAACTTGAGATAGTATCATATCCTGCGGAAACTATGGTCAAATTAGAGGCCAAAGCTTCATAGATATTTGTAGATACGTCGTTTGAGAACGAAATAAGAAACAAAGAAAATGCAGACATAAAAATTAGACACGTAGGTATAATTTTTACGCAAATGAAACATACATTTAAACAAAATGTTTTTAGTTAACAACTTCAGAAAAAAAAGCAATTTCGCAAACGCGGTCAACAAAATTCCTTGTCTTCTTTCGTGATATTTTTCAATTGCTTGACATATAAAAAGGTTGACAAATAATCCCGTTTTGTTTACTACAAAAAAAGATGTCACAAAGCGTTTTTCTAAAGGACTTTCAACCTTATCGACTTTTTTAGTCCGATTCAGCAAGAATGCTTATTTTATTATTGAATTCCACCACCACGGCGAGGGGACTTTGTTCCACAATATATCCAATTTTAGCGGCTTCTACTTTCGTGAAATATTTTATTTATTGTTTTGCATGATCCTTTACAAAAAATCAAGGGAAGTTGTCAAAGAAACGGGGACAAAATAAGTGATATCTGATGAAAAAATACTTTGTAAGAAAACAGCTTTTAACGAATTTTTCACAATTCCTCTGGGAAGAACTTACGACTGACATTGTATTTGAAAGTATACCTACGTGTTCATATATCTTTAGGCATCTACTTGATAGAAAATATTACAATGATTATAATGTTTATTAGAGAAGTAAATTAATTATTTAAACACCAAATTTATTAAAAACAATTTTAAAGGACTTTAATGAATTATTTAAATTTCACCAATGTACATTCATCGCTGAAAAAGTTTAATAAAATAAACAAATCTGCCGCGCTTATGATAATTACAGTAAGTCACATTTTGGTCAATATTGAGTTAAATATATATTTGGAATGTAGAGATCGAGACCTACATTTCTGTATACTCAAATTTTGAAAATGTGGTATAGAAAATGAAATAAAGTTAAGCACAATCACAGTAAGACGCGTTAGGCGCCAAGGCATCCTTATTATAATTGCAGTATGGGCACATACGGTTTATTTTTTCATAAAGTTAAAAACATTTCCTTGGTATTGCTACAGTAAGTACCATTTGCTGTTATTATATTAAGTGTTGGGAATAAACATAGTCTACTAAACCTTAACATATCTACAGTAACAGTATTTACTGTATTAATGCTTAAAACTTTCGCATTGTATTATTATATTATCTTAGCATAAGTACAGTAAGTAAAACTTACTGTGTATATGAGAAGGTAGCCAATTAAAAAAAAATATATATTTGTAGACGTAATAAGAACAAGATTCACTACTGTTATTATGTTTAGGAATTTTACGTCTTATGCGTAGACTTGCCTGGAACATATAAGGTAAACGCGTTACTTACTGCAAATATTCAAAGGCGTTTAGGGTCCGATTTTGTAGTGCGGGGAAGGGCAAGTGCGTAAATTGCAGTCGTCCACGCAACAACCAGGGATTGTAAGTATTGTATTTTGGAAGCACTAAAAATTATAATAAAAGTTAACTTGAAAAAATACAATTAGTGTTTGCGCAACAGGCTTCATACAAAAAACAATCAAAAACCAAATAAACTAAGCATTTTTATAAATTACTAGCTGTCCCCCGCGACTTTGTTCGCGTGTTTTAGTTTCAACGGTTTTTCATTTTTGCAACATTTTTCATTTATGCTCCGCTCCTATTGGTCGTAGCGTGATATTATATAGCCTATAGCCTTCCTCAATAAACGGACTATCCAATACAAAAAGAATTTTTCAATTCGAACCAGTAGTTCCTGAGATTAGCGCGTTCAAACAAACAAACAAACAAACAAACAAACAAACTCTTCAGCTTTATAATATTAGTATAGATAATTGTGTTTGTACTTCGTACACAAGAAAAAAATCATTAAACATCTATATCTATACTTATAATAAATCTGTAGAGAGGTCAATTCTGTACATCAAATATATTTTCAAAATAACTATCAGGGGGTGATTAGTGATCGATACTGATGCCAAAAATGCAATCAGTAAAATTTTCGTCTGTCTGTCTGTCTGTCTGTCTGTCTGTCTGTCTGTATGTTCCTTATAGAAACGAAAACTACTCGACGGATTTTAACGAAACTTGGTACAATTATTCTTCATACTCCTGGGCAGGTTATAGTATACTTTTTATCACGCTACAATCAATAGGAGCAGAGCAGTGAAGGGAAATGTTGGGAAAACCGGAGAAGTTACTCCATTTTTTAAGCTTCCGCCGCGTATGCAGCCTTAATGGTTAAAGCTACATAGAAATCATGTATGACGTAAAAGTTCTACATAAAATTATCTAAAAAATATCCGACAACAGCATATGTCTATCTTTTATGGTTGACTCACAATAACACGTGTAACTCCCGATAGCTTAGCAGTTCGGAGATTTCTGATTATATTTGTTTACTCTTACGTTTATAATACTCTCACTCATCCCTAATTAAAAAAAGTTAACATTATTACCTATTCAATAAAAAAAGAATCATAGAAATCGGTATAGAAACACCAAACTTATACATGAAATACGATAATGATAATAAGCCATCGCGCCGCCGTCGCGCGAGAATACTGAATCATGCTTTAAGGATTATTTTTGTGTAACGTGACATATTATATTTCCCTACTAAAATACGAAAGTTAATCTGTCTGTTACATCAAACCACTGAACAGTGAGGAAGGACATATTATGCTACTTTTTTACGAAAACGACGGAAACGCGGACAAGTCGCTGGCAAAAGCTAGTCTATAATAAACACTTTGTATCCAAATAATAATATAGTTATCTCTTTGGATTTTTTCATTATAAAAACAATCTTTGAAGGCACAGTAAATTCTTTATAAGTCATTTAACTTCTTAGGATGTTATGTATTACTTAACTATTATATAATAATAGACTATGAGATCCTCGTTATACGAACTTAATAAAATCAGTCTTACAAATTAACAATATTAGTACCGTTGTAGCATTTTATAGTAATAAGATAGTAAAATTTCTTAATTGACTAGTAAAATAAAGACTTACGTGAATCTTGCGGAATTTGAAACCGGAATGTTTAACCAAAAACCCCTTTTATTCTCAGGCAGCAGAAGTTTCAGTATAATCTCTGCTCTACGAAGTACAAACACAATTATTTTTTATAACAATGCTTAGTTTATTTGGTTTTTGATTGTTTTTTGTATGAAGCCTGTTGCGCAAACACTAATTGTATTTTTTAAGTTAACTTTTATTAAAATTTTAATGCTTCCAAAATACAACACAAAAGCAGATTTTTCAATTTTACAGAATTTATAAAGCTGTATTCTTTATCCATAATTGTACTGTGTACTTTTACTAAACTATAATTTCATAAGATACCTTTTGTTTCATTTATCTACTAATAATATCGAGGAACAGTAAATAATTATGGTTCTTGGTAAATGCCACAAGTTTTCATATTGCTCCTAGCTATAATTACAGTAAGTGATTAAATAACATTAGGCAAATTGTGCAGTTTTTGTTAATCTATTTAAACATTTACCTCATTCTGTAATCATTGTTGCAGTAAGTACTTCCAACTAAAGATTGTTACAGTAAGTCACACACTTACTGTACCAATACTAAAAAAAACATAATTTTTTAAATTTTCATTCCTAAGGCTATATACTTTTTTAAGCTTTACAATTTAAATATTATTACTAAAAAAAAATAAAAATATACAAATTATAAAACAAACACACTTTTATCTAAAATATTTTAGAAAACTTAGTTTTAATTTATACTTTGGGAGAAACGTCAAAAGTAAAAAAAAAAACTTTAACCGCGTTTTTCTCGAAAGTGTCTTCATGTTACTTACTGTATATATCCCAAGCACGGCAGAAATGAATGGCGGATCTTTGAACGTGATTAATACAAAATGAATACCTAATCCACTATCAACCACATTATGGAAAAAGCAAGCGCGCCGTGCTCATAATTGAAACCAAAGGAAAACTTATTCAGGTGAATATAACGCTAAAGGGGTGCATGTATGTAAATGTATGGGCATAAATTAGCTGTGAAATAATTCAGTGAACTCTGTGGCCGTTCGAAGTGTTTGCTATGATCGCCACGTTGCTCTGCTTTGATGTGGTTTTTGAATTTACATTATTGAACTACTGCATATAAATGTTGTTCTTGCCTTTGTCTTGAAACGTGTTCAGAACACACAATTGTGTCGATGCTGAAAAATGGAAATTGGCTGGCTTTACTAGTGTTGCAGACGATTGGCTTAAGCTAACAGTAGTTTGCCTGCAAACGATAGTTTGTAAAGTACTGGCTTTACCAGCGACGTTCTTTGAGGTGATTGTTACATAATGATAAAATTACCGAACATTAGAAAATGAATTTCAAACTCTACTTACTCGTAGTTTTTGAAGAGTAAATAATGGACAGAAAACCCATTTTGACAAATCATAAATAAACACAAGAATATTTTGAAGAACATTTCTCACAAACATTTGAACAGGGTTGAATAAAAGATGGAGCTGAAAATTTACCACAAAAACTAAGCAGGATTCGTACAATTGGCGGTGTGCCGAGCCCTTAAGCTTCGCTTGCCGCTGTCATGTCATGGATACGAGACCGTTCTCTAAATAGACCGCCGTGTTTTGGATCACGCTAAACCATCTTAATCGTCTCACGAAGACCCAAGACAGACATCTCAGACATTCTAAAGCCTAAAAAAGACTAATAGCTGAAATATTTCTAGGATGTAACTATTTTAATAAAATTTAATTATTGTGTGGTAGAAAATAGATATTTACTTCAAAAGGGTTTTAGTTTGTACTTAACTATCCAAAGTGAATAATGCAAATCTTATTAGGCTTTTTAATTTGCAAACTCAGCTATCGAAAACCTGGCTGTTTTGTGTCCATCGGTAAGGTTCGGCGCAAACAGGCCAACGACCACAGCCAACGATGGCCAGCAACTTAACACATTTTTTACCACCGGCTATACGTGTGCGGCGCGTATATTATATACCTACAAAATATTTGAAAAGACACTGGCCACCAGTGGCTAGGTGCGGTGGCCCATTTGAAGTCGTTTAAGGCTCCGTGCCTCGAGGCAAAAAAACTTAAAAGATTATTAAGGTATATAGTACAACAAAAGACCCAAAAATATAATTAAAACATATAATGTATATTATTTGCAGTAGCTATTATTTAATCTGTGGTAGGACTAGTAGGGACAATGGGTATGGTGGCAAAAGTAAAATTAAAAGAAACAAAAGCTAGTGTTATAGTCGGAATTAGGTTGGTTACCCCAACGATAATTAAAAGTAGGTAGTTAATCTGTTTAAGGATTCAAGCGTCGCCTACGAACAACGTAATAGCCCATTTTCAACAATTAATTGCTAGAGATTCACGTAGACTACCTGTGTTACCTTTAGCAGGCATAATAAACACCTTATTATTTAGTTCATAAATAAGACCCACGGCTAAGAACTGAAAATATATTATTATGGCGTTAACGTGGTGACATTATCCGGAAGACTACGTCTATTTACCTGAATACATACCTGAGATGTTGCCCAGAAAATGAGGAAAATTTCGTTAGGCTTTAACTTACTTCTTTTAATAGGTTTGCAGTTATCTGGCGTAATAGACTGCATAACTAGTGAGTCAGCCATCCAGGCTCTATAGACAAGTGGCATTTCGAAAAACGTTAACGATAATAAAAATCTCTTAAATTACATTAAATGTATGGAAATGACATTTCGTTTCGATAAGTCACAAGACTTGGACTTGTCACGTCCATACATTTGAACGATTTGATCGGCGTTATCGCTTGTCAAAATGTCACTTGTCTAGGGGGGCTGAGAACCATAGCAGCTAAGTACGATTAAATTATCCACTTATGTTTAAATTAGCGCAGCGCAGAGCATGCCCGCGAAGATTTTAAACGCGTAACACATTTGGCGAAATTCTCAATCCGGCATCGGAAAGTAGATGCGCGCGGAGTAGCGCGCAGTGTTCTTTAGGAAATTATTTATTTTGGATATTATTTCAATGGGGAAAATGTCGGTAATAGTTTAACAGTGAAAAATGCTGTGCGCTGCGATCCGCCGTATGTGCTCCGGCCCTTAGTCCCTGCTTACTATATTATAACGATTGCTATGTACCTGATTAATACTTTGGATATTTATATCTGAATAAATAAATTTTCATTATTATCTAATTAATATATTATTCTTATTTTATATAAACAAATGAATTAGGAATGAATTATCATTTTAAGGCTTTCGCTAATTAAATATGTTTAGAATCGACCAATTATTATTTTTAATTTACTTCCTAAATATGAATTAAATATAAAATAGATCATGTTAAATAGAACTGGAACCTGACGTTTGGACCAATAACTTAACATAACGCGATTTAAATTATTTGCATGTAAACATATAAAGTTGCATAGGTATTACAGATTTATAGTGTTGTTCATTTATTGAGTTTTATGATAACATTGACCCCTAAAGATCATGGAGGCGCTAGCTTCGTTTAATTTTAGTAATAAATTGATAGAGGTGATAATTGTTTCGCGGAAATCTCGATTTTATAAGGCGAGACTCATAATTATTATAACAGTTACAAGTTTTTAATATACGTAATTATGTTACCAGCAGTTTACAATAGTGTTTAAATTTTAATTATAATCTTAAATATGACTTACGATTGCCATAATTATTATGTCCAAATATAAAAATATAAATACTCTTGGTAGAGTAGGTATATTTTAAACAGAATCTTAAAAGCGAAGAGATATGAGCATTACGTTGTTGAGTTAAGAGTGAATTTGCTATACATGTTAACTTTTAGAATGAATGGACCCATAGCAGCTTACTTGAATTTCTGCAGCCCTTCAGATTTATACGAAGAGGTCCTTTGTTTATTTTTTGGCCTTTTATTGTATGGTAAAGTTATCTATCTGTCACAGCAACGGTAATGTAATTTACCTTAGAGATTATAACTTGGTTATCATTTACTTACTTGAGGCAGCAGAAACTCCTAAGTTGTCAAAGTTAATTTAGGTAGATTCAACTCGTTGCAAAGGTAAGGCATGTTTTAATGTTTCAACGAGATATGAAATATAACTTTCATATTACCTTTATTTAATTAAAATCACATAAAAGCAGCATAAAAGTTATAGCAACTTTATAGAATAATAAATAATATCCTTCATTTTCTATTCGTTATAATTATTTTCTCGGATTTTTCAGAAATTGCGGTTTTATAGTATCGACATCTTAATTGACATCATCATATATAATTACAAACCAGGACCGCCCTTACCTAGGAGTATAAAAAATAGCCTACGACCTATTCTTAGACCTACTAAACATACACAAAAATATTCGGAGAAGTTCGATAACAAACTATGGGACACGAAATTTTAATACATCACTATTCACAACTCACAGTATTCACAAATAAAAAAAACTTATTCTCCTTTTTTCTTTTTTTTTGGGTGAAAAAAATCACCGACACAACTTTTAATAGGAACAGTTGACAAAAATTGTTTACAAACTCTTGTTTGAATCGATGACTGGTTTCATCCATTTTTCTTGTACCTTTTTCAGTGCCGAGTTCGACATTGTTCGTAAAGGAATAGCTAGATAAGTATATAAAATGGCGGTTATCCCATAAAACATTCATGAGTCGAATTCGCTTTCCCCTAAAAATTCAAATCAATAGATTTTTTGACTTGTTACCTTGCCTTGAGGAAAAATAAAGCTTTGTAAAGGTGTTATATTCTTTTAAAATGTCAACTGGTTTCGTTCGTATTCTGTCGTTACAGATTTTTATCTGTGAGCAAATAGTGTTTCACATTAAATCTATAAGCAAGATAAAAAGTTACAGTATGAACGTAAAACATACGAAACTCCATGACTTTAAGGTAGGAAGGTACATACGTCTAGTACTTAACTGCATAATTAGATCTATTCCGTGTTTTCATTTCCTTGCCAACATAATAATTCCTATAACTTGTTTGATTTCAATACTGTGATTTATATCGTACCTATATAAAAGTAAATATTCATTAAGAACTCACAGTAAATATGTTTACATGAATCGAATACGTGTATTGGTTACTAACTAATGTATTTACTGAATCACCTTGAAATGTTTTTTATAACACGACAAACATCAAAGTTGTAGCCGTAATACATCATATTCCTTATCGCAGTCGCCAGGGAGAAGCTATATTGAGTGGAAAGACAAGTGGGAGAAAATAGTAATGGAACACAATTTGTAACTTTAGCCTCATGTTGACGTGTAATTAATGTCGAGTTATTGATACGTTAATTGAAACGCGTATGTACGCACAAATGTATAATATTATATGATGTCGTCAAGGAGAATATCTGTCTTATAAGTTATTTGTTAATGAAGAAAAGCTGGATAAAGTTGTATACGATAAACTTTTATCATATTCTACATACAAAAATACGATAAGATAAAATAAAGGGAAGGGAGATATCGTAGCTTTTATAAGGTTTTGAAACGTTATACTTTAACTTATATAGGTACCTTCATTTTGTCCAATAGGTCAATGGATGATTAAATAAACTAACATGTTTTTCAATATTCATTAAAAAGTTAATTATTCTCTTACGAAAAATAATAAATTTAATATCAAAATCAGAAATGAATTTATTAATAATATTTTACTGAAGCCAGCGAAACGCATTAATGAGTCACCTTGTACTTCGTGTCACGTACGCAATGAAATAATTCCGTTTTCCTACATAACTTGGGTCGGAGGTAAAACTGCTCGTATAAAATACTTGTGTACTGACCCTACTGAAGGTTGACCGATGTACTTTGATTTATGTGTGACTCGAATACATTATATTTTGGTCCAACGGTAAAGGAATATAAAAGCACGGAACACTAAATTTTTTTTTAATATTGGTAAAAGTAGACGAGGATGTTATAAAAATACGAGAAGGGATGCAGATATTAACTACTAATAAAAAAAAAAAGAAACTACCGACGAATCTATACTAATATTATAAAGCTGGAGAGTTTGTTTGTTTGTTTGAACGCGCTAATCTCAGGAACTGCTTCGAATTGAAAAACTCTTTTTGTATTGGATAGTCCGTTTATTGAGGAAGGCTATAGGCTATATAACATCACGGTGCGACCCATAGGAGCGGAGCATAAATGAAAAATGTTGCAAAAAATGAAAAACCGTTGAAACTAAAACACGCGAACAAAGTCGCGGGGGACAGCTAGTTATAAATAAAAGTCTAATTGTAATATATACATCATGCGCTTTCATTTGATATCCCACTTGAGTATATATGAAAATATTCGATTTTTCATACCCACTTAATCCCCCTAGGCTAAACCGATTTTGATAAAACATAGCACACTAGCTTTGTTTTATACATCTTTCAAATAAAAAAAAACTGTATCCAAATCGGTTAACTCGTTTAAGAGCCACGGTGCCAGACACACACACACACACACACACACACACACACGGAGACACAAAGCGGTCAAACTTATAACTCCCTTCTTTTTGCGTCGGGGGTTAAAAAGGATTATCAAAATAGACATCATAGGTCCGATCAGGAATACCTACCAAGTACGAAAAGACGGGTATTAACTAAAACAATTAATATCAAGCAATTACTGTATAATTCAACATTGGCAAAGCAATAACATTATATCGGTCTTATTAATTTTACGACAGATCCTATCAACGGATTTACTGGCTAATTTAATTCGCAACACTAAACCGTTTGAAACGCGAAGTGCGTCTTGGAATACAGAGATTTATTAGAGTTAATTTATTGGTTGAGGTACCCTCGCTAATCTAGTAATATCGCGTGAATTAGCAATCAGCTACGCTTAGGCATCTCGTCGGCGACAAAATTATATTCCAAATTCTGGTGGTTCAAAGCCAGCTTGTATATTATGTTACGGTAACTTGATTTACTGGGCAGTATTAATAAAGACCAAGAGCGGCGGTTCAGATGACAAATTCATCATTTACACCGGCCCCTATTAATAAAGCCCGATTGCCCATGTCCATTTAAAATCGAAGCTTCGCATCGTTAAGAAAGAACAAAGATATCTACGCGTACTATTTGGGGCAGCTCTACCTAGAGCACCCGACACAGATGTTCGTGTACGGTTAGGTTAAAAAAGTAGACCGAGAATTGTTTACAAAACTATAGTCATTATTCATACTGCCCGGCAAATGAGCATAATCATGCAGATTTAATTGCATGTCCATAAACAAATGGCCCAATTTATACGGGCCTTATTTATACAGACCGGGCATTTTTAATAGAGACCGAATTTCTCAATTTGCCCGTAACATAATTAATTATATAATATTATAACGTATTGTTAAAAACATACTGACAATATGTAGATGTTAATATTATTTAACCCACAAATCCTTTTTTACATAAATAAGTAGGTGGGTACTTTTTCATCTAACTACGGCAAAGCCAAAAAGCATAGGTAATAAAAACTTTAGTAAAAAATCTATAGTATTCTATTTCGTCTTATACGTTTTGTTACGTTCTCTTTGATAAAGTCCATCGTTACAGTGTCAAATGTTCGAATAGGGCCTCACGCTTTTAAGATTAATAAAGCATTTGATTTTGTTGGTGTAACATAACTAAAGAAATCGTGTTCCAAATTAATAACAAGAAAGTAGAAGAGTGTGGAGGTCAGATAGGTAGATGCTCCATGTAAAATACGGTGTTCAGTTGAATCCAGTAAGACTGGAAGCCGACCCCAACATAGCTAGGGAAAAGGCTGGGCAGAAGAGAATAGTATGCTTAAGTACTACTTACACAATATTTTTTTACGCAAATGAGTAAGCGTAATAATAAAATGTGTTTCTTCTTTGAATAAGGAGAGGACTACAGTAGAAAAATTACAGCCGATATTTTATATGAGTTTTAAGTTTTTCTTTCTATTATGAATTTGTATTAAATTGTTGTAATAACAAGTGTTCACACCACATGCGTTAATGCGTTACAAATAATTAAAATAATAAAATAAATTTTTAATTTCCTAATACTCTATAATAAAGAAATATAATATATACCTACCTAATATACCAAACATGCACTTGTTATATCTTTTTCTGATACCCAGTAAAGGTATCAGAAAAAGATATAACAAGTGCATACAAGTAGGTACGGCAATAACAAAAATGATCTCATTTTTTTAGGACACTTCCTATTCGTTTTACCTATACCTATACCTACCTACATATGGAAAATTTTAAGCCAGTGGCCTACTTGGCATTCAACTAGAAGTGGCGCAACGGTTCCGTGGCTTATCAGAACTGTGTTTGTTACAAATTGAGCTGCATCCACTTGAATCTATGCAATTTAAAAGGAAGTTGGACACGGTACGAATCTAAATTGGTGCACTAGGAAGTTCTGCTCCCTGTACTTAAAATTTTGCAATTAAAGACAGACTTGTTCTAAATCTGAGGCAGTTTGTAAAGGCTTAAATCTCCCCTAGTGGATTTAAATATTCCACAAAGTGTTATTTGTAAAAAAGAGTAAGAAAGAAACATCAATAATATCCTCATAGCATTATTTCAAAACCTTCCGACGATCAAAATAGAAATAAGAACAATGTTTATTTGTACACATTAGAAACAATTTGTAACCTAATATATAAAATATTGTTTTTAGTCCTTAAATTCCATGAGCTTTTCTTTCATTTATTAGCTAAGGTAAAAAAAAAAAAGATGAGATCCTTTTTAGGTACCTACTAATATTCACTTAATCTCAGTGTTGGGTTTGTGCAAACAAACAAATCAATGATCATGGTGATCGATCCACCCGTTCTTGAGTTATAAATAGTGGAACTAACTCGACTTTGTTTTATGTATATAGATTTAATACTTCTTGCACATTGTAGCACAAAAGGCGGAATGCCAGAAAGCATTCTCTGCCAGTCGACCTTAGGTTGTCTTTATTATCATACTTCAGTATTTTGTTTAGATAGTGGCATTCTCAATGTATCTACATAATCATTGTGTTTGATGTGGGTTTTAGATACCCACTAACTATTATCTTTCTTTAATAACCTACCCCTAACTACCCCTAAAGCATTGTTAGTTGACACTTTTGGAAGGTACAGAACATTAAACAAAAATAATAGGGAGGCAGCTATTGTTTGTTTCGTTTTGTTGTTTTTAAATAGAGAAGTCTTATCGTGACGTAATTTTTTAAATAAGATTAAATTTTTAAATTAAGATGTAGGTACTATGTGTTAAAAAATAAATTAATTAAAAGAATTGTTCAAATATTTTTTACTAAAAGTATTAAATTGCATAATAATTATATGTATAATGAGGCAGGTACGCGTACGCGTTCAAAATTCGATTTCGATGTACTTATTCGATACAAATGAAGTCCTTATTTAATACAAATTGTTTATTATTTTTCCCGGAATAAGCTCTAAGGTATATAATGGGATCTCGTTACATTATTCAAAAGTACGAACATCAACACAATATTTTACGTGCCTAATTAAAATAGCTTCCGTCGTGAAATGATATAGAAAGTTGAGGAAAATCGATTCAGACTTAAAAACTACATGGTCTATACATTACTTTTGTATATTATGACTACATTTATATTCTTTATATTATAGAAGTTTGCAGCCGTCAAATGCATCGAATAGATAAAAAAAACTTTTTTAATTGAATTGTAAATAATAGTTTGATGACGTCTTCTTTGAGAATTGGAAATAAGTAGCGCAGAACCAGGACGGATGGTAAGAATGGAAGTAGGCCTTTGCCCAGCAGTGGGATAGCACAGACTGATCAAACAAAAAAAATACTATCACAGATTTCCGAATTTTTCTCTTAGTAAATAATAAATAATTATTTTTATCTACCATTTCTCACCTAAAACCTAACTCAAATATCATGTTTGTATTATTCTAGTTAAATATAAATCATCCGCCACAAACACTTTGCTGGCATATGGCATATGCACTTCTCCATGAAAATACCATAGTATGTGAGCTTTGTGTAGAGCTTAGGATTTACTTTATTCCAAAAGCCAGGATATTTGTACCAAAAGCTTTAAAGCCAGGATATTTGTTCGGTATTTTATAAATAATTTTATAATGCTACAGAATTTATATACCTAATAATATGTATTATAATGGAGGACGAGAAAGTATTACTCTTTTATTTCATATCCTGCACTGTTTTATTCTGATACTATTAAAGCAGTTACGAATACCTACTTTAATAAAATGAATAGATAAGTAAGACATGGTAGAAATTGAGTACACTACTACACATAAAATAATAAACACATATTAAAATAAACATACACGAGGTACATCGTAGATTGTTGTTTGGACTTCTTCTTAAAATCACTGATTCGCAGAGAGCTTCTATATACTTGGTTTAAGTATTATAGTTATCAATAAACGTTTCTCCGAGCTTGCCCTCCAGTAAATCAGTTAGTAGATGGTTTATTAAGTGGATATTCAAGTCTCGCTCCCCTTCTATTGGTACGTGTACAGAATAAAAATACTCTTTTTGTTAGTACGTTATATATTTCCATTATTTGCTTGTTGTTCGGAGTGGACCTTCTATTAATTTATGGCTTCATTTTAGTTTGTATTTCTAGGAAGCAGCAGCTATACAGCTTCTAACTAACTATTAGTAATGATGTGGTGGCCTAGTAGTTCAACGAACGGATTTGTATGCACATGGTTGCAGAACCCACATTTTGGAAAATGGTGAAGGAAAACATCGGTTCAATATTTGGGATTGCGGGATCGCGCGGATTTGGACCATGCTGAAATCTGGATTCCAAACATCTGAATCAGAAATCGCCAATCCGCAAGTGTGCAAGCGTGGTGATCAATGCTTGTGCCTTCTCTAGATGAAAAGAAGCCTGTGGCCAGCAGCGGGATAATAAAAGGCCGGTATTATTATAAAATAACTATTAATAATTGTAAACTACGGCGTAGCCGTATTCGTAACCTTGCTACGTTTACATTTGCATGTTTATATTAATACGACTTACATACCTAGCCTACCCAATATAACAGCGCACTTACACGGACAACTAATTGAGCGATTATTGGAAATTTTAGTTAAAAACGATGCCCAGGCAGTTGCCTAGACATCGCTAGTAATGTATAGCAACATAAAATTTTAGTTGCTCGTATAAGCATACCTTATTATGAATTAATACAACAAACCAATAAATATTTAAGTACAGTCCTTGTCCGTATTTAATATAAATTGACATTTATTTTACTGTGCCAGTAGTACATGCATCTTATTTTAATATTACACACGTAAAACAAGTGCCCAGTTCTCAAGTATTTAAAATATAGATAAGGATTTTAATTGATTAAAATAATAATATAATTATATAAATAGTCTTTGGACAACTCACACGCGGCCATTTTGTTCCAGACAACTGATAAACATACTTATTGCTAAATACATACATATTATAGATAAATTTCACCCAAACACAGTAAAAATTATCATGCTCATCACACAATGATTTTTCTTGGGTGGGAATCGAACCCACGAACTGTGGGTTAGCAGTCAGGGTCACTAACCACTAGACCACAGTAATGTAATAAATTATATTCGTCAAAAAAGGCACTAGAAAGGCCAAGGCGATGCCACTTCTGCAAAAACTTAAGCAATATATTATTATCTGATTTCTGTGAGTAGGTAGGTACGTGTGATTTAATTATCATAATAATAAAATTAAGTCTAGTCTAAGTACTCACAGGACGTCTATCGAGGTCGAGGTCTTATCGTAATACTTACCTGAAAAGTAAAAAACAATATTAATTATATTTATTTATTTATTACATTACTAGTACCTAACTATTTATACTTCTTGTTTCACACCAATATCCAATCCCTGTTGTTTAATACCTAAGTAAAAGTTTAATATAGGTACCTACTGTACCAAATTTATGCACCCTAATATATATCTTCAACATGTTATTAGGTATGTACAATGCTGGACTTAGTACACTGACTACTATACTGATCTTTACTAAGTCCACAATATCTAGTAGAACGACCTTTGATCTCGTAAATAAAGTCCTCAACAAAACAGTCTAGTAATTCTAGTGACATAATACATTACGTCATTTGTTTAACATCAAACCCAGTCTATAATTATTCATGGCTCTACATAGAACTGTTAACTATTCGGGGTCAGTGCCACATCTATTGGAATGATTACATGCAATCACATACAACATTTAATTTATTAGCTCTATGTTTGTCTTGAGATATTTATATGCAAAAAACCCACACGTGCGCACTGGAAGTTGGGAAAACCCAATATCAATTAGGTTCACTTATGATGTATTTGAATCATGAATTGAATGATTCGACATTTTCGTGAAGCAGGATGTTTTGTTTTCCTTTTGTAAAGAACATTCATCTTCAATTGAGGTGATGAAATGTGTATATTGTGCATGTGCTTGAGTTTGTTGAACAGTACTCGAACAGTACGTTTTTTTACTAGAAAAGTCTTGGGTTTCGGGGAAATCTAAAGCTTCAGATACCAGACATAGTACTAAAATAAACTCTTAAGCAACCAGTTTTAACGTAATAGCATCTTTACTTGTCTAAGTTTCCCATAAGAGTAAATAAAGTAGAGATTCCTTTTTCAATTTATCAGCGGGAGGAAATATGAACAGCAAAAGTTTCTCAAATGCGATAGAAAGTTTTACACACAACTATAAGATGAAGCTTCGTGCGGTTTGATGCTGTCTAGTGGAACACACAGTTATAGCTGGCGACTCTTCATATAACATATATGTAGTTATTTTAGATAGAGGAAGTAGCCTAGAAGATGGGCTGAATATAATAAAAATTCCAATAAGTAGATATTATAATGACGACCTTTGTGGTCGAGTGGCGTACAAACTGGTTTTTAAGGTGTCGCTAGCTCTGAGGTACTGGGTTCGATGCCCAGGCGGGTAAATTAGAAAACCACTTTTCCACATTATCTCGAGTCTGAGTGTTTATGGTAATTTCGGTGTCTCGGATTCCATAGCACAAGTGCTTTTGGTACTTAGTTTGGGTTCAGAGTAATGTATGTGATGCTGTCCACATTTATATAGAGCAGCATATTGTAGGTATTATATATAATTTCTTTTTTTTACATCATCTGAATGATAGATATTAACAAGCATGCATTTTCCAACATTCCTTATCTTATTTGATGTAGTTTTTGTAACAAGTCCGGTAATATAGACCTACCTATATAAGGAACGTGATGTATATATTGTTTTGGTAAGGTATTCGTGTGCAAAATGCTGACGAAACCATGATTCATGAGGTCTTTTCGCTAATCTACTTAGAAAGGATTATAATGCACGATATCGTAACATAAACTAAGACGGATAGCCGTTAAATTATGCAAAAGGTACCTTTAACGTACGGTTGATTAAAAAGTAAGACATCACTAAATAAAGATATATGTCTATGCTATGTTAAAATGTTATGCGCAACTAGAGTCATTTAAACTTTTGAAAGTGCCTGAAAAGGCCTACTTGAAATAAAAAAAATGATTTTGATTTCATGTTACAAGTTTCAAATGTTTTATGAGAAGCATCAAAGCCATTAGCCACGCCACATTATAATAAATGAAATCGGATAGTAAGTGAAAGGAAATCAGAAAAACCTCCACTCAAAATCTGTATAAAATAAAGTTGGATTAGTTACACCATTTATAACATCACTCATCAACGGGTGGACTAATTCTCATGATCTTTAATTTGTTGGAATCATCTCCGCTCCGAATATAATAACTAACTATAAAAAGTCACAAAAAAAAAAATATGTCGGGAACGGGTACCGTGGGTAAACCCGCGGGAAGTTAGTAGAAAATAAATAAAGTCGTTTTATATTGAAATAGCGATTTATACAAATAAAATGTTTAGTGCTAGTAAATTATGAATGATAGAAGTACCTAACTTAATAGAAGCAAAGAAAATATTATTTTAGACTTCGTATTATAACACGTCGATGAATTTTATACTGCGTCGCCTCACTAACGATATTGAATTCCTAAAGCTTGTGCTCAGCGATTTTAAAATTGTAGTTAAAGTTGTCGATTTAACACATTATAGTTGAAATTTCATAGCTATTGTAGATTTTTTATGCACAAAATTTTCTTGCATAAAAACTCTACAATAGCTAAGTAATCGAGGTTAAATAGTCGAGGTTTTATTGATTTTCAATACTTATTATTTTTTTAATTTGTTATTTTTTATTAATTGTTTTTATTTGTTGAGTATTTGGTGTTGTAGGTACGTTTAATGTAATATTTTTACTAAAATGATATTCCCTTCTTAATCGCTGTCGTGGGTGCTGTACCGTACCATACAGAAATTTATAATACGTAATAGTCGCTTTAGTATTGTATTAAAATAGTATTGTAAAAGTAGGCCGACCATTCCTCAAATAACACAAATACGTCAAAGAAACCTACAGGTCTTAGAAACACCTCTGTAATACAATAACTTTATAAAATCATGAAAAAAATATACCCAAAGAGTGCTATTTTAAGAGTTAAGCTGTGAAATACTACGCCTTATCCTTAGTATTTTAAGAAAGTATTTCTCCGTGTAATCAGCGTCGAAAAATCGGCCATCTTTCTTTTGTTACGTCATTTAGCTAAGGTCAGTCCTTTGTTTCTATACTTTGTGAAAGCTACCTACATTCTATTTTCAAACATTTTTGATGTTGTAATTACTATCTTGAGAACTCTTGTTTTAAGTAAGTATACGTTAAAACATCGTCAACAGATAGATTAACATTTAAAATAATTTATTATTTAAATTGTAAAACTCATTTATTGAACACCTGTTATTAATAATAATTATGTTGGTAACATTTACTTATTCTCAAAACTGTGAGTTATTACCCAGGAAATAACAATAGGTTTGTCCCTTTGGAAATTCCAAATAATGAGATACATAGTATATAACAATTAATAAATATAATACTAGTTGATATTCGCGACTTTGTCTCTGCGAAAGCATTGCTTTTTTTAATAGACGTTGAAATGAGTGTTATTTTAATTATAAGATTTTAACGTCTCATGCTACTCCAAAACTGGACTGATCCAAATAATTTTGGGCTCCAAATTTAGAGAAAAGATATATCTATGCTCCTATACCTATATCATTTTCTGTTTTGTTTCAACCCTATTAAAATTTGTCTGACGAAGTCAATTTCCACAAAGAAAACAGCGAAATACGTTTGTTTGGAGAATTGGATTGATAATTAGGTATATATTTAGGCATCGAGACTAATTTCAAGATTCTAAATTCCTCTTTTTCACTATCTTGAAGGTTAAGTTATCCAAATGAACATATCTTATTTTTTAAATAATAGCTCTAGCTTAAACATAGCGAAGTTTAATACAAACTTTCAACCTCCATTAGAATCCATTAGAGCATGGGTCGGCAACCCGCGGCCCGCGGGCCGTGTGCGGCCCGCGGACCTCTTGCTTGCGGCCCGCGGATGTTTTGTAAATAAGTTTTAAACATCAAAATAAATGTATTAACGAACCGTGATCGACCGTATAGTGTGATCCAGTCTTAAGAACGCACTTCGCTCTGCCCGCGAACGATTAAAAGAACGACGCGCGGGGGTGGGGGGGGGCGCGGGCGAAATGAAACGTACGGCAGCGATGACAGTTGCTTCCCGCGCTCCGTCAATCGCTTCGATGTGTAAATAGTGTAACAAGTTATATTTCATCTGTGCTGTACGAATTACTTTTTGTTTTAATTTCGGTAAGTGTGAGAATCCTATTTATTTAACAGTTACGATCTCCGTAAGTAAGCGATCTATGTGAGTTTGTTCATGTAATGAGCCATTTCATTATCGACCACTGGCGTGCATTATTAGACATTAAGCAAATGGAGAAAATTACGCGAAACAGAGAAATTGCTGTATGTGGATTGGGTGTTAGCCTACAAAACTACTAGGTACCTACTGTATTTGTTTTGTCAACAAATCAAAACTTTGTAAAGGAATTTGCACGTAAATTATCTATGCACTTTGGTTTTTGGTACTATACTATACAAATACAACAATTTCTGTTTACAACGATTTAGTAACTTCACAAAACCACAATAAATCACAAAATGAATAGGTAATTACGAAAATTATGCAGACAGAATTCGCCGAATTTACGAAATCATAAATAAATATAAAAAAACCACTAAGTTGCAACAGATAAATAAAAACAAAATCATTTATTTATACTAAAACACTATCGTGAGGAGTATTCAGGAGAAGGGCGATCCCGAGAATATACGTGAGTAAACCGTTTTGTTTTAAATAATTATACTAAAACACGTTTACTTTATTAATTGAATAGTTGTTAACTTTAAAAAAATATTATATATAATTTACAAGTTATTGGTATTTTATAATTTTAGCTAGGTATATTAAAAATATAGTACTAATAATTGGAGTTCACGTATTTTATTTATCTGTTGCAGCAATATGGTCAAAACCTTGGCTTCTCTAGTAGGCATTACTACCTCAGCCTGACAAATAGGTACTATAAGTACTTAAGAAAGTAGCTTAATAGGAAGTGTGCGTGCGTATACGAATAGGTACACCAAAATCGTTTGAGCGTGCGAGTGTTAAGTACGCAGTCTCGCGAGTGCCTACTTCGCGACGTAAGTTATTACTTAGTATGAAGTTTGTCATTATTTATTTGTTTGGTAATGAAATGGTTGGTTATAAGTTTTATTATTTGTAATTTAATTAATAAGTATGATGGGTATGATTTATTTTATTTACATTGTTATAGTAAAAGATTGCCTACATGGTATGTACGCAACTGATCGACTGCTTGTTGCTTACGTGCCGCTTCGCGTTCGCAGTGACATTGCTCACGTTGGACGCCGCATTCAAAAGTGGCATGTTTACTACAAGACAATGCTTTTATTGTTACAGTTACTAATGGCTTCAAAAAAAAGAAAGTTAATAGAAGAAAATAGGGTATTTAACGATGCATGGACAGATTTATACTTTTTTATTAAATGCAATAACAAACCGCTATGCTTAATATGTCAAAAAACCATTGCTATACAAAAGGAATATAACGTCAAACGCCACTATGATACCGAGCATAAAGCTAAATTTGCATGCCTAATGGGTGAACCACGCAAAAATAAAATTAACGCGCTCAAATCTTCATTTAAGAACCAACAAAATGTTTTTAAGGTTCAAGTTCAAAGTAACGAGTCGAGTATACGTGCAAGTATAAGGGTAGCAGAAATTCTTGCGAAGTCTGGCCGACCGTTTACCGACAGCAAACTTATAAAACAATGTGCCCTAGTTATGGCTGAGGAGGTGTGCCCCGACCAAAAAAAGAAATTTGAAAATATAAGTCTTTCTGCAAGAACGTGTACCCGGCGAACTGAAGATTTAGGCGATAATTTATGTCAACAACTCCGGGAAAAAGCACAACAATTTGAATGGTTCTCTTTAGCTACCGATGAAAGTAATGACGTTACAGATACTGCCCAGCTTTTAATATTTGTTCGCGGAATCGATAAGAACTTTAATGTCTATGAGGAGCTTTTACAGTTATGTAGTTTAAAGGGAACGACTACCGGGGAAGATTTGTTTTGTAACTTAGAACAAGCGCTAGTATCAATGCAATTACCATGGGAAAAATTGGTAAGTGTAACAACTGACGGAGGCAGGAACATGAGTGGACAAAATAAGGGTTTGGTAGGTAGAATTAAAACGAAACTGGCAGAGATAGGATGTGACATCCCATTATTTTTTCATTGCATTATCCACCAGGAAGCGTTATGTTCCAAAGTCGTATCATGGAAAGAAGTAATGAACATCGTGGTATCGACTGTAAACTACATCAGAAAAAATGGATTGACTCATCGTCAATTCCAGCAGTTTCTCTCAGATACGGAAGCAGATCATCGAGATGTCGTTTATTATTCTGAAGTGAGATGGTTAAGTAGAGGTGCAGTACTAAAAAGATTTTTTGATCTCAGAGAAGAAATCAACACTTTTATGAATAAAAAAGGCAAATCTATTCCAGAGCTGACAGATACTCAATGGTTAATAGATCTTGGATTTTTGACAGATGTAACTAATGAATTAAATACGCTGAATATAAGGCTTCAAGGTAAGAAAAAACTAATCTCTGATATGCACACAGACGTAAAGGCATTTCAAGTGAAAATCAAACTCTTTATTAAACATATTGTTGAGAGAAAGTTGGATCATTTTCCGAATTGTAAAAAGGCTGTCGAGGAAGCTGGAATTAATTTTCATTGGATAAGTGATAAAATGAAGGATATTTTAATACAACTGCAAACTCAATTTAGCGACAGATTTGTTGATTTTGACAAAGTTTCAAGCAAACTGAAGATTTTTGCAACCCCGTTTTCGTGTGATATTGAGGAAGTACCAAGTCATTTACAAATGAACGTCATTGATCTTCAATCTAATGATGCTCTCAAAAGCTCTTTCTATGCAACAAATGATCTGGTTAAATTTTATGGCAGCTTGCCATCTGATTTTGATGAATTGAAAAGGTTTGCTCAGCAGTTCATCACAATTTTTGGTAGCACTTATTTATGCGAACAAACTTTTTCAATTGTAAATTATAGAAAAAATAAATTTGCTTCTCGCCTCACAGATGAGCATTTGAGAGCCATTCTACGAATTTCAACTACAAATATGACAGCTAACATACAAGAAATAGCCTCTCAAATTCAACCTCAGACATCACACTGAAATTTGTAGAAAATTTGTTACAGTTACTAATAAAAAATAAAAAAATGTAAGTATTACGTGTACAAATTAAATTCCGTATGTTTTAACAATTTTAAAAGCATTTTCATTTTTTCGATGGGATATGACCTATAATATATAATTATAAGTAGGTATATTGAGCTTCTAGGGTTAATATTACAAGTGCGGCCCGCCTATAAAGTATTTTACAACCTTGTGGCCCTTGCCTGCCAAAAGGTTGCCGACCCCTGCATTAGAGGGTTGATTTAAAAAAATAATTTAGCTATGCTCTTTCTTGAGATCCAAGCTTACCCCATACCAAGTTTATCAAAATTGATTCAAAATCAAAATAAATTAAATAAGGACAATAAATATAAACCTTATTTTTTTTGTGAAACTGAACATTTAATGTAAAATACTTATTAAACATCCCTTAACTTAAATATCCTATTTTTAAAAACAAAAGAAACTTGTCTTAGTTGTGATTTCTTAAGTAAAAAATCCTATGTATCATCACGTTCTATCATTAAGGGGACGAGAAATCATCTTTGGGGTTTAAAATCAGTCCACAATATTTATGTTAGTCAACGCAATAAAAATATATTCAGACCGGCTAGAATTAGATCTAGAACGATCACGATCAAAGCATTATACCGTGTCATTTTATGCTGCTATTAAAATAATTTTGAAATACAATTCATTAGTTATAGTCTTTTGAAATTACCAGAAACTAAATAATTGCATAAAAGTAAATAATATTAAGTACCTCAGGCTGAGTTTATCAAGGAAACCAAAAATTAATCTAGACTTGCTGTGCCCGCGACTTCGTCCGCTTTGAATTTAACAAAAAAGTTATTTTTTTTTTCGTTTTCGTAGTAGCCTAAGTTACTCCTTATTACATCAGCTATTTGCTAGTGAAAGTCCCATCAAAATCAGTCCAGCTGATCCAGAGATAAGCCGGAACAAACAGACAAACATACCAAAATTGTAAAAATGTTCTTTTGGTATATATATTTTGGTATATACAATATACATTCAAATTCATGTAGTAAGAAGCGGTTATTTTAATATTACAAACAGACACTTCTATAGATAGATAATACTTGTATATTTTACATACTACAAAACTCAGCAACAAAACTCCCGTTGCTAGCAATTTACACCTCAATCCTTAAGTAAACAAAAGAACAGACAAGGCTATATAAACATAAGACTGTAGAATGTGGACCATGTCTGTAAATGTGTACACATAGTACACATAGTTGTTTGCATATATTTTGAGTAACCATCTTGAAATATTAAGCTTATATTTAGGTACGTAAGATACATTTTTCAATACCTTCTTGAAATTGATCGATTTCATAAACCATCGAACATAACTTAAAATTAGGTAACAATTTAGTTAAATGATAAGTAACTGGAAAATTTGCCTCTATTAAAAATATAAAATCGTACGAAGACGAGCTCCGTGGTCGAGTGGCGTACACACCGGTTTTCCAGGTGTCGCAAGCTCTGAGGTCCCGGGTTCGATCCCCGGCCGGGTCAATACAGAAAACTATTTTCTACATTGTCTCGGGTCTGGGTGTTTGTGGTACCTTCGTTGTCTCTGAATTCCATAACACAAGTGCTTTAGCTACTTACTTTGAGTTCAGATCAATGTATGTGATGTTGTCCACATTTATTATTATTATAAAAAAAATATAAAATACATACTCATTTCTAAGATTCCTACGCTTCTTATTATTTAAAACGGTATATGTTACATATCTACATATAAACGCAGACTTACATTTAAAACATAACATCGTTGGAACATAAATCACCCGCCAGTCTTCATTTATTTAAATGTGTTGACATCACTTTAACATAAATTGTGACTAAGGATAGAGTTATCTATTCATCCATTCAGATGTCAATCAACAGCCAATGTTTAATCATTATTGGTGAAGTCAAATTATCAGAATTATTGTGTCGTTAGGAATTATGTTATTACAATTTAATCATTTTGTAATTTGTTTATTAGTTAGGTACCATTAATTTTGTTTGAGTTGTAGACTAAATGATGTGCATGTAGTTTGTAAAAAATGTAATATATATTATTAGTAGGTACCTACAAAAGTACGGTGTGGTTTAATTCGCAATGACGTATCAGCAGAAGTCGCTATAACAATCAATCTTAATATGATAGAATTGTGATTCTTGTGATCTTCGACGTTATATGGAAATGTGTGTTATGTTTAATAATCATGACTATTTAAGTCGTTACGAGGAGTCAAAACGTTAAAGATTAATTGCGTAAAATTGTTGCAAAATATTTTAAAAAAAAATTATTTCGTCAAAAATTCAAGTGTCACAGAACTTTGTTTCTAAAAATACCTCTAATATTAATATAAATTCCAATACAAGTCCAATAATTAATATTAATTTTGAAAACACATGATTCCGAATTCTTAAAAAAAAAATTAGTTGATTCGTCCCAATGGACACATAATATTAAAACAATATGCTTAAGAAAACGAAAGGTCACAATTATCATGTAAATAGGTCGGAATTTAATTCAATAGTAACTTCTCAGCACAAAATATCACGGTAGGTAGGTAATGTATAACAACTATTTAGTCTTATCAAAGGCAGAATGAAGTCATCTAGTATTAAGTAAGAGCAAGTTCAGGGACGGTCACAGTCACAGCTAGATAAGCCTATTGTCTAACGACAATGGAATTGTTTGCCATAGTGACGGAATCCCTTGGGCGCGTTGGAATCTGTCAGCCGCTTAATGTAAAGTCCACTGTAATTTATGGGCATTGTAATTTGGTAGAAATTTTCCACATGACGGGAAATAGAGCAAAATATTTACTTAATACCATGTTCAAAAATCGTATTAAAAAATGGTAAAAAAGTGTAATTATAATAATATTAATAAATCATTTCGTGTGTTTATTGTATTTTTAACACAGATATTTTGATCAGTATTATAAATTTTCTAAAATCTTTGAAAAGGAAAGTTTGATAAGTTGAGATTAGCTACTACTTAGAGAATAAGTTCGGTCTCGGTTTTTAATACAACTCCTGCAGTAAGAAATCAAAACATTGTGTCGCGGGTGTTTTTACAAACATTCAAATTACATGCACAAAGAAAACCTGCCTTGGAGCAAACATTTGTGGATTAAACAAAAGCTTGTTCTATGCGGGGATCGAACCCGCAGCATGTCGCGCACGGTGAATATGATGTGACATATAGTCGAAATTAAAACATAATCAGACCAAAATAAAACATACCGCTGAGTTCTTTAGGTCAAAAGAATGTTTTTCGTATTAAAATTCAGTAGTTTAAATTATTCTGTGCGCACCAGTTGCATGGTATCGGAAGAACTCAAAGGCAAGGGAAGTTTGTATCTTTTGAATCGACACGTAGATCGACGAAGTTTTGTACGTCCAGTCTAGTTTCGATTTACTATCCTCTAAGGAATTTCAATGCAGTTTGGGATTTCTGCAATATAACCAATTAGACTTAGAACACAGATTCGAGGAACGTGCTGAAAATAACAATTTCTTTAAAATTTATTTTTCTTTCTGCCATTTTCTTAATCATTTGGAGTGTGAAACAGTACCTATATAAATCTTTAGATATTTTTTCCATACTAATATTATACATGCAAAAGTAACTTTGTCTGTCTCTTTATCTGTAACGCGTTCACGGCGACACCGCTAAACCGATTTTAATAAAACTTAGTGTAGTAAGCTTGGATCTAAAGAAAAGACATAGGCTACTTTTTGCCACGATAACCGACATCTACGAGGGCAAAGCCACGGGCAATAGCTAGCTACAAATAAATTGTAATAATTTCAACAATAATACCTGTTCCTGAAAACTATAATTGCTGTTAAACGCATTAAATTATAACCTTGAGCTGAACCTAACAAATTCTCATATAATGGGCTTAGTTGGGTTTTACAATAACAAATAATGTTATTGTTAAGCTTTTAATTACAGACACAAATCCTACAAATTGGATTATACGAGTATTATTAACATTTATTTTGTTCACGGTACATTGATTACACGACCATTTTGTTCTAGGATATAGCTTACAATTAACACGCTGTTAACCTAATTTGAAATTTATGTAGTTTGGTGGTACCAATTAATCAATTTCCGCGCACTTTTATTATGAATGAGTAAAATACTTTTCCGGTATGAAATTGTTTATATAAAATGGCATACAAGGTGATACCTTTATCGTTGTACAAATGAAAACTATGGCCTCTATAATAATGTTGGTTATGAAAACTATTGGTATTAGCCGTAGACATAGAGGAATGGACTGCGCGTTATCCTCACTAAAGTGAACACTCTCTAGAAAGAGACAAAACCACTGTGCGGCCAATACCTGTCTCTTTTCTGCAAACCTGTAATAACAAAGATGCAGTGCCCCGAGAGAAATATTACAATAATTATACCACTAAATATTACATTTATTATAACACAGAACGATTCACTCCTGACCACTAATGACGTGAACCAATCAGAATACTAGAAAGAGACAACTACTGGCCACACATTCGCTTTGTCTCTCTTGTACTTTTCCGTCTGTATTCACTACACAACTGAATAGAAGGTCTATAAAAAAAAAAAAAAAAAAAAAAAAAAAACGAAAAAACTTCTCGAATTATAACATTATAAACAATATTACTATAACGATATAAAAATACTCCAGATAAGAGTTTAACGGTAATAGTTCTTAAATACGTATTTTTTTGTTTGCCAAATTTTTAATTTCAATCTTTTCTATAACCGATGTGAAGGTCATATTTTAAGTTTGTACAACGATAACAGTATCACCTTGTACAATGGTGTTTTACGATAAGTCTTTAAGTCGGAACACCTAACTCGCAACAGGCTTATGTACCTAAATAAACAAAGAACTTAAATGAAAAAAACACTAAAACTTGATTCTGATACACATAACAATAGCATCAAATAGTCGGAAAACTTCAAACGTTTATGGATAGGCGGCCATGGCGGCGCTCGCCCCTTACAAACTTTACCCACTCTAAGCTTCAACAATTTATAACTAAAAAGTTCAAGTTCCTACTTTAGATGTTTCCACGCTATCTTTCAGGACCTGTTGCAAATTAATAATTTGAAATAATTTGAACAATGTTCTCGGTAATATTGTGTTATGTGATAATTATGTTAATATTAAGTAAGGTTGTTGCGAGTTATGCAGAGAAGGCAAATTGTTTAAAGTATTTCAGTGTTTGTGTAGGATCTTTGAACAACATCTTATATGAATACTGAATTATTTTGTTATTTTCTTCTAATATATATAAATCTCGTGTCACAGTGTTTGTTATCGAACTCCTCCGAAACGGCTGGACCGATTTTTATGTTTTTTTTTTGTATAAACGGAGAATAAGTCGTTGGCTATTTTTTATACCCCGAGGTTATAAGGCTGGCCCTCACCGCATACGTTTGCCGGGTCAGCTAGTGACTTTATAAGTTAAGATAACTTATAAAATCACTTCTACAATAAAATCGACCCGATTGATTAATATACAACAGAACTCTTAAGACATCTTAAGAGTATATTAATCAAGTATCTGTTAATGAAAGAACAAAGGTAGAAAAAATAAAATGGCAATTAAATTTTGTGAAACAAAAAATTAATATTGAATGAGTTCCTCAGTAATCACTTTGTTCACTGTAGGTTAAATCATAAACCACGTAGTAGTTTCCACGATAGTAATATGGAGCAAACTCAGGAGTTTTATATTAGTTTTAGAATTTTCAACTAGCTGGTCTCGTAAACGACTTGTGGCCTTTAAGTACTTACTATGATAGAATTGATAGAAACAGACTTTAAGTATATATTTCATGACTTTTTGGTGTTATCGGTATTTTTATTGATTACTTAAAGTTTTTACTTTAAATAAATTTGAATAAATGGACATTCTTTTGTCGCAAGACCGTTCCCCATAATACCCATCGTCAAGTGCATCGTCAAGAGTTGTATGCAGGAAACGGTAATAATTATCTCCAAAATAATTCAACATCAATAAAATTTACTATGCAAAATACAGTTAAAATTCTATCAATCTATCACAATATTTTGTACAATAGACAAATAAGTCATTCATAAATTGAGACGATTATGGCAGTTAAAAGCAAGTGCCATTCACATTTTATGGATAATTTAAAAAAGGATAACATAATTACAGTTAATTCTAATGATGCATTTTTGAGGTACAAACTTCTCACAATAATAATTATACGATTTCTACTAATATTATAAATGTGAAAGTTTGTGGTTATGTTTATTACTCTGCCACGAAAAACTAAATTATTTTTATTAATAAATCTTACTTTATTAACTTACGACATCAGAATGAAACATATGACATTTAACTTTTTTTTATTTGGCACATGGCACCAAATTTAAAAAAGCTATTATTAAAAAATATAGCAGTAGGAATATATTTTTATTATATATATTTCGTTTTCCACATTCTATCATCACCGATCGCAATGCAGGAAAAAATAAACATTTTAAGTCCTCGGAAGGGATCGGCTTAGCAAATGACGTTTTCTAAATTGCTGAGACAGCTGTTGTCAATCAGTCAATTTCACCGTCACGCGAATTGTATTAGTTATTTTGAGTGATTTATATTCCTTTGTTCAAATGGAAACGTTTTAGTCAATTATTTAAGAAATACCTAATGGTTATGTTTGAATTAAGTTAATATTCAAATTTATTCTCGAACGTTTTAAATATAAAATCTGCGGTGTCATTAAATTAGAATTACTGGTATTCAAATTTTAATATAAGGTTAAACTTTTTTGCGGTATTTTGGGCTACTAAGCCATATTATACATTTCATGAAGATGAACATTATTATGTATTGGTTTACAGTCAGTTTAATAGCATTCAACATTAGTCCGCACTTAGCAGGGAAACAACTATTTGCAAATATGGACCGGAATGAATTGAAATATGCAACTGTACGCGGGTCAATGTGGAACGCGGTAGCCTAAATTTGCATCGTACCTAAATGTTGCTCAGGCACTCATGATTGTACAAGTTACACCGAGTGTGTTGATTGGTTGTAACCAAAGGATAAAATTACCTACTGCGAATTACATTTCGATGATCTGTGCCCTGTGACCTGTGCCTGTGATATTATAAAATTTAATTCTAATACAATGCTAATGCAAAACTGATATTATTTTTGAGGAAACGTGGATCAAATTCTTTCAAATAAAATACTGTCAATGGAAGGAACTAACTGGAATCTAAACGTTGACAGTGTTTTACGTAGTGTATGTTGTTTGTGTGCCAAAATGAATAAGTTACAATTTTACATTGGCAATATTAGAATTAAAATTCATTCAAAAGTAACCGAAGTAAGTGGAGTGCGATTATCATAATATTACTCTTTACACAATCTTAAAATCATTGACCTTTTTAACAATAGCTTATCGACTACTTAACATTAATGTAATATGAATTTGCAAGATTTAGATTTGATTTGTGAGACCTACTGCCATTATTATAAGAAGTCATATTTTAAAACAGGTTATTGAGTTTTGCTTCTACACATTAATAAAATGTTCTTCTAAGCTTCTTACATAATCTAATGTGTTCATAATTAGATCGGTGTTTATTTGATTTTTTCACATTATATTTAAGGAATTTAAAACATCATTTTTAACACATTCAATACCTTAAGTTAAATATAGTGGTAATATTTGCCTACAAAATATTCTACTACAGGGCAAATAATAATCGAACGCAAAAAACATATTCTTATCTAAATTTATCAAGTACAAAGTAAAGTTAAGTACAAATATTTGTTAGCACCGGGTTATCACTGCCACAAAATTGTTATCCAATATTATTAATATGAGTAAATACTTTGGAATAACAACAAAATTATCCGAAAAAGGTTAGGCTTGAAATATTTCCTGAGTCAGAAACGGTTACCCAGTTTACATCATTAATTAAAATAAATATTTCTGAGTAAGTCAGCTTCGTGTTAATTTAAAAATGATTAGAACAAAACTATATCAAGCTTGTCGTTTGCTGAAAGATTGTGAGGTATTAAGTTGTCATGTTTCCAAGTTACTTAAGTAGGGCAATATTGTTGATTTAATATTATTTTTAAACTAAAAAAACAACAAGTGTTATTTCAAGAATAAAACAACGTGATGTATCGTAAGTATGTCTTTCGATCAAATATATAATGCTTCTAAATTCCAAATTTTAGATTATATATATCTACCTATATGTAATAATGGAATTCTTTCTCTATTAGATAATTCAGTGTAAATTAGATTATTTGTAACGCAGTAAAAGAACCTTTGTTCAATTTTGATATTACATATTTGTCGTATGAATTTCATGAGAAAGCGATTTTTATAGAACTTGCTTTTAACAAAATAGGTTTTGACTGAATTCTTCGTTTTCTCCTTTCCAATATAATTTGTAACAATGTTTTCTAGTTCTCGTAAAATAACGTTTGGCGATATGCTTCGTACAAAACGAGCTAAAATTAAAAGTCGAAACGTGATCGTAAATGACAGAATGCTATCGGCTAGTTACAAAGGGACTTTAAAATTGCGCCTTTTTGATTAGAATTCGGTTCTATAGCCAGCCATAAACGATCACTCTTATCAAAGAAGCTATAAATTCCTTTTAACTCTGTACTGTAACGTAGGTCAATTTCCTATCTAGTTTAATGGGTAGCAAAATAAACGGCGCTGTTTAGTTTAAAGTTTTACATTCACGTTTATTTCTTTAAAATTAATAGTTAATTATCTAGATTTTAATAGCTAAAGGGCAGTCATATGAATTAGTACCAACTGGGTAAATTCATTTAGGCCTCTTATAATCTCAAAGTTTACGTAAAAAACAAACTAATTAGTGCACTGAGTATGTACATATCAATAAAAAAATTGAAACTCGATTAAAACTCAGAAAAAGAAATTAAATTAAGAAAAGGCTATTTATTTAAACTTTATGTATGTACTATATTTAAAATTCACCAAAATGGATAAAAGTAAAATACCTTATTTAAACATGTATGGCCTTATTCATAAAATGTCGACGGTGTTAAAAGCACTTGCTAAGAAACTTTTAAATTCAAATTCTCTATAGAAAAAATTAAATAAGAATCTGCTAATCTATTGCTAACCATCATCGTCGAGATTTTTATAAATAAGGCCATCTATACCTATATATGTATATACCTACATAGTAGCAAACTTTATGTATTTCCCCCTAACAGTAGCAGTAAAAAACACAGAGTAAACATGCTCGAATACACATCAACAGATTTCAGAATTCGTTTCGAGCACGATCCCGTCATAATTTTTATTTGCGCCGCTCAAAGCTCATTCGAAAAACTACTGTTTGAATTAATCTCCATCATGTAAAATGGAACATTTTATCATATATGTCCGGATTGATTTTAACAGCATCCTAGAAACAGACCCATGAATTCTCCCGTTTTCCTTACTTTGCCGGCATTTAAACATATAACTGCTTGAAAAAAATCTGTGGTAAACTTCTGAAATTTCCCTTTTTGTTTTAAATATTTTACGAGCCCTTATAACATGTGGACCAAATTGTACATCATTTAAAAAGGTTTCCGTTCTAAACATTTCAAACGACCATAATACCTCGCGGTTAGCAAAACATTCATAAATCGCGAGTACTTTTTGTTAAGTTTACAAACGGTCAGTACCCAACGTTCCGAATAAACTTGGGGAGACCACAAACCATGAATCCGGTTCAAATTTGCGATGAGGGACTTTATAAAACAATGGCAGAAATACGCACACTCATTTCCTTTACTTAATCAGTAAATCAGCAATTTGCCATCGATAATTTAACCCAAAGTACGCTACAATAAGCACAGTTCTAAAGGCCATAAAAGGAGGTTTTCAGATACTTAAGTTTAACCTTTAAGTTTGAAAGTGATTTATTAGACAAACCTATCGAGCAGCGTAGGAAATTTTTCATTTTATTTTGTACCTTTGTCGCTCAGGAAATCAATCAAGTGAATTCGACCCGTATTCAATTTATATCGCTAGATTAGGCACCTTTACTGAGTCGAAAAAAAGGACTAATTGAAGAAAAACTTATGAATAAAGAACCGTGAAATAATACTGTAAGTACCAATAGTGACCTTTTAATATTTTATTTTTTACAGATTTACATAAACAATTCTTCAATAATTTTTATTTCAATGACAGCTCTGTATAATTTTATTTCTGTATTACTACTTCGTTTTGCTTTAACGTAGCGATGAAATACCTTTTATCGTAGCTCACTAACATGTGTCATTATCCATCTTTTCATCTTAATATTACGTTATCGAAGGCAAATTGTACATTATTATAGTATCATGATTAGAAAGTAGTTAATTTTATGCATTAATATGCTAATCGCAGCATACAACACGGGTATATAGGCCGCAAACACGATCGTTGTACGTAATACTAGTAATAACCATCGCGTTGGTCCGTTTATATTTAGTCAGCGAATAAGTATAAACAGCGCATTACTGGTTAATGTTTTAAACTGGAAACTTTTGAGAATTAACCCAAAAATCGCTGAATCAGTACTTGATAAAATCGGTAGGTAGGAATATTTTAAGTATTATATGAAAATTATCAGATACAAATTTACAAAGGACGAGATAAATTGGTCCGAATAAAAAAGAAACTGCCGTTTGTGCGTTTCATCAGCCGAATTTATTAGACCTTAAGTACTTCTTAATTGAGTATTAGACTTTTATATAGGTATTTCTTAACCCATGATCAAATATTTTTACAATATAGGAGTCGGTTTAAACATTATTATGAAGATGTTCGCTTCTAAAATCAGCATGTTTGCTGCACGCCAAATAACGCATGTGCGTTAAACCATGTGGTTTGTATATTTTGCGCTAGGTAACAATTTCAGTGTAAGCTTATTTCGTAATTTTCAATTGTATTGAGGAAGTTGCTATTTCAGTAGTTGCGAGGTATTTGACCGCTGTTAATTTTAGCTTAAACGAGCAATCGCATCATTTGTCCTACAATACCTGGCTGGTAGTTCATTTGTTTATGCGAAAATTAAGTCGTTTAAAACAGTAAAAAATAGACTAGTTATAGCGTTATTTTAAATAGGTTGTCCTTAAACGTCTTTCGATAATGAAATATAAGTTTTTTAATCCGGTAGCAGCCGGATTAAAAAACTCAAGTCTCACTAGAATAGCGTGTTGAAACGAACCAACCAACGCTTCAGATTTGTTATATAATATTTATAAATCGCATGTCACAGTGTTTGTTATCGAACTCTTTTTTTGTGTGTATTTGGTAAGTCTGAGAATAGGTCGTATGCTATTTTTATACCCCTAGGTGATAAGGGTTTCCCTGGCAAAACAACGTTTGTCGGGTCAGCTAGTATTATTATAGTTATATAATTACTAAAGGCCCCCACAGAATTAACCACGTGAGTAGTTAGACATATTTATTTTTTGTTATTTCTGCCGATATTTTTTTGGTTATTCTGCTATTCGGGGTGGAGAAGAATCCAACAAATCAAAGATCATGAAAATCCAGGTAGACCGATTCTTGAGGTATAAATTGTGTCACTAACACAACTTAGTTAAATATATAACTAGCGGTGCCCCGCGGTTTCACCCGCGTAAGTAGTCCTCGTTCCCGTAAAACATTGTTTTTTTTTGTTACTTTTTTTCGTTCTGTTTATAATTATCCTGCTATTCGACAGAGACGCATCCATTAAATCAAAGATCGTGAAAATAGCTCCACCCTATCTTGAGTTATAAATGGTGTAAATAACCTGACTTTGTTCTATCTATAAAGATATTATATATTATATAGAATCTTAAAGCTTACTGTGTTCAGTGTAAAGCCTTAGTAAACTTTGCACAACAATATGTGTTGACTGATCGAGCATGCAAGCGCCGAGACGCACTCAAGCAAGACAAATTTCTTGGACCATAATATGAGCAAGCTGCTAGTTCATGTGAACCGTCTATCGTCACGTATCCATAAAGTCCTTACTGCATTTCACATGGGACTAGGAAATAGCTTTTCCTACTTCAGACTTCATAACTTAATTTCAAATTCTTTTAAACCAAAACTTTCCTTTTTTTCAGTTGTTCTGTCAAAAATTAAAGCGTTCACTTTCGTCTTCATGTTTCTTAGTAAGTCTGATAACCATTTGATTTATTGTATCTGAACAATACTGGTATATCATCTGACAATGTTCGTGTAAATAATTCAACTATTATTTTTTTGTTTTTTTCTTAATAGCTCCGTCGTCGGGGTGACAACGATTCTGCCAATATCAGAGTTGGAAGAACAAGTGTTTATTGCGGAAATATAATAATATTTATAAATCTCGTGTTGCAGTGTTTGATTTTCTTATTTTTCTTTATTCACAAAAATAAATAAATAAATAAAAAAACCACTGAGCAACTTCCTTCATATAAATTGACGAATAAGTCAATTTATAAGAAGGAAGTGACGAATAAAATAAAATTAAACTATATCATAGTGTAAATAGGTCACAATTTTCAGAGTAATTTTTTGTTTTAGTAAGACCGAATATCGTGGAATATCAAATTGACAGACACGTGTGTCGTGGTTCAGTGGCGCTTTTAATTAAAACCAGTGGCGCAGCAAGCGGTGCCGCGAGCTTTTAAAAATTAGTTTCTATTCATGACCTGCGTTACGGTCTTGTGAGGCCTAGTTCTTATTTTAAGACTGTGCTGTTTATTTGGAACTACGTTTTTAACTAATATATTTTGGGCTTTCATCAAAAGCAATTTGAGAAGAAGACTGTTATTTATTATTTATCTACTACAACGTTGATTGTACTCAATAAAGTTTAAGTTGCATGCAGCTTTATTACTATTAGATAAAGAAACTATTTATAATTAGAGAAATGCTATTGATATATTG
Source organism: Diachrysia chrysitis (assembly GCA_932294365.1). Lineage (NCBI taxonomy): Eukaryota > Metazoa > Arthropoda > Insecta > Lepidoptera > Noctuidae > Diachrysia > Diachrysia chrysitis. The sequence continues at coordinate 7,139,629 of OW028647.1, forward strand.
CAAATGGATTGATAATATTTATGATGGATGCGATTAGCTGGAGACAAAAGGGACGGCAGTCGCTAGATACAATAGGTTTATTATTTCTTATAAAAATGGTGTCTAATATATTATATGTTATCGAAAGGTTATATCTATACAAAAGGGATGAATAGTACATCTAGCATAGAGTCAGTTTACAAGATTTCAGCTCAAAATGGGTTAATTAAAACAATAGTGCGGATTACCACCGTTTGAATACGTCACAAAGCACTAGTTTAGCTTTAGCTCTACTTAGTGCCACAGATGCGCGCTCTTAAATAACTGTTGTATAATTTTTCGCAACAATTATTCGAAACTAAAAATCATAAGCAGACCGCTTAAGCAAAGTATCTTAACATTTTGCGTGTGACGTAATAAGATATTGACCCTCGTAAATCTTAATCTCTCTCAATAATTGATGCGTAAAATTGTATATCAGTTATTTAATTAACTCATTTAGAGCTGAAACTTTGACTCAGTATCAGAGGTACTCTTTAACCCTTTTGGATAGATATACCCTTTCGGTAACAACCTGTATATATGCTTTCTCTTAAAAAAGTAAAAATATCAGATTGAGATTTTAAAAAGTAACCAATTAAGAAAATATTTATTTTAAAGATTGAGGAATATGCCTATCAGTTTGAAAGTCCATCTTCCGATTTAGTCATCTGAACTTTGGCATGTTTATATAATTGATTGTATGACATATATATTATAACGACGATATTATTAAACAAAACAACAATTAAATTTATTAGTCATATTGCTTTGATATTAAGTTGTAAGTTGAATCATTGCAGTCTGCTAATTATTTCAATGAATGCAATAATGGTAAACCTTTGACACTGCTTGATTTGATTTATTAAAATTGTTTTAATTAGATCATGTTTTATTTATAGTAATGTAATCATAAAATATTAGTAGATAATTGTTTTAAAGTATGTCATTGTAATATAAAGGTACGTTTTTTAGAGATAAGTTTCTTAAGAAAATTTAATTGGTAATTTGAGCTGTCAATTATTATCTCTCGTTAAAAATTTACAATTATAAAAAGTTTAATATTGTAAATTAGCATAATTTATTACATATTTATTATTATTATATGGTTATGAGTACTTTACAGAAACCGGGTAACTTTTTTAACAAGGCTTGGTCTTCAATAACATTATGACGGATAGTAACACAAAAATAATTAAAAATATATTACAAGTTCGTGATTAACAGTTTCTCTAAATCTAGTGCTGACACAACGACGGTGACTGGACACTAAAATACTCATATCTCAAAGACCGAATGAAGTTCCTACAGCATCCCTATAACTTCAAGTTGGTGTGAGTTATTACCGACAAAATTATACAGTAAAGTGGTTAAGGCGTTATCTACTGAAGACTACCGTCGTTGTAGGATTATGTGGGACCCCAGGATTAAAGGTCAACTAACTTATGCATAATTTATAGGTGTAGGTCACTTTAGGTATATACCTAACCTGCAACCTAAACCTTATTTAGGTGGCTTACGTTTCCCTATTTTGTTTCTAAGTTTTGTGTTATTAGTTTGCGTTAAACAAATTCAATGGAAGTTCTCTGTGTCATAATTATTAAGCCCTCGATAAATGCACGTAATTATATTCGTCACTTTTAATATATGGTAAGTATGTATTTAAATAATATGAGCACTATTTTATACATAACACCGCGTTGTTCCTTCTTCCGTGAACCCATTGGGATAAAAAAAGTATTTCAATTTTATCCAGATTTTAAATTATCGATGAGCCTAATTCATCTGAATGTATAGTACCCACTTGATCTTTCCAACCTCACAAAATTCCGCGTTTATATTGTTATAGTAGGATATAATATTCACTGTATCATTTATTTTACCAGCTTTATCGTCAAAACTCGACGCCTATAAAGATGCTAAAATACAGGTGGGTAGACAAACTCTTTGAATAAAACTCCTATCTGTTTTATTTTTTTGAAGAAACTCTGTATAAACTTGGCTGGCCGTATCGGGATCGTAACACTGTTTCAAAATTGGAACAAGACCCAGCCTATGAATATTTTAGGATGAAATCAGCAATCTGTCCTCTGCAAGCTCTCTGCCAGGTTACTTACAATGTTATTCAATGGGATTAAAATTATTTCCCACAAAGTAGAAAAAAAAGAAAATACAAAAAATCAAAATTTTACATGGTTTCTGATAATTTGTCCATGACTTGATTATTTGAAGGGGATAGTACATCATTATTTATTAATAAAAGAGACTTAAAAATTTGGTCGGAGTTTAAAATTTTCAGAGCCACATTTTTACTTAAAATTTAGGAAACAAAACATGGGTGTTTTATTGAAAACTATTATGTCGTTCTAGGCGCTACAATTAATAAAAGCGCATATAACAGAAAATGTGAAAATGTAGTGTCCTCGTTCAAATCATAAGTGAAAAAATAGTACTGCGGGGAAGTAATGTGGGGAAGGAAGTCAAGCTTTTCAGTTAAAAACTTTCTTTATTTTTTACCTAAGTCAGCTAATGTTATTTATTGGATTTGTACACTTTAAAACGACCTTTCTAATCACGCTCAATCTTATTTAGATTAAAGTCTTAATCAGCTGCACATCTTTTAAATCTACAAGTAATAATTCCAAAGCAATAAAATATGGTCATAACCGAATATATCTAATCTAAATACGTTCCCTGAGTTATTTAAGCAATTCCAATTTTAGACAAGGACGTCGTTACATAAAGGGTCTCCCAACCGGATTAATCCGTAACCAAAATACGCAACATAAACATTTATGTTATGACAGAGCTCCAAGTGTGTCTGTTGTATGCAAAATTAAGAGAATTTAAACTCATCCTCCGTATCAACATGTTTTATTCCACAAAAAAGTTTGTAAACCGTTGTTTAAACCTTTCGCTGTTACGGAGTTGACTTAATGCAGTTTGTTTTTTTAATAACTATAAATATTCAAATATATATTTTTTAAACTTCGTTGTTTTTAATACAGCCTGTATTAGAGAATAACAAAGAAATATATATCTACCTATAAACATGTTTTTGCTCCTTGCATAATTATAGCACGATTCTGTGTTGTGTTTATTTTCTTATTAGTGACTAGCTTTTGCCCGCGACTTCTAACCCTGTTAGTCGATGAGTTTCAATAAAATACGAAACACGTCTTTTATGAATTCTATTAAAGAATGTTTATGCAAAATTTGTAGTAGATTGGACCAAGGAATCACGTTGTCCTCTTCAAACTTTGCCCCGTTTTTGACTCCCTTAGAGGCAGAATACCGAAAAATCTTTTCTCATCGGATGCCTACGTCATACAAAGAATACACCCTTCAAGTTTCAGGTCTCTATGATTAGCGGTTTAGGCTGTGCGTTGATCCGTCAATCAGTCATTCAGGACAAAGCATTTTATATTTGTATAGATAACACGTTCTCAAAGAAACTATTCAACACAAGCAATCTTTATCAAACTACCTATTTAATGCTCTTAATAATATCCTAAATTGATTCATAATTCAAAAGGATGCGTATATGTCAAATTGTTCACATTTAGGAAGACTGATTGCGATAACACCTTCTAAATTTAGTAACGATTTCATTTAAGATCCTAAATTCAGGATAGTGTAATAAACGCATAAAATGGAAAAAAATGCTAGGGCTTTTTCAGACCAGGTACGAGTAGGTACATACTCAATGCGACGAACGAAGGACGACACAATGGTAAAGTAGAAAAGTTTATATTCATGTAAGCTATTGACAGCTGCTCCCGAATAGTCAAGAGCCTCTTCGTTCCCGTAATTCAAATGATACAACACCATGAACAAGAAGAGAGAAGCAAAGTTAAAACTTGTAGTTATTTTGTGTGAAACTGATTAAATTTGACGTGCATAATTAGTACAATCACACACAAAGAATGTCATGTTCTTGAGTAATTTTCGTTCAAGATTATGTAAAAGAAAGTAACAGGCTTATTGGAAAAAAATACTTTCATGCTTAAGTTCCATACAACAATTATTGCAGTGTAACTAGTGAGACGACTTTTTTTAAGATTTGTTCCACTAGGACTAGATCCATTACAAAAGCCAATGGAACAACTGAGAAAAAAAAGCTCACTAGTTCCATGGGACTAATAAAAACTCGAACTAGTGGGAATAATTATTGTAATAAAACTTATCTAGCACTCGTACGTACGTATTAAAATATAATTATTAACACTACAGTAAGCAGTGTTAATAATTATATTTTAATCCATTTTAGCATTAATTACATCTTAACTATACCATATTCTTACAAATAAATTTATCTTTATCTTTATCTTTAAAACGTCTTACGTGTCTTAATATTTCCTTGGTCGTGAAATACAAGGGTACCTTTGAGTGTAATGACGCGATATGAACGTAATGATTGTTAAACTTAACCGTTTGTATGATCACACATGGTGCTAATTCTATTCACATAATCGTTGCTGATTGTTCAATGGGCTTATAGTGAACGGTCTACGGAATTAGAGGGAATTTTATAATAGGTATTTAAAAGGCATACGATATAAAAAGGCATAGACATAGGTAATAAAATGGGCTATTATCTATTCAAATAAAGAATATGGTAAGCTTAATTTACGAACAAAACTGTAAAGGTTGGCTTTATGGGTATATATATTACGTCACTTCGAAAAGTATTTGTTATTAGTATAATGTAGTAATAGTTCTTTATAAATGTTTTAAATTGGTATCATATTATCTTTATCAGAAAGTCGCCGAAAACATTATCGCAATCGGATCACATTAATATAAACTGTCATTGAAATATGTTATATTAATTAATTGTAATTCATTCTGAGGACTAACAAAATATTAAGTAAATGACTAATAAACCACAAAAACATATCTACAGCACAAAGTTTATTATAAAAGCCTAAATGAAATACGTTCACGATGACCTGTAAAACGTCAAACTGTAATTAAAGTTAAACAAATCGTTAATTAATGAATGGTGACTAATTCTAGTTTTATTTTTTTTACGTAATTGTGAATAGAGTGAGTCGTATTGAGTATTTTTTTACGTACAACACAATTCGATAACAACAACAACTACTAAGCGGATACCTTTAATTATAACTAGCTGTTGCCTGCGGCTCCGCCCGCGCGAGTGTCGATTATTGCGGAAAACAGTAACCTATATCCTTTCTTAGGATTTAAGCTTACCCCACACCAAATGACATTAAAATGGGTTCAGAGGTTTAGCCTGCTTTACAGACAGAAAGACTGGTATAAGGTAACTATGTTAACAAATTTGAGCATTTTGTTAATACACTGGACAGAACTTGATGTTAGTACTTTTATGACGTTAAAATACAAAAGTTCAACATTTATTGCAATTTATAGAAAATACTAGCAATATTAGCATAATTAGGTATTATGTTCTCCTGTCTGTTAAATCTGTCTCATATTTTCATCAATCAGAAATTTACAATTTTATGAAAATGTATTTATAGATTTTAGAAGTCCATTTTGCTCAATTTTACAGCACATTACCCAGTAATAACGAGTGCAGATAAATGGAACAAATGTAGACGTTGCAAGGTTTTCGTCTAAATTGCGGTCCTGAACAAACCTTTTTTAACAGAGAAACCCTTTTACTTTCGGGCGTGGTTTTGATAATCTGACGAAAAGGGTTAAGAAAAATAAACATTGATAAAACACCGTCCATTTAATATTCTATTAAACGCGTCGTTGGAGGGGTAATTTATTAGAAAACGATGTGGTAGAAAAGAGTTAATGATGCGGGTACTGATGACGCACAGAACGGATGTCATAAGATCTTCGTAGATATAGCTTCAACTTTAATATTGGGTGAGTAAAAAAACGGAATAATACATAAAATTTATGTTTAAAATATCAAGTGGGTATAGGTAGTTTATCTTGTGGAAAATTTCTAAAAAAATCGTTCGAAACTCTAAAATTGTTAGACACGAAAGAATTTGTAAAAACCCACAACGTACACAAATAATTATATTTACTGCAAGGAAAATTGTTCAGTGGTAAACATCGAACGTTTAGTTAACACAAAATTCTTATACAACAACAAGGTCGGCAGCGGTATTAGGTACCTAACTTGCGAAAGCAATGCGCTGGAATTTGACAGCGAAATGTTACAATTATTGCTGTCAAAATAATAATTCGTATTAAATTACCATAACGTCAATTACATTCACATTAATTGTTGATTATGGCTACATCGCGGGATAGTGACGATTCCGCTAATGTTAAAGAAAGTTAACTAATTTGGAACCTACCTAAGTGTTTATAGAAGAAAAAAAAAAAAAAGGTGTCTCTAAAACTGTGTTTTAGGTGGGAAAACCGGAGAGCAAACATGGCTTAGGCGGAGACGAATGATGGTAGTAGAAGGCGACTTTTAAATTTGACGAATTTTGAAGACTGCCCTAATATTTTACTTAAACTGACGCCTTAATGTCAACAATTAAAAATAAATTGACAGCAATAATTGTTAAATTTTCGCTGTCAAATCCCTTTGCTATCGTTTGGCCTTCGCAAAGTAGGTAATACCGCTGCCGGTCGAAATAGTTCAAGTAAATATAAAATTGTGTTTATTTTGCACGTTGTTTAGTTTACACTTCGCAGAAACTGGTTTTGAGATATGACAGAACCACGAATCCTTGTTGATAATGGTTGGAACATTATTATTATATTCTAGATAATATTACTTCATCATATCCCAAAAATATTACATACAAGTGGTCTTACGTAATATCGTGATATATGAAGCACCTGTTTTTGTCCATTAGCCTGAGATGTTTCATGTCTTGATATTTTGCTGACGCCAATGATGTAATTACAATACAAATATTATTTATGAAGCAGAAAGTAAATACTGTATTAGTTACATTTTTAGTGAAAATATGATCTAACTTTGGAGAAAGTGTATTATTTGTTTTTTTCTTTAATAAATATGCTGTCATCACTGTTTTACAAATGTCTAAAATAAATCTGACATCAGAGTATGTCGCAAATACATTTGTTAAATTTGTTCTTTTGTTTTATATTATTAACATGTAGCTCACGCTGTTTTAATGGTTTCTCCTTCGTTACGCGCAATACAAAAAATGTTTAATTTTCAATAACAACTTCTGCAACAAATATGACACTTAAAGGCCATTGAAACGTCAATCAGTTTTAAGTCGCCGTTAAGTCTCGTGCTGTCTCTGTCACTTTAAGGTGTAAAGTAGCGACAGACAGACATTTAAGAACGTCTTAAAGTTAAGTTGCGTTCAGTATTTGGAGGTTAACTTTTACTAGTGCGGGCTATAACACAGGCTAAAAACTGGGAAAAGTATGGAGTACTCTTAAGTAGATACTAGAGAACACTTTTAGATGCAGTAGTCTGTGGTGGCTACAATGTAAACAAAGGGTTGCTTCCGATTAACTTTGATTTGAGCGCTGCAATATTAACTATTAAAACACAATATTTGCATCGCCTACCCTTACAAAAACTAAAAAAAAAATGCCTTATTTTTTGTTTTGTTTCACGCGAGGAAAAAAAATTTTCGTTTGCAGGTACGGTCTAAAATTTTAATTAAATAAATACAAATATATAATACATACATAGCCTGCCAAAATCACTACCCTTTCTCTTTGGCTTTTCCGTAGTCAGGTAACAACACAGCAAGCACGTTACAATTCTGCAAAATTTATTTTTGGGTAAGTTTTTACTGTCAGCACTAATCGAACTTTTAATAAATAATTCTAAATTAATAAATAATTGGATTATTTCCAACAGTAAAATAAATATATTTAGTGTTTGACAACAACAATGAATATTTAAATATAGTAAAGAAAAACTTACCAGGATTGAATGTCACATTTAATGGAAAGCTATAATTTTTTTGTTCATTGTTATTTTAAGACTTATTAACTAATTTCTAGGCAATATTGAGTTAGCTTATGCTGACCTTGGCTTTATTATTATTTCTGTATAGTATATATATCCTTTTATCCTTATTATGAATATATAACTATTATGAATCTATACTAATATTATAAAGCTGAAGAGTTTGTTTGTTTGTTTGTTTGAACGCGCTAATCTCAGGAAACTACTGGTTCGAATTGAAAAATTCTTTTTGTATTGGATAGTCCGTTTATTGAGGAAGGCTATAAGCTATATAACATCACGCTACGACCAATAGGAGCGGAGCATAAATGAAAAATGTTGCAGAAATGAAAAACCGTTGAAACTAAAACACGCGGACAAAGTCGCGGGGACAGCTAGTATATAATAAACCAGATTAGTGAACGCACCTGTGAATGTCTTGACTATGTAAATAGGTACGCACAAATATTTTTTTACAGACTCCTTTTTTTTATCAACATTGTCTTTATTGTTTTTAATTATCAATGGGGACATTATCCTAATAAAACATTAATTGAAATAAATATTATAGAGTCTTAATTTACTTTCCCTGTGTGTTGGATCACGGCTGATTTGAGTAACTTTATTAAAAACCAAAGATTTTGTTATAAATATGTTATAGATATGTATTGAATTCGAACAGACATAAATAAATTTGATAGAGTTTTCGTAACTTTACTGAGACTATTGCAACAATTATAACATAGCACAACCGGAAAACATGTTCAGTGTTCACCTATAACAAAATGCAAATTTTAATTACTTTAAAAATTCCTTGATGGCAACACCATTAAACATGCTTTGGTTAAAGATCGATCAAACCATCAAAATATAAATTCTTCCTGGTTCCGAAACTGTTTGATCAAGATATCAGTGAGTTATGAGTTATTTACAATACAGTGATAATATTCCTAATCAGTTTTTCAAATAGACTTAATCTACTTGTAATTGTGTCACCGTAATCAACTACCTACTTATTAAGTAAACAATTAAATACGTGTTAAGTGTACGACGTCACATACAACTCATACAAGACATAATATTATACTCAAAGTGCAATACTTACGATATAGGTGATATTTTTTTTATTTAAGTTCTGCTAAATAATATAATATCTATATTGATAACATCTTGGAACAACTCACACACGGCCATCTGATCCCAAAATAGGCAGAGCCTGTACTATGGCAACCAGGCAACTGAAAAACATACTTATATATTTCTAAATATATACATAATTATAAATAAATTACACCCAGACACTGAAAAAATAATCGTGCTCATCACACAAAGATTCGTCCTTGATGGGAATCCAACCGACAACAGCAGTCAGGGTCACTAACCACTAGACCAACAAGCCAAAGTAAACTTGGTACGAGTACAAATACCTACTATTTGTACTCGTACCTATATATCTAGATAAGTACAAATACTACACATGTTCGCTTAAACAGTAGTCAGATACGCTATAAGTATCTTAAAAACTGATACAAACATTAAAGAAAATACGCATATTACATAAACAGTCTACAATTTGCGTTAATTGTAAGCACGAGGCCTGATAATGGAGACAGCTAATTCAATATTTTGTATCGATATTTCAGCACTTTGCTGGAATAAAATATTGTTCAAGTTTATATTTTACTTGTTGTTGCCCGCGGCTCTGCCCGCGTGTGTTTCGGTTATCGCAGCAAAAAGTAGCTTATGTTCTTTCTTAATATCCAAACTTAGCCTATACCAAGTTTCATCAAATTCAGTTCAGCGGTTTATTCGTGAAAGCGCAACATAGAGACAGAGTTACTTTCGCATTTATAATATTAGTATGGACTAATTAACAAGACACTCTGCTGTACAAAATGGCGTTAAGAGTTAGCTAAAACTAAAGGACCGTAAATATTATTTGAAAACGTTATTTAACTGAACTCTGAAAAAACCTGCAAAAACTATGGTAGTAAAACTCGCGATCGAAATTTTAAACTGTTATACAAAATACTGAATATACTGAAATAGGAAATATAAAAGCAAAGCAAACGCTGGTAAAACAGTCGGTATTGCTTCGTGAATCTAGTCCATCAAATGTTAAAATGGGTAGCATTTTCAAATCTAACATGAAAAAAATCCACGACATTGAAAAATCACAAAAGTATTCGAAGAAGAAATAATTGACCATCTGCCAAGCTGTTAGATTTAATATAGGCTTAAAAAGGAAGCTTGTGTATGTGTTATATGAACCTAATATTTGCGTTGTATGTGAATATATGTATAAGATAGGAACTGCTTGACAAGAAATCGTCGTTTTGTAAGAAAATGTAGTAACAAATGTCGAGACAGGTATGCTCCAGCGATCTGGTTATGAGGCATGGATGCGTGAAACACGATTGAAGAAAAGGATTTATTGCGCGGATGTGAGGGGAAATGCGAGGATGGGATACCCTAAAAAGGCACAAGTATGTACTTACTTATATACTAAATGACATTTCAACAGGGAATATATTACAGTGTGCTTTACACCGAGAAAAGACACTGTTTAGTGGAAAGAGAGTTTTGAAGCTTTTCTTTGGTGTGTTACCTTATTTACGAAATAAAGCCTATTTACAAAGCCTATTTATTTTCTTATAACTTGTATTAATACTTCTGGACAAACTCCTAAAATATTCTCTTTTTGAAATTTCAATAAAATACTATATTTTTGGACCAGTTACTGGTCACGCAAACACAACTTGCTTTTATATATCATTCAAATTGTTACAGTTTAACTAAAACCTAACTGTAAGAAACAAAAACGTTATTGCAACACTAAATAGGTATTCCATTAGACCAGTGAGCTAAATTTTGTGCAGGTTTTCCCCTAGCGTTGATAGGTAAAACTAATGTGGTTGAAAAAAAAAATACTTCGAACATAAAACGATAACCACGTCAACGGGGATAGTAACAAAAGAGGGTCGTGAACACGTGACCAGCTGGAATCGTACAACTCGAACCTTTAAAACTGCAGTATTTGAAATTGAAAATTTTGTATAACTTCTCCAATTATTCTCGTATCCATCGAAATCAAAACAGAATGATAACGTTCTGGTTTTTTACGAAAATCATAATTAAGACAAAAATGAAAAAATAAAAACATATTTTTAAATACAAATTGTTGCATTTTGAATCCAATGGGTGGATTGAATGTGAATTCTTTAAATATGTGATTTAAATGTTTGTAAAACCCTGTGATATCAAGATTAAGCCCCTAATGCGGGCGCTTTATTTATGGAAAAAAGAACACAACACCACTTTAATATATTTGTTTTATTTAGTCCACAACCTAAATTTTATACAAAGTAATAAATACCAAATCATCTAAGCCGTTGAAACTCACGTTGCCAATTTAGGTTTATGTTCGAGTGTATTGACCGTAAAATGACGTAACCTATCGAATGAACAACTATTTCAGATGAGTCTCATTGTATATGTACATTGAACTTTGTCTGCCCCTTATTATCTGTACTATGGCAAGTATTTTAGCCGCCATAATTTTTATGCCATTCAATCATGCTGTTTTTATTATAAATATATTGCTCTGAACCTAATGTAAGTAGCTAAAGCGCTTGTGTTATGGAATTCAGAGACAACGAAGATACCGCAAACACCCAGACCCGAGACAATTAAAAAAATTATCTACAATGACCCCGCCGGGGATCGAACCCGGGACCTCAGAGCTGGCGACACCTTGAAAACCGGTGTGTACGCCACCCGACATAGGAGGTCGTCAAATACATTAGATTTTTGTTCAAATCGAAACAATAATTGCACCTATTTTCATTTCGATTTATTTAAATAATCAATTAAGTACTTCGATATATAATTTGCTTTTATTTTAGTTCAGTTTGCTTCGCATAAACGCATGCATTTAATATGCAATCTACGTATTGATTATAGCGTAGTTCTACTTAACTCGCGTCCTTGGATTAAAATTATTCATTGATTAAGTACATAATACAGATGTGTCAATACTATTTGCGTATCTACGACATCGTTTTATCTTGAGCGGAAGAAAACAGTCATCTGCAATTTTTCGTTTAAATTCTTGTAAATGATGACTAAGTTTACTGAGAACGTTCTGGTAAGAAGTAGGTATATGGTTCACGTATACTTTTTGGCGCCGTTTACGTCGTCAAGTTTGAAGGTGAATTTTTAAAGACCCGTTTAATGAGAACATTAGGAAAACCCAATTTTATGACCGTTTACTTGGTTGTTAAATATACGGTAGTAGGAAAATTTAAGGAGTGTGCTGAATGCAGCTACTAGATGAAATAAATTATGTTTTCATCAAAATTTTTGGTAAAGTAGTATTTTTTTTATCTAAAGTAAAATGTATTAAATATGTACATATACAGTTATTAACTTATCCTATGATTTTTCTTACACATAACCTTAATATAGTGAAATCAGCAAATCTTAGTCACCATTATTTAAAAAAATGTTATTCGAACAGAGGAAATTACGTTACTGAAGCTGTTATTTTACGAATAAATAAAAAAATTTAACTAGAACGTAAAACATCATTCAATCTATCAATCAAATGTACAATTTATATTCTTCTGGTAAATACCACTCGATAACTAACAATCAAAGCGACCTAATTACATTTTATAGATTCTAATAAATATATACACGATGACTTCAAACACACAATATACATAATAGGGATGTTGACTGGGTGTGAAAAGTTAAAATCTATTTAGTCCGTCAGTTAGATAATAAAAAAATATTAGACAAGTATTTTTTCTTTTATCAAAACAATAAAAAAATACAAAGATACAGCGCTTTAAAGTTTCGGAGTGGGGACTTATGACACCTCGCCTTGGTAAAAATTGTAGCGAGGAGTGACGTCATGCGAAATATCCGTTCTCTGTATTTTGATCATTTTTTGTTTGCAGGAAAAAAGAAAAATACGTGTCCAATAAAATTCATTAATCTACCAGGCGGACATTAAAAAGAATTTAGGGAACATGCCTATTATATACGGTATATTATAAACATAATAATATGCATGTATCCTCCACTAACGTATTACTGTTGACATTAACCAAGACTAAAATTTTACGGCCCATAAATCCCTAGGTTCTATTACATAGCGAGGCCGTCCCGGTATTAGGGATAAATTATAATTAAAGCTTTATAAACCTAGGCTTAAGAGCTATATTTATTTGTATATATAATTATATTTATATACTTAAGATAAACTGGATATATAGCTTACATCAGGTATTAATTAATAAGGAATAATAAGGAAATAAGTAATTTCCCGGAATTAAGATGCGTCGGATCTATTTAATGCAAATAAGGTTGTTAACATTACATAATTAGCTTTATGGTCAATATATTTAATTTATTTTGTTTATCTATTCCTAAAAAAACTACTTTTAATCATTATAAGACGAGGAAACTTCTTATAAATTTGGTATAGTAACCTAAATACCCAAGTTTAAGAAAGGTGTTATGATTTATAATGAGATATAATTTAAAAATATATTTTTCTTATTTTTATCAATTAAGAGCTACGACTGTTAAGCTTTTTTTGTCTACATTAAAAGCAGCAGTATGTAATCTTTATTTTTGTGCCGTTCGACCCAGCACTGTCCTCGGCTATAAATAGTCTCCCATATGTTTCCACAGGGTATCGTAAGAAATGATTTACAGTTTTTTTTTTCGAATTCGTATTATTTCAGCAGTAACTGAGATATACGAACAAGCGGTAAGCAAAAAAGGCGGAGGAATTTCCATAGATGATAATTTATTGAAATTTTCCTGATTACTAAGTAAATCATGTGTGCACCTAATTGAGGTGTGCAATCAATAAGATGCATTGCAAGGTATTAGGTACATTATATTATTTACTAGCTGCTTGATTGTGTGGCTACACCCGCGTGGATGTCGGCTATCGCGGCAAAAAGATTCAAGCTTACTCCATACAAAGTTTTATTAAAATCGGTTCAGAGGTTTAGCTGCGAAAGCATATCAGATAGACAGACTAACCTTCGCATTTTATATATTAGTATGGATTATAGCTATAGTAGCTATGGATGTAAGTATTAAGGGCAAAACCTTCGCCTGTCTGTTTATTACCAAAAGCAGATCTTTGGTGAAAAGGCCCTTTTACGACCGTCCGACCGGCCGTCACTCTAGGCTTTCGGACTTACGTCTGTCATCGTAAATAATTAATGACAGCATTGTTCGTTTTTCAAGAAGATTAAGTTTTAAACAGAATATTGCACGAAACATAATTATTACGGGATAAACAAGATACTAATTTATTTTTAACTTTTTAATTGTTCATAAAATTGTTTTATCTTTACATATTACATTCTTCATTTGTGCACACGATAAAATTTACCGACAAAATACCATAATTTTCATAATAAATTACCGTTTCAAATACCTACAGAAAAATATCGAGAAGAAGTTATACCTTGACGAATCCCTTAGATATGATTTAGATTGAAAAATGTAATCTTTACCAAAAACCATTATTGGACCTCCCGCACTAATTCGGATCAACTAATGATAATTATGTTGGTGCAATTTTTTTTTTTAATTTGCATTGAAGAAAGTTTTTCTATGAACGTACCCACGAATTTCTGTTGCCTGAATAATTACAGCAAGACTAAGATTTTAGACGGGCGGACTGTATTTCAAATGCAATCCGACTGCATTTTTGCAGTTAGTACGACTGTAATAATAAAGAAAAGCAACCGTGCATTCAAACGAAAAAATTGGAGTGCCGTTGAAATGCAGTCTTTCTGTCTGAAGCTTAAGCCAAACATGACCTTACTGTGTGCTTAACTTAACTTTGTTAGGTCAAAAGCCGTTGAGTGGTAAACCCATGTTAATCGCTGACAAATATTTTATATTTATATCATATTTTTGTTTTATAATAATGGGACAATATAAATTAACTTATATGCTGATGTATATTACCTACATAGCTAGTTGTATTAATGGAATAAAAATATCTACGGTCATTTCCTAAAAATCTCAAACCATTTGACCGTTGCCTAGCCGTAGCGCTTGGCTATTTTTGTAAGGTCGAGAAAGTAAATACCTGGTATGTTTTTAATAGCGCTTTTTATCTTGTAAATAATAAATTTTATAATATACATACGTTATAATAAACTCTTCGGTGTATAAATTTAAATTAGTGAAATGAGCAAATTACAAGAAAATATGTTAAAAATTATTCCAGTTATAATATTTTATGAAAAATTTTTAGGTTAGTAAATAAATAAAAAATAGTTGACTATTTTATCGCTTTAATCTTAAAATAGTGATAAACATTTATTATTGCTAAAAAGGGTAGAACTCAAAATCAAATAACGTCGAACCGTAACGTCTATTAGATCATCCAGCTGATAACGTAGGCTTAGTCAACATTTTATCAATGGGTCATTCCTATTACCTATATGAATAATACGTTCGCATGTCTGGTACATAAATATTGGCACGGCTTGCTCCGGCGCATTCATTGTCACGGCCGCGTACGTCCACCGCCACTGCCAGTCTTTAACGCAACTTTGAGCAGTTAGCACGCTTGCGTAACACACAAATGAAGTGATAATGATAACAGTTGCATCTAAATAAATATACGAAAACGAAACAGTGTTGTGTGTGTGACTTAATAAGATTGTTGTACTGTCTTAGTTTGAAATAATTAAGGTGAGTTACCGTTGGGATTGTGACCTAGAATTGTATAGTTAGCACATGAAACGTTGGGATCGTCGGAACGAGTATTTAGGGCACCTTTGCGCCATGTTGTTTGTGAATTAAAATCAACGTATTGACCTGGACCAGAGTAATAAATTTGTTTTTTTTTTCTGAAACTACACGGTCGATGCACTCAAAATACAGTTATAACATCAGTTTATATGAACAATTTATATTTCTTTCATTCTTATTATACATTATTCTTTTGTCAAGCTTAATTATTTGAGATAATAGAGACTAGAGATTTCTATTATTAGAAACTGTAATCACACGAAATATTAGTTAATAATCCAAATCAAACAAGAGATACATTCAAACAAAACTCGCTAACAATTGTACCGTAATTACTATTAACATCGTTAATTACGTATTTGTTAATCTGTTCGTAATAGTTTTTGAATGGTAAAAATTAATTTGTCACAGACACTATAATTGATTCTGTGAAGCGTGTTGTAATTTTACGTACATTAATTCTTTCCTTATCCAATTCTAA
Source organism: Diachrysia chrysitis (assembly GCA_932294365.1). Classification (NCBI taxonomy): domain Eukaryota; kingdom Metazoa; phylum Arthropoda; class Insecta; order Lepidoptera; family Noctuidae; genus Diachrysia; species Diachrysia chrysitis. The sequence continues at coordinate 7,155,828 of OW028647.1, forward strand.
TTACTATTTCTGCTAGTAAAAGTTTCCTTTCCTTAAGTAGATTTTTTAATAATATTAAGTTGAGACGAAACTTCAAACCGGCTTTTTGAAGAATTTATAAGTTAGCGACGCAAATATAAAGGCCACCTGTGTGTATTTCGAGATAAATTAAAATTCAATACAGCTTTAAGGTCACCAACGTCAAATACGTATAAATTAGTAGTCTGATCAAACAAATTCTTGTCTCCTTTAGTTTCAGACATACTTTGAGAAAAACTAATCAACTGTATCGCAACACAGAACATAAAACAGCTGTTCATTTGTTTTTCTCATTAGTATTTTGCTATTGTCAAGAGATACATACCTAACATCGTACAATTTATTTCTGATCAACATTTAAAACGGATGTGGTCATGGTGTATAAATAACTTTATCATTAATGACGGCTATGCTTCCTCGTTCAATAAGGTTAACCGGCATTTTCTTTCTTTTACAGATGGACACACTTGCTTTACTTGCTGGGATCTTACTATGTTTGGTTGTCGTGAATGGAAGACACCTAGAAGAAAATCATGAGACCAACCCAATATCTGACACTCTGGATCACAGTGAAAGCATAAAAAAGCGTGGCACAGAAATGAGGCATCGGCGGAAGAGGTGGCAAGCAAACTATGGCTATGAATTCCCAGTTCCCACCCATGGATACTATCCTGAACGGAGAGAATACGATAGGAATCAGCAAGACCTGTTACCACAAATCGTGAAGTTGCTCGAAGAAATTGTAATGCACGTGAGGCGCTCACCACCTCCCCCACCACCACCTCAACCAATCTACATTCCATACCCTGTCCCCTATCCCGTCCCTCAGTACGGTATGTGCTCAGACAAAGGAACAAAAAAGCCAAACATCTCCAGCAGATTTCCCGAAATGGAGGACACAAACCAAAACTGGGGATTCGTTGAATCAAACGAAGACGATGCTTACGACTCAGGCGACGGCTCCAGGCCTATCTCCTTCGACCCTATTAAACCGATCCGACCAATGAAGCGACCTGTACCAAAAGTGGAACATGGCAGCAAGCAAATGGACGTAAGTGAATCTTCTGTAAAATCAAAAGAAGCTTAGTGTTTCTTAAAATTGTTATTTAGAATCTGAACTGAATATTATCACTACATTGAAAACACCTTAAGGTGTTGAAATGATTAATGATGATGAAGACGTAGAAACAAAGTTATGACATTATTTTTTAAGACGAAATTGTGAAGAGCAATAAACAATGTGTGTCTTTCACAAATAATCTGATTTTCATTTTTTACATTACTATTGCATAAGACATGGACATATAAATAAATATAATATACAGACTTACATAGAGGACTCTAATATGGTGTAGGAATCTCGTTTTTATCGGAATCTAATATCTTTACTGTGAATTTATTATCAAACCAGTCAACACACAAAAAACATACCTACGATTGTTTAGTTAATAATAAGAATGTTATGAACAAAAAGTTCCAAACATTCTGTCATGACTCAATGTTGTCAATTCTAATCATGCATTATTTGGTTTACATCAGTTTTGTAAAACACTTAATATTCGTACCATTTCCTAGTTAGTAGACCTTGGAACAATCTCATTATTGACGTATTCTGACTAATTATTTGTTGTGGAATACACACGCAAATTAGAATACTTAGTTCGGTTCAAAGATTTACAATTTTTTCCACTTGTAAGCAAAGATTATTGTTATTATCCGTTAGTGGTGTGCATCTTCGTAGTTATATATAGTAATGAAGATTCTTTTGTACATGTGAATAGTACGATATTCACAATAAAAATACAGACATAAATTGCTCAAAGGACAAAAGGCAAAGTATTAACTATTTATTTATTAAATTTTCATTCTATCAATAATTTTGTGCATTAATTGTTTTATGCTTCTTCATAACACAAAATGTATTTTGCAGTTCATCTTAAAATTGAACATGAACGTTGTTCATGTCGTCTATCATAAAAATCAGTGGCAATTAAATTCAGTTGTATTATCCACACCTGAGCAATAAACGGACTCTGCTATCCAGTTATTTACGCATTACTTGTTTCCACTTTCTGATTTCGTGTTCAGAAGCCGATAATTCTCTCATATGACAACATATCAATGTCGTCTTCAATTGGAATCTTATTTTCTAGAATCTGCATCCGACGACTGTGGCTCCCAAGTTGGCTGGAGACGAACCTGCAATATTGAGGTCACCGAGCATGTGCAACGCGGCCATTCTCTCGTGTTGTGCCGACAATCTCATGCAGCAGAAACTGTGCTTCAGTAACTTCGGCTGTTCTATCTCTTATGACAACGGTAACGCTTGCAGCAATGAATCAATAAATGCAGTGCTAGAATCATTCAAGTCCGCGTACTCGCCTGTGCAGTAAGTCCTAACTACGAGTAGAATAGTTATTATCAGTATTGTCTCAACCATATTTGTGGTTTATGTTAATGTTTACTGTTGCTAATTGTAGCAATTTATAATTAAGTATAGTAGTTTCGAAATCCAATGTACGGAATGTAAACAAAACATTATTTTCACATTAATTTATATTTTCAAGATCTGAAATTGTTGCAGCTTTAATAAACAATTGATTATCCATCAAACATACTTAGAATGTTATGTTTGGCTAGTTCGAACGAATTAAAACATTCAAATTGCTCGAATTCTTTTTAGTTTAAACGTTTTTTAACTTAACTTCGTTCGAATTGAGGATAAATTATTTAACTTTACTTAAGGCGAACTGAATCAATTTTAATCGAACGAAAAATCTGAATTGGTATTCGCCAATGGGCTCGAAAGAAATCGTAAATATAAATATCAGTCACCTATATACTGCAACTCTATTTAATGGTAGTATAATATTTTTATAGGAAAAAGTCATATTCTCCGAAATAATATAACAAATACAAATTAAGATTTATTATACCTAGTGTTTTTAACTTAGAAAGTACTTATTTCGATGCCATAAATAAATGTTGTTCCTTAACTTTCATAATCCATGTAAGTCATATGAAATTTAGACGCTATTGCTGAATGAGTTGCTGCCCTTTGGTACGCTAATTATAATTATATAAGAGTAATGAATTATATTATAACTGTCAAATACAAATACCTAGCTATAAAATTGGTATTACATAAGCGATTTTTCCCGTGATTAAGCTGCAAGAATATGCGGAATATTACAGACGAATGGGATGTACTTCACATTTCGAAAAGAGTGGTTAAAGAGGCTTTAATTTAGCGTACTGTTTAGTTACACAAAATATTTATATATTACTTTTAATATCGTCAGTGTATTACACGATCGAGTGAACGCAAATCCGTGAATTGCTGCTTAATCGCGCGTCCAAATCGCTAATGTGAAACCAGTGTAATTTTGTCATTATGGCTAAAATACAAAGCTTGAAAATTACTATAACATTGCTAAATATGGAGGTTTATATAAAGCTAATCGTTATTATCGTAGTCGTTGTTAATGCTATAAATAAAAACAAAGCAAGTGCTTATTGTTTGCAGCTTCATAGCATTTAAGATGATACGATATTCTTTTGTTTACATTGGCAGCTAAACTATTGAATAAGTGTTTCCTAGTCTACATGTTAGAAATAATATATTTAAATTTACTTTATTAAAATATTAACACAATATTGACTTTGATTAATATTTTAGTTTTATGACCTTGTGACCACGAGAATTTATGAAATCTTAATGATTAAGTGCCGCGTAAAATCTATATTTTTTATAATATTCTAAATTTTTGCTTAAAATACTATATTACGTGACAGAATTTGATACTGTATTAAGAACTTGAGTTTTTAACAGTAGCCAGTACGTATACTATGTTATTTAAGATTATACTAACTAGAAAAAAGTCGTGGGATTTTTCCTTCGTAATACCCGTTCTCTTGGACTTATCGAGATAACAATCGTCTGCTTGCCAAATTTTATTTAAATCGGTTCAGTTGTTTTTTGCGTGAAAGACTAACAAACATGCATCCGTCCGGCCTGACTTTCGCCTTTACACTATTACTAGGTCTTGCCCGCAACTCCGCCCGCGTGGATACCGGTTACTGTGTCAAAAAGTAGCCAATGTCTTTGGGATAAAAGTTTTGTTAAAATCGGTTCTGCAGTTTAACCGTGAAAGCGTAACAGACAGACAGAGTTAATTTCGCATTTATAATTAATATACGTAGGTACGGATATTACATCCTTTGATGTTTAAGTAGTTCTTATTCCGAATAACGTTGCTCAGGTTTTAATAGCAATATCGGTCATAATATCGGTGAACCAAATAGCCAGAAATTGGAAACGTTTCAACGCGGCAAATTGACATTGGAACTCGATGTTCGTTTGTTATGGCATCCTTGAATATGTCAAAGGTCTGTTAAGCCATGAAATAGACTAAATTATGTGGACATCGTTAATGAGAATTCAAGAGAAGTATTTCAATACGATTCGGGCCGTTGGATTTTGTGCTTGTTATTTGACAATTCCATAGCAGTTAGCTATGTTGTGATTTAAGGGCTTAAATAGGGACGCCAATTTTTTTTAATTTACTTGTCACATAGATAATTAAAAAATATTAGACACGTATTTTTTTACTTAAACAAACAATTAGGAATATACAGTGTAGGGAAATGTCGCGTGACGTCACTTGTAGCTGCTTTTTACTAACACGTGGCGTCAACAGCCCTCCTGATCTTTTAAAAAATACGAGTTCTTTTATCTATCTGGTGGAATAAATATATTATTAACTTTTATACCCAGTCTGCACCCCTAGTATTCAATCATTGCATGTTAAAATTGGCTCCCAGTGCGCGATATCACGGCTTAGAACGCACGGTTGCCGACTAGGGATAGCCAATCACCGCGCACTGAGTGTTGAGAATCAAACCTAATTTAAACCGGCTTAGGGTATACTTTGACTCGCGGTGTATTACGATGGACCAGGGTAGATGTATCTGCGCTATCACGGACGAGAACTTACCACGGTCTACGGTGTGAGATGATCCGCGATATCGCGCATTGTGGGAAGCCGGCTATATATGTTTTGCCATCTTTCCTAGTACAACGAATTTGTACATGAATTAAAAAGAGTGCCTGATTTTGGACAGTTATCATGATTTAGATATCATAAAATATATGAGACTAATTTAAATAATACATTTTTCAAGTAATGATGCTAAGTAGTCACAACACATTATCGGCTAGATATTTTTTACAGTTACACAACTACTGATGCAGTCATTGTTGTGTGACCTACAAAGATAATACTAGTGAGTCGGTTTACACGAACCGTATTGTTATCTACCTTAAGTGAAATAACAGTTTAAATAATAATACAAATATGGGTCATATATGTCTATTGACTGAAAGGACTGGTTACATACCAGACTTTTGAGTCATGGGTGATGATGAATAATTGTTTTGGATGCTTTATTTTCGTAGCCATGGTGTATTGATTTAATGCGCCAATGGTTATGGTATATCTTCCCTATGCCTTACAAAAATATGCTATCCATGCAGTCTTTTTTATAACACGATTTGGTCTAATGCGACCGCTAGTCTTGGACTTGAGTACACGAGATCCCAATAAGTATTGGGATGAAGACCGATACTATAAAAATATTACCTCATATATCGTTCAGATCTGAAACTTTAAGACCAAATGGGTACACGTCACTCTCACGCACCTACCTACAAATGTTTTGTATTTTTACGGTCTTAACTCAATACTACCTACTACTACAGTACTAACAATAAATATTAAAATACAAAAAAGAATCCAGGACAGCGGTCCCGGTCCCAAACGCCCTCGACCCATTCGTTGGTGGTTTGGGATCACCAACAACAAATAACCTACATGTTCATAGTTACCATTAAACTTGACGAGTGCTTGACAGCATAATGATTATTACCATATGACGAGTGGTAATTATCAGGTCAACTTGTCAACATTTATGTATTATAAAATATTCGTTCGTGTAAGTATGTGAAAAGTTATTATTAATATGGGCGTTTTTGTGATTGTGTTATTAGCGGACTTAGGAGCGATCTCATTTTGCGTTCTTAGTAACTAAGTTTTCAGAGATCGAGTTTAACAATTGACGAATACCATTTACCACTGGAACATGCTTCATTGCTTCTAACTTTTGCTATCACGTATATCTTTTACGCATGTTGTACCCCAATTTCTGTGTATTCACATTCCGTGGTATAATATTATTAAAATAATTAATTAAGAAATTTGTCGATTGTTTAACTCGATCCCGGAAATTACTCCTAAGAGAAGAATTACTCCTTAACTAACTTCCCGCTCATGATTCCCACCGAAAAAGGAATGATCAATCTTACTTTAGTAGAAAATATTTACTAGATTTCGTCTAGACGAACTATATTGTACGTTTGAACTATTGTAAATTGCATTGAAATATTGGTCCCATAAAGTTAACCTTCCATTTATTCAGCAATTACTTATTGTATTGCACTATTTTATGTAGAGCTATTTGCAGGATAAGCAAAGATATTTTTATCGAGTCTAACACAGAAAGAGGCATTTCTGTATGTAAGCACCTACTTAAATTGTTGAAATGAAGGGTCATAATATTCTTTATTGGGAATTAGATGTGCTGTGGTGTGATTTGTTCATACAGGTCGAAGCGACTCATAGTAAGTCAAGAAACACATCACTAACTTCTACACGTGGTGCACGCATTGGGATTACAGTTGTTCTGGGAACGCAACACATAATTTTGGTGCAGAATAATAACTTCTACCACAAAATCTCTCCAGGCATGTTTTTTTTTTACTCTATATATTACATAACAATTTATATAAGCATGTAGGTTACTGGGCCATTTTATTATTTAAAAAAAGGAAACAACCTTGTTAAACAGAACGCAGGTAAACAAATAGTCGTAATAAATGCATGTAGGTCTGTTTTAAGACAATGGTAAACGATATCAATAACACTTAAGCTTTATCGTTCCATCACAGTATTAGATTAAATGTGGCATCTCTAATTCGTTTTCTGACGTCACCGTATACAATATGATCGACGTCAGTTTACGAGCATGATATTATGCCGATTTTCTCTTTTTTAAACTATTCGTTATTCCGATGTTAATAGTAGTTGGAAGGCGTATAATATTGTTCACAGAAATACGCGAAATATCATTATGAATATTTGTTATCTATCGGTTAGTTTCTATGATATTTGTTGGATCAAACGAGTTTTTTTTAATTATATTTCCATTTGTTTGTGTCCGAGATCCGAGAGTTGTTGTTGACCTCTAGAATGTTTTATAATAATGCTTAATAATACATTAAATTAATAAGAACCACATTACCCACACTACCATGTGTGTGACACACATACAAACACGTACCTATACCTATATTATTATTCACAGCTTCTGTCAATTGACAAGTGACAATTGACTGTCATAGTTTATTCTTCTTGCTATCTCTAGCACCCCAACCCTGGAGTACATTATATCAGTTATGTTAAAACTTGGATCTTTAATGAGTTATGATCGATTTTAACAACTAAGTGGAATAATAAGTAGAAGGCATCAGAAGAAGACAAATACACATTGCGTTGAACCTGACATAAAAATAGATGGATGGTAATAATAACATATCAGGTGACGATAGAGCACTGATTGATCGACAATAAAAATACAGAACAGCAACCAGATTCAACCGAATTTTACAACTTTCACTGTCCATGTTCCTAACAGCATCAACAAAATTCAACATCAAGAAGAAAAGGTGCAACACATATGAATAAACTGGATATTAGAGCTAGAAATTTCCTCGATTACGAACCATGCTGTGCCCGTTAGCGATCTCCGGCATCTTCGAAGCTGTCTTACTGTATCTGTAGCAGACAGACTTGTCTTGAGGTAGTTCAAAGCTCGAGACTCGCCCGAGAGGGCGCGCGGCGGCGCGGCGGCGGCGGCGGCGGCGGCGGCGAATTGCGTGTCATGTTCCACGCGCCTCACACTAAGTTCAATCCACTAAGGTCATTGACTTGTCTTTTAGTTTTTATCATACCATCATTTACTGAATGTAGGAAGAAATGCACGAGAGCCGGTATGGACATTAAGTATAATTATTGCATACTTTTAACTTACCAACTACTTCCCCATTTTGTTATATTAGTGTTTTTCCTTAATATTCACCTTTCATAAAGTGTGGCTTTAAATAAAAAAAATACTTTCCAATTTTCATTATGTAATCAGAAATGCTACGACATCCCAGGTTTTATGGGTCGTTCATTACCCAGAGCTAAAATAAAACAAAAAGTTTAAAGTCATTTTATTACTCAGATATACCAATTTTCTCAGGGGAAAAATACTGGGCGACCAACATCGTAAAACATAAAAGTTGATTCAATTGCTACGGTGTTGCTATGGTGTTCCCATCGTTTGTCAGTGTCATATAAGGGGCCCGTGCAATTAACTTTTAAACGGGTTTGCTGCTATCTGTCTCGCTTTTGTTTAATCTTTTTCTGTGCCATGGTCAGCACTCTTTTGTTTTGACAGCATGTTACATTTATTTTTTAATCTTGTACAGATTTGTTTTTCATATAAAACCAATTATGTTTTCTCATGGTAAAACGTATGTACTCAGGAGTTTATAGAAAATTTTACTTTTATTTTAATATTTACTATAACTGGATGGCCACTACGAAATTTAACGAAACCTTAAATGGCATAAACATTTAGCCCACATAATTATACAACGTCCTAATCGGGAACAAAGCTTACTTAGTTCGGTTTAAAGTGACGTTACTCCATTGTCTCTTTTTTATGTAAGTCATTTGCATTTTTTCTCGTCCGACCATTAAATGTTTGTCTCATTAAAAATACTAAAAAGGTGTACTTAAATGAGCGACACAGTTTGTTTACATTCAGCGGTTACATTTCCATGGGTAGGTACTTAAGTTAAATTTCGGACAGATGTACACCATCTGAAAAATCTCGACAAAACTGAACATGGACTTTAACTTTACATTGATTGCGGTTTAACGAGGGTTGAGTTGGTTATAGAAATAAAACGCAGAGCTTCCAGATTTTTGCAATATTGTACCTACGGGAAAAAAACAATAATTCGTACTATTTTTAGTTACAAATATATATACACTGTAAATGTATGCTATTATCAAAAATTGGGATTTAAAAAAGCTTTTTTATTGAGATTCCTATCTGAATAGTAGTTCCGGTTATCTAGGCTTTTGTTTATAAATGTCAAGCGCCGACAATAAACCCAGTCGCATAAGTGAGCATCTTATTGATTAACCTTATTTACCTTCTAACTTACCGTTATGACAGCCGCGTTAAAAAATATCCATACTTCTATACTAATATTATAAATGCGAAAGTAACTTTGTCTGTCTGTCAGTGTGTCTGTTACGCTTTCATGGCTAAACTGCTAAACCGATTTGGGTGAAACTTAGTACGGCCTAGTAGCTTGGATCCTAAGAAAGGATATAGGCTACTTTTTGCCGCGATAACCGCCATACGCTCGGGCGGAGCCGGGAGCAACAGCTAGTAATAAAATATATCTTGATTATACAACATCTTCCAAAATGTCCTTGAAGGTTTTAAATATGATGAGTATTTTACTACATAGTGTAACAAGTAGGAAACCTGTATTACTGACATCAAGCCTTCCTTACTCTCTTAACCTTCATCCATACTTGCAACCAGTTATAGCAAATGAATTCATACAATAAAGAAATCCTGGTACGTGTAAATAAATTTGCAAAGTTTTGCTGCAGGAAGTAAAACTTATCACCTACCGGGTTGAGATAACACTCAACTTTGATAACTAAAGCGTGTTAATTAACAGTGTAGGTTTACTGCAGTTCCAAACTTTGTCTGCAAATAGTATGGTGTTGCACCACAACATTATTATTTTTTAATTAAGTATACCCTTAGGTTATACTGCATGGATATGGGTAGCTTTCTATTATTTCCACAGGTCTCTGTTTTGTATTTATTTTTGACTATTCTTAAGGAAAGCATCTTATTCCCGCCCCGCCATCCATTTCTTGGTCTACAGCAGAAGTAATAGCGTAAATAATGGTTATAACATTATCACGCGTACGTCATCAACTAAAATATATCACTTCGACAAAACTCACTTGATTACGTCACTTTCAATCAGCGTGTTGAGCCAACCGTGTTGGGTGCCATCAGCGCCTGTTGACCTGATGAAATCATTGTATGAACTGCAGACAGAATGAAGTGCCATCAATTCGAACTTAACTATCTGATTTGGTTATAAATATCTGGTTATCAAGCGTTTTAATAATAATAATAGCCTTAATAAAGCAAATTTAAAACTTATTCTAATATTTGCTGCTTTTTTATCATTTGCAGATATGTTTGCCAATCGGTAAATGCCTACTCTAATATATGTATTATTTAGCAGAGTAAAAATGGGTAAAAATCAAAAAGGATGTTGAAATCACATGTTGTTTACGATTTTAATAGTTATAAAAACAATAATCTCAACCCTACCCTTCACCTCTCATCCATCCTTCCGAGAAATCCAGATAACAGCTTACCATGGCCGGCGCGGAAGTCTATAAGTAGACTCCAGACCCACTTCGGCCGGTGTAAAGAAAATATTTACCGGTGGGGTTACAGCACACACGAGCCTTGTGAGTGTGGTATCTCTCCCCAAAATGTGACTCATTTGAGGAGCTACCCAGCGTGTCCTACCACCTCTACACGCGAGGATCTATACAACGCTACTGATAATGTTATCCGCGTGACTGAGTATTGTTCCAGAAAAATCTAACAGCAAAACCATTGATCGCACACGTTAAGAAAAATAACTTATGTAGCTCAAAAATTAGGTATTTTTCTAATAGATTTAAATGGAGATTGAAAAATACATACAATTAACTTACAGCTTCAAGATATTAAAAACATTTTTTTGTTATCATCCTCCAAACAATTTGATGTCGATGATCTTTACTAAGTATTGAAGGTTTAAACTCTTTGAATCTGTCCTGTGGTTAATGTTTTTGTAAAGAATTAACCGCAACGTAAAGGTTATTTTTTATTCAAGGAGAGAATTTTACAATGCGGGATCATTGTTGATTTGTTTCGTTAACTTGTAACAACTTTGACGAAACTAACGACTTTGTCTGCGTGTTTTAGTTTCACGGTTTTTCATTTTTGCAACATTTTTCAGTTATGCTTCGCTCTTTTTGGTCGCAGCGTAATGTTATATTGCTCATAGCCTTCCTCAATAAATGGGCTATCCAACACCGAAAGATTTTTTCAAATCGGACCAGTAGTTCCTGAGATTAGCACGTTTAAACAAACAACCAAACAAACTCTTTAGCTTTATATTATATTAGTATAAATATAAATGTTCGCTGTCACTATATATACCTAGGTATGTTAATAAATACTTACTACAGCACACGTCTATGCACTACCTGACTTTATCTCTTGCGGTGGGATAGATTAGGTTCATTAACCTGAGTAGCTGTTTATTTATGCACTTAAATATCCTCTGGGTAATTTCCGTTGAAACCTACAGGCGTAACAAAGAAGGATATCATCATTTAATCGTTTAACAACATGTGGGCGACATACTACGTGCTGTAAAGTAAGTCACTTCATTTTAACAAGCTCACAACATCGATCATTCTAGTGACCTTCGCAAATGATAAACTTGTTTTTTTGTGGCTATCGTTTTAATAATGAGATCTTTGTAATGAACCACAAGGCTAACTTGTCATGTAAATTTATATCTCCTAAATCAAATTATTGAATTATATTCTTCCGCAATCGACGTCGATTTGATAGACGTTGCATTTACGAAAGTAACTTAATATTTATATTTTTATGTTTAAACCAAAGTTTCATCACAATTTGATCAATGGTTTTAGACTGCTTAGAGGACAAAGTAAACACAACCATTTATTTTTTTTATATTGATAAGCACTTAATATACAGGGTGTTACCGATAGGGTATATCTATCCAAACGAGGTAAAGAGTACATCTGGTATAGAGCCAGTTTACAAAATTTCAGCTTAAAATGAGTTACTTAAATAATTGATGGTTCTATTTTCGCATTTATTATTCGACATCAAAAATCTTAACCAGAAGGCTCAAGCGATGTATCTTAACATTAGGCGAGTAACTTATAAGAGATATCGACCCTCGTAGTGCGCTGATATTGAAAAATTGTATATCCATTATTTAATTGACTCATTTTGAGCTGAAAAGTTTTAAGCTGACTCTATACCAGATGCACTCTTCTACCCTTTTGGATAAATCTGCATTTAAAAAAAAAAAAAAAAAATTATAAATTTGCCTTTACTTGTAAACAGCCTGTACAGACACAAATATTAAATTATTATATGGATTCATATCATTCAAAAATTACTTTTTTTATAACGGCAATTGACGTCATTTCATTCTTTAATTGATACAACTATAACACTCATCCATAACAACGCGTCAAGTCAGAGGAAAAGCATTAACTTGTCTACAGTTAAAACTAATGCAAATACGTAGGTAATTGTGTTATTATAGGCAGAACCCACCACAAATTAGCTAAACGTTCTGTTAATTTTATAACCACTTGCGGTTTAGCTAACTAGTTTTATAACTAGTTGAATCATCGACAACTTGGATTTATGAGCTGTTTCAGACAAGTAGACGCCTATTATTCATGTCTGTGAGATTCAAACTAATCACATTAATAAAATAAAAAATTATAACAGTTGACAGTTCCTTAGACTATATTTCCTCAAGTAAACAAAATGGCTTTGAAAATATGTTTTTACTTCCTAGTAAAATCCGTAGTAAAAGCTAAATCCAAGAACTAAAAATGTCAATAAACAATTTTTAATACCTGTGTATAATGTGATCTTAAATTGTGAGTGTAAACTTATATAACTTGGATTATGTGATTGTGTTTCATGCAATTTATTAAGAAGACTATGTTAATACTATGAACGTTATACGACGAAACTTAAATTGGAATTTCTAATTTAAAATGTACTATACTTAGAAATCTGTTTAAATACATATACCATATATTATATCATCTTCTAAATTATGTACTACTTAATTCAAGACCGTCTTGTAGTTAAAAGCCCAATGTTATGAAACAGTTAGTGTTAACCAATTACCAATAGGTAAATCAATAAAAAAATATTTACTTAATTTTTGTTGACCTTTTATGATATATTAAAAATTCAAATATCCACACAGCCAGACGAAGGTGATGTCTTCTTAAAATAAATGTCACATAAAATCTATTTGCATATTAAAATACAAGCGGAAAACGTGTTTAATTATTATGAACATTTTTCAAAATTTGAATATATTCTCAAATGTAAATTCTTTATTATGTATGTTTATTTCGACGAGACGCAAAATCTACTCCAACGAAGTTCTTAAGGATAAGACAAAATCTTTGGTACATCTTACATTAGTCACAATTCAATTTACGTCTTCAAAACGGATTGGTGTCAGAGGCACTGGATATGTGCTACAGAAAAGATAAGGCTGGTAACTAGTAGTAGTAAATAGTGTTTTTGATAAACTTATGTAAAAAAGTATCTGCTCATAATAATATGATATGTTGAAAAAAAAATATTATACTAAATGTCGGTCTAGGGGTGTTGAATTACATCTTGTATTAATCAAGTAATAGTGTACTTTGAATACTTAAATACTGGGACAATATGATCTTATTAACTAATACGTCTTTTTTAAAAAATCGTAAACGAATTTTATGATGATGATCTTAAAAATATTTTATGTTTTTTTTAAATTAAATACACATACGTTCTGCATGCGTTAATGCATAACAAATAATTAAAATTAAGAAATATATACATTTGTAATAACGCGTGTCTTTACAAAATTTTATAAAAGAAAATAGATATCTGTGAGTGCTCCTGCATTCATTAAAGCAGACAGTTTAAGTCAATGGTCAAAAGGCAGCATAGACCAGATAATATATAAAACAATAAGTCCGCACTGGAAAATCCTTCCATAAAACTTTTGTGGTTTAACACAATTTTTGGGTTCGGCTTTACTTTCTTAAAATCGCTGACGCATAGTTAATGCTGCTGTGTTTGGATTGGTGTTTGAAGGGGGCTTGCGCACGAGTCACTGCTATGAGAAGTCTTTTCCTAAAAACCCAGAATCGAATACATAAGAAGTATAATGCGTCAACTCTGCAACATGGGCTAAACTTATTTATTGTATTAGGTTTCTGTCTGTTCCATTGCAGCACCCAAAATAGTGAAACGATTTATAAAAAAACACAATGGGTATACAGTTTGCTTAGTACAGTTCAAGAATACCTACTCAGCCACCGTTTCAAGGCTCTTTCGATATAAATTTGCTCGGGGGTTTTTAAATTTTTAATATAATAACGTATATATTAGACGCGTAATTATATTAAAAACGCTAGTACCTATACTAAATAATTATAGGACCCATATTAAGGAATTCTTATACCAAGCAAGAGCAGGGTAGGTTCCTGCCTTAGCTTTTCAGGAGATACAGCTTCTATGTACTACCGAATTCACAGAATCAACCCATATTTGGAAAGGTTCAAATATCACTTTAGAGAAACCAAAACATTTATTCCAAAATTAAATAAGAAACTCACATAACATTGAGAGTCTGAATCTCTATTGTAAAATACAGTTAGTGTTCCTACTGAAATTATCTATTCTTATATTTAAGAAAAAAATCTAGTTAAACATCCAGGGCCCTTAATATTCTGTTAGTATTCTGCAAATATCAAAAATTCGTCTATCAACTTCCAATCGACACTCTATTAAATTAGCAGACTCCTGGCCCATATTCTGTAGTCATAGTAAAAAGGAGAAGTAATCGGGCTGCTACTTGACATCTTTGTCGGTGATAGCTCGATAATTAGAAGATCTCAAAAAACATCGTGAGAAATCCCTAATTACATATCGTCAATTGTCATCAATTATCGGTTGCTATAGCATTGTTTGTTTGGTATCTAATTGGATAATAACATCTTTCATTGTGTGTTAATATAGCAATATACTTGCTATTGGGTTAGATAATAGCAATTTGTGTGATTGGAATAAGAATCTTTGTGTGGGAAGATGCAGTTAGTGTGCAACTTTGTAACAGTGTGAATGTCTTTATTTTTGCTTCATATTTCGTATCGATCGGGTTCTGTTGTTTGCTAATCCATCTAATTACTTCTCCATGACTTTAAAACTACAGGACGATTTATAGTCTTTTATATCAGGTGAGTCTGTAAAATTAAGAGAATAAGAGAGACTAAATTTATTTGTTCCATAAATATTACAATCAGTTAAAACAAATTAAAAAGAAACTTAAACTATAAATGTAATTGTAACAGCATTGACGATCATGAACAGTGGTCTGCAAACTAAGCATAGCTTGTATTTTGGAGACCAGAGCTGCGGTAAACGTTATACAATGTTACATTAAATAGGTGAAGATAAGAACAACGTCTTATTTTCAATTATTTAGAACAAAACGGTTTACTCACGCATATTATCAGGATCGCCCGACTAGTTTCAGACTCAATAAGAGTCCCTAATCATGAGCTCCTCACGAAAGTTCTTATTTTTATGTTTTTTTTTTTTTTTGTTTTATGGAGTCATTCATATTATTTGCAAAAACCGGAAACCTTTCTCAGATACATTTCCGTTCTTCTCATTATAGTGAAAGTTTTAAGCCATTTTATCCTTCTCAAAAACCACATTGCTGTATGAGCATTCATTCATATAAAATTGGTAATTCCACGATTCCATTTCTACGAAACTTTACAAACCGGTCTGGTGTAGGATTTAATATTATAGTAAATTCTGGCGTACACACCCATTTTATCACGAATCAAACCGTCTTCGTAGTTTGACGTCATTGCCCTACAGAAACCACCTTTAGTAGCGTAGGTATACCTAATAGGAAATAGTGCAATATTTAATTATTATCCACTTGTAAATACCCGGACGATTTGTGGGAATTGTTATTGACCGTTTCCGATATACATGTAATATATCACCTTGCATTTATTTATTTGTTTTTAAAAATATATATATACCTATAATAATATAAATATAGGACTACATTATAAAGCCTTTATGACTATGAATATACCTACACTAAAATTAAAGATGGTTGATTTATTCACATTTTAAACTTAAGATGTGCTTTTTCAGGTTTTAATGGGTGACCTACTGAGTAGGTACCGTCTAAAGTTGTCACACGATCTGTCTAAATATTATGTTTAGTAAGTTCACACATAGTTCGTATTTTATAACCTACCATACAATAACCAACATTAAATAAATATGAAAATGTCAAGACCGGCAATAAGTGCTAAATAATTGTAATGTCATCGACTACGATTAAATAATAAGACACTGTTTTATGGTTTAATAATTATAATACTATTTAAAATCATTTTCATTTATTTATTTAAAAATAATCTTCAATTGTACATTTATGGCCTTATTAATAAAAATCTCGACTGCGATTAGCGATTGCTCAGCAGATTCTATATTCAATTTTTTTAATGGAGAATTTAAAATTAGAATCTCTTAATCCGTTGTTAAGCTCCATCGCGACTTTTATTAATAAGGCCATTAAAGTAGTTAGAAGTTTTCTTACATTATCTCATCCCAAATCAATAGCTTAGTTAAAAAAAAGTTACGGTCCTTCTAGGAATGATCTATAAATAAAAAAAGAAAACTACCATAAATCACACATTTAATTGATAGCATAACGACTATTGATTGCTAACATAATTATAGTAGGAGATATTACTAATATTTAGTACCTATTAGAATGCTAGGAATTATCGCTGTTTACAAAGTAATATAAATTATTGCAGCTTGCAATTATGAGAGGAATATGTCAGGTGTTTGCTTTGATCTCAGTATGTAATAGTTGCTTTTTTATTTCTAAAGTATTTTCTTCAGTTTGATTTAAGTATATTTTACCTTAATATAAAGAGTCCTGGAACCAAATAAAATAATTTAGAGTCCCATTACAGCAGGCTTGCTCTTGAATTAATTTCAATACCATTACAAGGTAAATACAAAAAATAAAATTAACTTTTCAAACACGTGATTCAGTATTATTGCTACAAAAGGTTGTGAATTTTTTGAATTTAGTTAGCTTCTCCCAATAAACATAATAGGTACATAATGTTGAAACAATTTGGATTTAGTGTTAAGTTGAAGAGAACGAAATGTTACAATTCAAATGTATATCGATACTATCCTTGTTAACTAACCAATCTGCATACTAGTATGAACTAATATTTCGTTTCTGTAAAAAACCCATACTGAAGAGGAAGGCATTTTTACAAACCAACACCTGCTACAACAGCTACGAACCTTTAAGGATTTAAACAAATATATAATAATATATACTTTTAATACTTTATTTATTTATTTAATGCTTTATGCACGTGTACATAGGTGGACTTAACGCCAGAAGGCATTTTCTACCAATCGACCTTTGAGGGATGCAGAAATGAACGTGGTAAATGTACCGAAAATTGTAATAACTTTCAAATATTTTTTTTTTATAAAAGAATATACTAGTAGCTATTATAAAATTTATACATAGCTACTTAAATACTACTATATAAAATACTATATAATTCTTTAGTTTGCTAATGTAGCCTGAAGTATTGACATTTAGACAAGCAAAGATCAAAGTTCCATGTAATTAGTACCGACCGAATCTTAGTTCTAAGGTGTAATAATTATTTTAATGTAATGACGTCTTCGCATAATTTTAGTCACTATTAGATATATCAATATAACCGATTTACCAGTCCAGACAAATTTATTTAAAGAGACTGTTTCCTCATATCCCACGGGGATAACACGACTATCCAGGGATTTGATTATTCCAAACACTGGGGAAAATAAGCTACGAACAATTTAGTACAAATTCTTTACAGAGAATTTCCCGACAGAAACCTAATCACTTTCTTAATGAGACTCAAAGAAATTATAAACCGTCGTATTATTAATATATTAATTCGTTAGGCTTACAAGAGATGTATTTCATTGTGCCAATATACCTACAAATATTGAAATACTAGCTGCTTACTAACTGCTACTAGCCACACATCACCTAGGGATACACACAAACTACCCTACGACCTATTCCCAGACGTACCCAAATAAATCATATAAATTGATCTAGCCGTTTCTCAGAAGTTCGATGAAAAACACTGTGACACAAGATTTTTATATTTTAGATTTAAAAAACCTAACCTATTTACCTAAATAATAAGTGTAGAAAATAACAGTTGAACAGACGACGAAAGAAAAAGTAATCTTCAAATTCATACAAATTACCATACTATTTCAACAAAGACTTAACGGAAACCGATGGTGAAAGTTGGGACGAGAGAATAAATGATACAAATGCGCTACAAAAACTTTGAAGAGAACCAACCTGTATTTCATTTGTTTTCTAATGTTTTTTTTTGTCGTCGGTCCTTTAAAGTTTCATTCTAGTCTTGGAGCAAGGTATTTTAATAATTGTTTTTATACTCCGTAACGTTTCTTTTTCCTCTTCACTAAAATTATTATAGTGGTGCACATCCTCTTTCAATTTTATTATATTTTGACGTGTAGATATCTTAATTAACATCCTTTTGATCACGTTCCGGCAATGTGAGAACATTGTTATATTTAGCTACTAAGGTCATACAATCTTATTTTTAGTTTTAGTTAGGTATATTACAGCGTCTTTATCGTTATAATAGTCGAACGTTTGATACATATTTTGACCTCTAAATCTATTCGAAGTAGAGGCACGAACTCCAACGAGAAGTATTCGTCACGCCACTAAATATATTTTTTTTTATTGTTTGTTAGTTATAGTAACAATATTTATGGAAATATGGGGTGTAGTGGGGCGCCAATCATCTGTGTAGTTTAGTCGACCGAAAGGTAACTCACTAAAATTGCGGCGGCTCACAATCTCTCACCGGTGGCTCCAAGTAGCTGTAACGCATGCAGCGGCCACACCCCGGCTAACCACGTCGACTCGTGGGCTAGACCCGGTGAAGGGGACCGGCTGCTTCGGCACCGGTTCTGCGGATACCTCCCGCTCTATGCGCAGAATCTGCCCCGGCGAAGATGGCACACCAACGCTGATAAGCAACCGGTGGTGGCGGGTTCGGCGGGGCAGTGAAGTCTTGTGATAGGCTTAGGGCGACGACAGAGGTCAAAGTGATCGTCGGCCATTCACTGCATCCAAACCCTTCTCCAGTCGTGGCGGCTCTCCGTTCCACTGGGAATAGAAGGCGGAGGACGAGAGAGTGCATCTGTGCCAGCGCAAACACTTACGCACTTAAATATGTCACGCGCAACTGACTGCTCCTGATTACCGGATCCTGATCAAGACCTACGGCGATGGGCTGAAGTAGAGAGGTTGGGTTGTGGTGCACACCCGGCTTTGTCCGAAGCCTGCACGTATGGCAGCCTAAGGAGAGTGGTCGTTTCTGCACTGCAATTGGGACAACAGTGTGGATTGGGCAGCACCTTAGGTGATGAAGCAGCCCTATTTAGGGAGGCACTGCTTCCCTCGCTCAGCCGGGGAGAGGGCTAGAAAAGGTGCCCTAAAAAAAATGCTTGTCCCATCACATTGGGGGAGTAGCAACCGCGGCTGCTTAAGCACCCCACTACTCGCGGTCGACGTCACAGGAAAAATAAAATAAAAACATCGTTTATGACATTTGGTGCATGGAACGTGCGCACATTAATCGACAACGACGGAAACCTTTGCCCGGAGCGTAAAACTGCTGTCGTGGCACGCGAACTTGGTCGCTACAACGTAGATGTAGCAGCGTTAAGCGAAACACGCTTGGCTGACCAAGGCGAACTCGAGGAAATCGGTGGTGGGTATACATTCTTCTGGAAAGGACGACCCCAAACTGAGCGAAGGTTAGCTGGCGTAGGGTTTGCCGTGAAATCCACCATCGCGCAGAAACTGTCTGAATGTCCGCAATACATCTCGGACCGCATTATCACACTTCGCCTTCACCTACAAAACAACAACTACCTGAATGTGATAAGCGTATATGCACCAACAATGAGTAACGAGGACAGTGTCAAAGATCAGTTTTATGAAGAACTTTGCCAATGCCTTAGCAACATACGTTCAAACGAGCAAATACTTCTGCTGGGTGATTTTAACGCAAGGGTTGGCAGAGATACTGAGTCGTGGCTGGGCGTGATTGGAAATAATGGTGTGGGCAATATGAATAGTAACGGACAATTACTAATCACACTCTGTGCCCAATTCGACCTCACCATCACGAACACTCTGTTTAGGCTTCGCGACAAATTCAAAACCACCTGGATGCACCCACGTTCTAAACACTGGCACCTCCTCGATTACGCCATAACCCGACGAAGGGACATCTCCCAGGTGCTTATCACCCGCGTCATGCGCGGCGCGCATTGCTGGACAGACCACCGGCTTCTGGTAACTAAATTGAGACTCCGCCTTCGCGAACCACGAAGATCCTGCAGGGCAAAACCAATATCTCTCAATTTAGACCGACTGAATTGTGCGGACCTTCGAGAAAAATACCAGGAAGGGCTGATAGACACGCTAGATGGGTTTGATGCCCAGCAAGGTGTCCTAATATCAAACTGGAAACAGTTGTCATCCTCCGTACTGACTGTGGCTACGGAAATCATAGGACGCAAAAAACGTAACAACGAGGACTGGTTTGACCAGAATGATAGGGCCCTAACTGAAGCTTTCAAACAGCATCGTATACTCATAAAGCGTAATGAAGGTAATCATAATCTCACTCAAGAAGTCCGAAGTAGCTGTGATTCCTTAAGAAGATTAACAAGGAACATGAAAGATAGATGGTGGCTTGAAAAGGCGGAACAAATACAGTGGCTCGCAGACACACACCAACTAGGCGCTTTTTATGAAGAAATGCATAAGTTGATTGGCGTTTCCATTAAAAATAGCACACCACTAAGATCCCTTGATGGTTCTCAAAAACTCACTGCTAAGCAGGATATACTTGATCGTTGGGCAGAGCACTTTAACAACCTGCTCAATGTAGATCGATTAGCAGATCTTGATCATATAAAGCGTATTTGTCCTTTGCCGCTGAATGATTCGCTGGCTGAGCCACTGACTTTCGCTGAAGTAGTTTGAGCCATCAAAGAGCAGAAAAATAAAAAAGCAGTTGGCGTTGATAACATCGCCGGAGAACTGCTTAAATACGGAGGGGAGCAACTTCACACTTACATCTGGCAAATTTTTGATCGCATTTGGAACGAGGAAATAATACCGCCTGAATTTAAAATATCCCGTATACAGACCCTGTATAAAAACAAGGGAGACCGCTCTGACTGCAACTCCTACCGGGGTATATCGCTTCTCTCTGTCCCTGGGAAGATATTCGCCAGAGTTCTTCTCAACCGGCTTTTACCAGTCTCCGAGGACATATTGCCAGAAACTCAATTTGGGTTTCGTCCCAATAGGGGCACCTGCGAGGCCATCTTTTCCATCCGGCAACTCCAGGAAAAAAGTCGGGAACAAAGTCAACCTTTGTATATGTGCTTCGTGGACTTGGAGAAAGCATTCGACTGTGTGCCGCGGGACGCCCTCTGGACTTTACTGGCAAAATTAGGTTGTCCTGAGAAGTTTGTTAGAATGATTCGCCTTCTTCACGACGAAATGACCTGCTGTGTTACCTATAATGGTGATCAGTCAGAGTTCTTCCCTGTCAGTTGTGGGGTTAAACAAGGTTGTGTGCTTGCACCAACACTGTTTGCTCTTTACTTTTCTGTTGTTGTCAGTGAAGCACTCGAACAAACTTTTGCGGGAATCAAAATACGTTTCAGGACTGATGGGGGACTTTTCAACCTGGCCAGATTAAAAGCTTACACAAAAGTATCACACGCTCTTATAACGGAGATCATGTATGCTGATGATCTGTGTTTTGTTACCAACTCTTCACAAGAACTCCAGGACCTGATTACGAACCTTCAGGAAGTCTGCTGCCGTTTCGGTCTGAAAATCAGTGTGAAGAAAACTGAGGTGATGGCAATAGACTCTCATGGAGCTACAGAACCTGTCAAGGTAATCATTGGCAATACTGAGCTGAAGCAAGTGAATACGTTTAAATACCTGGGCAGCACAATTACAGCTAAGTGTGACCTTGACGCCGAAATAAACCATCGCATAGGCGCTGCATCAGCCGTTTTCGGTAAATTACGAGCCAAAGTCTTACAATCACATGATCTGAAGCTTTCGACAAAAATCTCCGTTTACAAGGCCATAGTCCTGCCAAATCTTCTATACTCTGCTGAGTCATGGGTCCTCTATCGGAAACATATACGGGCGCTGGACCGGTTTCATTTAAGGTGCATAAGAGACATTCTCAAAATCAAATGGTCGGACCGGATTAGAAATACCGAAGTGCTACGACGCGCAAATGTCTACGGCATAGAAGCATACCTGATGCGGCGACAGCTCCGATGGTGTGGACATGTTTTACGAATGGATGATGATAGGGTGGCCAAACGCATCTTCTTTTCTGAACTCCAGAACGGCAAGCGGAAACAAGGCGGCCAGTTCTTACGCTTCAAGGATGTTCAGAAAAGACACATGAAAAGGTGCAATATTGATCCCCAGAAATGGGAGAAAAAGGCCATTTGCCGCCCTGAATGGAGGTGCATGGTGAGGAGTGCGGTTCATGGTTTCGAGGAGCAAAGGAGGGTCGAACTGGATTCGAAGCGTGATGCCCTTAAGGCTAGACCACCATCAGCCATGTTTTATAACTATGTCGACGGTGTCCTAACGTGCAGCCGATGCGCGCGCACGTTTACTCATAAGATAGGATACTGCAGCCATCAAAGGGCGCACAAGAGAGCTGACCACCTTGGCTCCTCTGCAAGTGATAGTCGGTAGCAGTCACCATAGCCGAAATCGGCTGGGAAGTATATATATATATATTTATGGAAAACGTCTGTTAAACGAAAATGAGAGACTCGGCTACAAAAGTAGAAAGGTACCTTCCCCTACCACTTTAAAAAATACTAAATTATTATAAAACACGTGTAGTTTTAAATTCAAAACATTGACGGAATCTAATAAATACAAAAATATATAGTAGCTACAGGCGATGATTTCATAAAAATCCTAAAAAACGGTTAGAATGTGTATGAACATGTAATGAATATTATATCCAAAAAATATCACGCATGATTCTAATTTTATTATCTTTGCACGAGTGAACGAATTTTTTGTACATCGGTTTTTTTTGCAGAACAATGTTTTATTACGTACTAAGTGCTTTGTTTTAAGTGGTAAAAAACAAGACTTGTTTTAAGATAGGAAATGTCGAGCGTAAAATGCCAGATATTCAGTCTAAGCATCGATAAATTCTAGGGTAACGCAAAAGTACCCAGGTGGTATTCGGTGTATTCGGTCAGGAAGACAACACACAAGACAATTTCGGCCATATGGGAGATGTATATGCGCAAATACAGTTGCATTCTTCATTCCGTTACTCACATACTCCGATAGGATGGAAAGCCGACACGACTGGCGAGAGATCAAGCGAAGGACCAACGACTTAACGTGTTCGATTTTTTTTTATCGATTTTTATCCGACGCGTGTACACACCGCCTAAACCTTCTAACTGCTAACCTACCTAAACTAGCTACCTGATATTCTAATACTATCCCTAGAACTCCGAATAGCTTCGACAAGAAACAGTAAATCAAATTCTATGAACGTACACAAATAGAACAATTCGTTCTTGAACAAAAATAATTTATGCTACGATTAGTACCTACATTCAAAGCAAATGACATGAACTAATATTTTATGGATTTAGTGTATTGTAAAGGCTTAATAGAAGCGAAAGCTGAAATGATATGGTAGTCTACGGGTCGAGGACGTAGGTATTGGACGGGGACCGCTGTCTCGGGTTCCTCTTTTGAATTTAATATTTATTTTTAAGTGGTAAGTTTGGACCGCAACAAAAAACAAAGAAGTTTTCGATAAAATATACAGTACTTACACACAACAAGTTAATGTAATTTTTAAGCTATACAGGAATATTATGTATATTTTTAACAACAGGAATTTATCAAGTAGACAAACTTAAGTAATGTCGATATAACAAATGCCAACACAATAGTTTTAAAACAATTAATAAAGTATTCGTTTGTTTTAAAAGTTTTTAAAAATTCAATTCATTGTTTCAACACTAAGGATTATCCATTTAAAAGTCATCCTGATTATTCAGCATGATTTTTTTGTTTTCGTGATAATACTATTATGAACAGGATATGTATAAGGCAAAAAAATAACCTATTGATAAAATGGGTTTCACAATTTATATACGTACTGCTATGGTAATGAACACTTGGCTCACGACTATTTGATAAACCTTGATATTTGAGGATCACAGTAAGGAATCACGAAAGAGGCATTTACCAAAGTGTTTGAGTATCCATTTTTATTTTTATTCAATTCTACCTAAACGAAATTAGTTTTATTCTGTATAACATTAAGGAATATTATCCACTTCTAAAGATTTAGTTTAACGTTGCAATATAAAGGTTTTGAACCTGGTTTCTGTGATTATATCTAATGGCAGTTTCATGTTATACATATAAAATTATAAATTATAAATTTATGAAACCCCCAACAAATTTAAAATGATTGCTGATAACTTTTAAACGACAAATACGCTTCATCGTCGGTCCATTCATTTAGGAGCACCACATAGACAGGCAAGTCTCTTTTTGTAGGTAAGCCATTTATTAGGTTTGTGATTTTTGTGAGCATTGAAATTAAGGTAACTTAACGCTTTTTAATATTCTACCGCGTCAACATAATTAGAAATTTAAAGCAATTTTTAATACAACCGTAATTATAATAAGGTTTTAGACGTATAGTGCGTTATTAAAATGAATAAATAAGGCTTAACTTCGCTAAGTTGACTATACAGTAGGTATACATATATTTTATTATTTATTTAGGTGTAACTTTCTTTGTAAATTAGACCCAAGGTGCCCATTTCGGCGGGTACCCTGCTTTAAATGGTTGACTCATCAGTATTTTTTGGACACGCCCGCCAGTGTCCTTTTGTAGCGCACTTAACCGATCAAACACTACTTACCTGTAGCAATTAAAGTAATGTAGCCATAGCTTACAGAAAAAATAATGAAACTATAGACTGCACCCAACAGCGTATGAACTGTGAGCACCAGTACAAAACCAGTAAAACCGCAAAATTTGTGACAAAAAAGAGCGCGACGTTTTATTAAAATTGTCTCGAAATCTAATATTGCCTTAATAATATCGGAACCTTCAATATTTTCACATAAACGAGCGTATTATTTACAACAAAAAAAACTTAAGTCGGCACAACGGGATACTAGCGATGCGCGCACTCTATGTTTGTCTATGTTTACTCTATAAGCGATAGTAAATAATCTAAGTAAAGTATTGAGAAATCCCTGTCTTAAAACTAACTTTTTTACTCATAGCTGTCCCAATCGCCCACTTATCGCGTAGTGTCTATTTAACCTAGGTCAGTCCATATGTATTTCCCCAGGTAAAAATAAGGTCAAATGTTCAGCTTTTTACCTAAAAAAGCCCTAAACAAGAAAAAAGAGGCCCACAAAATTATTCCTTCTTGTAAGCGTCCAGTTCATGATAGATAATAATAAATCAATGAAATATATATTTTTGGATTCCTTGTTATTTTAAAAAGTATTAGTACCCATTAAATATTAGATTTTTCAGAGAAACTTTTTATACAGGTGTGTTTTTCGTCAATTGTTGACATTTGGGTCCGTAATTTTTGTAAAAAAACAGAAGAAAATGTATTAATTTAAGTATCTCATTTGAGCGTCATCAATCAAATCCCGTTGCGGCCGTTAGCAATGAATTTCGGTCGCCAGCTAACCAAAGGATGGTTTTAAATGAATTCAATATTATCTGTATGTACATTGTACATATATGAATTTACGTATGTAGTCATTGCGATACGTTCGAAATTCAATCGCTTTATTATTGAATTTCGGCCTTCAGTGCATTTGTAATCGGGAACATGTTATATTGGAAACAGATGTCCTTGTAAGCGGTTTTCTATTGAAGCGAGTATTTCTAATTTAAATACACATCTGGCTGTAGGACGAAATTATCAATTTATATACTTTTCTAAATCCTAAATAGACAAAATTCTTTGTACCAATATGACTGTCTTAAATGGATATTTCACCTTAAAAATCTCATTAGCAGCGAGTCAAATAGTCTCTTACAAGATTTTCATTTGTTTTTACAAGTGTCTAAACTAAAAATAACAGAATACGTTGTAATTACTAACAAATAAACTTAGTAAACAAAAGTTTATATTAATAAATAGAAACGTTGGAACTGGCAGTATTTATAGTAGGTACTAGAGTAGAAAGTTTTGACTTACGAAAACTTCTATGAATACATTTATCGTCGCTTATTTTCTATGAAGTATGTACTTACCTGAAAAGAAAAAAACAAAGTTATTATTATGTAGTAAAACATTTTGCTTTAAAGGAACGTCTTAAACAGTTTGTAACAAAAATAGGCTTTATACAAAAACGCACACATAAATAATTTCCAAGGAATTATTTTCCTTATTATACCAACCTAACTTCCTGATGCACTTATTAAAACGAACTCGAAGTTGCAACATAATGTAATTTGCTTCCTTCCCATGATATCAATCCGAACTATGACCTAGCTTTACCTTGTAATCAAGTGACTGCAATTTTGTAATGCCAGATTGATACTTGACAATCTGACATTTGGGTATTGAACTCGCGTGACTGAATCGTGCCTAAGCTCATCTAACGCGGTGAGGGACCACGTTCGAGGCCAACGCTCGCTTTAAAGTAACCACAATATTTGTATAGTAAACAGAATACTAGTAGCAATACTCTTTACATTAGTCATTATCATCAGTTTGTTAAGAGACATACGTTCAAACATGTGGCACGGCTTAAGGTCAGATATTGCAAATTTTACTTTATAATGAGTTTTGAGGATATAAATTAAATAAAAAAAAATATTTAATAGTAAAAAAGGTTCGCACTTGTTTAACGCCAAACTGTAGATAAAGCAAAACGATTTAGGATTAAATATATTATGTTACATCCTTGTCTGAAATTATGTGGTAACTCTTTATCACAAAACCAAATTGAGTTAATTACATGTAAGTACTATACTAATAAAATTCTCGAATTTCTAGACATAATCTTTTGTACGTGTAGGTATAATTATATCAGCAAATTACAAGCACATCTCCGATTGAAATCAGACCACAACTTAATTCAAATTCAAATTCAAATTCAAATGTATTTATTTGTGGAACATAGGTGTATATTACAAAGATGTTACAATATTTTATCGAACGCTATGTCCTGCCAATTATGACGTACAAATAAGAACTTAAAAACTAATAAAACTTAAACATGACAAATCTTTATAACTATATTTAACAATTTTTAAAATAAGGACTTGTCGGTAAGGTATTCATCGACCGAATAATATGTTTTATTATGTAACAGTTTTAGGAAGGCTTTTTTAAAATCACTTATTTTATCTAATTCTCTTATTGTTCTAGGGATCTTGTTATAAATTCTGGGTGCCATTCCTAAAAAGTTTTTGGTATAGAGTGCAGTGTTATGAGACTCAGTACAAATTTCATTATGTCGCCGTTTTGACTTCAAGTTTTTGAACAAATTTGCATTAGTCTTAATAAATAGTGCTGTTTCGAAGATGTACATACATGGTAGCGTTAGAAGACAAAAATTTTTAAATATTGGAATACAGCTATCTCTAGGTTTAAGTCTAAACATGGCCCGTATGCATTTTTTTTTGGGCTTTAAATGCATTCTCTTTGTCTGTAGAATTACCCCAAAACATTATCCCAAAACGCAGTGTTGAAGACACATAGGCTTTGTAGGCTACTAAAACGACAGCTTCACTTACAATCTTAGACAGGTTGTACAGTGCATAGGAATAATTATTTAATTTTTTTGTGACAATATCTATATGAAACTTCCAATTTAATTGACTGTCTAGATGTATGCCCAGAAACCTGGCGTTGTTGATTTCGGATATTATGTTGTCCGCATATGTGATGTTCAAATTCGGTTTTTCTGTTCTTTGATTAAATGACATTATATTTGTTTTATCTATGTTAATTTTTAGTTTATTAATAAGTAACCATTCTATGATATTATTTAAAGACGTATTTATGTCATTTTCATATGTTTCAATATTTTTACAAGGCACAATGAGGGTACTGTCATCTGCAAATAGTACAGTTTGGTATTCGGTACACTTTGGAAGATCATTAATATAGATCAGAAATAGCAAAGGCCCCAAGACACTACCTTGCGGAACACCACTAATGCAATCTCTAGCTGACGACATGTGTGTTATTTCTTTCTTGGACTTAGTACAGATTCTATTAAAAACTGTGATTTGTTTACGATTAGTGAGATATGATTTAAGTAGATCTAATATATTTCCTCGGACGCCATAGCGCTCTAGCTTACCTATTAAAATATCATAATTTACATGATCAAAAGCTTTGGACATATCCATGAGTAGTACGCTAATAGGGTTTTTTTTATCTACATTACTAACTATTTCAGAGAATAATTCAAAGATAGCTTTATTAATATTTTTATTTTTCCTGAATCCGTATTGTTCTTTTGCAAGTAAATCATTAGTTTCAAAGAAACTAAACTTAAAACCAATTGTAATAAATTCCACCATGATTACTTATTCAAAAGCCAAAGATCATCACATTAGATAACAAGGTGTAAAAATATACACCTTCTTTTTATATGATTAGTGATTACAATATAGTTTTAAATTTCAATGGCATAACACGAAGACTATCCGACCTAGGAACGCTCAAAAGTGTCACGGCCATCCTATTTCATTTGCACTTAAGAGGAAATCCAATTAACTGTTATAATCTATACATGTGTGTGTTTTACTACCACGTTTATTATAAATTTGTACAATCTTGAGGTGTATTTGTTTTAACAATTAGTTTTAGTGTCTGTTTTATTTCGGTGATATGTATAATTTTGCTAACATAATTGATGTAGGCGTTGTGTTGATTTTAATCACTATTGTTTTCTCATAGCTACAGCCAAATCGTGCAGTATATCTTTGCAATATTGTTTTGTACTTATAAATTACAAGGTTCTCGACCGCGATTGTTTATTTGAATTGCCGTTTGAGTCTCTAAAATTACAATGTCGATTTGGTCGTTTTCACGACTGCAAAATTGTGTATTAATTCCTTGGGGGAATAAAAAAACAAATTTTGTATAAAAAAAATCATTTGATTGAAGAAAAATCATCATCAATGGGACAAAACTCACTTGAAAAACTTTTCATAAAAAAATAAGTAATTTTAACACATTGATAATGCTGTAGGCACACTAAATACTGTCCTAAAGACTTAAAGTAAATTCTGTATGTAGATTGTTTGGTCCCTAAGGATATTATTAAGTTTGTTCCTTTTTCTTTAAAAAACAAGGACAGTCTACAAAATGACGCCGGTAAATTCCCCAGGGTTTTCTGCTAAAAAGCAACAATGTGGCTTTTTCAATGACTTGTCAACTTTCTAAGCTTTTCCAAGAAACTTCAACTGTCTGGCTTTGAAGTGTTATTAACAAAAGGCGATTAGTAGTGAAATTGTTAACCTTTTTTTAATGTAAATATATATGTAACAAACAAAAGAACAGATAGAAATACCTGCTAATAAGTTGCAACACTAAGGCATCTTATGAATGGGAATTTACGTTACGTATAGGGCAGAATATATAGGTAAACATAGGCACTGTTATCTACTTTGAAAACTGGAAATAGACATATTATGTTCTCGGGTAAAAACATGTGATAGCGAAGTAAGTATCTGCGGGATTTTACTTACAATAACCGAATTGATAACATTTGTACCGATATCCGTTTTATTTTGATATCTCTTTTGCATATTAAAGTCACAATAGTCACTGTTGGATAGGTATACACTACGTATGTTTTAAAATTCTTTTAAAGCTATATGGCAATATTTTTTACCAAACTTACTTTGGTTCCTTTTTTTGGTGGATATAAAGCCTTTTCTTATCGAGACACTGGGTTCTTATTTTTCCAAATATAAACGTCAAGATTACCAAAAACTTTTCCACATTACTTAAGTCTTTAATATGACACATACATGACTCAGACCACAAGAAAGTATGCAAAACACGATCGTCAAATGTGAAAGCACAAAATACTACTAGGACATTGTGGTGCAAATACTTTACGATAAAAATTATTGCGGTTGAAACGTATTAGGTATAGTAATAATTATTATAAATTCATTTATTTTAATTAAATTTGGATAATATATTATACATTAGGTAGATCAAATACGACATAACAAAAGACACATTTTTTTTCATTATTCATTACAAATTATACTAGCAGTCAGTAGATTAAAATTAGAAATAATCATGAATGTAATGTGGAACATTTTATGTAACGCATTTCATTGCTAGTTTTACATATTTGGAGCATATTCTCATAAAATACAAATGTACATAAAATTAAATTGTTATTATCTTATAAAGATATGCAGGTAGTAGCTACCTTAACAGGAAAACTAGAAGTATGTCGTGTACCTGAGGTTGTATTGAGACGTAATATTGTTCCATTGATAGTGTCGATAGTCATGGACATAGCAATACATCGATAGATAGGTAGCCCTATTTCCTTTTCATAATATAGGAACTTATCAGCTTTAAATAATTCATTAAAGACCTGGTCCTTTTTTCCATGTTTTCGCACCTAAAGACTGCCACATTTTTTGGTAAATTAATGTACCTAAACATAAAGAAGTGTGACTTCAAATTGACGTACCAAAATTATGTTTTGGGAGTAAAACAATAAAAACAAAATCCGTATCAGACAAATTATATATTATTATTATATTATATTTTATCTGAACAATTTGTACTTGTAACATTACTTTATTTGAGTGATTTGTGGTATGTTTGTTGATCTGTGCCGAGCACCTAGATGTCATCAGATTCCTTGCTCCATTCCTGGTTCCGATTATATGACAATGATTAGGATGATATCTGTGTTAAATACTGACGTAATAAATAAAACAATATTAAAAATGCCAATTATATAAATAATTTTAATAGATTATTTTATTTTTCATGACAACACCAACAACAAAATTTCTCGAGAAAAAGCTTTTTTTCTGACGACTTTTTGGATATTTTTTACTGCGTTTTGCTATACTGACTAATTTTAGCCTAAGAAACATTATGCACTAGGTACCTATAGTTTGGAACATTCTGAGCGACACTTAGTCCAATTACTCTTACTGGCATTCTCATTTAATGACAGACTTTTGTGAATTTTATACAAATTTGTCACAAAAATAGATGCTAATGAATTTGAGGGATTTAAGATAAGTGTGTCGAGCATTTGCAATCTCAGTAACAATATGGTATGAACAACTCACAAAAACAAAGAACGATCATCTCCCACGGATGTGAGTAACGGTGTTAGATGCCGCTATGATGTTAGTCCGATGGAGGTGGCGTAGTGATGGGCATGCTTTCGTATAAACCTCTTTGGTCGAGTCGGCAGACTCAGTCGCATATAACCCTAGGACGAGGCGGTACACTCGTCAAATTATGAATAAATCGTGATCTAAACAATATGTCATAACATAAAGTTTGTATAACAATTTTGTGAAAGTGTTTACGTGAATAATTTTTTGTTGGAATTGGATTTTTTGACGTTAAGGTGAGGTAATTTTAAAATGTTTTAGGTTTTATTTGTAAAATAATTGAATAATATTTATTGTTCTAGTATCAAATTTTTTGATTACTTCAAATGCAATTAAATAGATATTTATTATGATTAGTTTTAAACTATTTAAATAAAAATGAATCTCGATTTGCCTTGGTTACGTCATAGTTTCCGAACGACTGCACCAAATCGGATAATAAGTTTTTTTAGGTTCCTTATTGAAAGGACAAGATTTTTGTAAAAGAAAATAAAACTCACATTTGGATAATCTCACACCAACCTTGCGAAGCCGGGGCGGGCAGGTAGAATATAATAATGGCATTAAAGGTACCTATAATATAATAATAATTAAAGTGGCACTAAATAAAAATTAGGTAAAGCCCCTTATTAAAAAATAACTTACGCTTCCAAAAATCTGATGATAACTAAAATAAAAAAAGAACAAACATAAACTTCTTATTTTTATGGACGTAGTCGAATTATAAGTCATCAATTAAGATACTAAAATATAAGTCACAGACAAAAATATAACTTCAGCCGAATTAATTTGGATAAACTTGATATTCAAATGATTTTTCTTTAATCTGTATCAAGGTTAGATATGGCTATGGATATTTAGAAATTAGACGTTTAGAACTAGATTCTTAAGTAGACAAGATAAATACCTAGTAACGGTACCTATGTACTAACTTGAATTACTAATATAATAGAATAACAATAATATGTAAAACGTTAACGCCTATGTAAAATCCTTGAATTTATCAACACACCACTGGAATTAGACCTCAACTTGTACAGAGAAAGAATAAATACGATTTTAAATAAAAACTTTCATACATTTATACACTACTAGCTGTCCCCCGCGACTTTGTTCGCGTGTTTTAGTTTCAAGGGTTTTCCATTTTTGCAACATTTTTCATTTATGCTCCGCTCCTATTGGTCGTAGCGTGATGTTATATAGCCTATAGCCTTCCTCAATAAACGGACTATCCAATACAAAAAGATTTTTTTAAATCGAACCAGTAGTTCCTGAGATTAGCGCGTTCAAACAAACAAATAAACAAACAAACAAACAAACTCTTCAGCTTTATAATATTAAGTATAGATTAAATTATTATTATGTATGTTTAATTCTAACATAATAATGGCAAAAACAACAATAAACAAAATTTTAAATTCAAATCATGAATCGGTAAATTTATATTTTTAGCCCAAAAATTTTATTAAAAAAGTGGGTCAACTTATTGTCATTGAGCTTTCATTTGTTTTTTTGCAACATTTACGAATATTGTAGGGAGGGACTAGTAGGTTGAATTTATTATAGTTTCAAATTACTAAGCAAATTTTTTCGCTGTCCTTTTGTCTATAATTAAATACTTGAGATGCCAATAAAGAAAAAGGGATAGGGAGAGACTTATTTTGTTTCCCTACTAGCTCATCCTTGAAAGAAGGTATCTGGATTATCTTATTTTAATTATATTTTATTTAGTAGATAAGATTTCAAACAAGTCGATGTTTTTTGTCCTTGTTTGAAGTCTGTGTAATAATTATGCTACTTGTATTGGCATATTTGTTGACAATGTCAAGGAGACATGCATTTACAATCCTGATTAAGTATTCGTTAATATACAAACGATTGAATAAGTATATCTATTTAACATTACTCGAAATTTTTATCGTAGTAATATTTATTAAATAGTTTTACTACAAATTGAGAAAAAATTTAAAACTACTTTATTAAATCTCAATTCTTTTGAAAATTCTATGGAGAATTATTGTTTTAAATACAGTCAGATTGACTCGGAACTAGTTAAATTAAATTGATTCATTTCCAAACGTTTATGTAGTTTTGCTCAAAAAATATAAAAATGTAGTCTGCTGACTACCAGGTTAAAAATATAAAAACGAATGAATTTATCAACAAGGAATTCCTATTCAGCAACAGTTATTTTAAGAACAACAGTTCTGTTATAATGTTCCTTTATGAATAACACTTACCAAATGTTTTGAACTTATGAAGTTACTTCAATGATATAAATATGTAAATTAGTTAATTTTTGTACCAGTTTTGCTATAAATAGACAAGGCAAGGCATTACTCGGAAGTCATACTTCCTTGTTTTAAAATCGGAGTTATTTAAACTTAGGGTTCTTCGACATTCCTTTAATTTTTAAGGGCTCCATCCCCCAAAAAGTAAAAAGGAACCTTTATAGAATCACTTTGTTGTCCGTTTGTCTTTCAGTCTGTCTACGCGTTCTATTAAAAAATACAAGCTTCTTTGTCAACGCAATTAAATTAATAAAGCCATTTATGTTGTTTTCCCATACATTTCTGAAAAACTCAAAATGTTTTGGGTACTTCCCGTAGACCCAGAATCACAAAATTCGGCATGATGCTAGGTCGTCGCAAAGGAAATATTGTAATTTTGTACTTAAGTAACATAAAAAAACTTATATTTACTGTAAGAAAATTAATGGTTTCATACATCGATGAATAGAAGAACATTTTTTTAATCGCTCACCTAATTAAATACAAATCATAGAAGAAAAACTTAAACCTCAGGCAGGACTCGAATCTATGACCACTGGCTTGAGCGCTCATTTAAGTTTGTTTTCGGAGAAACTCTAACGCTCAGCAAAATTTGTGCGGAAACCTCGATTCGCAAGTCAGTCTTCCACTTGAGCGGTTTATTTCTATTTCTCTATTGTTTTAACAGCTGATACGAAGGAAAATAGTTCAGCCTTTTCTAGGTTTAAGACATCATCTAGATATTTTTATTTGTGCAGTCTCCAATTGTTATTCGAACTCTTCTAGTTTAGGTCTTAAGTTAGTTCGTTTAGTCAACTGGACTAAACGATATACAATATTAACGAAACAAGTATAATTCCCACCGTAATATCTAAACTAACGTGTGTTCCATACTTCTGTTCGACAACATTTGCATAGAGTTTGTACAATAAAGATCTCACAAACTGGTCGTAACAACTTCATTTTTAGGGTTCCGTACCTCAAAAGGTAAAAACGGAACCCTTATAGGATCACTTTGTTGTCCGTCTGTCTGTCTGTCTGTCTGTCTGTCTGTCAAGACCTTTTTTCTCAGGAACGCGTGGAGGTATCAAGCTGAAATTCATATCAAATACTCAAGTCTATGGTCTCTTAGAGCTGTGAAAAAATCAAACTTCTAAGTCAACGCGATCAAAAGATACTCCCGTTTATGCCGCAAATTTTCGACACTCGCAAGGGAATCAAAACCTACAGGGTACTTCCCGTGAACTCAGAATCTTGAAATTTGGTACGAAGTAACGTCTTATAGTACAGATAAATGAAAAATTGCGAAAACCGTCAATTTTTTCTTACATCATATAATAAAAATATTTTTAATATATATATATTTTTTTTTTTCATTTTACCAATAAAAATACCATAACTACGACTATGACTCGATCATCGTGATGCGTGAACTTTTACTTTTATACCTACAGGTTTGTACGGAACCCTCGGTGCGCGAGTCCGACTCGCACTTGGCCGGTTTTTTTTTCTTACAATATAATTAACATATCTAGTACCAGTAAAATGTCTTAATTAAGAATGGCATTCATTAAATCAAAACTCATTGCAGGACTATTTTTAGAAAATGTTTATTAATAGCGCCACTCAACTGAGTTCAGTTCAAAGAACTTTACTTCTCATCAAGACAATGGTTAATTACTCTTGAAGTAGCAAAGTTACAGTCTAGCCAACGAAATTTGAGCTTTCTGAAGTGAGCTTTAAGGTATGATTTAGGATCAGTGGATGATGGTCACTTTATGAAACGCTTAACTTCGGGTATTTCAAGTCATTTTGGCTGTACCGCCGTAAATATAATATAGTTCATTAAAATTTTAAGCTATATTATCAGGTAAACTGCTACTACTTTATCCATGTTATGCAAGATACCAAATATACTAAAATTTATAATGTAAATTATTAATAATTTGCGTAACATTTTATTGTTAAATTCTGGTTATTTAAATAAGGATGCAACCTAATGAATATTAATTATTATGTATGGCGCCTAAAGTTACATAGTTGAGAACAAGGTGTTTCTAAAAAACAGAACGTAAATCTATTAGGCCGTTTGGAGATTGTATAAAATAAAACAAAGAACGAATTGATTTGAAGGATGTTTAGACCGTGAAGTATATCAAATTGTACCTATATTTAATGTGGTTTCAATATATTTACGTACACAAATATTTTATTAGGACAAAAAGTTTGTAAATTTGTGTAAGGTAACATGTGATTACCAAGTACACGAAATGACTAATCCGATTTCATTGATAGAAAACTTTGTTATTTAAGTTTTAATACGAGACCAGACAAACAAACGCTGGTTAGATATATTTTCTTACTAGCTGTCCTCCGCGACTTTGTTCGCGTGTTTTAGTTTCAACGGTTTTTCATTTTTGCAACATTTTTCATTTATGCTCCGCTGCAATTGGTCGTAGCGTGATGTTATATAGCCTATAGCCTTCCTTAATAAACGGACTATCCAATACAAAAAGAATTTTTCAATTCGAACTAGTAGTTCCTGAGATTAGCGCGTTCAAACAAACAAACAAACAAACTCTTCAGCTTTATAATATTAAGTATAGATTGAGAGATTCTATTTACCGAAATGATTGTATTAATTAGGTATTAACAATTATCAATGTCTTTTAAAATTTACTTATGTAAATGTAGTAGCCTACATTACATTATAAGGTACCTAGATATATATATATATTTTTGCAAAAACTTACGTTTTAATAAGTAATCATAATACAGAATTGTATAAATTTTATGCATACATATCAAGTCTCGCTAGATAAAGTAGCAACATTCCTTTGAATATAACAAACTAGCTGTCCCCCGCGACTTTGTTCGCGTGTTTTAGTTTCAACGATTTTTCATTTTTGCAACATTTTTCAATTATGCTCCGCTCCTATTGTTCGTAGCGTGATGTTATATAGCCTATAGCCTTCTTCAATAAACGGACTATCCAATACTAAAAGATTTTTTCAATTCGAACCAGTAGTTCCTGAGATTAGCGCGTTCAAACAAACAAACAAACAAACAAACTCTTCAGCTTTATAATATTAGTATTGATACAACATTCTAATAACGGTATCAGTCTTCGAAAATGTTTTCATACGTTTTTTATCAATAACATCCAAAAAATTAGGCCTGGAACGTGAAACAGTGATTATGTTAATAATATCTAATGTTTAAATACTTTCGTGTAAAATTGTTAAAAATATCTAAAGAATTTACTCTTAAAAACAGTTGAGACAGCATTTTAATTTAAAGTAATTAGGTCAGATTCAAATTCAAATGTATTTATTTGTGGAACATAGGTGTTATAATATTTTATCGAACGCTATGTCCTGCCAATTATGACGTACAAATAATTAGACGTAAATTAATATTGTTCTAGGGATCTTGTTATAGAGTGCAGTGTTATGAGACTCAGTACACATAACCAATAGGTAGTATATATAACCAATGCTCAGCAGTAAAAAATTGGCTTCTTTCAGGTTTTTTACTGCGAATAAAGTTATCACATTTTTCCCCTTTTCCATTTATAAAAATAGAATATTTTTTGTTAAAATACAAAAAAAAATGTTCAAGTTAGAACCAAAATTCTGCGGTGCCTCTTGAAACCGCACGTGTCTTCAAATTAAAGGTCAAATGGTGAAAGGATAAATGTTCAAGCATTTGTTATTCGCAAGAGAACATCTCTCAGTTACTCAAGTACATTGAAGTCATGAACGATAAATAAATGCAATTATAACCAACATTGAGATCTTCACGGTGTAATTAATAGAGCAATTAATAATAACAGCGAATCGTGTCTAAAATTATAAAAATATAAGCTCTTCATTTTATAAACTTATCGGTACGTAAATTATAGGTTGACGACAGTGGCCGGTGATAAATAGAATAATATAAATTGTTTTTCTTTTTAATTTTTTGTGCCTTTATTTTGTAAATAAAGTAGCTCAAAAGTTATGATAAATACAATTTAAGAAAAATAAATGAATCAAATCATATTACTAACTAGATTAAAAAAATATCACTTTTACAAATCAGATTAAACATTCTTTTTTGAGCTCGCGGGATTCGATATTTCCTAACTGGCTAGCGTGAGAAGAAATGTCGAAACAAACTCAGGGGTCAGCCTCTTTGATATACATCTCTATTTTTCTTCTTGGGGTTTAATTTAACTTACATTTATTATGAATGTTTTCGTAACATTTTCCACCTTCAACCTTGCAGCTGTCGATTATTTTTAAGCGCAGCATGATGGCAACCATTTATAGAAGAAGTTTTAGCCGATACTATCACTTTTCGCAATCTCCCACAACCCAAACTCACCGCTACTTGAGCCAACCGTCAGCACGGTTGGTTTACGTATAAGATCAACTATTGAATTTACAACGCTATCTCTCCTAACAGTAGGTACCATTAAATATTGTGTTAAAACTTACTTGCTGAAATGTATTGATTAAAAACATTACCCTTCCTTGGCAGTCAGTTAAAAATTACCAATCATTATAATTAATTACTACTGCATCATGTTATAACATTATGAGAAGAACAGTCTAACATTAAAGTAGTTTTTGACATTTTGACAATATTTTTAGTGTTGTTGTTAATGTCTTGAGAATAGTATGGCTGGTCATCGTCCTTCAATATGTCCCTCGTGAGCATCAATATGTACCTACTCATGTTATGTAAATACCCGTACATAAAAAAAAAACTCGTATATATATAGTAAAGAATCGATCAAGTGCGAATTACAGACAAACGTGTGTTGGTTCGCGTAGTTACAACTTGTAATGTAGTATGTATAAGTACCATTTTAAGTAAACTGGTAATACACCGAAAAACTTATTTTCTTTGTATTGATAATTAGCTGTGATTTGAAAACATGCGTACATAAATGGAACAGTGAATGGTTTTAAAATGGATTTTGCCTTAGCAATGTGGTACCCAAATGGTGTTTTTGTTATAAAATTTTGGGGATTTCCGCTATTTCAATAAATGTTTGTAGTATAACCAGTTTACGGAAATTTGCTTTTTTGAACAAATTATCTGTGTTGTTTGACAAAGAATTGATTATTATAATACAAATTTTGTTAAAAACTACTTTATTACAGACATAAACGTGTATCGTCACAACCAGTTAAAAATTACTATAAATAATAAAAAATATATATCTGAATAGATGGACTTCTACAACATACATTTATTCTCATTTCAAAATCGTATTGCAAAGCCCTTGAGAGAAAATGATAGTGTACGATTCTCAAGAAATACAAACGTCAATGTAAATACGCGATCGACACAAGCAGTGCAAGATAAATAAATTGACTTGACATTTCTTTGGCTTGAAAATAGACGTCTGCGTCTGTACTAGTGTACATACTTATTTTACGATCTTAAAAAAACAGAGATCTTAAAAGCTATAGAATAAGCAAAACACTTTAAACTATTGACTATGTTGTTTATTAGTTCGTACATTTTTTTGTTCTTCATCTTATTATTATATTACAATAAATATTTTTTTATCCTCATGAAATCTCAGTTTCATTTATTTTTAAATATTGGTTTCGCATGAACGCATGCGGAGCGAATATTTGTTATGAAATACATACAAGTAATAGAAACGAAAAATTAAAATCTCAGGCAGGTCTTGAACCTGCAGCTTAAGTTCAAATAGAAACGTTTTACTTTTAAGTAGAGAATTAATTTAAATAAAATATTTATCTATCGTGTAAAGATACAAGTACTTAAAATTAGATAACATTGGAAGTAAATTATGTATATACTTTATTATGTAATGATCTTGACATTGAATTTCATGAATCATAATTGTGGCAATGGTGGAGAGTTATTAGCCTCCGGCGTAGCGCATATAAAGGGTGTTACAGAAAAGGTATAGCTATCCGAAAGGGTGTAAAAGTATATCTGGTATATAGAGTCAGTTTACATATTGTAGCTCAAAATAAGTTAATTAAATAATTAATAGTAAATTTTTCGTATTAATTATTCGACACCAAAAATCATAACAAACCTGTCACCGCACTACGACAGCAAATATACATCGTTTTTATTTAGCGGTCTGGTTATTAATTTTAATGTCAAAAACTGGTTGCAAAAAACGAATTATATAAATTAATTAAAATTTTGTAAACTGACTCTATACCAGGTACCTACTCTTCGACCCTTCTGGATAGATATACCCTTTTGGTAACACTCTGTATTTTATAAAACACTTAATATTTATTTGTTCTATTTCTGCGGAACAAGACACAAAAAACTTAAATAACGTTTCAATTTTGAAGGTTGTCTGCCAAAAATCGCCGTTTCCGTTAAGACAAATTAGAGTAAAATAAAATGTAATTGGTCGAAGCAGAATCTGATTACATCTCGTTGTTTATTCACAAGTTCCTATGTAATTTGTGTCTCTTAACATTAGATTATTAAATAAAAAGCCAAGGTACATAAATTGGCAAGCAGCAATACTAAAGAACCATTTACCATGTGTGGTTATCGAAAACATATATTGTATAAATACAATTTACTAAACAGAACATTAAATATTCATACGATTTTATTCATACGTGTACTATGACCTCTATATCGGTTACAAAAACGTAAATACTTGGTATAAAAAACTCCAGTAACAAAATGAAACAACTCAAATAACAATAAGTATCTCAAAAATCTCGAATTTCAATACTGTGGCTGTAAGAGTTACGGTAATGGTACTGACATCGAGATTGATTTTTGTTAGTTTGTTTAATTTTTGATTCCAATCTTTTTTATAACCGATAGAGTTCATAGTTTTCGTTTGTACGACTACAAAAATATCACCTTATATATCGCTCATACTTTGAAATCGCAATTTATCTAACTGGGTAAAGAAAAACAGAGATGTCTATCATGATATGAATTTCAAGCGTAACTTGTCTCAAAGGACTTGTACGGGGCTTCTTAAAGCCGTACACGATTATTGTTTGGTAAATGAAGATATAAAAAACACAAAAGATATTTGATTGAATTTAGCCCCCGTAAAGGTCGAATAAGATATCTCTCGATCCACTTTTTGCTGTTGCAAATCTGTCAAAAGTAACCTTTGCTTGATGACAAGGAGTTACGCAGTCCCTAATGGGAATCAAACAAATTTTAAATGCATGTTGAAAAATGTTATTTTTTTAATGATGAAATATTTTTTGAGACTTAGCATTATACAATACAAGTTGCCTGCAAAAAGCTATTTAGGTAGAGCAACCTTTTTTAGTAATATTTCATGCTTATCCTTCTTTTCGGAAGTCCAGGCTATCTGTGGCTTTTAGATAAAACCCTTTCACGTAGGTTGGGTTTCAGGAAAAATAATATTTTTGGAAGGGTATGCTATAGAGAACTGGAATCATATAGATTATCTGTGCTGGCTACACCATGTAGGTATAACAAGTAACTTTCATTCAACCTTAATTCCAACTAAATACTACAGACCGAAAAGATTTCCAGACAGATTTCAAGATAAATCCTATCAATACCGAACATATTTTATATACCTACAATCTTACCACAACATTTGAATAAATGTGACTAATATATCTACGAGTTACAAACTAGTACCTATTATTATAATATACCAGTTCTGATAGCCATCGCGCGACATAAACATCGAAAACGTAAACGCGGCAGCAGCTATAGGTATGCATAATATATATTATTGTACAGTGCGCGGCACGTAAGTCGACTTATGCACAGAACAGTTTTTTAGGTATCAATCGAAGTGCAGTATGATAAGGTACCTACGGTAACATAATAAATATATTTGAATAAGAAAAAATCACTTTTTGATTTTTATTAGCTGTTTTCCGCAGCTCCGCCCGCGTGGATGTCGGTTATCGCGGCAAAAAGTAGCCCATGTCCTTTCTTAGGCTCTATACTATCTGTGTACCGAATTTCATTTAAATCGGTTCTGTAGTTTAGGCGGGAAAGCGCCACAGACAGGCAGACAGAGTTACTTGCGCATTTATAATATTAGTAAGGATTTAAACCTGTCTAACACTTCTTCATAATTTCACCTGTGCAAACGACCGCCATTTTGGGTCAGCTTACTAGCCGCGAATAGCAACTATTTAACACTGATGTGAAAATATTTTTTCGGACTCCGTACCCACAGGCCAATGGGACCCTATTACGAAGCCTCCGCTGTCCGTCCGTCTATCTGTCAGCGGGCTGAATCTCACGAACCGTAATAGACAGCTGAAATTTTCACAGAGTGTATTTCTGTTGCCGCTATTACAACAAATAATAAATAAATAAATAAAAGAAAGCTCTATAAAATAGTATGATACCTTTCGTGAGCGAGTCTCACTGATTCGCACTTGACCGGTTTTTTCATTAAGTTTATGTACGTATTCACCATACGTACATACGTGTAAGTATTGATTAAACAGTTGGGTAAGAACACATGTGACATTTTATAGAGAAAAAGGTTAAAAAAGATAAATGACCTTCTATGTCATGACCTTACACTATCGCCAGATCATGGCAAGTGCTAATTTAAAGCGATGTCTCAAAAAAACATGTTAATTGCATGTGTAATATCTTAGATCTAATATAATTAAATTAACACCTTAATTTTATAACCGGTAAATAGTTCGACGACGTGACGTAATTGGTTGGCGGATATATACCAACTCCATTATAGGTACGAGTGTCAACCAATTATATTTAGATAATTTGGTTCAAAAAGTATTGTACATTTTAAGTGGATGTTATTACCGAAGCACAATGGATGATCACGTCACCTCCATTAGCATACGCGTCATGCACCGTGCGTTGATCCCGATACATTATCATCAAGTTCATGACTACGCCAGTCTATAATTAACGCAGAGTTTATTAGTTGAAAAACCCCAATCTATATCTATACATAATAATAAAATAGTAATCGTCAACTTTCTTTTGCTGGTTGTCAGATTTTCTGTAAACGGTTGCATAAAAAATAATAATAGATTGCTGTAAAATATTGCCTGAATAATTTTGAAAACCCGTAGAGAACACTTAGCTATGTTTAACACGCTATTACATCGAGGTGATAAGAAATAAAGCTTTAAATTTGCAAAAACTTAAATTCATCTGCAAACCGAAATTGGTATTTTTGACTTATAAACAAAGGGGTAACCATGGCGATATTAGATAACCATAGCGACAAGTTATCTTATTTTGATTAAAGTATGATTCACTTTTTAGAAAACTATCAGTCGCAGTAAACAGCTCGGTGGTTGTTTGGAAATGCATGATCTTGCTGCAAGTTCAAATTCAGTTGTTAGTATTTTCTATTGATTTTTTTGAGTCCTATTTTTTAAAGAAGTTGAATGCTTTGTTGCTCCAAGTTCATATAGATGACTGACATCAACGCGAACAACGTCGCGGGTACAGCTAGTTGACACTAAAATCGTTCAACTACAGTTATGTTAGGTATTTTGTATATAAGTTCATTTTCACACTGTAATATTGCCTGGGTACGTAATTTTGTTTTTTTCAAGGAGAGATTTATCTATAATTTAATAATCCCATTGTTATTCGCGGTCCATTATATTTATTCGCCTTGGATGGATTGGTTTTGAAACAAACCCAATTTACTTCAAAGGTCTCCAAATTAATAATTGAGTTTTGATTGCACAAAAAATGACGCATTATAATTATTAATCACTGAACACGGCGGCTGACAAAAAAATCAATTAAGTATTTTCTTAAGTGGATTAAAAACTTAAAACTTGCAAAGGTCGTTCGGAAGTTGTCCTGTTAAAAGCCAAACTCGTTCTTTCAAACCAGAGGCAAAAAGTTATCGTGGTTCTATACAAATTGAGAATATACAACTGTTTATTTTTTATTGGTGTAGATATCATTGCGAACAATGATACGGCCTAACCGTGGCAAATATCTGGGGGCTATGTAGATTGTTATCGTGTGCGGAACTCTCAGCTCTGTGCGTAAAAATGATTGTCCCCAACACCATTTGGGTCGTCATTGTAGAAGGTTTTTAAATAAAAAAAGATTTGGAAACATTGTTCACGACCTTTATCTCCGCGGTAGGTACCTTTTTAGTGCCAAAATACTCTGACATTCTGATAACTAATGCTGATGCTGAATAACTTTAGAATAAGAATATAATATCAAAATACTGTTTATGAAAAGATGGACGTAACGTTTTAGGCCTAATAATATGTTATATTCCCCTATGAGAGCAATCACTTTGTAACACCATAGAGATCTTACTCCCAATAATTTTATTTTTCTGTATGTAAAAGTATATTATATGAGCCAAAAACGTGCGAAACTAATCCTCTAAGGTACAAGAAATAACTGCGAACAAGTTTCTTACAATGAAATAGTTTAACAAATTGCGTTTTATTGTGGATGGTATATTTTATAGCGTTGTATACATATATTTATACACAATAAACGTCTATCTTTATACACATTACACCTACATTATTAGTCAAGTTATACCATAAAAGGAAGACAAGCAAATAAGGCCGTGTTTAAAAAAAAATTGGATCGATTCCTATGTAGGTACCAAAATAAAATTTGAATGAGAATATTGGTATTTGTTTTATCATAATTATTACGTTTAAACCATGAAATAATGAAGTAGGT
This sequence comes from Diachrysia chrysitis, assembly GCA_932294365.1. Lineage (NCBI taxonomy): Eukaryota > Metazoa > Arthropoda > Insecta > Lepidoptera > Noctuidae > Diachrysia > Diachrysia chrysitis. The sequence continues at coordinate 7,200,478 of OW028647.1, forward strand.
AATGGAGATATTAAGAAAGATTTCAATCGAATAAAAAGAGTATACTGGTGATATAATACGAAGCACATATTTATACAAAGAAGATAAATAAGTCGGCTTCCAGTCTTATCGGAGTCAGCTGAATACTGTATTTTACATGGAGCGACTGCCTATCTGACCTCTAAAACCCATTTTAGTAGGTAAGGAAGTATCCCATAATAATACTAATACTCAGAAAACGTAATACCAGTTCGATTTAAATAGTAAACTCAAAATTTGTGTAAAATTACTAAAAGTTTATTTTAATTAAAGATTTTTAATGAATCCTTGTCCACTTTAATTAAAAAAATACTGTGACACCATCTATGTCTATATGTATCAGTTATTGCCTAACGGCGGGTAGTAGGTAAAACTTGGAAATAGCAATTGACAGTAGTAAATTGCTGTTTCTAACTTTTCTATTAAAATGGAAATCAAAGTAGGCCTCCTTAGATCATTTTATTTGTACCCGAAAACGTATCGACATTTTCCGAATTCCCCTTTAGGCAAAATGACAATTGACAATCGTTACTGAAATCGGCAAGGCTGATGTATAGAATAGTCACGTAAACTTTACACGTGTCGTTTGCCTATATTTCTGTGACCTTTGTATCTCGATTTTGCCTATCATACATCGTAAATTTGTAAAAAGTTTTTTTTTTAAATAAAGCTTTTTGAAGGTTAACATGTAGTGTTTACGCGTAGCGAAACGAATTATTAGTTAGATTATAATTGTCGATTTTAAACAATACAATTTGATTATTTTTTGTTTCTTTTTTTTATTACAAAATTTTTCAAATCTCGTCTGTCCAATAAAGCCGTCGATCACGAGATACTTTGTAAATATTTAGTGTTTTGTTTCAATCAGAATAAAATAACACGGGTGGTGTATTCATCAATCATTTGTTAAGAGTTCGTTATTTGTTTGTCTAAAGCCACAAACGCGACAATACCCGCATTCAAGTGGACTATACACATGGAGGTTCTATTGATTTTATTTTGTCATTCATTTTTATTGAAGTTGAAACAGTGTCAAGTACCCATGAGGTTTGATACAACGGTGATATTTTTTATCTCTTGACTCTGTCCATATTTAGTATAGCGAAATATATTTATTATTACAAAACCTAGCATTTAATTGCCATTTAATATTGTATTCGGCATATATGGCATATATTGAGCGTAAAGTGCCATCTACACGCATATACATAAAATTGAACGTTTCTTAAGTTGTTCGCAAATTATTCCTCTGATAGTTAAGTACTTGTTGTACAATTGTAAGTTATTTATATAAAGTACACTATAATATTGAATGCCTAACTCTGTCATATGAATAACGCATATTAAAACGAAGGTTAGTATGATCCTTCACTGAGTTACATCATCATTTTCTACATAATTCAAATGCTCCTTTAAGCATTGCTACATCAATGACAGGATCACATGCTATATGATACGCTACAATATAGTAATTAAAAATTCCTTGTTTTTTTAAACTTTGTTTAATTTCCATAGGTACTTGACATAACGTCCAATTGCAAAGTTCGCGCGAAGAGGCTTTCGTACAATTGACGTCCTTCTTTGGGTCACCGACTTACATAATTATGTGTACCAAATTTCAACTCAATCAGTCCAGTAGTTTTGGAACATACCTTTAACTTTTGAGGTACAGAAGATAGGGACCGTTGCGATCAAATATTAGGTTTTTTTTTAGTTTTCTACAGATTCCATATTATTGCCATTTTTTATTATAGGGAAACGTAACTGGCAAACTGAGGTACCTACTTTCGAGATTATAGTAGAACTAGATTATATACATCTAGCACCATTTCCTACTGCTTAACCTTATCATAATTGATTAGTCAATGGCTCCGATTCAGTTAAACACGCACTAAATAATTTTAGGTCATCGGTATCTTTTTCACATGTACATAATTTAATTACGACTAAAATTCTCATACAAATTAGCCGACACACAAAAACATGTGCACTAAAACACAGTACTGTTCAAGGCGAAAACTAGTTTGACATTTCTAAGTTAGTGGTTATCTATTGCTGTTTTTTTTCACGCTGTATGTTAGTAAAAGATAACAATGGCATTAACTTTTATTTAGTTTGCGTACAAAGGAATCAGGTCCAATTATTTGTTTTGGGCCACATTAAATGACAAGAATATGTAGATCAGGTATTTTCAATGACTATTCTACCAACGCAACTGTCCCGCCCGCATTTGTCGATACGAAACAATTTAGTCCAATACTATTCAACTCACATGTCCCCGAGTTTTGTACAAACCATGAATGCAATATGCAATACACAATGAACGTATTTTTTGTGATTCTGTTAACACTGGTAGTTTATGTGAGATTTGGGCCCTTAATGCGCCTAAGACTTATGAGAAAATTGTAACCTTCTAAAACAGTGATCTGACAGTAACACGCTATGAAAACCAACAAACCATAGTTACCTACATAAAAGTGTACTCTGTGGTAACCTATGGGAAAACCCATATCTAGTGTAGTTTATCGAAATATAGTATACCTATTAAATAAGTTTATTGTATAAGGAAAATAGAAAAATTGAAAAAAATATTTAGAATATTTACATTATACAAGCACGTATATAAATTCCAGGTAAATCTTGTTTTAAAATAACGTTTTTTTTTACATTATGTGATCTGAATTCATCCCACGTTATTTACATTTCTACCTTTTAAGGTTTTCCTTTACCTACCCATTTGATAATCACGAGATCAGCTTGATAGCATCCTATTCAATAAAAAGTTCTCATTCCAACACATAAAAGGAATCTAAACTCCATTGTATTACTATTTACCTTTTAAGAGTTCCAGTACCAGCCTCTCACTTCCTGCGTGAGATCATCTTGATTGATCACGATTACGTTAGTACATAATTGATTGTAATATAAAATTTAAAAAGGTCAGTTCTTTTTTAAATTTTATTTTAAATCAATTATGTCTTGATGGGTTATGATATTTTTATGGGATCACCTCAGAGATATACACCAACCCTATCGATTACATTTTTTTTTAATTGGTTCACAATTGTAGGTAATGTCGCGTAATAAACTTTAAAAAAAATACATATACTCGATATGAGAACCTCCTCCTTTTTAAAGGCGGTTAAAACAGAAATCATCTATGCACAAAATGACAAATACAGGTATAAGATATACCTATTACCTTAGTGTTATATTTGAACTAATAAACACAGGTAACGGATCATTCAATTCTAGATCGTAAAATCAGCACCCCGTTCCGTCAATAAAATTTTACTACTAACAAATACAGATGCACAGATGGTTTCTCCAATTATCATCCTAATAAACATTTTGATACAACGAGTATACAACTTAATCCCCAAAGGTAACGAATTCGAAGTAATGAAATGTCACATAAGTTATTCTCTCAAATAATTACGCGCGAAAAGCTACTTAGACATGACAGTAATAACAAATACAAACGTAAGATAATTACTGTATGTATACACTCACACCTTCAATAATTATCAGTTATTACGTCTGTGAATATTAGAAATGTCCTCATTATCTCTCGAAAGGTTTCTAACGGATACGACATTCGGATAATTAAAACCAAGTACGAATACGAGATAAAAGTTGAGAAACTAGTAATAAGTTCGAAGTAATTTTCTGTACTTATTCCAATAGAGTAGTTCAGTGTTCCAGTAATGGGAATAAGAACAGTGGCAGCACGATTGTCAGTCAGACAATAGATGGAGAGCTCTGAAAAAACTTTGACTCCTAGTCTACACGACGCTCGTGATAGCTTTCCCAAATGTAAGAGAGGATCTTTTGTAGAAAATGGGTGTCGTATTATTGTACGTCATAGATGTAAGTTCTGCATAATGCTACATGCCTTTGTTGCCGTTAATTATAAAGACATGTAATAATGATAACTATTCAAAGGTTTATAAATACTACACACGAGATAGATGCTTTAGGAGCCCTGTAAGAAATAAACCACCGGAAGAAATAAAATATAGGTAACAATAATAAAGTCAGTGAAAAATATACCAAAGTTTTTTAACCCAAGCTATACCATTTAGACGATTAAGACGATCTGTAAATTAAAGTTGGGTCCAGCTACAAGTACGCAAACGAAGCTTACGTGACAATTTCGCTTTGCTAATAAAAGTAGCGTTATACATTTGGAGTCACGTTTCTAGAATCAGCAATTTGGATTAGTTGTGTGCGATTGTGTTGCGTTTGCTATTTTCCTGCTATCATTATCTTTTGAAAAGTCCAGGTACTTTTTTCTTCGCGTAGCGTAAGTTTATAATCTTATACTATTGCGATTAATTTTATTTTCTTAAGTAAATCGTTAATCTTTTTGTAACCAACTACAACTCGGGTCCTGCCTGAGGTTAAAATTTTACCAAAACTTCGAAAAGTTTTTGTTAAGAGTATCTTTAAGTAAGCATTGGGAAAAACTTTGTTTACTTTCCTAGATAGGTCACTTAGAAGGGCGACATAAGGATTTTTTGTCATAACAAGTTCATTAGTTTGGTTTGGACTTATAAACGAAACAAATAAAGTTCATTTTTGCGTAATTTTCACTACAAAAACAAATTACGATTGCATTTCTGTCGTTACAAATCTCTGTATCACGTCTGGATAGTCACAGGTGGACTTATCAGTTTTTTATACCATACCTTTTCCACCATCCGCGGTGAAAAATAGCGTTAAATGACAAGAGGCATAAATATCCTGACTTTTATCCCTTGATAAATGGAAACAAGATTTCAGGTAGCTGTTATTTATAACATTATTTTAAGTTTAATTTAATTCATGCTTTTTGATAGTTTTGTTTGGTTTTATGCTAATTTTACAGAGTTTTGGTGCAAGTTAATCTGGATTTTCATAACCTAATATATATAAGGACTTATACTTTATTCGCCTCGTTCATTTATATTTCATAAAATATTCGATTAGGTATTTATTTATTAATCGATATCAACTTTGACCAGTGAGGCAGGCTAATATTATTATTTAATACATTCATTCATTCCATAATGCCTTTGGATGTCTACAAAGTTTTGGATAAATTTTGGAATGCAATTATTTATTACACAAGTAAGATAATTTGGCCATTATTTTGTAATGTAAACGATGCTGCTCTTATATTACGATGCACGATTGGTTAACAAGTAATAACTGTTGTCTTAAATGACCTGCTTCTCATCATACAAGAAGATGCAATCTACCGAAGATTACGTCTCTAACTTGAGCGAAATTGAGTTTTATGCCATGCTTAAGCAGCCTGCATAAAATGTATATCAGGACACCATCTAGCTTCTTACTCATCAAATTTCAAATTAAACACAATTTGTACGATGTTAACGGTAGTTTCTGAACAGTGGGTTTGGTAGTGTATGTAATTTAGAACTAAATTACTTGTTTAGTTTTAATTAGAATGTTGATTGAGAATAGTTTTCAAGCATAATATTTCAACCTACCTATAGTGTTATAAGCAAGTATGAACTTGATGTAGGAATATTTTAGTAGGAACACGGATTAATCGCACAAACATTTGATTAAATATATTAATTGTTGTTCCAGATGGAGAGCTTAAGTCGCATTGTTCTTGGCATACTCATCTTGCAAATATACGTTCACGCTGCACCTGGTGACGTCAGCAAGCTCGAAGATATCGCCAAAGTAGAACAAGCGGAGCCCAAAGTTGATGCGGAAGTGAAACTTGTAGAAATTGAAACCAACTCAGGTGAAAACAAAACAACTGAAGGCGAGTCTACTGAAACCCAACGCCAAAAGAGGTGGTATAACCCATATAATTTCGGGTTTCCACCAATACCTCCACCAAATTTTCCAACTTTTGACAGAAGAGACCAAGGTCCTAATCCAAACTTTTACGGACAGGAGGATCCGTTAGCCCAAATACATAGAAGAATACAAGAAATAGCTAACTTAGTTAGACAACCACCTCAACCTCCATTTCCACATGTACCTATTTTCTTCCCAATTTTGTACGTACCTCCTGAGGACTGCCGTTGCGATCAAAACCCTGCGCCGACTACCAATAGTCCCCCAACGTCGGACAACAATGTAACAACACCTAATATATTCAACCGCTGGCCAGTTATGGAAGACGAAAGACAAAACTGGGGATTCCTCATCAACGAAACTGATACAGATGACGGCGACAACAGAAGACCTATTTCGTTTGATCCTATTCGTCTAAATAGACCTACTAGACCGCCACCTCCTGTCGAGCACGGGAGTGTTCAAAGTGATGCAAATAATCAACAAAATAGTGTTTCACAGTCTCTGCCTCCAACACAAAACACTCCTCCAACTTTAAACAGGCCGCAAAGTACATCTCCTTCAACATTCAGGCCTCAATCTTCAAATGAGAACAGGCCTCAATCTGGAAGAGCGCCTCCAAGTGCTTGTGATGGTGCTGTCCTAACTTGCTGTCATCAACCCCAGGTTACCTATGACTGCTTCGCCATCCAGGGTTGCCCACAGTTCACCTCATTCGGAAACCCTTGTGAGCCCAAACAAATACTTACGGTTATTGAGAAATTTCAAAATTTCTACGGGCAAAGGGGAGGATGAACTTCAGAAATATTGATTTTATAAATTCCTGAGAATTTATAAGCTCTAACTTAGAGTTTAATTTGAAAACATAATTTATACTAAAGTAAGTTGCGCTATATTTTGTATTAGCAAGATCTTTGCTAAGTCTCTCAAGTCAGGAAAATTAAGTAACATTTATGTACGTAATCGGATTTGTAAAAGAGGTAATTTAATGATCTATTAAAGCACAAATTATAATTTTTGACATATTAGAAGGTCTCTTTTACATTATTTTCTTTATAATTGTAATGAACAACAATACTACGCTTTTTGCGGTATAGAACTGCTTTAAAATAATTTCTTCGAGTTTGATTGATTGTACATTAATATAAAACTACATCACAAATAATTTATTCCAAAGGCACATATTTAACGATGTTGCCAAGCAATACATAGTTTATGAAAAGTACATAATGTATCACTAAATTTATGTATATACAACGGAACAACAACTTTTGTTTTATGATTTTCTATAATTCTTCATATTTTACTTTCATAAAAAGTTAAAATTACTATCAATACATACTCAATACTCAATGTTTATTGCAAACATTGAGTTATAAACATCTCTAAACATCATGAAGCAATGAAAGCTAAATGGAAGCAAAATAATGAACTAGGTATGTTGTTACTTGTTACTATTAAATACATAATATTAAAGTGACAAGTAAAATAAAATATGAAAAGTCTACTTTAATAAATATATTTTAAAACGTCCTAGAACTAACGTTGTTGTTTATATTTTTTGTAATTTTAGTGTCGCTGCCTTAATGTTATTAATAGTTGTAAGTTATTTTTGTACTCATATGCTATGTAATAATAGTAACAGCATTCCTATGTTATATAGCTAAAGTAATTAAACATGTACAAATAAAGTATAATAAAATTATAATTACTATATTTTTTATATACTTTTTTATTTTATGATTTTCTAAGTCTCTTCCTAAACTATTAAGTGTTTTGCCGTCAGTGAGATGGTGGTCCTGTTTCACAAATATGACGATTTCACAAATATTCACGACATTTATATGATGGCCTAAACTCTACTATCCATTTATTGATAAATATGGTACCTATAACTTATTTAACTGAAAAAAATAATGTTTAAATGCATAAAATCAGAAAGCGGTGGATCCTTCTCGATATGGCGCGAATTGTGAGTAGGTTACTCTCTATGTAGCCCTAACCACCAGCAGCTTGGACCCTGTTCCCGATGCCAATTGGAGACTATTTTTTAACTGTATATTTTTTTGTTTTGGTATTCATTTAAAAATGTATTATATAAAAAATATATAACCAGCCTCAGCATTCTTACTTATTTTTGTACTAATACAGTGTTATAGATACCTACTTAAAACTCAATGGTAGGTATTAAATGTCGGGCCAACAGTCACTAATAACTTTGTACAGATCGGTCAAAGTCTAAGTGTTTAATCGGAAAATGCACTCAGACGTAAAGTCCGACTTCCTACGAGTGCTATGCTTAGTCATGTTTAGAGAGATTAGAATCCTAGTATATACTAGAATCCTAGTACTAATATAGAGGTTCATTCATACTATAAAATAACGTAAGTTACTAATTGCTAGAGAAGAATAAATAAATATATTTAACTTAACTCTTTGGTTTACCAATAATGAAACATATTAAATAAGTATGATTAAATAAAAATGATAATATCTTAAAACAAATGTTAGGGCTGTTAGGTAATGTGTTCAAAATTGTTATATAAGTTGCATAATATGGGTACATATTGCGTATAGAAAAATTTGCATTTTACGTTACCTATAGATTGCATTATACGAGAAAGACAAAGATGCATATAATTTAGTTAAAAGGCATGTTGATTAATTTTGTTTTTAATGCCCGTCAGATAAATTAGTAAACGATATTAGACATGTATTTTTTCTCTTCTTACGTAACCAAAAAGTTACGACGATACATTGATTTAATATAATTGTCACATGACGTCAGGTTGTCGTACGTTTTGTGTATCATCGTGACATAATTTGACCCCAGGTCCTGAACTTTGATTCACTTATCTCCTTATTTTAAGTTATTTTAAAAAATTTAAAAATACGTGTCCACTTTTTTATTTCAAATTATGATTATTTATTTTCATACCCATTCAACTTTCCTATAATGTATTTATCTATTTAAATGATGCCATACATTTATTTGCAAGTAATAGAAAGGGTATCTTCTCTGATGAAACCAATTAGACTTTACGAAACCACATGCTATGCTTTGCGTCTTTGCTTTGCCTAAAATGAGCACTCAAAGTCAGTCGAAAGAGACTTGCTTTGTACCGCTTCAGTGATTTAAACTAAGGGGCCACGTTGCCAAAGAGGAACTCTTTAGAATAAGCTTTTGCATAAATTAAGGGTTGTATCAAATCGTGATGTATGTCAAAAGTGTGTTTGAAGTGTTTTAGATATTAAAGATATTATATATAAGATAAATGCACGGTTGCATTATTTTATCGATACTCCAAACGGAACACCTTACTTATGAAAAACGGACGCGTTATGAAAATTTAAGGTCAACTATGCATGAACCGATTGTCATGGGACGAGCCTTTTAATTAGGTACTGACCTACGATATTTATCGCTATCACAAAGTAATACAAGGCAACAACTGACTTCTGCTAATACGCAAGATATCTACAATTTTTTTTAAACGATACAAAAAAACGAACGATGTTCGTGATTAACCAATTAATGTTTATGATATTCCTGATATGGGTTTTTCAACATCTTACTAATAAATCACTTAAAACCAAACAAATAATTCTAACGAAACCAGATTATGTTTCTTCACCAACGTCATACGAAATCCAAAAACGACAAAGTCCCACATCCCAAGTTATCGAAAAGGAAAAAGTCTTCGCAGAATCATGATGTTTATATACTTTAATATACGCAAGTGTCCTCAGACGATAGTAGATTCAACTGAGAGGTGGACGTATCGTGTGAATTGCGAAGGAAAAAGCAAATACTGTGCAAAAAAACCTCGACATATACATTACAAAACGACAGAAACATGTAAGTTGTATATACTGTTACTAACATTACATACATTTTTGGTTTAATCAAATTTGTTATTGTATTTCGTCATTCAGCGAAAAGTTTACGCTACCTTGTTACAAAACTTTTGAGGTTAAGTATACAACGGAAACTTGTTGTAACAGCAGAATTTAATATTCATGTATTTGCAATTTTGCTTAACCTCATCTGACCTACAGTTTCAAAGGCGCTCATTTATTAACAAATTATTACTAATCCTATAAATTATAGGCATAATTTCGAGGTTAATGTGCTATTTTCATTGTATAATTAATTCTTTCTTGAATTTTTAATTTGTAATCAAAATACAAAACATTTATTACTTTGTAAATAAATATGTGTAATAATTACATCAGTACTTATATAGCTGTTTAACGGTCACACCTTCACGACCTTGACATTGTCGTACATTATCCTTCCTAGTTTTTACATTACAAACATTTGCGCCAACATTACTTCCAACAAATACTTGTTAAATTTAAGCAACAACACCAATGTTTACAAACTTGTTTATTGGATGTTGGCTATAAACTCGTGCGCATCGTCCGTTGTCCTCGGCTTTGGGAAAACCAGCCTCGTTGGTTAGCGACATTAATGCATGTTTTATACGAGATCACGTGTAGTGTCACGTGACCTCAACATTTTAATACGATATGGTTCATGTTTATACAATTTACCTTCTGTGTACAAATTAACATGGACTTATGTCTTGGATGTAAGAAGTTGATATTCTTAATTATGGAGGATTAGTAGAGCCGCATTCTTAAGCATAGACAGCACTGCGGTCAGTTGCACTTTGTTCTAATAAAAAATCTATAAATGTAGAAGGTAGGTACTTATTCAAAGTGTAATCGTCTAATACTGAATATTATGCTCGTCTTTGAAAACTAGTTAACTACGCAAAATATTTTTATTTTTAATACACTGTATTCCATTAGTTTCAACAAGTTGACTTAATTGAAAGTTAATTAAATTCTCGCGTGAGTAATTTTGCGTTTTACAGTGCAAAAAGATAATACTAACTTAATCATATATAATTATGAGTAAAAAACAGGTTGATTCTCAAACAATATCTGAGACAAAGAAAGGGTCAATAATTATGATAATCACGAGGAAAAAATGAGAAAAAGGGTGTTACATAAACATGTAACAGGTTTTAAGTGTTGTTCACCTCATAACACTTAAATAAATGAATGCATTCAGAGGTCGCAAGGTCAGAGGCGCATCGATCGACTCAGTCTATACTGGGCCAATGCTGGGGCTACGAGTAAGCAACTCCCAAGTTGCACTACAACTCTCTATATCCATAGTAATATTATAAATGCGAAAGTACCTCTATCTGTTTTTCTGTCTGTCTGTTACGCTGTCGATGTCGATGGAACTTGGTAAGGGGTAATATTGGCTCTTAGGAAAGGACATAGGCTGCTTTTTGCCGCGATAACCGCCACCCACGCGGGTACAGCCACGGGCAACAGTAGAACAATATTCAGAGAATTATGGTGCAACAACTTGGGGGTTACCCGGATATGTTTTTAATATCTTCTCTATCCCGTCCTTTACTGTCACATGTAAAAATGTGGTAGATGGATGAAAATATTCTAACAAAGTTTATATTGTTGCAGAAATGGCGCATACACCTATTCTGATCATCACAACAATGCTTTTCGTGCAAGCATTTTGCGCACTCGAGGACAGAAATGTTATCAGCAGCACATTACAAACGCCAGCCAATCTTTCATACAGCGAACTTGTATACATTTTGGAATCAAGGCGAGGGCTCACCGACAAAAAGCCTAGACGCTTATCTCCTTGCGCAAGAGCAATTCTCGGCTGCTGCAAAGATAACAGGATGAACGAATCCTGCTCAGAATCATTGAACTGCGGAGCATTTTTCTTTGACGATAATCCTTGCGATGAAAAATTTGTATTAGACGCTTTGAAATCAGCGAAAGTATTTTATAAGGAGTTAGAAAGGCAACCGGGGGTTTAGAGAAAAGACTGTTTAGTTATTTATTTATTTTTTGTATTTCCTAATCTTAAGGTACAGTATACTATATTTTTTTCTACTATTCTTTAGTAAGGGGTACCAGTTATGAAAATGTGTTTGATATCGGGCGATAGGTATGTAATTAGCCAGGAATTTTATGGATGCAACAATTTATAGCTGAAATTCAGTTTAGATTTTATTACCCGTCATGAAAATATGTATATCTTAAAAATTTATCAGATTACAAAAAAATTAAAAAAATACTATCTAAATTCCTCAAAAATATAATATTACAAAGAATGTGCGATTTTTATTCGTTAAATGTTTATGTTTTAAATATAAAAAGTGTGAAATTCTGTTTACATTATTTATCGTTAAAAGACAACAGCAACATCGAAACAGTAGCTTATCAAAAATGCGTTTTACATTTTGCTGTCGCTGCAGTAAAATATGAGGACAACGAATAAAATTCTGTTCGAAAAATGTAAAAAGCCAGGAATTTACTATAAAATTACGTTACTATTATAAAATATATTTTAAACTTTCCCTCACTTTTTAATTTGTATTTAAAAAGTAAGGAAAAATTAATATAGTGAATTAGCATAGAAATGTAGGTAGGTAAGGTATGTGGTATGTCATAAAAATGTTCCCATTTTGTTTAGGTAATTGTTTCATAAATGTTTTTTGTTTATAAATAATCGGTGATAAAGTCCTTACAAAAATTACAGCTTTATGATAAGAAGTAGGTTTATACACAGAAATAATATAAGGTACCCTTCATACATATATTAACTTTACATATATAATATATTTAACTAACTTATTATAGAAGACATAAGACAACTAAATAAGTCTAATAAAACTTATTTTGCTGCCCAAGGGAAGAATATATTTTACCGAAGATAGGTAATTTAGTACATGTTTAATACTTAGCAGCAAACAGGTCTTGTCTAAGGATCTCATGAGTTAGAAACCAGTATTTGTTTCCCGAATAAATTGTTTGTATAAATAAATGTGTTATACGATTGCTTATTATATAGCTTTGCAATAGTTGTAATTTTGTGCAAAAACTTTATATTCCTGACAGATTAAAGAACAAAACCCTGTAGGCTTTTTAAATTTTCTCTGAGGCAGATAGCTCAAATATACCATTTGGGAAGAGACAGATAAAATACAATTTAAACGGAATAAAGCTGGCTTGGCGTCAGGCCAAGCTACCTCACTGGAGGCAACAAGTGATCTTCAAATAATATGAATGTATCATATTTTTATTGCTGGTTTTTCTTTTTATTGTTCCAGCATTTTAGATATACTTAGTAAGTATTCTTTCAGTTGAAATCAGCTTTGAGGTAGATGTAAGTGTGTTTGTTTTATTTAAAACCCTTTAAATTTTCGAGTAGAGTAATATATTGTTAAACATAATGACCTATTAAAAAAAATATACTTTGGTATTTAATAGTAACAAGAGAGAGAGTGCTTACTCTTATAGTAAGCACTAACATGACAATGTTAAGAGAATAAATTTTAAGTTTATCATTTTAGTTTTATTATTATTATTACTTTAGGTTTTACGCTCCACAACACTAAACAGACAAGATTTTCTCTTTGAAATAAAACCTTATTTCGATCGTAAAGAAATTCTTTAAGCGACCGCTTTGTAGCCTGGGTTGAGACAGAGACTTTGGTGGTCTGTGGTTGAGACAGTACAGGCCAGTACGTACACAATGCTTACATAAAGTACCTAGGCGACGCAAATCTCCGATACCCGATAATTTTTAGTAATCAAGCAATTACTGCCATACAAACTCATACAGTTATGTGCTTGGCTTGGCGTCAATAAAGACTAAATTGGTCGGGTCTAGCGTCGCGGGTCGAATTGTGTACAAATGGTAGAAGGTTTACTGGTTACACCCTTTTAAAAGTTGATCTCTACGTATTAAAATACGTACCTTAAGAACAGTTATTTCTTTGATGTATATTTTCTGGAATATGTGTAGGTATTAATAATGCAAAATGTTTGTAAAAAAAATTATAATGAATGTGAAATAATTTTAAATTAATTGTAAATAATGTATATATCTACCTAATCCTGTTTATTTTGTACATTCATTATGGTTTCCTTTAAAGAAATTTTTTACATTTATACATTTTTTATTAATAAACCTTTAAATCACTAAACATTTTTATGATAGTGCTTATACATTTTATACAAGTACGTACACTTAAATAATTACGGTCACTGGGAAGGCCAATCCTAATAGTTTAAACGATTTATAATGTTTTGAAGAACATTAAGGCTAAATACATGGATAATTTCATCATTGTGTTTATATGTAGTGCAATATACTTGCAATGCAATATAAATAGCCTACCATATGCAAAACACTACCATACAAAACACTTTTAAGGAAAAAACACTTAGAATACTGATTGAGACTTGGCTTACTTAAATTTATTAAAAGGATTTCTAAGTATGCCAACTCTCAGAATTCCGTGTTTTTTTTTAATTTATAATAGGATTCCCTTTATGACCCATTAACATCTCTTAGTACGGCAGTAAAAGTTTATACTCTACAAAACTATACCTATATACTGACTGACTGCACGGGTAGCCGAGTGGTATAGGTCACCACGGCAATTACCTCTGTGCGCGACGTGCCGCAGGTTCGATCCCCGCATGGGACAAGCATAATTATGTGTGACCCAAAAATGCTTGTTTCAAGTCTGGGTGTTCTTTGTGCACGTTATTTGAATTTTTGTGAAACCCCCGTGCCACTAGGATTAAATTCCTTAGTGGGGGTCGGAGTCGTGTTTAAAAAAAAATATATGTTAATAATATATATTCTCGTATCTGTTATTAAAAAACATGTAGGTAAGTAGATAAATCACCTTCATTCTATATCCTGCCTTGTAAAAATAAATTGCTGTATGAGGTTATGGCATCATTATCAAATTTTATGTTCCATCCCAGCTCGTTATCATTGTCCGTTATTGAAAGTAGTAAAATAAAGAACAGTTTCACTGCTTTGTTTATTAGCTTTATATTTTACTTTGTAATTATTATGTAAATCATTAAAGGTAAATTATATACTGAGTATATTGAAGAACGTAAGGTATTCGTATGTTACTATGCCTACTAAATTGTCTGCATTTGTCTTAGTCTGTACGTAACAGAAAATAATGGAAGCGGCAACAGCCGAATGGTAAGTGCGACGGCCTGTGATCCCAGGTTTGAACCCCACCCATTGCAATATTGACTTGAACCCGCTTCATACACCAGCAAATTTAGCTTAGTTGGAGGAGTCAACAAGATTGCTAGTAATGTGAATTCCAACCACATTGTTAGTACCTAACCTTTTTAAGAAATAAAAAAAACAACGTTAGACAGAAATAATTGTTTATATTATGCTGTCAAATGTTTTTGCATGATATGTAATACGGTCGACTTGCTTAAGTATATTGGTACGTGTGTGGCCGGCAATAAACTTTCAAGCGTTAACTTTGCAGCTTATAATATAACAAAGGCGGTCAAGGCAAGGGAGCTTAATTAAACAATAGACTGCTTAAAATTACAAAAGAGGTTAGATCTATATCAGCTGGCTTTTTGAGAAAAAAATACAATAGCCTATAAATTTTTAATTGTTAATATCACTACCGTTATACCGCACCCCCAGTGGAAAAAAGGCATAAGTGATTTTACGTTGAATTGTCGATTTTAACATATTTGAAAAGTACGTTTGAAGATACATATGCTGAATTTTTTTCATATTTTTCTTGATAAATTTGACGAATTTAGGCAAGAAATCTTGTTTTATGAATTTTGAATACGGTATCTTTTTTCTTAGGGATAAATAGAATAAACGTTTTAACGCAAAAAAATTGTTGAATAATAAGGGGTATCACATCTTATGACGTTTTTCGTTAAATTTTAATGATCAAAATAAACAGTAACAAATATTATGATACAAATCCGTTTCTTTTTTTTACATCGCTAGTCTTGTATTCACGGATACGTCTTTTTTTGTTTTACTAATCTTGTAACATTATATTATAAATGCACATACTTACTAAAAAAAATATTTTGATAGTAATAAAGCAGCGATATGAGTATTTAAGAGGTCATAATCTTGTAACTACTGTGTTAAATTGGTAAAAAATCGTGAGTTAACGTGTTCAGTGATGTAATTTGGTTTTGTAACAGTCGGGTAAGTCCCATTAAGTATAATTTTAGTATAATATAATCATAATAATACTCAAAAAATAAATTTATGTTCAATTTCTTCAAAACTTTCTTGCGGCTGGCATACGCACCTTCGTATTACCTACATAGCGAAATTGAACTTTATTTGCTAGGCCACAACAAAATAATATGTGACTTAATTCTACAATTTCCTAGCAAATGGTTGCTGTCGTGCCGATGATGATAATTTGATTAATAGTACCAAATATTTTGTATTTGGATTTAGCATTTTTCTATTTTATGGTAACTGCGTAAAACTTTTAATAAATAAAGTAATTTAATTAAAATAAACGAATATTGTTTCAGATAAACCATGTCAAAAAGAAATAGGAATATGATGATGCTGTTTGCACAAAAAAATAAGGTGTTGAGAGAAAGGTTTAAGAAATCGAAACATTTACAACGTAATATTCAAACTATCGATCCCGACTTTTTCCCTAGTAGTGATTCAGATGATGATTTTCCATTTTCAAGATACGACAGTGCAAATCAATCACTGGCTCCGATTAATCATGGGTCAAATTATTTCGACTCTGTAGATTTAAACTTTTGATCGGGCCCATTTACATCAAAAGGTGACTATTTCAATCAGCAACAACACGATCAGAACACAGAAACCGGGAACAACAACATTTCCACGAACTCTTTTTGATTTTTGATTTTTTTTTTGACTCTAACAAATAATTTAAGTGTGTGACGTGCTGAACATGAAAAATCTGTTGAGATTTAATCCCGAGAAAACGAAGTTATAAGTAATGCTAATCTAAGGGACACCGAAAATCTGGCACAAAATGAAATAACTTACGATAATACACATGATCTTACAACTTATACTAAAGCAGGTACAATAAGAAAAAGAAAAAAATACAACCAACCACTCATTGTGAGAAAAGAAGCGAAAAAAAGATATAAAAGAGAAACATGGCTTGCACCTACCCTGTCCAGCTTCCTGCAAAAAGATATGTATCCAGAATATATCAGATGATCAGCGAAAAATCATAAATGAAAGCTTCTGGAATTTAATTGACAAAGAGAGGAAGACATTTATGCTGCATCATACTTCAGCAAAATCTGTGAAACAAAGAACAGTAACAATACCTTAATCAGAGGACAACGCATGGAGTATGCAAAACTTTCTTATTGACAACTTTGGGCTACAAACCATCTAATGATAAACCTTTACAGACTGCATTGGCCAATTCCAAGGAGACAGTTGTATCGCCAGTAGACAGGAGACAGGGAGCTACTCCTCACAATAAAATTGACTCAAATCCTATTAAGGAACATATAATGGGCTTCGAGCCTAGCATATCTCACTATAGGCGTGAACACGCTCCCAATCGCTTATACCTACCGCTTATAACGCTTATACGCCTATACCCAGTGATTTGACAATCAATGCGATGCATCTTTAGAAAAAAAAAACCCTCTCACAACGTATCTTACGACAAAAATACCGAGAAGTGATTGCAGCATTAAATATTTCTTTCGTAAAACTTGGCCACGAAGAGTGTGAACCAAACAACCAAAAAAACACACTTCAAAGAAAATCTTCAAGAAGACTGTTTAGGTTGCACAAAGTAGTATATGAACCTGACGTGACTTTTTAGTTCATTTAATATTATTGATCTCATTATTGTTTAAGACATATTTGATTTATATTTAATTAAAAGTTTTTTATCATTATTTTAAAACAAAAGATACAGGCCATGTGTGAAAGGCCCTATTTTGTTAACATATCGATAGTCAACAAAAAATAAATACAACTAAATACCTTTTAATAAAAACTAGCTTAACAGTATTTTGATTCAAAGAGATACAAAAAGTGATTTCTTTTTTGTTGACTAGTAAATGTTTCTTGCATTTAATTTTATTAGAGTTTAATATTTTGTTGTAAATAGAGTTGCGAAAATTGTTCATTTTGTTATTTTAATAATTTTTACAAGTTAAAGCTGAATATTTAGACATTTATCAAAAAAATATTAGTAACGGTAATCTTCACAGAAAATACATACTATCTTGGCAGTTATTGTTCAATACTGTTATCTATGTTACAAACTTTAATTGTATCCAAAGCTATGCTGATTATTTTGGATATAATAAAAATTATTTGATACAAAATATGAATTTGTTTTTTTTCCATTAGTCGTAATTATTTAGCCTCAGGTAATATTAGTCAATATGCATGTAAAATTTCTATAACAGATAATGGAATAAATCATTATTATTGTTTACTTAAGGTCTCTCAACAAGCCTTTAAATGGAAAAAAGGCGTAAGTGTTGGATACTTAAAACAAACAACAAATTCAATAAAAGAAAAAATGCAGTAATCTTACTTATACTAGCAATAATTTACAGTGTTACAAGTTCATAATTGCTTTAACTGAACATACTTTTTAAAATATATTTAATTTCACGGGAAAGTTTGGCTTAAGTGTTGATGCTTAAAATACCATATTTTTTTAAATTACGAAAAGTAGCATAATAATTTATTTCTATGATTCCTAATAAACTAGAAACATTAGCATCAATTTAAAAACAACACGCAGTGTAATATATTTTTCCCTTTTTTTTGATATAAGAATCTTTCCTCTACGATCAAAGACGAAGTAAATATTTCCATAAAACCAGTTTTTTGGCCGTACTGAAAAATTGACATTTCTGGCTTATGCCTTTTTTCCACTGAGGGTGCGAATTACCTGTAGCTCGAATGGCAGCCATGCTATTCTCTAAACAAAGAAAATCAAACATAGCGCTGAATACAATGTCGAAATTTCAAAGAGTATTTGACATGGTTTTGACGTTGGTCACCGCCAAGCTCGACGCTGAAATTGTAGAGAATAGCACCCCTGGATATATACCTATATATAGAAGATATATACCTTTCTATATGTATCCAGGGGTGCTATTCTCCAAAATTTCAGTGTCAAAATTTAAACAAATCTACAGAACGAAATAACTTACCAAAATAATATTTTCTTTCAAAATAGAATAATCCTTTTTCATATGTTTTTACAGCATACTCAGATATTTCTTACCACAAAATGATAATCATATTAAGCTATTTAGCCGCTACTAAAACCAGCTTTCTTTTAGTACCTATGGTTTAAGAATACCAAAAAAAGAGGCAGAACAAAGACAGTACCGACATATTACATTATTCAACTCACGCACGGGTTTGCCAACATCAAGTGTATTGAATAAAATAGAGACAAAAAAAAAACAATTTTTATCTTTACTTGAAAGGGACAGATGTAATATTTAGAAGACATAAACATCAGTATTCTTTTCAGTCTTAAAACCTTCAATATTAATAACCTATCAATAGATGTTTTTTTTTACTAAAGTAGGGAAATACACGGATGTAATTAATCTATACTAATATTATAAAGCTGAAGAGTTTGTTTGTTTGTTTGTTTGTTTGTTTGTTTGAACGCGCTAATCTCAGGAACTACTGGTTCGAATTGAAAAATTCTTTTTGTATTAGATAGTCCGTTTATTGAGGAAGGCTATAGGCTATATAACATCACGCTACGATCAATAGGAGCGGAGCATAAATGAAAAATGTTGCAAAATTTAAAAACCGTTGAAACTTAAACACGCGAACTAAGTCGCGGGGGACAGCTAGTATTAGACTAAAAGAAAACCTTTTACTGACGCGGAGGCAGGCGGAGTGGCGCGGAAAAGAGCAGTGAAAAGTCTTTCCATTAAAGTGGAACGAGGCCGAGTCGAGATGAGCTGAGCTAAGCAGACCTGAGATGAGCTGAGCTAAGCAGACCTGGGCTGTACGAGTCCTTTCCTGACAAGTCTACCCTACTCACCGCGCCGTTTCATGCCCTCCGCTCGGTACCACAGCCTGTTCCACTCTGTTCTTACACCGTTTCCACTGATGAGCACTGTGATTAGCCAATTCACGGTCTGCTTCTCACTCCCAGCTCCGCATCAGTGGAACCGCACCCTTAAACTTTGTAATAATTATTTTGGTGATATCTTAATCTTCACACCCTTGAACGTTTTAAATGAGTTGACGAACATAAACACACACCGTTGGCAATTAAAACTCCGATTTCCCTCATCTAATTGTTTTCTGAACCGGAAAATTCAGTAGAACTTCACTTGTTAGGGACAGTTCGCGTTGTTTTGTTTCACCGCCCTTTAATTGGCATCAACAAAGTTTCTCCAGTTAATGTAGAGCACATGTATTATTGTGTTGCTTGACAAAACATTTATACAATTAAAATGTTGGCAGTATTGACAGTTTTGTTACTCCGGTGGAACTTTGTTTCTGTATGAAGAACTCGTGTTGTGAAGTGAAAGATATAATCAGACATGTTAGTTAGGTGTAATAATGTTACTTAATTCCTATGTTTATATTTTCATATCATCTAATCTATACTAATATTATAAAGCTGAAGAGTTTGTTTGTTAGTTGGTTTGTTTGTTTGTTTGTTTGTTTGAACGCGCTAATCTCAGGAACTACTGGTTCGAATTGAAAAATTCTTTTTGTATTGGATAGTCCGTTTATTGAGGAAGGCTATAGGCTATATAACATTACGCTACGGCCAATAGGAGCGGAGCATAAATGCAAAATGTTGCAAAAATTAAAAACCGTTGAAACTAAAACACGCGAACAAAGTCGCGGGGGACAGCTAGTACTAATATATAAAGCTGAAGAGTTTGTTTGTTTGTTTGAACGCGCTAATGTCAGGAACTACTGGTCCGATTTCAAAAATTCAGTGTTGGATAGCCCATTTATTGAGAAAGGCTATAAGCTATAATATATAACATTACGCTGCGACCAAAATGAGCGGAGCATAAATGAAAAATGTTGCAAAAATGAAAAACTGTTGAACCAAAACACGCGGCAAAAGTCGCGGGGGACAACTAGTAAAATATATGCAATAAAATTTTTAATTCTAATTTAACCTTCATAAACAAATTTTCAATTCACTATTTAAAAAACGTTTTTCGCTTGTTAAGATATCTTAGTGATATTATCAAACTTAACCTACATAAAAGTTCTCAGTCTATAAAGATAAAAAATATGAGTTTAATAAAAGTCAAGTTTAAATCGCAGTTTTTATAAAGGACGAACATGACTACGTATTTTTAAAAACGTTTTTTTCTAAATAGTGCGTAAAGGCTTTTAAACAAAAGTTTCAATTGAGAAGCCTAATAGATGACTCGAATGTATAGAACATATAGTAGAATCTACCAGTAGATAGTGAATCTCATTGAGCACTTAAATATAATTAGATATAAAAAGTCATTAATCAATCAGCATCGAGCACTCTACATCACAGACTGTGTGAAGTTGACGAATAAAAATAATCATATTAAATGTAGCTAAGATTTTATTCGGAAACGAATTAAAGCTATTAAACCAAATAACTTGTTCAAAAAACCTACATTAGAAACAAGCTTGGTCTAAATTAAGAAACGAATTTATATTAATTGGTTTTGAATTCCAAATCTTAATGTATCTAGAATATTTTGAAATTAATTAAAATCAGTGTACAGTAATCATATCGTAATATGTTTTAAGTAAATTATGCTGAATGTACACGTATCATATAAATGTAAATTTAAAGTAATGAGAAAAAACATTACATATTAAATTAATTTAACAAATACGCACTATAATTACATATCCCAACTTCCTTTACACTACCTGTAGGGAAAACTAAACAACCTACATAATAATTACCTTATCCCGAATTCTTAGTAACCCGGCCTTTAGTTTTGAGGATAAAGGTAATGGAATTAAACAACACGAATTAACGAATATTAATTCTGCACACCTACTTCAGACCCTTGTTAGCTTTACCCAAACTGTACCGTACGGTCAGTTTAGCAAATTGAATTTAGACTTACAATTAGTTTATTCTGTGTACCCGTATAATTAGGGAAAGAGTTTGTACATACAACAGCAATTGCAGTAATCGGGCTTAAACACGGATAAACACGAGTGCATACGAGGAAACACGACCGCAGTTTGATACAGAAGTTTGAATCTCGTCTGCCAGTTACCGATTCAATTAATGTCCAATATAACAATGCTATCTAAACAGTTGATTTGATTGACTTGCTAAGGGAACAGTTTCCATCCCTCTCCGCCTGCAAAGTACATGACAGCCCCACTGAATACAGCAAAGACTTTTGGTAAGCATGTAATAGCCTCGACTTTATATCTTCTCAAAACAAAAGAAAATCTGTATAAAATTAATGCTACTCTATAGTAGCATTTATGAAGCAAAAGGGACAATAATCCTTGTCTACTGTCATCTTTTCTAATTCCTTTAGAAAATAAAACAAAGCTGAATGTTTAATACGACAATATATATATTTTTTTTAATTAAGCTTCTTTTTTCTTAAGGGACAGTTACACTTTATTGATAACATAAAAAGTAACGCAGGAAATAATCGGTACATATGCCCGACCAATGCGCTATCGTGTAGAGATATATATTCTCTCGCAATGAGCGCTTAGAGAGCTATTCGCCTAAATTTATATTTCTCCGCTAACTGATGATGGTGTAATACCCACATGTACAATCGCAGGTAAGGATTATTTTTAAAGAGTACAAAATTAAGTAATGTTTTTCAATATTACAAGTCTATAACGGATATAGTTTACATTGGAATACTAACAATAATCATTTTTTATAAGGTTAAATTTTCATTACAAATATATCTATACTATATATATTGTTTGTTTGAACGCGCTAATCTCAGGAACTACTGGTTCGAATTGAATAATTCTTTTTGTGTTGGATAGTCCGTTTATTGATGAAGGCTATAGGCTATATAACATCACGCTACGACCAATAGGAGCGGAGCAAAAATGAAAAATGTTGCAAAAATGAAAAACCGTTGAAACTACAACACGCGAACAAAGTCGCGGGGGACAGCTAGTCACACATAAAATAACATTAGAAATATGGATATTATAAAATGACATGATTAAATAATTGTAGGTATATGTACCTTATTAAACAAATAAATCTATTTAAAATGTAGACCTTTCAAAGAAGGTTTTATGTGGCCTTAATTTGATCAAATTCAATTAGTAGGGCTTTCAAACTTATCAGAAAATATAAAGGTTTATAGCGATCCCTGTAACAAGCTGTTTTTGAGTGGAAACGTTCCGTGCCTAAATTCCCCACAGAATTAGTCTCGGCTATATAGATAATTTGCCTCAATTGGGTAGCTAAAGCGAAACCCCAAGAGATTTCAGAGACCAGGAGTTTCTGGTTGATTTTAACTTTGTCTCAGCTCAAACCGCCTCAAAATTACCAGGTTCTAAAAAAAAGCTAATATAAATTGAACACACATAAGCAATTACTTAATAAAAAAATTGTTTTATTTAATGTTAAAAGCAACATTTATGTATAGTGAGTGCTTAATGAAATTATTCTTTGAATTATTAAGCAGTAAATTCCTCAAAAATATTATGTAAATCTGGTTGCCAAGGCCTTGTAGTTATTGGATTATCAGAGAAGCCAGTAGGTCTTAACTTCAGCGAAATCCCAAAAGTCTGACCATCGGTCTAAACTAACGAAGGTGATGTCCCTCAATAATTAGATAAAGGAAATCAAACGACAGTTACTCCAAATAAAATTGTTAGGTTGTATTGAAAATTCAGACAAGTTTTGTTTAGTCTCGGATAGAACTAATATTTGATGTGCCACAGAAATAATGTGCTTTTGTATCGTAATGCCTTCGTTTATATACACTATTATGATACAAGATAAAACAATTAATATAAAATTACGAAAATTTAAAATTTAAATCTTTTTTTTTTTTTTCTTAATAAAGCTGAAGAGTTTGTTTGTTTGAATGCGCTAATCTCAGGAGCTACTGGTCCGATTTGAAAAATTATTTCAGTGTAGGATAGCCCATTTATTGAGGAAGGCTATAAGCTATATAACATTACGCAGCGACCTAAAGGACCGGATCATAAATGAAAAATGTTGCAAAAATGAAAAACCGTTAAAACTAAAACACGCGGACAAAGTCGCGGGGGACAGCTAGTTCCAAATAAAAAAGAACCTAAAAAAAATTTGATTACAAAGTCCTACTTTGCAATGTTTTAATACATTTTAATACTACGAAACAGTTTAAGGCCAAGGTAATTTTCGAACAAAATTCAATTAAAACAGTTTTAGTAACAAAAAAGGTGTCAGCGCAGCGTTACGTAGCCGACTCTCATTAATGCGCCGACACTCACAGCTCCGCCCTACGTAATGACATTTCTGACCTCCCCTTAAATATAACAACGTGTACAAAACATAAATTAATTAATCTCTTTAATATATTTAATTTAAATAGATATATTGTTGAAGAAAATGTTCTTTTAAAATTTAACCTAAACTATTTTGGGTTCGACTCCACGTCTTTAACGGCTACCATTTTGTTATGACAAATCAATGTCCTGCAATTAGTAGCAAACGTAGATTACAAAAGGTTTGTAAAATGGGAAATTCTATTTTTATATTAATTATCTGTTTTTTTTTTTCGCCTCTTAATTAGGAAACTTATTTCACACATAATTATAATTCTTACCATACGAAATACACTAATTTAACGTTACTAAACCCAAAACCGCAGATTATTACGGAGATTTTTAAATACATACAATGAAGTCAAATTAATACCTTAATAACCGTCGACTTAATTAAAGTTATTATACATTATAATAACGGTTTTCGAACCAGGAACCGATCAGTATATTACGTCATAGTACGTACATGTTTTCTACATTCACTTCAAAAATAACAGCCATTTATTAGTTGAAACTCTAATCTGATTAATCAATTAAAACTAAATTTTTCAATTTGTGTCCTCATTTTTAGTTGTATAACGATATATTCGCAAAAATGTCTGTTGGGTCATTAATGTAAGCCGGACATATTTAATCTCATTCTCATTCTTATAAGCAATCAAGCTTAAGCTTTCTAGAGCTAGAGTTATTTTAACCCTCGGGGTGCCTGGTGGGTAAAAATCCCGCCACGTGCATGGTGGGTCTCATAGACCCGTAAATGTAATTTATTTATTTAATGTTTTAGGAATGTTAGGTTGCACATTATCTGTTACTGACGGAGAAGCGAACAACATGCTATAATATCTTTTTTTTTAACTCTTCACAATCACTTGTTCTCCAAACTCTGACATTGACAGAATCATTGTCACCCCGACAGAGCCAAAAACAACAAAATTTGTATTGATAGTTGTATTTGTTATATTATTAGGCTCTAATTATTTTGTTGTTTAGTGTTATTTTGATATCTCATTTGATGTACACTGTGTATATGTCTCTTTTAATGTATCCTGTCGCAGGTCAGATGGCAGATTTTTTTTCAGAAATAAGCAGTTACTTTCAGAAGTAACCTTTGTACCTATTTGTTTTGTATATGTTCGCGTTGTTTTTATCAAACAAACAACACAAACATAAACAAAAAAATCCTAACAAACGACACGAACATATACAAAATAAATAGGTGTACATAAATAATTAAAATTGAATTGATCCTTTAGGTTTATTATTTCTTTTTGGGGTACGGTACCCTAAAACTTAAATTGAATGTAAAATAAATGTCACTCTATGTTTAAAATATAATAATTAAACTTTATGAACACAACTAGTTTTAGTTATATGATAAAAGGGTATTTCGCTTTACGAAAACTATATTCAAGCAAAACTTTTGACGTTTTAAATCAAATCCAGTATTGGCTTGTAATATTTTCGTGTTACGTCACTCTTATGCCAAATTATTGACGAACATAACACACGGAACAGACTACTGTGTGTCCTAGACTGGAATTGTATTTAATTCAAACTTTCTCTATTTTGTTTACAAATTGGATTGTAATCTCGTATGAAGTTATGTTATAATACATTGTTTCACAATACAAATATAGACATATTCATGCATAATAATAGTTTATATCTGCTGATAAATACTATAGTAATAAATAAAATGTGTCGATAGTAGATACAATGCTTTTTAGCATAAGATACTGAATAAATGGTAACAGATTTATTTTATTATTATTTTGTTCAAAAATATTTTTATGTTTCAGTTCTGAGTTTTATTAAGCTGTTCTAGACTTTTGTATTGTAACTTCGGTCCAAATATAAGTTTATACCTACCAAAACATATCTAGTACGAATACCCCTGTGAAGATAAAAAAGAAACGCCATTTTCCCATCAACGCTGAGACATGAACTTAAAACTTTTCGCTTTAGTCAAACGATCGTCATTTGTCTTTTTGGGCAGCAAAATTTGGTCGAACTTAAAAATCAATTCTTGTGACCCAGTTCCTAAACTTTCATTAAAAAAGTGAGCGAAGTTTTAGTGTTAAGTTTATGCTCGTTTTATGTAAGGCTACATAATATTCTTAATGCGAAGACTAATCTTCAACTACTGTTTCTCGAAATTCAATTCGCTACCCGAGTTTCTCTTAAAGCGTGAACACTCTGATCAACTGCACGGCGCAAATACAACAAACTTGCACTCCTGCTAATTCAATGTTCTACATATCTTGAATAGTTTGTGTTTGGCAGCTCCACTGTCAGAGAAATGACATGTTAGCCTTGGTTACAATCGTGCCTCATTTGCATAGACGGCTATTAGTTGGATAGGTTTTTGAATACAATATCGTACAATACAGTAAACTTATCAGTAACTAACCAATCATAACAAAAGAAAGAAATGGAAGTTAAATCAAGAAGACAAAGAAGCTTCAAGAGATTTAAATGTCTCATTCAGATCCAAATAGTAGTATTTTTACCATTAGAAAACAAGATAGTGTAACATATACTTTGTTCACAACCGGTAATCAAAACAAGAACTAGTCTATAAATTTGCTTAGAATTTTTGCAAAAATCGTTTTTTAATAAAAATCAGTGACGCATGTTTTGCCGCGGACTAAAAGTAATTTAGCTTCGCTCCACAATTTTGTAGAGCTTTCGGAAAAGATTTGCGTAACTATTTGCATCGAAAATGCTTTTCAATTTTCATGTCGACACAGAATAACGATTGCTCCCGGGACCACTAAATTTGCAAGGATCATGGAGCACTGTTTTAATAGCTTGAGTACACAATAGCCCGCTATGTGTATTTTGGACGTATGAATATTGATAGTACCCTAACTACTTACTTACCAACCGACCCACTGGAATAGCTTCAGCGGATGTCTATTTATTTATTTAAAGAGGTTAGTCAAACCCAGATTAAAAAAGAAAGTTTTAAACTAAAAAAATATATAACGAACACGACGATAGCGGTTTGGAACTAGACGGACTATGGATACCTGACTATGACTGGTGGGTGTGTGTCTGGTTTTATTTATCGAATAAGCTGCATATCTGCACAGGCTTGCTAAGATCGATCTGGTTCTTTCTTCAAAAAACCAGTCCAGTAAATACCCTGTTGTTTAAACAATTTTACTCTTGAATAATTGTCCGGACTTTAAAAGAGATCATGACCTCTGAATTTGTTTAGACATTTCTGCTCACTAGTAAGAAGTAATGTAGAATCCAGTGAGCTCAAAAAAAAAGTGACGTGCAAAAGTGATTGTATATCCTAATTCCATAAAAACAATTTCGATTTGAATTGAGGTCCTTATATTTGTGTTGATGTCGTAAAATCGTGATAGTGTAACAAACTTATCTTAATTGACAGGTGAGCCATGTATAAAAATAGAACGATCATGTAAATATTCCACAAATATTATGGAAACTTATATACGTAAACCTATTTTCATTTCGACAATTAAGTAGTACAGGTGATAACAGTGGGATTTCCTATTAATAGATGTGATCATCGACCATTTCCTGTCAACGTCATATTATTTTATTCTGCATAAAACTAGAGGAATTATGTTTTGTTTTCACATCCTACTAAACTCATATTCTAGTATTTTTATTAATTGGATAAAGTGGACAAGAATCTACGCATTGGCCTGTAGAAAATAAACAAGTATATGATCCATGTAGCAGATTTGAAGCATTTAGTATGTAGTTTCCATTACTTAGAGATTACCTACATACTGGTTAATGAATGCATTGCCTACGTATGTTGTTCTAGGTAGGTACTGTAGTAGGTACCTACATAGGGTTAGAAAGCCTTACATATCTGAAATCTAAATTTCCGAGTAGCGACGGCAAGTTAGGCTTGAGACCCGCTCCTTCGTCTTCTAATTTCCTAGTCGGCATTCCACACCGGTAGTACAGCTTGTATGAATAGGGGTACAGTATCTTGTATAGTGTTAGCTAGTTCTATAGAAGTTGAATACCTATAGCTTACCAAAGAACTTCATGTCGTTCATTATCACAAAAAAAAGTTCATAAAACACAAAAAAAAGGTGGAATTATGTCTAATAGGTACGTATTACATGTTCCTTAACCTTTGGCAAAAAGAGTTTTGTTTTTAATTTGCTGTACTACTACTGGAAAGAACTTCATAAAATAATTAAAAATTTATTTTCAAATATTTGTTTTAATCGAATGGGATTTTCGTATAAAACATAAAAGTAGAATTACAAGTCCATCACTTCCTATGGCTTTCCTAGAAGGCGACGAATTTATATTTTCTTCTTTATTGACTACTACGTCTCATCAAAACCGTGAGTGGGTTTTTGGGTTGTGTTGGGTTTAAACTGGTCACGTATATACTTTTAATACTATTATTGTTATTCTTATGTGGATAATTAGTTATGCATTCTTAATATTAAAATAAAATAGGATCTTTTTGGTAATGCTTAGGCAACGTACCTACAATAAAGAAAACGAGCAATCCGATTCTTCAATACCAATCTATCTACAATTCGACATGTAATATTAAGCTTTTTTTAATGAATCCGACACATAGGTAGTTAATACTTATGTGGCGGGGAATTTAACAAATACTTAAATCACATTAACAAAGAACACTCAGACTGAGAACAAGCATTTGTGGATAACACAAATCTTTGTATAATAACTTCCGTAAGGCGTATTCATAATTATTTAGGAATATTAACAGCTTACTTTCGCGCATTCTCGGGATCGTCCGACTAGTTTCAGACTTAATAGGAGTCCTTAATCATGAGCAGACGCGGCGGCGGCGGTGGCCGCGTCAAATCTAAATGACACATCTTTGTCTCATGTTGGGGGATCAAACCAGCAGCACATCACGCACAGTGTTGATGGGGCTTACCGCGAGCCAAAAATCAGCAAGGGTTGCTAGTGTCGCCTCAGGTATGTCTGACAATCTTCACCAATGAGAGATAAGCTATCTGTCTGTCATTACAGGAAGTTTATCATTCGCTTGTTAACCTATACCACTTGGCTATCGGTGCAGTCACACAAGCGTCCATTAACTTAGTATCGAATGTAATCAAATAACGTACAGACCTAACAACTAGATAGAGTAATATACGTCCACCGATACCTAAACTTCCGAATTTATAACATCACTTAGTAGGTAAGATAAACTACGTCAGAATAAGATTTAGAACTAGTTTGTTGTTGCCTGCCTTAATTACAATGTAATCTTTTAATAGGATTTTAGTTACTCAGGCTTCAAATTTGTGAACTTTGTACACAGTTTTGACGTAAATATATTTTGGGTTATTTTGTATAGTTATGAAGCTGGACTTTGTAACATCTGACTTACGTCTTGTTTTAGACACATAATAAAGTAATTCAATACATTTTACCAAAAGGCTTTTTTTATTGGTAGGTATCGATTTTTTATTGAAAAAAAACGCTTGTGGGGTGTGTGGGACCATGTAGTTACAGAAAAAAAGGAACAAAGATTTTAATTTTAAATTTCACTTTTCTCCATTTTTTGTACATCACTTTTTTTTCTGTCAGAAGTTCGTAAAATGTGTCTTTTCTGCATAATACATATATTGTATACCAATGTATTGTAATCAGATAATGTTGTTATAATACCCTAACAACCAATAGACTTAGAATTTTAATTACGAGTAAGTTTCTTGTTTTGCACACGTCATGTTATCCGCGTTTGTCAATTTTGTAAACTATCATTTGACGTTCTGAGATTAATTATAATCATTCTAATTAAATGATTCTCCATTTAATAAAATTGTTTTCTGTTATTCAAATCTGTTTACGCGTATTGTTTTTTTATTATAATAAGAAGTTTGAGATTGTCTTAAATAAAAAAATGGCAGTGTTTTATTACTTCTCATGTTCTAAATTCTATATAAAATAAATAAAAGATTTATCATCATATGTGATGGGAGGAAACGTAAACGAAATATGTAATGGTTATCGATCCACTTGGTCATGTCAACGACCTTCTAACAAAGAAATATAATTATCTTCAACAATATCTGACATGTACACTTCCTTGAACATTATGTACCTACAGCAGAAAATCAGCAATTCTTTTATTACTGCTATACAAAGTACACACAAACCCTTAAAGAAATGTTACCGAACACAAATTAGTCTGTTCGTTTTTCCTTTCATCAATCATCTTTATTGTTCCCTTGAAAGCTGTTGTTTTACTTTGCCGTTCATTTTCGTATTAAGATTTCGTGTTTAAGTATAAATGTATCTATTGTTTGTACTAACACTGTAGTTATTAAGCTTTAAGATACTACTAGAAAAAAAACATTGGCACTCCGGGAGTGTCGACAGAAGTTCAAACTTGAACTATTACAATATATGTAGTTATTTATATATAGAGGTGTCGGTAACGGTAACGGTGGCGGTGACGAGTGAATGAGTGTAACTATTTCAATTGTTTTTTTCTATCTCAAAAGGCACGCGCCTAAAGAAGTTATCACTTCAATAAAAGTACCTAAATAATTCAATAACATTCAGTTATAGAAATTCTACGATTTGGAAATCCATTCAGACAGGTATGTAGGGTATAATAGTGTAAGATCTCCGATCTAATAAAATGTTAAGATCAGTTTTTATACCTTGTCGAATCATGAAAGATTTTCCAAAAACATTTAAAACAAACTTATTCATTTGTGAAAAAAAGGACGACTGAACTTTCATGTTACAATAATGGAACGACAAACTATTTCACGAATGACATTACATTTGCATTTAAAAGATATTTAGGAAAGTGTATGTAAGCAATATTTGTACCCGTTTCATACAAAACAAGGACCGTAAAGAGAATTTCCATGTAAAAGGGGCGAAAAGCTATTCGTGACTTTTTTGTTCAATCTATACAAAACGCGTATTGTTTCGGCGGTTATAAAGACAATGACGATGTTTCATGACAGTGTCGCGTTCAAAACGGTATAATTTCAACTACAAAAGGTGAGTGAGCTCAGCAGAATGCTTTAGTAATGATTTTTTGTAAAATCGTGATAACCCGGTTAGGTGTCTTCACCCAAAAATGTTGGGATAGCTGGATAAAGTACCTACTTAAGTTTATGATTGAGTGTTTTTAAATGACAATAAAGTTAGGACCTAATTTTCCGCTGCACGATTTCAAACACAGATTTCAAACTATTAAGATGGGAGGACACTAATTCTTTAATTTCTAATAAGGAATATAAAACTGTGGAAATAGAAACCAAACTTTACTCAATTATTTCGTTCGTGCAAAATAAACAAAATAATATGCAATAATCATTAAAATCTTTGCTATTACACTTTGGCATAAACAGTAAATTGCCTCACAATTCTAAAGGCGCCACATGCCACTAAAATTGGGCAATAATGGGTAATTTCTATACAATTTTCGTATTGCTATACATTGCTAGGTGTACCGAGACATCATTTTAACCAAAATTGGCTAGAATCGCCTAATTTTAGTTGCCCGTGTAAGCACCTTTACAATAGGTATTGTACAAACCGTAGATTATAAATAATAAAAAAACATTATTTTATTTAATATACCTATGTGTGTGAAAAAAGTTTTCTGTTGTAGCGACAGTTGCATTTTGAGTACATACGATTTACGCTACTTTTACCTTGGTTTTAATGAGGTACTTTTAATGAATTCAGATAATGTGTTCTTTAGGATTGTCTCTCTCCAATATTTTAGGTACCATAATATTGTATCATACCAAAAACATTTTCATGTAAAATGTGGCCAAGACGAGACTATATGGCTCATACTGTCAATGAGTTATCAGATCTCATGTAAAGCCAAGGTTCTAACTGGACTAGGCTTAACTTCACATACTCTACACCTTAGTCAAAATATGTGGCTTCGCTATTTCGTTACTACAAGAACTATTGTATAACATATAAGTAACGAACAGTAAATTAATTTCTCGCCTTACGCCTATGTGAATGCAGTTGAATTGGCAAGCTTTGGCTTTTAGATGCTTATGAAGATGCAATGTTTACTAGGAACTCCTTAACGGATGACATCAAGCATTATTTTACCATTGACATTTATCAAGCATTATATTACCATTGACATTATATTGCCATTGACATCAAACATTATATTACCATTGTTTCTTACTAATTTATACTATATTGTTAATTTATTATAATTACATTTAACTTTATTCAGTCCATAAAAAACAGATGTATTTATTACTTATTGGCTATTGCCATTCATTGTTCCTTATAGGAATTCGGTATAAAATTCTAAGCATTTGAATTGAATGGCATGCCTGCCAAATTGTCTACCCACGACAATCGTGAACGTAAGAGCCATATTATGAGTCATCAGTGATGAACTCATCTCACGTTACTGTAAAATAGAAATAAATAATCATTAGTTCAGTATTTTAAATAGAATTATATTCTAAACTAGCTTTTGCCAGCGACTTCGTCCGCGTTTCCGTCGTTTTTCGTAAAAAAGTAGCATATGTCCTTCCTCACTGTTCAGTGGTTTTGATGTAACAGACAGATTAACTTTCGTATTTTAGTAGGGAAATATAATATATCACGTTACACAAAAATAATCCTTATAGCATGATTCAGTATTCACACGCGACGGCGCGATGGCTTATTATCGTATTTCATGTATAAGTTTAGTGTTTCTATACCGATTTCTATGATTCTTTTTTTATTGAATAGGTAATAATGTAAACTTTTTTTAATTAGGGATAAGTGAGAGTATAATAAACGTAAGAGTAAACAAATATAATCAGAAATCTCCGAACTGCTAAGCTATCGGGAGTTACACGTGTTATTGTGAGTCAACCATAAAAGATAGACATATGCTGTTGTGGGATATTTTTTAGATAATTTTATGTAGAACATTTCCGTCATACATGATTTCTATGTAGCTTTAACCATTAAGGCTGCATACGCGACGGAAGCTTAAAAAATACCGTTTTCCCAACATTTCCCTTCACTGCTCTGCTCCTATTGATTGTAGCGTGATGAAAAGTATACTATAACCTGCCCAGGAGTATGAAGAATAATTGTACCAAGTTTCGTTAAAATCCGTCCAGTAGTTTTCGTTTCTATAAGGAACATACAGACAGACAGACAGACAGACAGACAGACAGACAGACAAAAATTTTACTGATTGCATTTTTGGCATCAGTATCGATCACTAATCACCCCCTGATAGTTATTTTGAAAATATATTTGATGTACAGAATTGACCTCTCTACAGATTTATTATAAGTATAGATATAGATGACAGGCTTTAAAAAAAACGCCTTATGTAAAAGTCACAGGCTTGTTTATCTTGTTTCGTAAATTATTTTGTAATAATCATGGAATATGTTTATTTATTAATATTGCCAAGTGATTTAATCAGCTTCAAATCTTCTTGACAGCCAAATTTATGACCACCACACGTAAATTGGATAGGCGTATATACCCAATAAATTATTTAATTAAACACGTCAGGACCATGTAATTTTAAATTGTATATTAGTAATTTAGATTCATCCCATATTTTTAAAAGCATATTAGATCTAGACAGTATTTTATAGTGGAAATTCTGTAAGCAATAATTTAATGATCATAGCAAGAGTACGTTTGGCACAATTAGTATTATTTATATGACAGGCGCCGTCGTCCATAATCACATAATAGCCTAAATGCGAATAACATTTATATTGTTGTTCTTGTATTTGGAAAACCCCGACATTAATTCTTTGGTCCGTACCAAATAGTTGTAGATAACGTATTAACATAATATCTATATAAATTACAAGTATATATAATTATCGTAATCAGTCAAACCACTAAACTGATTTTGTGGGAATTTGTGATAAATTGTAATTATCTGAAAGTACAAATAAATAAATAATAATAATACTTTAAAGTTGGTGAATAATGTAAAACAAATTATTATTATTTTTTAATCCATCCATATTTATGTATGTTTTTTGTTTTTTAAGTTCCATGTAGGGTTCCATATAAATCTATTCACATTGGCGAAGAAATCGTCAGAATATAAAACATCTGCTCAATATCTGCACACATACAATATGCAGGCGCATTTAGAACTTCATTTTCACCTTCACTTATTGATATCAAGAAAAACCGAGTGTTGTCCTCAATTGGTGGAAC
The DNA here is from genome assembly GCA_932294365.1 of Diachrysia chrysitis. Classification (NCBI taxonomy): domain Eukaryota; kingdom Metazoa; phylum Arthropoda; class Insecta; order Lepidoptera; family Noctuidae; genus Diachrysia; species Diachrysia chrysitis. The sequence goes on from OW028647.1 coordinate 7,234,898, forward strand.
AAATCTCAAATATACATGAGCATAAGTTTCTATGCAATATACCTATAGTTAAGTCTTCGTGTCTTTGTTACATGGCATCCATTTTGACCTATTGTTTCAAACGGCTAGTTTGTAAACACGACCTTTTTTGTGCAGTTTGATTGGTCAAGGTTAGGCACTTAATTTTGTTTAACGATCAAGATAGAACAAGATCTTATCGATAGATAAAACAATAAGATAATACTTAAAAATATATAAATTTATTAAAATATTTTTAATAAATACAAATAAAATATTACTATAACTCATAATGTAATAGAATTACTATCAATTTAACAATAAAATTACTTCTCGTTTGAATATATTTTCAAGGAAGTAATTGTATCAAATCATTTTATAAAACTGCATGCATAAAATACTGTTTTGCTTATTAAAAAAACATTACAACTATTACACGGTTTATAATCGTATTAGGAGTTATTATCTAAGTAACAATTCGTTTTACAAAGTAAATAATGACTTTTTGCCTTCGTTCGGTATCGAAGAGAGATTAATCACGAACACACAAAACCGGGTATGGAACAGACAGCAGGATTAGTTGTAATCTTTTAGTGGCTTCTACTATATTCCATCAGAACAATAGGCAACAGTATGCTGTATTGAGAGTTCAAAATTCAAAGGGGTAAAGGATTATCGAGAAGAATGATAAATTAATAATGAATCTTTTGTGCCCTGGTTACGGTACTTTTTTGCACAAGCTTTGATTTGGACTGTGTTACATCAATCATCAGTTTCTCAATTTTTTTACAAAATTATTACTTGTTACCAATGTTACCTTAGAGAAAAAATAAGTAAACTATAGAGTGCGCATATCGAGTATAAACTGTAGACACCAGTATGAACAAGTAAAATCGTAAAATTAGTATCAAAACAGAGCGCGTCGTTTTATTCACACTATTTCAAAACCTAATGTTACCCTAATCATATCGAAACCATCGATATTTTCCCATAAACGTCTGTCGTCGCACGGATAATCATATAAATCAGTAAACAAGCGTAGTACTTATCTACAGCTTAAAAATTTGCTTACGCTCGGCACAAGAGGCTACTAGCGATGCCCTCTATGCTTTTTATGTTTACTCTAGGATCTTTGAAAATTTCTTCGGGTAAGGCTTGTTCGTACTGCGTTATCATTTTAATGGCGTTTAAACTACAAAGCACATCTAACACTTTATCTTTAAAATGTCTGCTCAGTAAATCCTAAATGTACATCACCTAGTGCCCATAAAAAAGCATTACCAACTACATCTATTTTAATAGCAAAGCAGGATAATATTATACTGGATGCCCTCCCCAAGCCAAATGGCTTCATTAACGAGAGGATATATATTCTCCTATCAAGAAGTCGATACAGGAAATACAGGCGAGAATTTAAAATGAAACTGCTTTCAGGTACTGTGAATGCGTTCATAAAATCTAAGCAAGATATTTATGAGAGAATCCAGACTGGGGAACCTTAATTAAAAGCAATAGCTCTACTGTCTCTATTCCTCGTTTGCGAGAACTAGTGTAATGCCTGAATTTATTACTAGAACTAAGGACCAAGTTCGTTTTGTTATTTTGAATAAATATTCTGACTTATTTTTTTCTTGTTATTCACATGATTAAACTACATACAAAACAGTTACAATTAGATTATATTGCACTTGCAAAACTCTTTGTAAAAATTAGAACTCATGAACTCAATTTTACACAGACTGGTAAATCAATAGACTATTTGAAATTGAAAATAAAAGACAAAATACTTCGTTCAAACTAAAACAAAAAGAATTTACGAGAAATGTCTTTTACGGAACAAAGTTTGGTTGTCATAAAAAAAAAGTCCTTGGGCGGATGAAAAGCAGATTCATTAGCGATCTTATGAGACAGAAAACGATTTGATGTGACGTCGATGAAGAGAAATGGGAGAGAATTGGACACTTGCCTGTCGAACTTGAGAGGCAATATGCCTCATGGGCCTTTTTCATTGAGTTTTGGTCATTAGGGCACCTAAAAATGTAACAGAAGGTCAGTTAAAGATGATAAGGTTTAAGTGTATATTATAATATAGCTGCTGGTTAATAATTAATTTACCTCAAGTCCAATAATTTAAGATTAGATACAATGCTTGTTTATTAATTTAACTACCTGGAACCTGCCACTAAACCCACCTATCCGGCATTAACATAACTATGTTCGTCGGAGTGGTGATGTCGCCCATAGTTATGTGTGCCCATATTATAGCAATTGAGCTAACGACCCTTGAGTTAAAGGTGAACATACATACACACATTCTCTTTTATATATTTATAGATATAAAACTTTAGATTTAAAAAAAAAAATCTATTTATTATCACGTACTACCGTCGCATTTTTACCAATTAACAGATAGGTACATATACATCCTCAAATGATTTTATGTTACTTAACTAGTGAGTAAAGCAAAAGGTATAATTAGTCAGAATACTAGTGAAAATCCTATGCATGAGTAATAAAGTCTTGGATATACTTAATACGTTCTTTACACAATGTAGCAGGTTGTTCATTGCGAACAATAGTAAGCGTAGTAAACATAACAAAGGAACCTAATAAGAAATAGTAAATCATTCTGCTAATTTCATGTAGGTACAATTTCATAGTCACTAATGCTATTATTACACTGTAAAATCACTTTGTAAGGTCGTAGCTCATCACACATACAGTTGGTGAGGTTTAAAAAAAACATAAATTTGTAAGCAAGTATATCTATGGTACGTTCTTTATTGAATAAATGTTACAATTTTTATAAAATCACTAGCGACCCGCCCCGGCTTGGCAGGGGTGGATAAAACATTAATGAATTATACTTACCTTCCTCTTGAATCACTATATCCATTGGTTAAAACCATATGAAAATCCGTTTGGTTGTTTTTGAGTTTATGGCGTTCAGACAGGCAGACAAACAGACGCGGTGGGGGACTTTGTTTTATAATATGTATAGATATACATAAGTTAACGTGTAGTTTTTACCGTGTCGAATATAGTTATAAATATCCATAAAATTTAATAATAATAAATAGAATTTTAGGGTCGTATCTCTATCTTTCAGTATAGGTATCGTTCCATTTTCCGGTAACTAGACAGGCGTAGCTTCAGGCGCCTATAATAATATGGGAATCATGGCGTGTCATTTTCACACATTTCTGAAGCATGCTAGCCATCAGAGGGCTTCCTTCCCGACCCAAATAGGAGAGATATATGGAGGCAAAAAGATTTCTACATGAGATAATGTTGATCTATACTTATTTCTATGCAAATCATCTAGGTGATTCTCGTAGTAGAAATTTAGATCAAAATACAATGTGATAAGATACTCTAGTATAAAACATATTTTTTTTATTTCATTAATGTAAGTACTTAAGCGTACTTTACTAAGCTTGGAAGCATCTGAAATCTAATACTATTGACAAGTTTTCAAGACAATATAGTTAATAGTGTTGTGTCTTGATTTGTAACTAAATGTTGATGCCTAATAGAACAAAACAATCTTAGTCTTTCTTGAAAGTGAAATATTTCATAAAGCATTTACACATCATATCCACGTGGATTTTATATGTTTTCACTTTTAAACATACATAGGGCGTTAAACGCGAGACAGCCCTGAAAACTCTTTGTGTACGTTATCGCAGTTAAAATAACAATACAAATAACACGTACGAAGCGAACGTTATATTGTGGTACACATTATAATAAAGGTTGTGAACGTAAATAGGCGGTTTTGGGATGTTAATATCCTAGTATGAATAGCTACGGTGGTTATTTGCCTAAGATATGGCGTCATTATCGTGTACACTTTAAGAGGCATGTTTTGTAAATAAACTACTGTCCATATTTATTTTGGAAGGATGTGCTGAAAATGAATCAGGTACAGGCATTATTTTAATATTTTTGTAGTTGAGCATTCAGAAAAGTGTCCTTAAAATTATTATCAAAATAAAATATAATTTAAATCATAAGAACCAAAGAGTATTGACATCAACTTCGATGCAAATCACCCCCAAAATTACTTTCTATCCGTTTTTAACCCCGTTAGGCGATTATTTTCAATAAAATACGAAACACGTCGTTCACCAACTCTGTTAAAGAAAGTTTCTGCAAAATTTGAAGTAGATTGGACCAAGGAATTACGTTGTCCCATACAAACTTTGCCCCCGTTTTTCACCCTCTTAAAGTCAGAATTTTAAAAAATCTTTTCTTATCGGTTATCTACGTCTTGCAAAGAACACACCCTCTAAGTTTCAGGTCTCTACGATCAGCAGTTTAGGCTATAGGCTGATCCGTCAGTCAGTCATTCAGGACAAAGCATTTAATTTAAGTATATAGATAGATTTGCATTACCATTGTACATTATTGTTAGTGGCGCGTGAAATTGATTTGTGCTGTTTGAAATTCATAATGAATTATTTCGTTATCCATATTTCATTAAACATATTATTTGCAATACATTTTACTTTGGGATGTAATGTTTTGTTCAAACACATTATTTAATGTGTACAATGTTATAAAAAGTAAATTATTCACCTGCGAATTTATTGCTTCTCGCTCTCGTATTTATAGATTAAATGTGTTTATCAGTAAGATGTTCTATAAAAATGCATAAAATTCGGGCTTTATTCATAAAGTAATTACGTGCCAATATTAATCATAATTGCTACTCTCAATTCGAATTTTCACATAGGGACACAGTTACCAAATCTAATAATTAGCTTTGAGTTGAATTCTTATAAAATATGGCAATACACAATTGAAATTGTAGCACGTTTCAAATTAACCCATTGGTGCGCCCACAAATCCGCAAAAGTCAACATTTACAATTCCGTTTCTGAATCGTTGTGTTATTTAAGACTTAAAGTCAAAGGGAGCTTTTCAAGCGTAAAAACTTTGTTGGCCTTTCTCAGCTTTGACGTCAGTGTAGGCGTCAACCTAGAAACCTAGAAAGGTAAGGAAGTAATTAAAGACGCCTAAGGGCAGACAGTGACGCGGTGCGGTCTCACCACTAGGTATCTACTTAATGTGACGCTGTTTATAATGGTATTGCGTTATTACGTGTATCTTACCCTTATTTACGTAAATATTTGAGCTGGTAATACTAAATTTTTATAATAACTAATAGTTTACGGCAGGTACCTAATAGGTTTCGTACTCAATCCAGTGATTTGAATACATTTCAAACTGCAAAACTTGGAAATTATCGTATTATTTGTTTCGAATTTACAATAAAAAGTGCAACCTGTCTCTATAAAGCCGGCTGGCTTTGCACTTTTTCCCACGAAGCGTGATATCGTAGATCAACCTGCATCACGCACCATGGGAAGGGACTAGTCTATGATAGCGTAGACGCGACTGCGCTCGCCTGTCGCTATCTACCGGGAGCAATATTCTAAGTCAATTAAAAATGAGTTTGATTCTCAAGACTGACACTGACCAGTGCCTTTACTCTCCAATGTAATTTTAATTCTAATACAATGCCAATGCATTGTTATACATTTAGCAGGCAACAAACAAAACCAAGTACAAAAAAATACTCTCTATGTTTAGATCCCAGTCAGTTCCTTCCATTGACTTTTTTTTTTAAGAATTCTGAATCTCTTGCCTGCTAAACTAATATCAATTATGCATTGGCAGTCTATTACAATTAAAATTAAATTGGAGAGTAAGGGCACAGGGCGCACCTGTGGAGAGTCTTGGAGCGTGGTCGTCGGCCCGTCAGCCGTGCGGGGCGAAGCCGGCTTGATGTTTTATCCCCGTGCAAATATAACAGTTATCCACCAAAAACATTTTCATGTAAAATGTTGCCAAGACGAGACCATGTGGCTCGCACTGTCAAAAAGTTATCAGCTCTCATGTAGAGCCAAGCTTCTAACTCTACACGCCCTAACTTTTTAAGCTCGAACTTCACAACCTCTACACTTTAGTCAAAATATGTGGCTTGGCTATTTCGTTACTACAAGGACTATTTATTGTATAACAGAAAATTAATGAACAGTGAATATTTTTTTCACTTTACGCCCATGTGAATGTGGGCACTACCGTGCCCCCAGATATTCATTCTATAGTGATTTTCTCTTCTATATTCTACCCTTATTCATATACCAATATAAACCTACATACCTTCCCTTTCTTTACATTTCAAAACCCGTTTGGAAAACGTATCATAACCAACTTAATTTCACTCACTACGTTTATTAGTCGTAAAATTTTATAGCGATTGCTCCACTCTCTCTATTGTTTTCCCCCTAAAATATTCATTTTGTTTTTATTAATATTATACAATAAACTGAGATCTTAGAATAGGTACAATTTGAACTTTATGAAACACAGGTGTAATAATTTCTATTTATGTAAGGGTCTGGCCTCGAGGGGTTAATTTAACTGAATTTACAACCTTTTTATTGTTATTTAAATTGTGTAATCAATTTAAGAAATAATTAAATAATTATTGTTAACGCCGATGGTGTAAGAATATAATGATAATGTTTAATTTTTATGTTTTTATTTCAAATTTAATTAAGGCCTTCGAAATAAATTTGTTAATTTAATAAAGTAAGGTACTTGGTAGGAATTTATTGTTTGTACTCTCCTTGATAGATTGTACTCATAGAAAGTATGGATATAATCTATAAGAAGAAAATTAATATGTTTTAAAGCGGTATTATGGATAGTTTCGAAACTAGTTTCCTTGTTTATATGCATTCATAAAGTATTTTACTGAACAGTGTCGATTGTCGGCAAAAGAATGGCAAATTATTATAAAATGGCTTCCTCTAAGAACATAAAACGGATATACTTTAAAGATAAAACTACTATAACGCTTCCTACATATTCGGAGTGCCAACTTTTTGGAAGATATTCAAGACGTACCTAATTATTAAGTTCAAACATTTTGCGGATTCTTTATTCTGGTAAAAGACTATTTATTATACTTGAAACTGATAAACAGGACACCATCAGGGGTCTAAATCGTGTTCTCTTATCTGTTACAAACCCTTCGAGCAGGGCGAGCTTGATAAGGCAGTAAGTGGACACGAAATTTTACTACACCTTTTCTTAATATATCGTTTATTCAAAATTTAAGGAAAGTAGTCGCTCCATAGATGTTTCCAAGAAATACATCGTACCTTTTGTCTCAAGGCCTGCTAAATACGCCTGTAAATTTACTGTTTAGTAAAGGGATGGGTAGTTTTTTTTTTAATGTCCGTCTTATTTTACGTTACCAAAAACTCACGACGATACATTGATTTGAAATGTCGCATGACATCACAAAGGCGTGAATTTTGTACGCAAGCATGACGCTATTCGTTCCCACTCCTGAACTTTGATTTGCTTCATTAAAAAGCAAAAAAAATAATGTCTTATTAGACATTAATTTCTTTTATCTTAATTGACGGACGTTTAAAATAAATAGACATCTACTCCATTTTTATATATAAATACAGACTAATTAGATTTTGGCTTTTCGTACCCAGACATCTAACGCATTCTTGTAGACCATATCAGCAATGCATTCATCATCAAATTAACTGCTTTTAACTTCAATTTATACCATGTCCATGTGAAATATTTTGTCAATTTCTGACGCTAAACTTTATAAAAGCAGGATCAGTGTCTCTACCATGAGTTTTTAAAAAACGTACTCGCTAGCGACTGCGTAAACGATTTCTATGGCAAATTTGTACAGCGCCACTAGCGGACACTTCAAGAATTAAAATGAGTAGTTAGAGAGCCCACGACCAAAATTTTTGTCTCATAGCAATACGGCCAAAACCGCATCAAATCGATAGATACGATTATCCTGAACTCGAAAATACCAATATCAGACATTTTCCGCGTAGCATTTGATCTGACCGAATTTTCAAAATTGTCAAAGAATTTTACCGAACTGCATCATAGCAATATGTCTGATTTGCAGACTGTAGTTGAATGATAGTTCTGAGATACCGGAAACATATTTTTCAGACGTTAGTGGTGTAGCGCAAACCCGTAAAATCACTTAAAAAAATTAAAAATGAGACAAAAAAAATGTCTCATAGCAATACGTCTGAAAATCTTTTTTATTCGTAAATTTTGGTTATTTGATGCGAACAAAACAATTTTCAGACGGAAATGTGAACGCATTAAATTTTGAGACCGTTTTGAAAATGTTAACAAATTTTACCGATCGGTATCATAGCAATATGTCTGAAAATTGTTGGATATGATAAAATAAGTTGTCCACAAGTGCAAAAAATTTATATCAGACAAATTAAGTGTAGCACCTTCTCTATCAGACAACTTTTCGATACTCAGATATCATTTAAAAATCGTATTGAGGCATCTTGAATTTTCTGTTACAAACTAATGAATACGTTGCGACCCTGAATTTATTAGATGATAATTAACAAAGAATTTACCCGAAACCGTAACATTGAAGTTGAAGGACTGAAATAAATCGCATAAAACAGAGGCGTCGGCCAGGCGACTCCGAAACGTTATTTTCGTTTTTGGGAGTATATGCTACACTTAAAGTGTCTGAAAACAGGTTTTTGGTAATCATGGCAGCAATACGAAAAGTTGAAAAAAAAATTTATCCGTATTGCTATGATACAGGTCGGCTAAATTTGTTGACATTTTTGAAAATGCGCTCAGGCTATATGCTACGCGCAAAATGTCTGAAAACAAACTTTTTCGTAATACAATTATAAAATCTATGTACATTTTCACTATCAGACGTATTGCTATAATACCGACTGTCTTTTTTTTTTGACACAGCAGAAATGGCCTCCCACGCAATTGCTACACTTTCGACCGTTACTACACACCTAGTCGGGTTCAGAATCATACAATCTAACGATTTTATAGGGTTTTTGCCGTATTGCTATGAGACATGGTTTTGGTCGTGTGCTCTCGTACTATTAGTCGCTAGCGACTGAAGTAAGTTTTCGATAGCAACTCATGGTAGAGACACAGTGACAAAAATCTAAATCAATCATTATAAAAGTCTTGTCATCGAATAGATCATCACTATAATGACATCTCATACTTGTTCCCTAAGGATGATCATTAGTAAACTTTTCTTGTGAGGGAAAATATCGTGAGGAAACGCGAAACCGCAATAATGTAATTAATTATACCGTATAGGAATACTTAGAGAATTGAGTTGTTGATGTTTAGGGTATTCTTATTGAATAATGAAATCACGTAATAAAATGTGATGAGTGATACAATTTATGTTTATATTTGGGAAAATCATTTTTCACCAACACCAAATAAATTGAGTTATGGGCAGGAAAGAAATATAGGTACTTTATGTTTCATAACTTTTATAAACTTTATTTAAAACACATAATATTAAATATGAAATAAACAATGGCACCGTATGAAAAGGTCACTCATACTTTTTGTAACAGTTGTAAGTCAGTTGCATATATACCACCACACATACGTAAACTTGATGCTTATTGTAACTCTCTAATTCTAAACTAAGGCTTGGCACAAACGGACCACTGGTGACTGAAAGTGTGTTAACTTTTTCATGATTATATTATCTGTCTGCTTTAGTGAATGGCCGTCACCGGTTACGAGTGTGCGGCGCATCAATACAAAATATTGAAACTTTCGTTGTCGCTGTAGCCACCGGTGGCTACGGTATGTGGCACGTTTGCGCCGAGCCTTAGAATGAATAAGCCACGAATTGTTAAATGTATAAGGTGAGGCTTTTGTCGTTGTACAAACGAAAACTATGACCTCTATATCCGTTATTGGAATGAAAAATTAAACAAGCAAAAACAAAAACTCGAATATCAGTAGGTACTAATACCGTAAAACTCTTACGGCTACAGAAATGAAACTCGTTTTTTTTTTCTTTTGTTTTTTGAGTTTTTTTACCAAGCGTTTTAGACCAATATAGAAGTCATAGTTTTCGATTGTGCTATGGCAAAAAACTCCCCTTGTATATTAAGGTTAAATTTATGCAGTGTGCTCGGCGTAAATCTAAACCACAAGAGGGACTAGATAGTCTTGACAAACTAAACTAGGGAATAAACATTGTCATAACCTAAACTAGGCTTCTATTACGTGTGTTCTATTATATGTGTACAAGATACAAGATGTAAACTTTAACGTAGGTAGGTTTAGAAGCACTGTGTAAGAAGTACAGATACTATTTTATCAAATAATCTTTTACGTAGGGTATTTACCAGAAAACCATTCGTAATAACAGTTCGTTGCGTCTCACCGACACATAATGAGCTCATGGTTAGAGGCTCCATTTGACCCTAAAATTAGTCACCTCCGATAGCTTTGCATGAGTGCAGTCCTTTAGCTGTTTTAAACCGTGTTGAACAACTATTTAACTTAAATAAAACTTTAACGCGTATAAAAACAGTCACTAGTTACTTGCTACGAACTATTATGACACAGTTTTAGAATAAAACTGTAAAGATCATTCCATTTCTGCTATTTCCTGTCTTATGTTAATAAAATATTATATTTAAGTACTTACACCTCTGCGAGTCGGTCTTATTTGGTGGTTTCTTATCCCGCACCATTGCTGCGGGACGGTGGTGCGGGGGGTGAGGCCGGCGCGGCCGCGCTCCTTGATACTATCGCCCCCGCCCGGCGCCGCTCGCGCTCAACGCCACCGTATTCTCGTGGTTGTGCCAAATACCTGCAAAAGTTGTACAACTAAGTGCTCGTGTCTAGACTAAACGTGCGTTAGATGTGCCGACGGGGAAGGCGATAGGTTTGTGTAGACATTCACAACAGAATATTATACCTACATCTATACATATAATAAATCTGTAGAAGTGAAAATTCTGTACATTGAAAATATTAAAAAAATAAATGGCAGGGGGTGTTACTAGAACGAGACCGAACCCAAAAATGTGATTAAAAAAATTTTTGTCTGTGTGTCTGTCTGTCTGTTTGTTCAGGCATCACGCAAAAACTACCGGTTCGATTACCATGAAAGTTGGTATACTTATTCTTTAATATTCTGGGCACCTGACTGGGTACTTTTTATCCCGGAAAAGTATATACAATATAAAACAAACTTAATTTTGCGGTTCGATCCCTAGACCTGATTACTGTACCAACCGCAAATAATAAGTTTGTCGTAGGTTACGTCGCCCGGCCGCAGTGGAGTTCAGTTGGCGCTGCGCCCCAATTTATGCTTTAATGAAGTGCCGAATTAAAGTCCGGTGAAGCAGTCAAAGCCTGCGCTCAGGCTAACTGCGTAAATCGCTTCAAAAAAAAAATAAAAGTAGTGCCGTAGGTTGAATTTTGCTTGCACCGTTCGCAGCACACGCGTGGCGCGCGGCGGCCATGGATCGCTACCGTATATAAGAACGGCCTCTGAGCGCGCGTGCATTAAAAGTCCGGTGAAGCAGTCAAAGCCTGCGCTCGGGCTAACTGCAGTAGACGTTTTGCAAAAAAAAAAAAAAAAACCTGCATCATAAAAGTCCGGTGAAGCAGTCAAAGCCTGCGCTCAGGCTAACTGCAGTAGACCGCTTCCAAAAACGCGCGTGCGTCATACATTTTTTGAACTTTGATTTGAACGGACGTGTCGAGTGGCGAGCGTTCGGTCTTATTAGCATTCTATAAATTGTATGTTTTAAATACTTGCAACTCTAAACCGTGCTTTTCAGCGCGACCTTTTTATTCCTTTTAGTTTTTATTAAGTACAGTTTAAGTTAGAGTTATTTAGGTTTATTTTTATAAGTCGTAGGCATAGATTTTAATTTTAAAGTATATATTATATGTAGTATATTTGATAGTGTACGTTATTTTATGTGTGACTGTAGGTTATTTTATAATACTGTTAGGTAAGATTAGTCATTACAGATATAAGTTTTTAGGGATTTTGCTTATTTATTGGGTTTAGATTTGTTATCGGTAGGTGTTTTATTTTCTGTTATTGAGTTTTTTTTAAATAGGTAGGTACTTAGGTTTTTTAATAAGGCGTAGACCGTATAGATTTTAAGTATAGGTAGTAGTAGTGTGTAACGTAGGTTATTTTTAGTACTTACTCTTAGGTAGTAGGACTCTGAGAGACATCAGGCTCATTGACCAACCCATGGGTGGTATTACAGTAGTTTTTGTGGTGATTTTAGGCAAATTTTGCCAGTTATACCACGGGGAACACGAGCTGACGAAATCAGAGCTTGCCTAAAAAGGTCAAGTTTATGGCCTCATATTGTATCCATGCATTTAACAAAATATATGCGGGTGAGACTTGGAGATGACCCACATGCACAGCATTTTTCTGATTTATTATTAAAAATAGGCGACGGAACTTATCCAAATGATGAAGGAAAATTGCTTTTAAATGATAGATTATGTTGTATGGTTTCGTCCGTGCAGGAGCTAATATTTTCAGTGTACGGCGACATAAGTAATATAACACATCAGCACAATACTTGGTTATGTAAAAGGTCTATTTTAACTCCTCGAAATGATCAAGCATGTGCAATAAATAATGAAATACTGTCGCTTATTCAAGGAGAAAGTCGAGAGTATATCTCTATCAACAGAATGATTTGATCAAGAAGAAGCCACTAATTTATCCAATAGAATTTTTGAATTCATTAAATGTTCCTGGATTTCCCTAACATACAATTAAGTTAAAAATCGGTGTTCCTATAATTCTTCTTCGTAATTTAAGTCCTCCTAAACTGTGCAATGGTACTCGATTAAAAGTCGTAAATCTACAACCTAACATAATTGAGGCAGAAATTTTAAACGGTTGTGGTGCCGGGGATAGTGTTTTGCTTCCTAGAATTCCTTTAATTCCAAAAAAATTTCCATTCCAGTTTAAGAGAGTACAGTTTCCAAAAGGTTTATGTTACGCCATGACAATAAATAAGGCACAGGGTCAGACTCTAGGCGTTGCTGGCGTCGATCTTACCGTGAGTTGTTTTTCACATCAGCTCAGCTTTACGTCGCTCTGTCCCGTGTGAGCAGTCCAAGAAACCTTTATGTTCATATTCCGGACGGGCTCACTGACAATGTCGTGTATACTGAAGCTCTCAATTAATGTCGTACGGTGACTATCTGTCGTTACTATTATCTTTGTGAGCATTCGTTGTAATGAACGTCAGCTTCGCTATTGGATATCCTGCTAAAAAGGCACCAAAGTAGAAATCTACAGAACGCGAGCGATGCTTCGAGCAAAGATATCATTTACCCTCTTAATCACCGCTAATGAGACACAATTGGTTTTCTATTGTAATTAGCCACAAGAGAAGGCCCAAAAGTATTAATACCGGTATGCTCCATAACGTTCTACACAAATAGCACTTTACACAAAAAACTCATTGATAAGTTTCGACATCCACGCGAACGAAGTCGCGGGCACAGCTAGTATTGAATAAATGTGTCTAATTTAGCAAACAGTTAGTCAAATGTTTTTTTTGTATGAAGAAGTTCCTTCCAAACACCAAAGTTTAAAAGGAAATAAACACTTTAGTAAACCCTCGTAGATACCTACTTGTAAAGATGAAGACTCAAACGAGAGCAACTAATTATAATGAAAACATATATATATGTTCTCAAACTTTATTTAAACAAATCAGTCCCTTTGCTAACAGCTGATAAGGACCTTTAAGAAAGTATGTTACAAAACACGCGTGCTTCAAATGTCGTAACGTGACTTTACGAATAATCTAATCATCAAACAAAAGTTCTATCAAAGAGGAAAATACGAAGCTTTAATTCCCTAACTTTACTTATTGGGTCCTGTGTACGAAAATGTAATAATATATTGTGAATAACTTTATTTTTTCTCTTTATTTCGGGTGCTCTTTGGACCTATAGACATACCCACAGCGTACAATAAAGTTGTCCTTTTCGTTCGACGCGCGACGGCGACGATACAAGATCGTCTGATTTTACACTATGAATAAGTTACCCTATCTCATCCATACCCATATATAGACCATAGACATAAGATGCGACGGGACGAGACTTGCTTATTTCACAACAAGATCTTTTTTAAACGACTTCCAAAAAGGAGGAGGTTCTATGGTTCACTATATGTATTTTTTTTTCAATTAAAATTATCTTTTTTTATTATATCAATAAGAGTATTGTTATATCATTACGGCTAAAGATTCTACATTTTCTGTTTAACAAGCCCTGCACATAATATATTAAAACGGTTTCGTTAAGCTGAGTTTTACAGTCATAATACTTTAAGAAGCTTAGCAGTAGTTGACCGTCCTTAAATCCTAATTTTAACCAAAATGATTAAACCCTATGCTCCTTAGGATTTAGGTTTAGTTTCACATTATTCCCAGGATTTACGACCAAACTTAGGTGTCTCTTTGTGACTTTTGGTGAATATATTTCCAATTAGATATAAATTTATAGGTCTATTCCAAAAATAATAAAAGTAAATTAAGAATTAAAGAAGGCTCCATAAAATGGTCGGTTAGGCGTCATTAAAGCCTAGAAATGGTAGATAATTATAATTAAACAGCAACTAAATATTGTAATCTGTGCTACAAATTGCCACATTGCTAAAAATATAATAATAAATAAGAACCTACATAAGACCTCTAACTGGTTATCGTTAGGATTTTTTTTTTGTTTTAATAACTTTGTACGTTTTCTGAAGCAGGATAATAAGAAGAGATTCAAGAACGTCTACGAAGACCGTACCGGACCAACGAAGTTTCAAAACGAGAAGATTCTTTGTAGATCCACTTCACTATGATTATAAGCAGAAAATGAAACCCATGTTGTTCATTTTATTTCGTTGAAACTGAATTATTTTTATCCGACTATTATATTAATTTATAGTATTTTTATCCGGTAGTGGCCAACTACCTCCACGATTTCTATTGCCTAAAGATTAACTTCGACTCGAAGAACTTTTGCAGTCTGAGTTAGTCAATAGTTGGTCTAAAGTTACCAAAGTATGTGCCAAGTTTTGCGATTGAATTTTGGGTAAATACTTTGCCTATCTTGTCGGGTGAATTTCCAATATGTTTGCCTTGGTTGAAGATTGCCAAAAAATTGCAGTTTTATTAACCTATCATGAATAAATTCAGAACTTTTGTTGAATCATTGTCTAGCTGCTTGTGTCATACTACTGCTGTAGGTACTTGTATTTATTTTTTGCGCGCAATTAACATCGAAAAGCACATACTTTCTGATTGGAAAAAATAAAAATAAATTATTTATCAAGAAGCATGCAAGACATATTTTGTGTGTTGCGTATTATTGCAAAAGCAGCGGTTGAGTTTCAAACCTAGATTTCCGTAACGCAAATTCCCGGAAAAGGGATATTTCTTTTTGTATGGGACTCCGGACATGTACCTTTTAGCGAAGCTGCGAAACTAACCCCTGAATAGAATAAAGTAACGTTTTTATTTATCCTCTACATGATAATTATGTTTTGATGTGACATGATTTCAGAACAAAAGCAAACTATGAGACTCGATGTGGAATAGAATATATGGCAATCATTAAAAAACTATTACTTTATGTGCAGAACAAATCAGGCTTAAATTCAAAAGAATATTTTCCTCAATTCATTTCTTTTTTTTTTTCGATTAATGTCTGATGGCCAAAAAATGCAACATTGCCCTTTAAAACCCACCAATAAAAAATCCCGAACGAAAACGAAACTCATTCTGAGTAAATACTAAAAAAAGTGTAGCTATTCATATATTAGCTTACAGAAAATTGTTTGAAAAAGTTATTCAGAATTTATTGAGTATTCTCAGAATGTATTCAAATGCTTCCTAGTCACAACGGCCTTCGAAGATCCATTGTAAGCCTCGAAATGTTTGCAGCGAAAGTACGTACTTGCTCCGAGTTTTCCCAGAAAACCTTTTATAGCATATTTAAAAGACGATAAAATGTCGGTGTAGAAGAAAAATAAGATAAGTCTAAAATATTTTGCGTAAAGAAATAACGATATTAAAAATTGTCTTGAATTTTTAAAAGCTGAAGATTCCTCTCCTCTACTTAAAAATTTATTAGAAGTACTAGGTGGCACCACGGAACTTTTTCTTGTCGTGGGTCGATTAACTAAATAAGTGATAATACTAACTTCATGATCGAAAACAATAAGAGGAACAACTTGTCTCTGTCATTAGTAACATTTAAATTTTAAAGCTCCAAAAATACTACAACGGGCGCGCGAAAGTAACAATCGCAACCAAATAACGTCCAAATTAGCGAATTTGGACCTGCTCCAAACAGTCTCTTTTAAACAACGCCATTTTAATTGACGACTAAATATTACTCTGTTACTGAAGGCTTGCCATGTCGCTGGTGAGCCATGTAAATTATTGGAGCGGGAAAATTCATTAGCCTTCCGGAAAAACGATCAAAGCAATTTAGAGGCTGTTACGTGGATTGAGCGATGGTGACGTGCGGCCGAGACAGGTGATGTTGCATTTAGTTAGAATGACGCTTCATCAGGATTAGGCACGCTATCCATTATGCATGCCATTGGTTACTCGGATTTCATCCATCTGATACAAATATGAAAGTTTATGGTCTGTTAGCTACATATATTACTTATTCACACAACAGCTAAAAGGTTTTGGATGTAATTCAATAGGATCAGAAGACTATAAAATGGATGAAAAAGGTGTACTTTTAAATCTTAACAAAAATGTTGTCTGAAACATGGCTCTTACAAATTATGTATTTAGAAATGCACAATACGTGGTTGAAGGTCAAACAAAGTAACTTCAAAATGCCTCGTATTTTTAAAGCCCCGTAAATAATAAATGATTTCGAAAAGGCTCGAATGATATACGGCGTATACTTGAATATAATAAGTGCAAACAACGTTTGTGAAATTAAATATTTACACACGCTAACCAGCTACATGAGCCTAATTAGAAATAAAATGACGTAGGTTCTGAAATAATGATCATTTTGCCTAACGTTACCCCTGTCATACACATGTGTTTTGAATGTACGATACATTTCTATGCGAATAAAATATGAGTACCCGCTACCTACTCATAATCCCATGTTTGCCTTTTATTTTTAATATCTACCTACCTTAAGCCCATTTATAAGACTATTTCGCAAATATGCAATATAGGAGTTTTTTACATTTTTAAGTGCATATTGCTTCGTATAAGATTCGTAAACTCTCATTATATGACGGGTGACACCTTTTTTCGTGTCTCTGTCAAATTAATTTCGTTCAAAGACAGGCAAGCTACTAATGTCATCGATATCCTAGTCAAGCTGATTCTCCATATTGTTTATCGTCCAAAAAATCTATATATATTTTTGAAATGAATTGCCGAAATGTATGTACGCGCATAACTTTTGACCGACTGAACCAAATTGAATAATTATTTTTGTTTTGGGTTCGTTATTTTCAGGAATTTGTATGAAGAAAATTAAAAAAACCAATAATCTTATAATCTCATAGGGCGAAAAGTGACTAAATTAGAAAATAGGTAGGTAGGAAAATTTTGCTGATAGGTAGGTCAGGTGGGTAGGTAAGTAGGTAGTTAGGGTAGGCAAGTAGGTAGTTAGGTAGGTAGGTAGGTAGGTAGGGTAGGCAGGGTAGGCAGAGTAGGAAGCACAGCTCGTTCTTTATAAAAAGCAAGCGTTGATTAAGTCTTCATTGTCCTATTTCTTTTATGGACGGTCGTTAATGAGAATCTAGATAAATGGTTTCATTATAAAAGTATCAACATCATTCAACGTATACGACACACTCGCAACATTGCAGCTTTATCAAGATACATTTGTTGCAACTTTGCAGTTAATTTTAAAGTACATTTTTGTTCCATTATTTTCGTACTTTTAGTTAATATTTTTTTATGATGTTGCAATCACATACTACAGTTCATAGGTTGATTGGGAATAAAAAATCTAAAAATATTGATGTTAATTTGTATAATTTTAACTAGCATTCTACTGTAAACTGATCACAACTTCGATGATCTGCAATACTAATATTAAACACTTGGCTTTTGATTTTAATTTCCCTATAACTGGAATAAGAAGCATTAAAAAAAATACCTTGGTCTGTGCTTCTTATTCCATTTATCTACAGGTGTTACCAAAAGGTTATATCTATCCAAAAGGGGTAAAGAGTACATCCAGTATAGAGTTAGTTCACAAAATTTCAGCTTAAAATGAGATAAAATAATTTACATTAAATTTTTTTACATCAATTATTCGATTCCAAAAACCTTTCGGTAAAACTCTGTATATGCATACCAGCGCACCACACACTCGTATTTATTATTTTTTTATTTATCTCAAGGCATAAAATATGGAAATGTCCTCATAAAAAATATTTTACAGAACCAGTAGGTATCTTTATTTGGCCCCAACATAAATGTTTAAAGATTAATGTTATCACTTATCAGAATTCGCACCACGTATCAGCCTGCCGCACGATATTTCAACTTCGCCTAATGTTCGCACATTACCGGTGTTGCTGACTGTAACCTGTTCATGTACAGATTTATACACCAGATGTGTCGGTTCCGACTGCGTGACTGATGTAGGCTATGCAAGTGTATATTACGTACGAATACAAGACGCACATGCTCAAGGAGGTTTAGGCTGCGTTTCCACCAGAATTTGTGGAGATGCCTAGCGAGGGTTGTGATTGTTAAGAACCAATAGAATCGCTTAATTTACCTAGCGCTGAGCGAGGCTATTATGTCGCATCCTCGCACATCTCTGGTGAAAACGCAGCCTCCCAAGACAATTACGATATGTTTATTAAGGGAATATTTAGTTATATAGCTATGCTAGCTGTTCCCCGCGGCGCCGCCCGCATGAATGTTGGTTATCGCGGCAAAAAGTAGCCTATCTCCTTTTTCAGGCTCTGGACTATCTGTGTACTCAATTTTATTTAAATCGGTTCAGTAGTTTTGGTGTGAAAGTGCGACAGACAGACAGACACACAGAGTTACTTTCGCATTTATAATATTAGTAAGGATTATACCCACATATTCCTGTCTTATACAGGAATACCTAATTCTAGAATACATAATAATTAATTGTAAACCAACAATGTAATAAATTAGTAAATAAATTTCAATTTATAAAAAAAAAAATAGTAATTTTACGATTGAAAACCTTTTTATTTATGTAAAAGTAATGTATAATCGAATGTATGATGTATGTTGTTGGTATTTAGGTCAAATTTTAAATAATTATTTAAGTTTACACAAATATTTTAAAGCTCACAAACACCAACATATTACACAACAGTTTCCCCTACGTCATTCTGTCCATATTTGTACTAATCTCGCTAAGCGGTAACTGGTCGGATGTAGGTTTCCTCTTAAAGCCTTTAAGTACATAAGTAGCATTATTTTTAAATGGATAACACAGCTTCAAACAACATTAAACGGCTAGAATTTCCTGCTTAGTAAAATAGGCAGTTAACACTTTTGAAATAACATTTTCATACTAAGATAGAATAGCCACTTAAAATTTAAAAATATCTACCTACTAAATGTTTTTAATTGATAAAAGATTTTAATACACATTCTGTGAACATGAACAAGTTGTATAATAATAAGATACATTTTCTTAATGTACATTTTTATTTAATAACCCCCGTGTAATACAAGGTGAGTTTTTTGTTGTTGTTCAAACGAAAAATATGTCCTCTAAATCGGTTATAAAAACGACTGGTAGCAAAAATTCAACAAACAAACGAAAAAAAATCTCCATCTTCCATTTTTTTTTTCATTTGTTTTTTGAGTTTTTTATGCCAATCGTTTTAGTAATGGATATACCATTACAGAGAAGTGTCATAGCTTTTATTTTTACAATGACAAAAATCTCACCTTGTATACAAGTGTGTTGACTTTTCAGACCTCGCCGCACATTTCGCGGTTGTTAAATAAATCGGTACAAGTAAGATGCTACTAAGTTACTGAGTTCCGTAAAGATAAGATAAACACTGATCGATGTTTCATACCAGCCAAGTTAATGGCAGTGGGAATGGCGCACAAAATTATCGTATTAATGTTACGTTTATGACCGTATATATTGGGTCCTTGAAGTTCAATGTATCTCTCAGGAGTGGGGAACTTTGGCGAAAGATTTGTTGAATTTGCGACCATGATGAGGGAGTTATAATACGTAATGTGTTAAAGTGAAGTATTCCGGTATGTATATTCTATAGAAGGTATAAGTATTAACCTACTAAGAAAGATATGGTAACACTTACTTTTTAAACGACTTAAAAAGGAGGCGTTTCTTAATTCGGTATATTTTCTTTGTATGTTTGTTATACGATATCTCCAGTAATAGCGGATCGATTTCAAAAAAATATTTTGTCATCGATAGATAAGAAATTTATATAACTTTCATTGGAGACGCTTCCTTTTTACCTATATTTATCTAATTATTAAAATTAAAAATAACGGAAAAAAAAATAATACTAAATGTTTTTATGGTCAAAGAAAACTGTGATCGTTTTATGATCGCGAATTTAAACCACTATAAATATACTACAAAGGCTTTGAACAAACTACTTAACATAATTTTTGAAGAAATAATAGTCCTTGCAAAAGGAGCATTTGCCTACCACTTAGCGTATAACAGGTCTATTTAAGAGTGCGACTTAATCAACATATTTCTTTATAGAGAATCTTACTTTTTATAAGGGTCTTCACATTACTGGGAAGAACGAAGCAACAAAAAGTTACGACTTTCTAAGGCTTTCTGTACCTTATTCCAGTTTCCTATTCCAATTAAATTTAATAGGTTGAAGCAATTTGAGAATTGTTCCAATAAGTAAAAGTTTTATAAAGTTAAATCTCTTGTTGACATCACCTTGAAACTTCTTCATCCTGTATTCAATTCGTTCATGAAAAACGATTATGACGTAGTTCTTCGTCTACAATGAGAGTATTTTTCTTTTTAATTACGGATCGTTTTATTAAGAAGCGTGGACCTTATAACGCAATGCCAATGTTATTAATATCAGAATGCATCCATGACTATTTCAGAAATCAAACATTTACAGATCGTATTCAAGAACCAGTCAAGCTGTGCAAGTAAATAGGTATATAGACGGTTCACTCACGCTAGACCAGACTAGTTTCAAAAACAATAGGAGTCCCTAATCATGAGCTGGCATGATATTCTTAAATTATTATGAAAACATTCCGAAATAATTATAAATATTCCTCACGAAAGTTGTTATACAAATAAGTATTTATAAATCGAATGTCCGAATTAAATGTAGGTACAAATTTTTATAAATGTACAGATTCAAAAATAAGTACAGCGTTCCACTAGAACGGATTGAAGTAAAATACTCTTACTCCACTGATACTCTTTGAGTATGGAACCTCTCTGTTTTGCTAGTTTGTTTAAAGTTGCAATATAGCAAAAGCTTCAAAGTCCACGATTACATATACGATCGAACGATTATAGATACCATACGCAGTCAGACCCTTGTCGATTCGTCTCTCATAAAAAGTTAAATAACAAAATAGATGACAGATAAGCAGCGTGTAACATAGAAATGTTAATTCAACATATTGGTTCCAACATCCACACGTCCCATTAGACCTTCTAAATGAGTTTTCCGAAAACCGAGCTTAGATCGCCTGCCTATTTGACCTCTTAAATGGGTTTCCTCAGAGTCCAAAGCCAGATAAACCGCTTTATCGGACCCAACAAATTGATTTATTTTGTCAAAACCCTGAAATTCTATTTGGGTGCTCGAAAAGAATCTATACATATAATAAATCTGTAGAAGTGAAAATTCTGTACATTGAAAATATTAAAAAAATAAATGGCAGGGGGTGTTACTAGAACGAGACCGAACCCAAAAATGTGATTAAAAAAATTTTTGTCTGTGTGTCTGTCTGTCTGTTTGTTCAGGCATCACGCAAAAACTACCGGTTCGATTACCATGAAAGTTGGTATACTTATTCTTTAATATTCTGGGCACCTGACTGGGTACTTTTTATCCCGGAAAAGTATATACAATATAAAACAAACTTAATTTTGCGGTTCGATCCCTAGACCTGATTACTGTACCAACCGCAAATAATAAGTTTGTCGTAGGTTACGTCGCCCGGCCGCAGTGGAGTTCAGTTGGCGCTGCGCCCCAATTTATGCTTTAATGAAGTGCCGAATTAAAGTCCGGTGAAGCAGTCAAAGCCTGCGCTCAGGCTAACTGCGTAAATCGCTTCAAAAAAAAAATAAAAGTAGTGCCGTAGGTTGAATTTTGCTTGCACCGTTCGCAGCACACGCGTGGCGCGCGGCGGCCATGGATCGCTACCGTATATAAGAACGGCCTCTGAGCGCGCGTGCATTAAAAGTCCGGTGAAGCAGTCAAAGCCTGCGCTCGGGCTAACTGCAGTAGACGTTTTGCAAAAAAAAAAAAAAAAACCTGCATCATAAAAGTCCGGTGAAGCAGTCAAAGCCTGCGCTCAGGCTAACTGCAGTAGACCGCTTCCAAAAACGCGCGTGCGTCATACATTTTTTGAACTTTGATTTGAACGGACGTGTCGAGTGGCGAGCGTTCGGTCTTATTAGCATTCTATAAATTGTATGTTTTAAATACTTGCAACTCTAAACCGTGCTTTTCAGCGCGACCTTTTTATTCCTTTTAGTTTTTATTAAGTACAGTTTAAGTTAGAGTTATTTAGGTTTATTTTTATAAGTCGTAGGCATAGATTTTAATTTTAAAGTATATATTATATGTAGTATATTTGATAGTGTACGTTATTTTATGTGTGACTGTAGGTTATTTTATAATACTGTTAGGTAAGATTAGTCATTACAGATATAAGTTTTTAGGGATTTTGCTTATTTATTGGGTTTAGATTTGTTATCGGTAGGTGTTTTATTTTCTGTTATTGAGTTTTTTTTAAATAGGTAGGTACTTAGGTTTTTTAATAAGGCGTAGACCGTATAGATTTTAAGTATAGGTAGTAGTAGTGTGTAACGTAGGTTATTTTTAGTACTTACTCTTAGGTAGTAGGACTCTGAGAGACATCAGGCTCATTGACCAACCCATGGGTGGTATTACAGTAGTTTTTGTGGTGATTTTAGGCAAATTTTGCCAGTTATACCACGGGGAACACGAGCTGACGAAATCAGAGCTTGCCTAAAAAGGTCAAGTTTATGGCCTCATATTGTATCCATGCATTTAACAAAATATATGCGGGTGAGACTTGGAGATGACCCACATGCACAGCATTTTTCTGATTTATTATTAAAAATAGGCGACGGAACTTATCCAAATGATGAAGGAAAATTGCTTTTAAATGATAGATTATGTTGTATGGTTTCGTCCGTGCAGGAGCTAATATTTTCAGTGTACGGCGACATAAGTAATATAACACATCAGCACAATACTTGGTTATGTAAAAGGTCTATTTTAACTCCTCGAAATGATCAAGCATGTGCAATAAATAATGAAATACTGTCGCTTATTCAAGGAGAAAGTCGAGAGTATATCTCTATCAACAGAATGATTTGATCAAGAAGAAGCCACTAATTTATCCAATAGAATTTTTGAATTCATTAAATGTTCCTGGATTTCCCTAACATACAATTAAGTTAAAAATCGGTGTTCCTATAATTCTTCTTCGTAATTTAAGTCCTCCTAAACTGTGCAATGGTACTCGATTAAAAGTCGTAAATCTACAACCTAACATAATTGAGGCAGAAATTTTAAACGGTTGTGGTGCCGGGGATAGTGTTTTGCTTCCTAGAATTCCTTTAATTCCAAAAAAATTTCCATTCCAGTTTAAGAGAGTACAGTTTCCAAAAGGTTTATGTTACGCCATGACAATAAATAAGGCACAGGGTCAGACTCTAGGCGTTGCTGGCGTCGATCTTACCGTGAGTTGTTTTTCACATCAGCTCAGCTTTACGTCGCTCTGTCCCGTGTGAGCAGTCCAAGAAACCTTTATGTTCATATTCCGGACGGGCTCACTGACAATGTCGTGTATACTGAAGCTCTCAATTAATGTCGTACGGTGACTATCTGTCGTTACTATTATCTTTGTGAGCATTCGTTGTAATGAACGTCAGCTTCGCTATTGGATATCCTGCTAAAAAGGCACCAAAGTAGAAATCTACAGAACGCGAGCGATGCTTCGAGCAAAGATATCATTTACCCTCTTAATCACCGCTAATGAGACACAATTGGTTTTCTATTGTAATTAGCCACAAGAGAAGGCCCAAAAGTATTAATACCGGTATGCTCCATAACGTTCTACACAAATAGCACTTTACACAAAAAACTCATTGATAAGTTTCGACATCCACGCGAACGAAGTCGCGGGCACAGCTAGTATATAATAAATTGCTTTTAAAATCTGGTTTACATAAATTTTCTGTTTTGTTTTTTTGCTTACGTTTAAACGAATACACTTCTAATGTTTTCTAATGTCTGTTCTTCTAATGTCGTGGTGGCCTAGTGGTTCAATGAACGGATTTGTGTGCACAAGGTTGCAGGTTCGAACCCATTACAGGCAAGTACCAATGTGACTTTTTCAAAGTTATATGTACTTTCTCAATTATTCTAAGACATCATTGACAAACGGTGGAGGATAACATCGTGAGGAAACCTGGATTCCAACAATCGGAATCTGAAATCGCCAACCCGCAATGAGCAAGCGTGGTGATCAATGCTCGTTCCTTCTCTATATGAGAAGAGGCCTGTGCCCAGCAGTGGGACCTTTATAGGCTGGTATGATGAAACGAATACACTTACTTCCATAACCCCAATTAATACTTCCATACTAATCCAAATCCTTACTATCCACACTAATATAAAAAATGCGAAAGTAACTCAAACTGTCTATGTGTTACAGTTTCACAGCTAAACCGCTGAACCGATTTTCATGAAGCTTGGTATGGGCCTTCCTAAGAAAGGGCATAGGCCACTTTTTGCCGCGATAACCGCGATAATAAGTGGTACCGCGGGCAACATTTAGTTGTAAAATTAATGTATTATTTGTATAACATAAATAATAACGAATATTTCTATCTTTAAGTATAATAAAACTAGTAAAAAATAATTAATTAAATAACTACCACTTATACCTTTAAAATCTGTTCAAAACTAGTTAAACAGTGTTTTCAGTTCGATATCTGTGAACGGCTCATCCTAGAAATAATTAATTTAAGCTGTCTAAATGAATAATGGCTCCAATTTATTTGGATAATGTTTGCGTAATTTGAAAGCTAATTATACAACCAAACTCTAGTAGGTATTATCTTTTTGATGTAGAAATACGTAGATTGCTCTCCAAAAGGTTATTTTTTTTATGATAGGCACATAATATTAAATATTAATATCGAGACGTGAAAAAAAATATCGCATTGTAAGTAGAAAAAATAAGCGATCATTCTATTTTTACATCTTCGAATTGCTACGTTAAAGTTGTACTGTTGATGGCGCCCACCGTGGGGCTTTAGTCCGTTTATTTTCGGCGTTGTATGTGTGCAACTCGAACCAGAAAAAAACACCATTTTTAAATCTCAAAATGATACAAAAATCGTTCGTTTTATAGAAACATTCTAATTATCCTCTACTAGCTGTCCCCCGCCACTTTGTTCGCGTGTTTTAGTTTCAACGGTTTTTCATTTTTGCAACATTTTTCATTTATGCTCCGCTCCTATTGGTCGTAGCGTGATGTTATATAGCCTATAGCCTTCCTCAATAAACGGACTATCCAATACAAAAATAATTTTTCAATTCGAACCAGTAGTTCCTGAGATTAGCGCGTTCAAACAAACAAACAAACAAATAAACAAACAAACTCTTCAGCTTTATAATATTAGTAGATATAGATTTATAATATATTCTCGAAGGTAACTTCTGTGATCATATGTGTACCATTGTGTGCTTACTTTGCTTTCAGTGTAACATAAACTAGACAACGTATTACCTATCTGGTTTCATTCGACTCACATTACGGTACAGTTCGACATCAGCCCCAGGCCGACTGGCATACCGTCCTGAACTTATTTGGCGCAGCCGCGAGCGATGCGTTATAAATGTCCAACGCTCGGGTGTCTAAAACGCCTCTGAAAACCGACCCTGGTGTATCGTGAATGATGTAGCTTTATGCTTAGTGACGTCATGTTTTAAAACGAACTGTAATTAACCAACTTCTGTAAAGTTTTTAAAGAAATATTTTTAATTAGAAGTTTATTATTTTTTATTGTTTGTTGCTTAATAATACGTAGACTAAATTAAAACTTATGTCACTACACACTGGTCCGGCACGAAATGTACTCCAATTTAATAAAATTCAGGACGAATTTTACCCAAGTTTCGCATTTCTGTGAGATTTACAAACAAAATCGTGAGCTTGTTTGTTATTTTGTCATTATTCAGAGAATAATCCGGTCCAATTTATAAACCGGTTCATTTTCAAATCCTAATCAGTAACGTAAATATCCAAGCCGAGATATGCCTCTTTATATAAAACTCACAATAAAGGTAGACAAACTTCACGGTTATCTGCATTTTAACTGGAACGTTTGTTATTGTTCAGGGAGGGCGACAGTGCCTATTACTTCGGCCAACAGATACCAGCCAGGCGTCGCCAGCCACTTTGCTGAACCACGTAATCTGATATTACTGAAGGATTTTAGCGAGAAAATGGGTTACACTATCTTTGATCTTCAGATGAATTCGTGACAATGGACTTATTTGTAAAAATCTCAACAGTGTTTAGCAACTGCTAGGCAGGTTCTAAATTCTTATTCTGTATGGAAAAAATTAAATAAGAATCTGCTTATCAGTTGTTAAGCACCGTCGAGATTTTAATAGATAAAGGACGTATCATAAATGTGATTAATGTGTTCCCTAGTACTTAATAATATAGGTACGTAAAATGTTAATAAAACTACAAAAATATGTTTAATTTAAATTAATAAATACCTACTACAAATATTTTGAAAGCAACGATATAACTAACTACTATTCGCATCGATAGTATAAAACTTAGAAATATCTATACTAATATTATAAAGCTGAAGAGTTTGTTTGTTTGTTTATTTGTTTGTTTGAACGCGCTAATCTCAGGAACTACTGGTTCGAATTGAAAAATTCTTTTTGTATTGGATAGTCCGTTTATTGAGGAAGACTATAGGCTATATAACATCACGCTACGACCAATAGGAGCGGAGCATAAATGAAAAATGTTGCAAAAGTGAAAAACCGTTGAAACTAAAACACGCGAACAAAGTCGCGGGGGACAGCTAGTTATTTATATAAACATGTGGCATAATTCAGCATTTGAAACCAAAACTTAATTTCGAACAAAAATAAGAAAAATATATGAACATAATTACGTTAGTTTTTTTCTTTTTATTACAATAATGAGAATAATCTTATTTTACACATCATCTTTTTGGTTCATAACTAAAAAAACGCAACTAAATTCCTTAGTATAAAAATAAACAAATAAAAACTGTATCGTGAATCATTCCACATACATATTATTTTCACTTCCGGAGTTTAAACTAAATATTTGTTAGGCGTAGAAAAACCCATTTAAATATTTTACTTACAAAACATTAAGCCAACACTTAAAACCGAAGTTTTTGTGGAAGGGAAAGGTTTCTGTAACGGGCTATTTGAATGATCACCCCAGTGATTGCTGAGACCACGGTCAGTGGGACAGCCTGAATAATAAATAATGTGGTTGGGCGTAGCAGCAAGCCATTAGTTTGCGGAATTTATTCGCACCCCGTCGACCAACGATACTGATTAAGCTTTGAATTTTTGCCAACAGCCTTTGGTGAGCTCGGAATAGTTAACGTTAAACCACGAACTTTGTGTTTTAGTTAAGAGTTTAATAGTCGACTTAACTACCCACAAAATAGAGTACTTTATAGTTTATTTTGTGGTTAATTAATCTCACAAAATTATATTTATTTCAGATTCATTTACGGTGGGAATTAAAGCCCCAATTGGTAATATAAACACTCTATGAAACAGTTGTTTTAGTAAAAAAATATAAAAAAACCCGATTGCCCTGATAAGAAACATTAAAATCTGCTAAGGCAGCCCCTTTTTGTACTTAATATTATTATATTTTTGGCATTCCAAATTACATTTAAAAACACAAGAAGCGTATGTTTTTGTAAACTATTTATAAAAACCCTTTTATTTTGATACCTTGCTCAATAGGATTGGTTAAAAAAAGATATTAGCGACTTAGGCTCTATTTTTTTGCCAACCTTCTAAAAATATTTTTATTCGAAAAACATAACCTTTCCTTGGCATTCGGGTAATAACAAATATCAGGTAAAAACAAGCATAAATCCAGATCGTTACGTTTCGTTTTTTGAACTAAATCGAGAATCGTTTTCAAATAGTGTTTGGTTTTAATTTACTGCCAACGAATATCATATTCCGGAACGCGTTTTATTTAACGATAGGGGTCATTGAATTTAAAGTGATGATTGAGTGCCAAGCTTTCAACATATGATTTTTTATAAATTATTCATCGTACATACGGTAATCGCTTCATATAACAGCATCCTAACCGGCTATTAAGTATTTGTCTTATTCCACAATATTGTACTTAATTGTAAAAACAACAGTTCTTTATTAGACACAAACATCTATTCATATAAGAAAACAACGTCCCTGCGTCACCGCGTCTGTGTCTAAACGCGATAAACTAAAAAGCAACCGAACGAATTTTCATAATTATGATTTTCATTAATTAATAGAGTGATTCAAGAGGAAGGTTTGTGTGTAGGGTGTTGGCCGAGGTTGGTCGCTAGTAGGTTATAAATAGAATAAATTTCACTTATTCCCGATATAGTATTAAGAACAGTATTGCAGCCAATGTTACCTTCTTTGATGTCTTCAATGCAAAGTTCATTGCGATAACATAGCTAGCTCTTTACGGAGGCTATATTCAATAAGTGTCTCCGATCGACCAACGATAGTCTGAGAGCGACACACCCTCTAGCACCATCCCGTCGATTCTGTAGTGTCTGGATTGCAGAAATTTAATTTAAAACCCTTGACGTCAATCCAAGGCGTGAGCTTATTTTACTAGTTTAGAAAAGGCATCTAGCTTCTGTACAATATTAGATTTGTATTGAATTTATAGGAAGAAATATCTACGGTAGGTATTCCTTTATGTCTGGGGAGATATCCGTAGAAAATATTATTTTTATTTATCGGGTGTAGCACTTGTAGCACCAATGTGAGAAAATGTTTTGGTTAAGAAAATTTATTGGGTATGGCTTGCGTGAAAATGGACGTTAGTTTCATGCCAAGATAGCAGGAGGAAAATGTAACTATCCCTATGGGATTTATTTTATATACCTAATTTTTTTTAATTTTAAATATTAGGATAAAAAATAAAAAAAAAATATCGTGCCCGAAATTCAATTTTTTCATATATTTCTAGGATTCCCTGTGTGGTAGAGTCTACTCATACAGCCCTGTTAGTTTTTAAATGTATGTTTTAATATTATTACAAAAAAGAAAATGTTTAAAAGGAATGCGTAATCTCAGGATTCTCTGTAATAGTATTTTAGTAATTCAAAGCAACAAACAAGATAAAACCATTTTATTTGAGGTGAGACTATTGCGCTTTGCCTAGACGTGATCAAGGTAAATAAGAAACTTATTCGGCCTATCACGTACGAGTATTTTACCTAGTGATAATTCCACTCCTCTAATTGCACTGGATAGGGGAGACTCCGAATGGCACTAAAGTACCGTAAGTCCAAATAAGTGTTACAGTCACTACCCAACGGTAATGGAGATCTCACGTTTAAGTACTTTTACTAAAATGTTAGGACTTACTGAGAGCGAAAAACTATTAAATCACCTATAATTCCTTTTTATAATGTAATTCAGGAATTATGATTTAGCATCTGGTATTACTAAATGCATTCAAGTAGGTACCAATTTGACTATTTCAAAGTTATATGTACTTCCTTAATGAATGAAAATGAAAATGAATAAAAATATCGTGAGGAAACCTGGATTCCAGAAATGAAAATCTGAAATCGTCAACCCGCAAGGGAGCAAACGTGGTGATCAATGCTTGTCTATTTGAGAAGAAGCCTGTGCCTGGACATTTATAGGCTAGTATTATTCTATATATATATTACTAAATGTAATATACCTAAATATACACATTTCCAAGAATTTTCTATCTTCAAGCATCTGTTTGTAGTCTTAGTAATCTTAGTTAATGCAATCGGTACCTACTCTAAATCGAAAATTTGTTGAGTTTACAGAAAATGAATTCATCAGTGTGACAGAATCGCTGTCATTGAGGACCCGCCTCAAGTTGACTCATAGCGCCGATACGCACCAACTTTGGCGTAAATGGTCCTCGTTCTAGTTGTCCGTAATGTACAAGTGCGTACTTTCGTATTTAGTCTCATGAATAGATTTAAGCCGAGTCACGTCAGGTCACGACGGAAGATCATGTCCCCGTCACGTGCGTAAGTAAAGTTAATCCGGTGCAACTGGCATAATAATCGCAGAAACCTATTCATGTTAATAATCATTCATGTCTGAAAATGTACAAGAACTACACCAGAAAAATACTATCTCATAAATTGAATAATTTTATAACAGAAACATTATACTAACACATGTCACCAAACTAAACGAAAATTAAAACTTTGTCATCTTTTAATATCATACAGCGTGAGTAAAAGACGGCGATAGATAAAATTTGTATGATATTTTAGTTGAAACTTATGTGACAGCTATTGAATTTGACGAGAATGCAAAACGACACTTTGTATAAGAGAAAAAGATAGCGAAGGCCTTAAATGAGTTTAGTTCGTATTTAACAGAATCAGCAATATTATGCTTCAGACTATAGTGGTGTAGCAGTAACCTGATACGTAATTACTGACACGTGAAGTGTTAGTTGTGCAAACTTTGACGAACTCATACATTCCAAACACAAAGTGTAACATACTAAGTTTAATTAGCAAGCGTTCTATGTATTCCGTGTTAAACGTATTTGGCAAGTTACACAAACTCCTGTTAAATAGACTGTGCATAGAAATCATGATAACAGTTTCTAGAACTGATGATTCTATTCATAATCTTAATATTCATATTTAAAAATTTATTATTTTTAAAATGTCATTGTCATTTTATCAATCAACTTATGTTCGCAGTCCACTGATAGACATATGCCTCCCGCAAGTCCGCATTTAGTCATTTTATGCTGAAGTAAACTTTTACCTTAGGCAGGACTTGAACCTGCGACTACTGGCTTAACACGACAGGCCTATTTATTTATTGAACAATTTTTTAACCCATTTAAAGTACTAAAATATCATAATTGTTAATACGGTAACCCATAGACAAAATTTTCCCATTTACGTTAGAACTATTGTTAAAGAATCTATACTATATAATATTATAAAGCTGAAGAGTTTGTTTGTTTGTTTGTTTATTTGTTTGTTTGAACGCGCTAATCTCAGGAACTACTGGTTCGAATTGAAAAATTCTTTTTGTATTGGATAGTCCGTTTATTGAGGAAGGCTATAGGCTATATAACATCACGCTACGACCAATATGAGCGGAGCATAAATGAAAAATGTTGCAAAAATGAAAAACCGTTGAAACTAAAACACGCGAACAAAGTCGCGGGGGACAGCTAGTACAATAATAAAATTGTTAATTGAATGCTACTGGAATCACGCAATATGGTAGTATGAAATAGCAAATACACCGATATTTATTCACTTGGGAAATCTAGCTAATAAGGTCTTTCTATTTCACAATAAGGAACTCAATCTCTTGTACTTTCTTAATTTACGGCCCAACATAAAGGAGGAAATGCTATTTGTGAAGCACAGAAAACTAAATCTTAAAGAGGTTACTTGGGATGAGGCTACGCGCACAGCAATTACCAAGTTTTATTAGACTTTAATAGGAAAACATCTCTAATTAAGTTATTTATCTGTTAAGGCTGCCCTAGAGAATGTTTCTATCTCTCTTTCGCTCTGTGCTCTGTAGCTTTACATAAATAGCGTTGGTACTGAAGTTAGATCTGCTTAACGATAATCGAATGCGCTTCCTAAAATTCTTTAGGGTTTAATCCATATACTAATATCTGAAAAGTCCGTTTGTTTGTTAGAACGCGCTAATCTCAGGAACTACGGTCCCATTTATTGAGGAAGGCTATAAGCTATATAACATTACGCTGCGATCAAAAGGAGCGGAGCATAAATGAAAAACTGTTGAAACAAAAACACGTGGACGAAGTCGCGGAGGACAGCTAGTTTTGAATAACAATAAATACTTCCTAAAATACCTTTCCTATATGACCATCAGAAGCTGATCCAATTTATAATAAGGTAGCGAATTTCAGAACAAAATTTGAATGTTGACAAAAGCGTCCGATGGGCCTAACATTTCGTGAGTTATAAAGGGAAAAGTTTTGTTTGTTAAAAACAGCTTATCGATTTCATAGAGCATCCGATATCAGGCAGTTGATAGTAACGGGATTTTTTAGGTATAACAATGCATATACCGTGTTCTCGTTGACAGCGGAAAATGGGGAAAAATTGGGGCGCGGTGGTAAAGTATCAAATGTTAGCTTATTTCGGTTTCCACGCCAGCCAATCTGACTAGAATTACCAATATTATACATTGAATGGTATTTACAAATTTTAAAATTAGAATCTTTCTTGATATGTTACCGTTACAATACTATAATATGTCAAAATGACGATTTTTAACGGTAAACTCACCTATAAATCTCCTAATAAATAATTCTTAACTTAAATTGTTTTAAATACCAGGTCCTCAAGTTAGGGTGGTCGATCTTACTGATTGAAAACTTGCAAAATGTATTAATCTGTAAACAATTCTGTATTATAACAACAAATAACAAAGAAATGTTTATTAACGAGAGTCCAATATACAAGTAGTTTTGAGTTCATAAAAAAAGTACTTTCTAAAAAATCAAACTAACTAACGGGTAAGCATAAACCAGTGACACAACTTTGTCTAACATTGAACAAAGTTTAGTGGAATCAACAAGAAAAAATAATAATATTTCTACCATTTATTTACGCCTAAACTTTTTATATATACCCTTACATTTCTTGTAATGTACCATCCATTACCTAACCATGTAATAAACGAGGAAGCCTATCCCTAAGTTCTCAAATTTTAACTTAAAGCGGGCAAACTGTCGACGAATATTAAACAATGGCGTCCGCTGTAATTGTAGATAAGTTCAGACGAACGTTAAACGTGACCCAAGTTTGAGGTAATCAATTCAAAAGGAGGGGAAATTAATTTATAGACTGCTGACCATGATTTGTCGTAAGATTTCTGGGGAGAAGTAGGTCACCCACAAACGGAAAGGTGAATTAGGGATTATGTCAAGTGGATGGGCGACATATGGATCCACATGGCTTATTGTCATTGCGTTAATTTGCTAATACTAATAATATGCGTAATACTGTGTACCAAGGATCAATAGATCGAAATACTTGCAATTTTTTTCTTATTGTTCACTTTTATGTGTTATATATGTATATATATATCTTGTTTACTACAGTTAGCTGTCCATGGCCTCAGAAGGCTCTAGACATGCCTTGATATTCCTGTTGGAGATTTGAATTGTTGTCGCATATTTTAAGATAATTGTATTTTTTTTAACATTGTATGGCACCAACATACATATTACGTTTTTTTTTTTAAAGAGGAACCTATTTAGTTTCTTGCCAGTTCTTCTCCATAGGAATGACATTTTGGAACCGCGCAACTACAGTCATTTAACGTTTTGAAAGTGCCTGAAAAGTCCTACTTGAAATAAAAATATTTTGATATTGAAATGAAAATTTTCATACTTAATTGCAATACGTACCTACCTACACAGTGGTTGAAAACCCTGGTTACGAGTCGTATAATTCGTGCGAAAGCTTAAATATGTTAGTAGTTAGGCGCATTATTTTTATAATTTAAATAACAATAATAAATCAGCAGTGTAAGTAAATTAGTACCGATGTTCCGCAAACTCTAGGACATACAAAAAAAAACGCTCAACAGAGAACTAAATGCAAAGCACGAACATTTTAACGGACACTGATAGTATCGTAAGCAACGCTTGCTTTAACAAATACGAGCTGCACTTAACAACGCGAATTCACACAATGACTTCCTGAGAAACCATTTTAGCCGTACAAGTAAAAACATTGAAACTAAAAGACAATATGACAAGAATTCTGGCAATAAAAACCGCTCCCTAGTAACAACAGGTGTGTGATATCAAAGGTATTTGGGAAGGGACAGAAAGTACTCTAGGGACATACCTTTACTCGTTTGCGATATTTCATGATATAATCCATACGGCTGGTCCATTATGTAATAGTTGTATGTCTTAGTTTTATAGAAGCGAGTAATGTCGTATTGGTTATGTTAAAAAAGTTAAATATTCTTCATTAAAACATTCATGATTGCTGATTAGAAATACGAACATTTCTCAAGAATGAAAACGATTGATAAGTAGGTGAATACTTACTTTGATGTCGAATTTAATAAAATACGTACAAGGGTAACAGAAAAAATAATACAGCAGATAGTATAAATCAATAAAAAACTAAACAGATCATAAGGTCCATACCTAACGAGAACAATAAATTCAAACTTTTATCGAGGAATTTAATTTTCTTTTCATCGAAAAGTGCTGATTGAACAAACAAAATGTCATTTATTTCTGTTCAGCTTGCTCCCTAGACGCCTTTACCAATTTATTGTAACAGCAATTACGAAACAAATGAAACACGCTTCTGAATGATTATGTTACCTTAGGTATCCCTATTGGTTCAGTACATATAATATTGGCTCAGTTTGCAATTCGAGATTCTCTTTTTGTCGTGCCATAAACACTGCAATAAAATGGGCCATTGACGATCTACAAATTATTACTCGATTTTATTTGATCGCGCATGTGTGATAAAATTTACTATCTGTTCTCACATTAACCCTCGAAATCATTAGAGTTTCCAAGAGGAATGATGAAAGTTACTTTGAGGACAAAGGCACGTAAAGAAATTTATTTATAAATAACTTAAAAGGATTTAATAATTAATTACCTATTTTGCCTTCATTGGGTTAGATCATAAGTCATTTAATAAGTGCGTCGATAACTTATGGTCACCAAACTCATATGCCGTAATTGTACTTTTTATGTACCACTACCATTATAATTTCGGCAAGTCTGATCTGTGTCGGCGTCACTTCCGACACCCTTAATTTACTAATAAGATCATTATCATCATCCACAGCGTTTGTCATTCCACAGCTGGGCATAGTGCCATTCTCTCCGGTCCTGTGCCAGTCATATCCAGATTCGACCCGAAACTATAGTGATGTCGACAACCCAATTTGCTCTGCTTACTAATAAGATATCCAAATTTATTTATTTTTTTGTTGGTATAATAAAAGTAAATAGCATAAGAAATAAACGAACTCTCTTAACTTGGTCTTAAAATTTGCCAATGCTACCGTTGTTAAAGCGGCTACATATTAGGCCCACGTACGACGTCTATTATCGACCCAAAAAGAAGCACAGTTACACAAGTCATTAAATTAGGACAAAGGATTAAAACTTAAATCATATTCAATGATTTCAAAGTCAAATAAAAGTTACTTTTAAAACAAAGCAACTTTTGGCCGCGAATTAGTAGTTAATTAAATATCTTATTTTCCTTTGAATTATCGTCTTATTTACTACTTATAAACCGTTACTGAAGATAGTAACTATCTATTATGAATACCAAATGCTTAAAATTAATGAACCTATTTATTCCTTAAATAAAATAGGACCACGACGGTAAGCTGAATAAAACATTTCAACAACGGAAATAATCGTAGTTTCTTTTTATGTTATAACATGAAAATAAAACATAATAAATAGGTACATTTGTAACGGTGTACAACTGTAGAATTGAACCTAGGAGCTACTCTTTAATTATAACGTTGAAAAATAATTCATAACATTTCCAGAGAACGTAGAACCTTATTAGTAAGGAACTTGTTACCGAAAAACATTACTTTATGTTATAGGTATTGAGCCGGCGCAAGTCCTATATTGTAATTAATAGAAATATTCGCAGGTAACTGCCGAATAATCCGACTACCCAAAAGCCTTTAGAATTCACCAAAAGTAACTATGTGCACGAGTAGAATACTTACCGATCATTATATCCGGCAAAGTCTTCGCAAATCCACACTTCTCTCAAAAATACTTTTAAAAGTTTGTTTCCCGGCGAAAACAAGTCTACTTTATTTCGAAAGTGAACAATTAAAAATATAATATTTTTAAGGTAAAAGGAAAAGAGTAATAGATGAAAGCGCATCCACTAAACTCAGCCCTTTGTGGTAAACCAACTGGGTATATGTTAGGGAGTTCGCGCGCTGAGTGCCCCGAACCGACTGAATCGTGTCCGGGATGGCTTTTCCCGATTTTCCATGTCAAGTATAACTTTTGGAAGGATCCCACACTCCGATCTCACGGGAGTACAGTTAACCCTTCAAACCGCCATCTATTATCAAAGCGAGTAAACTGAGCGCGCCATCTATTAATATTTTTGGTACTAATATAGTAGTAGCAAATGTTATAGCTTTGACGCAACCTCGCTGTGGCCGATGATACAAGCTATCAACAGATGACAGTGTTATCAAATTTATAAAAAACTTATTTTTTAATTTGTCTCTCATTACATATCGATATCGCTTTTCAAGAGATTTCCTATCATAAATTTCGATTAATTCAATCTGCCAGTATCATCACAAATCTCACGCGTGATCATAACATTATAATATTGTATCGAATAAAATAATAGCTAATGACACGGCGCTACTACGCGTTGGGCATCATTCATCACCTCAAGTAATCAACCGAGATGCAACTAGTCCCAATCAATCAATTATTTAATTAACTACCTGTATTAAATTGACCGGATCATGGCCAGCTACCGCGCAGATTGATTGATCTGAGAATTGGATAAAAGCTTAGCACTCGTTGAGACTATATTGGAGCATGGATAAATTCTCTCTTCTACGAAACTGTCCACACCTCTACAACAATTTACATGCAGATTTTATAAATATTTTAATAACTTAAATTACATTTATACCAAAAATAAAAAGATAAAATCAATTCTCACCGACACGTCTTCAGCATATAGTAGTTCCGAAATTTATAGTTATTCCAGTAATTGATAATTAAAATCATCAGCCACCATGGCTCCTTGCTACTATGTGGTCATAGAAGATAAACAACAAAAAAAGGAAACTTATAATTTAGACATCATACTTGTCGAAACACGATAATTCCTGTTTAGCAGATAAATCACCAGACTCTGATCTTTCTTCGAAATCGAAAGGACTTTTATTTCAAGTAGGGCTCATTCACGCACTTTTTAATCGTTATTACGTAAAATAACTGACTCCAGTTGTGCGGTTCCAAAATGTCATTCCCATGAAGAAGAATCGGAACCCGGAACTCCATCATTAACTCTTTTAAAAATAATAACATATAATGTTTCAATATGCGACAAAAAAACAGGATAGCAAAATTTTGATGTGTGTAAAAAATAACATCCAAATTGGAAGAAAAAAATCCGATCATTCTACTAAAATATAGGTACGTTATTATCAATTGGAAAAGGATGCAAATTGCAACGATAAGCATTAATATAGACCAATTTTAAACAATCATTATTTAGGTAAATTAACATTCCCATGAGGGAGTGAAGTCCCTGTGAAGTTAAAGGTCAAGGCTGAAGTGAGAATTTCAATAGCATAAATTTTCGACAGCAGTATAAAATTGTGCCCTTATGTTCACATTCGCTCTATTGAGGTGCGACTTATACTGACAATAAACTTGTCTTAAATATTTATGCATAAGTATTTAACACAGGATATGATACAAAATATTTCTCTTCGCACATTTAGTTTTTTGACAGCAAGCACTCAATCAATTCGGTCTAAAAACGTAGAGAATCCTGTCTGTGATAAGCTAAGTTGATTGACTGATTACATAGACGCCGCATGTCTGTATCTAAAAGGCAAAACACTAAGAAAATATGAAGATGCACTTTATTTTGCAATTACGCAAAAAATT
This sequence comes from Diachrysia chrysitis, assembly GCA_932294365.1. Lineage (NCBI taxonomy): Eukaryota > Metazoa > Arthropoda > Insecta > Lepidoptera > Noctuidae > Diachrysia > Diachrysia chrysitis. The sequence goes on from OW028647.1 coordinate 7,273,030, forward strand.
TGATACTAGATATATATTTTTCTGTAAAATTATATTATCCTTTCAGAAATGTAATGCTCGCCTTGTTAGTTATTCTTTGAAGCTAAGAAGATGTAATTATTTACCGATGTATACATGTTAAGATGGGACATTTCTACAAGCGTTACGAAGATAGAATCACTTAAACTACATTTAATATAATGAGATGACATTTTTTTGACAATTTACTTGACTTACTTGAAGTTGTCACTAGAATGCGCGCAAGATGAGTCTACGCGTGGCTAAAATTGGAACTAAATCTCTGGGCTGGCATTTGGTATTTTAATAAGATTTTTACTGGCATGTATCTGACTATATAAGGAGCAAAAATAAACACTATGAAAATAGGAAAACATTCGGAATTATATCTTACAGGAACGGGAAGAACGCGGGTAAAACCGCGGAATTTAGTTAGTTTATAATAAACTAATTAACAAGAAACCAATAATGCTTAAAGAACTTTTATCGTAGCATATTCAAAATAAATTTCTGTTGGGCTACATATTATGCAAACATATGGTAATCAAAGTGCCAATCAACTTAATTATCTTTGATACGTACCTACGCTAAGATACCACGTACGAGTATGTCTAATTATTGTCTACATCATTTATTTTCACGAGAGAGTACACGTGCACTCGGTAAAATACACTCGAAAGTCCAAGGTTACGTGTAAGGGGGAAATATTTAAAGATACTGAAGATAGGTCAGTACCTAATGAGTACAGATTTAACAATGTTTACATGAATCGTAGAACCTTGAAATTTTTGATTTTCCGATGACAAAAATATATGTGTAAAATTTTATTTAAATATAACAAAACATACTACCTATAATCTTTTTATGCCACATTATTTGAAAATGATAAAACAAAATGATCATAAATTTAAAATGTTTTTTTTTGTTTAACATGCGAGGTGGAAAATGGGATTTTAATTAATAGTAATTATACCAAAGACTTCGATTGACGACGGTATATTAAACGCGACATTCATAAATTGTTAAAAAAACTTTAAAGTACCTAATTGATAATCATTTCAAATCAGAAGAGAATCAATGAAAAACCATGAAACACGTTATATGTGCCTATAAAAATTGTGCGTTACCTTCGACTTCCTCTGGGATCCCATCATCAGATTCTGACCTAAAGACCATAGGACCACCGGGGATGTATAAACTTTCAAACAAACACAAAAAAATCCCTATCGATCCAGGCAACTTCGATTAATCGGGGCCCATACATAAAAATAATAAAACAAAGATTCAGACGAATTGAGAACTATGTGTTTTTGTCGGTTAAAACGTTCGTTCGTTGTCGATATACATCTCAGCATATAAAAATCACCCAAAGACATTGCTTCTGAGAAAATGTATTCACAGCTTACAGAATTTTTGAATACATAATTAAACAATACGCCAAATTTTACGTGATAATAAATTGACAAAGTGGAATAATTATGTGCGTTTAATCAATTTATGTCAAAACAAATTATCTTTACACCTATGCAAATTGGTCGGGTTACTTATTAAGACTTATTTTGCCTTATAAATTACTTGCCCTTTAGTCTTCCGTCTTCTATATTTAAGTATAAAAACTTTTATACATTTATTCCTTTGTTTTTAATTGTAACTTGATGAAGGCTAAGTTTTTAATTAAATATCTGAATCTTGTTGCAAACGTCATAGGTTTTATCTATTCCGCAATAAAAGTCGTAAAATGATGTTTTTTTTTTATAATATACAATTTTCTAACTGTAAATACTTAAACAATAACCTAATTGGTACTTTGTTTTTTATTAAAACTATTTACAATTATTTAGAAACATTTGAAGCCATTTGAAATTGAAACGTTACGCAGCGTAGACCGTAGCGCTCGTAGCAAAGTTACCATTTTAAACCTTCCTTACATTTTAGCCACGTTGACATTGGCGTTTGGATATCTAAGTGCCTAACAACACGCTACTAGCAATTCCCACACAATACCTATTAAGTACATTTTGTAATTGCGTAATTTATTGTGGTAAATATCGATTTTTGTGGGAAACGATACCAACTTCGGTGACGGAAAACCCAACTAAGGAATCAAGGACTTTAGTTATAGCTTGGTTTTACTTCATTCTTAGAGTTTCAAATTAAATTTATATTGTTGTACAATATACACATGAAAAAAAAAATAATAGGAATTTTTTTACGTGATTTGGTGATAAAATAAATAATGTTTTTTTTTATGGTTCAGAAGAAAACTTGTATTATGTATCTACATTGTAAAGAACATTAAATAAAAAACTTGTTAATTAAATAAATCATAATCATTTTTAATGGACCAATAAAAAACTTGTATTACGTACATTAAAAAAAACGAGCTACGTCCAGATGACCAACAACAAATCAGGACCATTTTCCCTACGAAACATTAATCATAGAGCACGAGCAACAAAAATTATGAAGTGTAGGAAATATCATGTGATATCCTGCATCCTACAGAATGAGGGGACGAGATCTTGCCCAAAAGGAAATGGACTCCATAAACGATGCTGATTGAGGATAGTATTATATTCAATTGTTTTTCTTATATAATTAGCTATCCTACAGAAATAGTGCAGTAAATTAATGAAAAAAAATCGTAAATTGGGTCACGAGGTTAAATCCATACAAAAAAAATGCTGTGAATATTGTTATATGGTCTAGACCATGTCGTGGTATAAAAGTTATCTAAACTTTAAATAGTACTCCAACGGGGTTATGGCTACATTATTTTAAGATTAAAATGCAGACTATTACTTTACAATCGTTCAAAAATGATTTCAATTGCTGCAGTTATTGCCTATGTCCTTTCTTAGGATCCAAGCTTACCCCATACCAAATTTCATCCAAATCGGTTCAGCAGTTTACCCATGAAAGCGTAACAGAGGAACTTTCGGATTATATCTATATAGGCCAGGTATTTGTGCCTGTCATATTTGAAAGGATAATAAAGGTACCATTTAATATGAAAATAATCAAACATTTTATGTTATTCATAAATCTAGGGGCACAGTAGTGCTCCCGCCAAGACGAGCCATCAGTATTATACGAAGGCTTTATGGTCCGCATCTTTTCTAGAAGTTATTTCTAAAGGTATTGGCACAGGGCATTTTTCTAAGCGAACCTCAACATGTGCACTCCGTTAATCTTCTGTAATGACCATTAGAACTATTTAATTGTAGTGAGAGTGAGAGGCTTCTTCCCTGAACTAAATTAAAGACCCCATTAACACGTGGTCCGAAAAATGTACCGCCAAGTGAGTAAAAGAAATCTATCGGAATTTTTGGGTGGGAAAAAGATGAGCAAAGATGTAGAAAAACAAATTATTTTGTGATTTAGCTTAAGTTTTTTGATTTTTGTATAAATCTAATAAAGGTCAATTAAATGTTTTGTGATTTCTAAGGTTTTCTAAGGTTACAGGAAAAATACTATTCTATATGTTTTTAAACAGGCTGTACTAAAGTTGTATATTTTGTTTTTAGATGTGTGAATTCAATAGAACGTTAGCATCATCAGATTGTAGAGGCCGAATGTATAGACGAGCGATATAGGTCACCACGCCAATAACTAATGTGCGTGACGTGTTGCAGGTTCGATCCCCGCTTGGGACATTTGTGTGATCCGCAAATACTTGTTCTAAGTTTCGGTGTACTTTGTGCATGTGATTTTATTGTTGGTTAAACCGTCCGCGGATTAAATTCACAGTATTCAATTCCTTAGTGCGGGAGTAGTTTTTTTTAAGGAAAAAGAAAATTAGAAGATTATAATTTACTAGCTGTCCCCCGCGACTTTGTCCGCGTGTTTTAGTTTCAACGGGCTTTAATTTTTGCAACATTTTTTATTTATGCTCCGCTCCTTTTGGTAGCAGCGTAATGTTATATAGCTTATAGCCTTCCTCAATATATGGGCTATCCAACACTGAAATAATTTTTCAAATCGGACTAGTTGTTCCTGAGATTTGCGCGTTCAAACAAACAAACAAACTCTTTAGCTTTATATATTAGTATATAGATTTATCACTATTTACTTATTTATAAACGAATTCTATTAAATGACCTAAGAAATAATTAAATTTCGTTGAATTAATTTTTAATAAGATCATGATAAATTGAAAATTTAGTTTTCTACTTCAGAAGAAGTTTTCTACTTATTTAATTCACAATTGACTGTCAAATATTTCATTCGACTTAAACCGGTCCAACGTTCAAAACTATTTTTCTGTAAAACTTGTGAATTATTAATCACTATTACTAAAATAATTATAGTGAATATTACGAATGTATTAAAACATATTTTATTGTAATTTTGAGTTTTTTTTTTTTCGAATAGGTAAGATCCCGTTTGTGCAACAGTTACGTGTGCGTTTAAGAATTGTTTTAAGTTCGATTCCCGCCAAAGGTAAAATAAAAATTCATTTTTCATGTAACTTAAATACAGTTAGCGTTGTGTGTGGGTAGGGTGCGTAGTTAATTAGTAAAAACAATATTGCAATAGTGTTGGATCATTGAGTAGGCAGTGCTAGTTAATTATATTAATTAAAATACCTAATGGTTTATCTAACATACATATTTATATATTACCTATACAACTTATATATTTTATATATTATTTATATATTATACAACATAATATATTTAATTAAGTTAATTTTGCTACAGTGATATGAGTCCACTAGGATAATAGAAAAGGTCGCGTTTACTTTGTTTCATTTCACCCAGATGATTTAGTTTCAAGGTGAAGAATTTAAACTATTTTTGAACTGAACTGATTTCGATGTGAAGTGAAGAGACGAAAAATTTAACTTTCTTTACCTGGTTGATTTGAGCCGGGTGAACAAAATGGAATACTTATACGTTTTGCCGTCGTTTTGAACACTTACAAAAAGGGACCAAAACGACGTTGTTTTTCTTGGAAATTGCTTTAAAAGACGGATTACTTAGCTAGTAATAATAAAAATTGTTATTTAATTGAGTAAAGTTGTAGGTACCTACCCAGTTTCCTACATATCTGGATGACAGCAAACTATTTCGCACATCCGAACTCCCGGGTGAGCAGTGTGTCTCACAGTCCGCCGAGCACGGTGCAGTGTGTAGTGAGCACGAGCACGGTCATACGACGCCACTTCTCTATCAGCGCCCTCCGCGCCCTCCTCTCCGCGGGCAACGCGGCGCCCGCTGAGCGGAATTTGCACAAGCGGCGCGCCTCGCGACGCGGTTCAGTGTACGTGCGACCGTTCTCGGCCGAGGACGAATTGCCGCGTCACGCGCACTACTCTGCTTATTACGCAGTTTTAACTATCGCCGACCGCGTGGACTGTAGTGGAACAACTTTTAGTGTTATCCTCCTACTTTTATGCCTTAAAACAGGACTTTGCACGTGATTTACTCCACCGAAGGATCCAGTGATAACTCTTATCAGTGTGGAAAGTTACAAAGTGTAAACAGAACTCTGGAGGACTTCTGGATTTGGTAATTTTCGGGACCTTCGAGCCGCTGACGACCTTAGAGGATAGTATACCCGTTGTTCGATGATTTGAGCCACGTTACAAGGTTATCGCGTCTCTAGCCCGCCAGTGATGAATTGGAAAATCGGCGCGTAGTGGCTCACGTGGTCTGTGCTCCGCCCCCGCCTCGCCCGCGCTTATATTTAGCGAAAATCGCCTCTCGGGAGCGGCCCGACGGCTGACGCTCTTTACGCACATCGCTGTTTATGAACGTTAGCGAGACGCCACACATGTTATTGGCTTCAAATAATAGAGCCGATAAGCACAAGGCAGATAACCTTTACGAATCGCGATCCGGGTCCGACGATTCTGGAAATAGAAAGAAATCGGTAAAAAATCCGAAAGGAGAGCGCGTTGAGATGCTAACGGCCGGTATCGGCACGCGCCGGTGAGCGCTGGTATCGACACACCTACCAAAAAATTCCACTGTACGAGATAAAGTCGGCAACATGTCTCTGCAGGGGAGCGGTGGTTACCAGAGCCCGTGGTCTTCGCAGGGCGGCCACTCTGAGTTGGACGGAACCCTCGAACTGGAGCCTTTAGGCGAGTTGACAGAGGTCGGATTCGAGCCGCAAACGCGCGCGCGATCCAACACGTGGCCGCTACCAAGGCCAGACAACTACGTTGAAGCGGCTGACGACACCGGCTCCAAGAAGAACTCCAATCAGAATCTGAGTGGTAAATACCATTTATCCATTGAAACGATACTGTGAGGTCGTATTCGCGATACGCGCTGCTATTTAGGCCGACCTGCGTAGGTAGTCCGAACGCACTCCTCGTCTGATAATCCATTAAAAAACAAGTCATTTACTAAGTATTCTTGGCTGATATGAAAAAAAGTTATTTTATTTCAATCTATTAGAACTAATGAATTTATTTAGGCGCATCAAATTAATTCTGACATTCCTGTGTACAGTTACGCACACAGGTATCCGTATAACTTACATGTACCTATACAAATAAATCGCAAAAACAATAATATCAACATGCTTGCGTTTAATTAATTAATTCAAATGAATCAACATTAAATATAGTATAGATAGGCAATAGGTACACACAGGATGCATGGTGAAACATGCGATTTTCAAGTCATAATACATATTAATTAATTAATTATAGAACTTAATTCGTACATATTTACGAAGTTGCTAGATAATTTAATTATTTTTTTTAATAGGTAGGTACCTACCTAAGATAATTAAAGAAGACCAGGATAGGCGACTACCTGAAATCAAAAGTGAGAGGCGCAGTAAGCTCAAAGCATCACCGGTCACCGGTTTGATGCCCGCACGCTTTTTATATTTCGATGATAATAATATTGACCTATATTTTCCTGCACGTAGGTAGGTCCAATAGACTTAGATGACTAAAATATATTCCTAAAAAATTTAGCATTATAAAAATATAATACAGAAAGGATTAGGTAGGATTTGATTTACGTGGGATAAACGAGCACAAAATTATTGTTTATGGTCTCGTGACGTAACATGGTATTACATAATTATGTTCAATCGCCTTTATTCATCATTTTTTAACTGAATTATCAATTGCCAGATCTTTAATAGGTATCATCCAATACTTTTAAATTATTAATCTTTCATTCTTGTAAATTATCACTTCTCTGCTATTGATAATAAACTAATAGGGTATCTTTGTATTTATGACGTACCTAGTACAATTTATCAGTTATCAAGTGCGATAGGTAGTGAAAACGCAAACAAAATACTGGAAAACCTAGCTGGCGAAGCAAAGTGAATGTTTTGGCAATTGGGCAAGAACTATTGAGGATAAAAAAACATTAAACGCACGGAATAAGTGTTTTAAATCTATCAGAACTTTAAAATTTATTCACATTTTCACATCCTTTTAATTAAACAGAAAAGATCTGATCTTCAAAAGGCTGTTTTTTTTTAATCATAGTTAAAAAGTTAAGTTACATACGAAATTAATTCTGACATTCCTCAGTGTACAGTTATGCACACAGGTATAACTTACATGTATGTATACAATCAAGTAAAATTTTTAGTAATATGAAAATCTATATAATAAATTCCAATAGGCTTCAATGCTTCAGGTAAAAACGTTAAACTCTAAACCCCCCCTTTTTCCAAGAGCCATGAACTCTAAATAATTTTAAAATAAAAATATATAAACTTATTTTTAATTAAATATATATATAAAACACAAGTCATAAATGGAATTTATAAGGATAATACCTACGTGAAATAAAGCTGCAAAAATAATAATAGCATGAAGGCTAAAAAAAAAAATATTATGGAACTAAATATATTTAAAACCTTACGTTGTATTTTATTATAAGACATGCAATAGGTATGCTACTTACTATAATATATGCATTTTCTTTGGTGAATAAACTTTATGTAGTGTCAGATGGCCATTAAAATTACCTGTTTAATGAGCATGACTCATTCTCCTGTATGCTTCAGTTTTAACCAATTTTTGTTTATAATAAATTAGGAAAACGTAAGAAAGAAGCCTTGGGCAAACAAGAAAAAATAAAATGTTTCTTTTTAAGTACCTAGGTAACCTACTAACTAGTTTACGTCATTTAATAACAGTTTCATAATTCAAAGTGCAACATAATACCAAAACATCAAGATGCTCGATCGACTGATTTTTAATTTGGTATTTTAAATTCATTACATTTTAAATAAATAAGTAAATTTTATAAGAAAAATTATTTTCATGACGAGATTATGTTTTTTCAATAGTCAGATTTAATTATATTCGTTTTTCTTTTAATTAAGACAAGATAAACAATTGATTTATTTAAAATAATCTTTAAATAAGTACCTTATTTTATTAAGATTATATAAATAATAAATCGCTATAAAATCCGTTCAATAATATTTTTATTTTATACATAGACAAATGATTACAATATTATATATTACAATGTAAGTAAATGTAAATAATTACGTCATATATATCTATTTAAGTAACTTATTAATAGTGACAACATTAGATTATTCCATAAGAGAAACCTAGGTATCTGCACAGAATTTCTCATAAAGTTAGATGAATCCTTCAACTTAGTACCGCAAACCTAATTCTAATAAAATAATAAACTGACTACACTGCCTATAAATGATATATAACAACAATTATTATTATATAGCATAATAGTTATATAAGATAAAAGTATCATTTTTTATCACCAAATTGTAATCCGCTTTGTTTTTTATGTACTTATAAGTTATAACTATTTTATTAGGCATTATCACTCAAATATTTGTTATTTGTGTTTTACTCTGTTACCATTATTTATGTCTCATTAACAAAATGATAATTACAAATAACGTAATTTTATAAAACATAATGTTAAAAAGAGGCAATAACTATAAATTTAATTAATAACTAAAAATAACATTAAACAAAATTCTAAAATTAAACTAAGAATATACAAGCTAAATATTAAATTACATAGATAATATTTTCAACCCTATGTTTATGTGGTCTTAATTAATTTAAATCAAATGGTATTAATCAACCTGCTAATGCTTTGTCATCGATACATAAGTTATCATATGCCTAAGCTGGTGAATCTAGGCATAACATATTTGCCTGTCATTGTCTACGAGAGGGCGTGGTAGGCACGAATTTCCTTGGATTTTCACCTGTTGCTGTTCCGAACTAAAATCGTTTATAGTGGAGGTTTCCTATTAATTGTATGTACACAATAGCATACATAAAACATTGGACTCAATACCGTTATGCTTAAAGTATATTTTTTAGTACAAAAAAAAGTCTACCATTATTCTATGAGCTAGGCAAATTCAAACTCAATTGTATGATTGTAGTGAGGTAGGACAAAAAAGTCTTAGAATGTGGTTATTTTTTGCTTATTAAATGTTATTAAGATTTTATTATTCTACATTATGATGTCATTATTGCGCATCCGATATATTTTAAACTTTCTACGTAATGTTGTTAGTTTTGCAACGTTTCCATTCAAGTTTTTCAAGTCATGCGAATGTACGATACCTAAATAGGTAAGTATAATAAAGATATAGATTGCTGATTCACTTAGATACCAACACAATTTTTTTTCTATCATAACATTGGTATCTAGTTTAGGAAAAACAGGTCCTTACACTCCTTACACAGTTGTAGTATTTTGTCATATTTATCAAGGTCAAGATTACGTGAAAACACATCTCATATAATTAAAATAACAAACAATAAAAAAAAAACACAAAATGCTCGCGATTATTTATTATTGTTCTTCACTTACAGTAGGTATGCAGTCACAGATATTTTAAACCTTCATCTTTTTCATAATTAAACATTTGAATCTATACTAAATCTGGCCTCTCGTTCCAGGTGCTCCCCCTCTGCCCACAGCCACAAAGAAGAATTCATCCCGTCGGAACGCATGGGGCAACCTCTCCTACGCTGATCTCATAACACAAGCCATCACCTCTGCACAAGACAACAGACTGACGTTGTCACAGATATACGAGTGGATGGTTCAGAATGTGCCATATTTTAAAGATAAAGGAGATAGTAACTCATCGGCTGGATGGAAGGTAAGATTTATTGATTCTTAATACAAAAAAAGTCTTTAAGTTAGTGACGTCTTTGCACTATCCAGTGGATATCTTTATTTATGTGGGAACTAGGTATCCCCTTAAATTTAAAAATATCAGTTCACAAAAAGTGACGTAGATCCTCTTTTTTGAGACCAGGTTAAAAACTGGATTTTTGTATTTTTTTGTATCTAGGATATTAATAACCAACTAAGGCAGCATAGGCGTACTTTAAGTCCTTTTAAGTGTCAGCACTGAAAGGCTTTTGCGGTCCGATCTGTCTGTCCATTCTTTGGCAGATTGAGTTTGAAGACTACTAGAATACCAACACTAAGAACTGCACAATGAGCAGCCTAACACTAACCAAGATATCCTTTGAATAGATAAGACGTATCCGAGAAATACGAAGCTGACAAAGCAAGCATTAAAAGAAAATAAATAGGTCGTGTCTGCCTAGACTAAAGGGTATTGTACCTACATAAAATTGGCACAAAATTGTAATACATGTTATTGAGTCATACACCTACAAAATACACTTCTTGTAAACAATTTAAATGCGTAAAATATAAACGAGTCTAAGAACGTTGTTTTACAGTCTGTTCATCGGTATTCTACGAACTATTCTGTAAGTGATTTAGAAAATATTTTTAAGGGCATTCCTCAATATGAATCAGTTGGCATTTGTCCATCAAGTTGGCTGTTCAATGCAAGAAGGTGGCTTTATGCCACCGTGTTTAATCTTGTACGTAGATTCTGTGATCTATTCTATATCGTTCAGATTTCGACTCAAACTATAACACGATGTGAAATTATTCTGTAGTAAAACTAGTAAAAACATTGACAAAAATGTATAATGTATTTTTTACACTTTTGCATTATTTACAAATATAATTATAGATAAATTAAGAATATACTTTTTTTTGTAAATTATTAAATTCATTTTCACATCCACGGTTTTTAGGATTATAGTTTTGGATTGTATCACTTTATTGCTTTTTGTATTTATATTAAACTCAAAATCTACGTGATCCTTGATTCAAAATAATCTATTGAAGCGTAGTCTAGGTACCAACTTCAATACTGCGGAAATTGGAATAAACTTCTGAAAAACCTAACAACTCCTACCTGCTTATAATTCTGTTACCAATGCTTGTGATTACAAGTGCAAAGTTTTCTATTGTTGCTAATGACACATTGTATATCTGTTTAGGTGTCTCGCAAGTGTGCGCATAATTATCTCGTGATATATTTTTTAATACTGTCTCTATTAACGTCTGAGCCACGAATACTACGAACGCTGACATTGAATTGTGCACACTATCATTATGAGTTCTTGTGTGTTGGCGAGTAACCGCTAAACTATCTGAACTCACGCCATACCAGTTTTCCGGCTTCACCGCTGCCAATTTTCTTGTTGCAATTATTTGATTAACCAAAAACAATCGAATAATAATGAGAAGAAATGCAAAACTTTTCCATAGTCCTCAATCAATTCTGTACTTGACATATTATCATCTCAAACTTTTTATACATACTTAAAATTAAATAAAATTCCTATCCTAACCACATTGTGTAGATAGAGTTGAGTCATGCGTTTTTATGAACTAAGTTAGTATTTAATTTAATTCTAAGACATTAAAAACGTGAGTGCCTAACTAATGGTAGATTGTGAAGTTTGTACCTACCGCAAATGAAATAAGAATGTCTATTGTAGAATAAATTTATTTATTTCATTTTATTTGCTGCATAGATATCACATTAATTCTTTCAGAAGCTCGATTAATACGCTATGGAATTTCCAACCAGACTACATGATAAGTGGTTTTGAAACTATATTGTGAACAAACACCGAGCAGGAAAATACGAATATTTGCCTATATTACAAAGAAACCTTCGTGATTCCATAAATATTTCCCAAGTGCTACGCATTTAGACGAACTGCGCAGTGGCACACGTTATCCCAATCGGCTGTGACACGACCGATAAATGATAATAAAAACATTATTATACGCTCAATCCACGATTTTGTAACGATGTAATCTCATAGTTTCAATACATTGCTCTTATGCAACGTCCGCTCCAACGCTTACCGAAAGAAATACGTCGATGGTTGTGATCCAACTTATTTATTAATAGTAATTGTGTATCTTGCGGTCACATGACGTTGACACGCCCTCGCTACGATCTACGGTGTTGAATAAAAACATGAAGACGTAACTATTCCGTCTCGTTGATATTTAAAATATTTAGTTGTGGCGTCGTGTTTAGAATTCTTTTAATCTAAGTTTGATGGCCTAGCGGTTCAATGAACGGATTTGTGTGCACAAGGTTGCAGGTTCCAACCCATTACAGGCAAGTACGAATGTCACTTTATCAAAGTTATGTGTACTTTCTTAATTATTTTAAGTCATCATTGACAATTAAAATCTGAAATCGCCAAACGGCAATTAGCAAGCGTGGTGATCAATGCTCGTTCCTTCTCTACATGAGAAGAGGCCTGAGCTCAGTAGTAGGAAATTTACAGGCCGGTATAGTGTATAGAGTGCCGAACAGTCGTATTGCGGCAGGTTAAGTGCCGAAATACACGCGCTTGTTATAAAAATAATAGGCGAGACAGGGTACCATATAACACTAACTATAGTTTTTTTTTTTATCTAAGTCTACATGATTGTCACGCCTCTATAGAAGAATCATGGCGTTGTATATTGAATATAATATACTGATAGTAAATATTGTACATATACAAACTATTTGGTTCGATTCAAATCTATAAAGCATTAGCATCAAACACCACGATCTTGATGACCTTCGCAGCCTCTCAGGCGTACCCATGGCATTGATTAATGTTTACGCATACAACGTTCATTCAAACCGCATGCATCTTGAGCAATTATAATAATTAGTGCCGGTGTCATAAAGACCAAAATCAAATGGTCGCACGCAGCTGTCTTATTGTGAGTCTAGTTAATTAGCAAACTGTTGAAGCTATGACTCACATTCTACATGGCACGATTGGTGAAGAATATAAGACGGTGATGATGTGACACCCTGTGAGGTGAATGAATGATCATGAATTATACAGACACGTGTACTATAATTTTGTTTGCTTTAAGATACCATTAATCAGATAATAGAAATAACACATTTAAATTGTTGAAATATTTCTTATTCTCCTGAATTCAGTCAATGACCTCGGTAGCTTAGTTGGTAAAGCGACAGGCGCGTTGAGCCAGTGGTCACAGGTTCGAGTCCTGAATGAGGTTTTTTTTTTTTTCATTTCTACTTCTTTAATTTTTATTTCTACTTTTCTAATTCTTTAATTTGTATTTAATTACACATATTGTCCTGGAAATAAATTATCAATGAATAATCGTGTGGCGCTATTTATTTTTGAAAGTGGTTTTCGAGTTGCGCGTTCCAGTACACTTTTATACTTCGACAAAAATAACTTTACTGTTGCAAAGTTGAGTGGCGACTACACTGTCTCATGCTATAGAATGTAAAATCTCTACGCTTAGCCGCAGCAATTAATTTGTCATATAGTTACGGTCACCCGGTAGTTATATCCTAAGAGCCCACGACGGCCAGACCTTCGTTATTTTATAAAAGCTGAAAGTTCTTCTGTGTGTCCCCCCTAAACAGGTAAGAACGACCAGGGACTATAGAGTTTGGGTAGTGGTTACTTGGGCAGGTAACAGGTAGTAAAGGTGTATAAAATAGTACCTTAAATTCGTTAAAGTATAAAGCTCAGTTTTTTTATATTTTATTAGGGATAACTTTAGAAATCTCGTCATCCATTGCCAGACACTTATGACAGTTGCTACCCCCTGCCAGACACCCCTAAACTTTAATAAATTATAATTATACTTTCGTTAGAGTATAAAAGCTAAATTTTATATATGTTACTTGGGGACCTATGAAAAAATGTTACCTCAAAAGCCGGACAGTTTTAATGGTTTTTACACCTTGCCAGACACATTGAAAGTCCGCTGTAGGTCCGAGCGCGAGGTAACGACTGTTCTAGCGGGTGCGAGTGAGATAGGGCGCTTAGTCGACTGCGATCTTTTACTGCGCATCATCTGTCTTTTAGTGATGTATTGAAGAATTATGTGTAGTTTCAAACACGTTTTGTTATTGATATTTTTTTGTGAAATAAAAGTGTAATTTTAGTAAAAAGTGTTATTATGGGAGACACATTAATTTGTTTCGTGTGTAATTACAATGTCCTTTTTGGTGTTTATGACGCTAGACTGCAAATACTTATCGATACGTATACAGTCTCCGATGTAAACGAAGCTTTTGACCGGAAGAAGTTGCGAAATTTTGACGCTAGCAATCTACCACCTTGCAAAAGCGAGCTATTGCAGCAATTTCTGCGAGCAAATTATGTATGTACCATTTGGAATAATGCTCATCTGAAAAATCTAACCATATATCAAACAGACAATAACGGCTGGGTATTGAAAAATGGCAAATACCAATTCAAATGGCTTTCAGGAGATCAACTACCAAGTTATGTTAGTGATTCGCTCAAAACTCAATCAGGTATGTTATTATTATATATTATTATTGTACATAATTTTTTAATTATTCATAATTGTACAAAATTGTTTATTTTTATCAGAAACTGACGTAGAAGGCGATATTGAAGACGACCATGACATCGACTGGACGAGTAGTGACAAAGAAAATGAAAATATCGACGACAACGAATATTTTTTATTTACATGTAATAATACTTTTTTTTGTATTTTATAATAATAAAATTACATTTTTACTTTATATAACATGGCTATGAACGTAATTAAATATGTTTTTAATTGGATATCTTTAAAGATCGCAATTGACTAAGCGCTCGCGCTCAGACCTACAGCGGACTTTCAATGTGTCTGGCAAGGTGTAAAAACCATTAAAACTGTCCGGCTTTTGAGGTAACATTTTTTCATAGGTCCCCAAGTAACATATATATAAAATTTAGCTTTTATACTCTAACGAAAGTATAATTATAATTTATTAAAGTTTAGGTGTGTCTGGCAGGGGGTAGCAACTGTCATAAGTGTCTGGCAATGGATGACGAGATTTCTAAAGTTATCCCTAATAAAATATAAAAAAACTGAGCTTTATACTTTAACGAATTTAAGGTACTATTTTATACACCTTTACTACCTGTTACCTGCCCAAGTAACCACTACCCAAACTCTATAGTCCCTGGTCGTTCTTACCTGTTTAGGGGGGACACACAGAAGAACTTTCAGCTTTTATAAAATAACGAAGGTCTGGCCGTCGTGGGCTCTTACTCTATTACTAGACTCGTTTATAAACTTGCCGTTCGATTAAAAAATACGTTCTGTGCCTTTGGAGGTCCGTAAGAAAGTTGACTTAAGGAAATTTTAATAAGACTGACATTGGTAATTAAACTTGTGAACGTTAGATGCATCCAAAAAGCAAAGAAGAAAAAAATGGAAATATAATGAACGTTTCTATAATACTTAAAATAAAAATCTTTTTCCCAGGCCAATATTTAAAGGTGTCTTTTTTCCTTTAGAAAAGTTCTCATTAACACAATGTTATCTTATCTTATTTTAGAAAATTGTTTTCGCCAAATACCTATATTAATTAAGTCATATCACAATGCTGTTCCACTGCACCAAACTTAAACTGCTGCAACGCACTGATTTGATCTCGTCTAGTTACGATCGTGTACTTTTACTTTAAGTGAATGGTTCTTTTTAATTGCATTTTAACGTTTAATATTATAAGCACTAATTAAAATACTTAGTCTTGGTTCAAAGATATTCACCGAAACTGGTTTTATGGAGGTAAATCCAAAGATGTAGATGATTTAAATTTTATATTAGTTTGTATGTTTGTGTTTTTTTTTTAAGTATGTTGTTTTTGATAATAATCATCCATCAAATCAACATCAAACTTTTTATTCTAGTAGTATTCTCCCCTAAATTCAGTGTATTTCATTGTCGATGGATAACTTGGTATCAAAAGTCAAAAACTATTTGATGCGTCAGTTCTATAATAAAAAAATCGTACCTACACGTATTTTTTGCTTTTCAAAATAAGAAAACACTAAGTAGATAACTCTCTCTTTCACTAATGACATCATACTTCTGTACAAAATGTACAAAATTGTGACGTCATTCCTCTTTATTCAATGTATCGTCGTGAGTTTTTAGTAACGTGTAATAAGAAAAAAATACGTGTCTATTTTTTTATAATGTATCTGGCGGATATTTAAGAAAAAAAATAGTCATCTACCACATAGCCAGCTAATGTTTGTTTTATCATAATTATTTTGTACTGAAATAAATAATTCTATTTCAGATAATATGGAATATTCTGAAAAACAACTTTTTTGTTAGCTCTGAGTAATGTAATTAAAATAACCGTGTATTTCTTTTTGTTATTTTTGCGCGTTTATAAGGCACCTAGGTGTTAAAATATTTTAAGTATGATTTGATTAATAATTTATAACGTGATTAAATTACTACAAAAAATATTTTTATATGAACATTTTAATGGAAATTATATTTCGACTGTGTCATAGCGGTTTCGTTGGAATAAATTTGCGATATCAAGCGAATAGGTAACCTGTGTTTAGAAGTAACAATGTTATATTACTATAACTGCGTGATAGGTATAATACCTACAGGTTTCAATAGTTTTGTGATGAACTACTTTATTATATTAAAACAATCAAAGATATTTCACTATGCTTAATTCACTAATGCACAATTTAAGCCGAAATCTAAGTGAAGGTTTTCTCAGTCCCTTAACTTAACTTAGGATTTACTTCAAACCAAGTTTAAAATAAAAACATCTTGTAAACGAATATTTTAATTAAAAAAAAACTTTTTATTTAAATATCTTTGTTTAACACACCTTCTCAGACTCTTTCCTACAGCCACAAGAGCAATGAACAAGCCCTATCTCCAAAAAGAGCAAACAAATTAATCCAAAACCTTAAACGACACTCCTGATATTACTTTCATTATCTTAATTCCATTTAAATAATTATTAGAACGTCTCAACTGATTCAATTAATTATTAGCGTTCGCAAGTTTAATACATCTAAATTAAGATTTTCTTTAGAGTCCTAATACAAATACTAGATCTAAATCTAGTAATACCGGATGTGTGTATAGGACTAAGACGTTTTTTGGAACATATATTCGTAATCGTATTCCGTACCGATGTCACGATGTGTTCAGTTGAATAGCAAATGTAACTCTACCGTTACCCAACACCGTTAGCACACCTTCGCAAAATCTTACACAGTATCCTTATTTGTTAACCCATATAAAAATACTATGTTTGAAATATACTATCAAAGTAATAGGTATTTTTGGTACTATTCAGTAAGTATTTCTTTGGGTCGAATGCATCATTGATCGTCTATTGTTTTTCTGGCATTCTATTTTTCAGTTTCAAATTAAACTTGTGTCTAACGGACTTAAATATAGGCAGTATTTGTTAACAGTTATTATATTATACTCGATTCCAAATATCATATATTTAAATACATAAACAAAACTTAGCGATCTCTAATAAATTAATTATTCTACTTAGAGTTATACAATTAAGACTGTACTCTACTAAAATAATTATAAATGAGTTGAATTCAAAAGTTTCATGCGTCTTTAAACGGTTATGCTAAAAAGCACTCGAGTGCTTAGTACTAGCTGACCATGAGAAGCTAATGCTTAATTAAACCTTTTGCTTCGGGCATAATAGTTTAATTTATATATGTACTTATTTACGACAAACTGATGCAGAAGGCAATAAAGCCCTATTCTGTTCAATCTATCGCTTAACAGTACTTATAAGATTATTCAAACTTTGCCAGCAATAAGCGAGTGCTTTAAACTAATTGGTATTACCTAATCATTGGAAAATTCCAACCGAGACCTTTCTTAATAAGTAATTGAGGTTACATTGATTTACACGGTCGCCATCTTGCGATGAAGATAACACTAAATGTTATATTTGCACAGCAGTATAGGAGGCCGATAACAGAACCATATGACACTCATTCACATAATAAATTATGCTTTGGTTTGCGATACCAGTGAAATTAATTCACAAATTCTATCTAGACCGCAGTTCTCTGAAATAGCGAAAACAAAACTCGTAGCTAATCCAACGGTTGTGTTTAGGAAGCAGGATTAAGTTATTTATTTACATCAATTATTTACGCATTTATATGATTATTTCCACTGTGAGGCACGTGCTGTGGGTTCGATCCCTGCATGGAATAAGCATTTATGTGATCCACAAATGCTTGTTCAAGTCTGAGTGTTCTTTGTGCAAGTGAATTGAATATTTGTAAAACTCCCGCGACACAAAGATTAAATTCCTTAGTGCGGGAATCGGCATTTTAAGAAAAAAATTAAATGGACAAAACATGTAAATAATTGTACTTTTGGTACAATTTTAGGTATACCATGTAAGTTGACATTGTTTTTGTTTATATTAATCTATACTAATATTATAAAGCTGAAGAGTTTGTTTGTTTGTTTGTTTGTTTGTTTGTTTATTTGTTTGTTTGAACGCGCTAATCTCAGGAACTACTGGATCGAATTGAAAAATTATTTTTGTATTGGATAGTCCGTTTATTGAGGAAGGCTATAGGCTATATAACATCACGCTACGACCAATAGGAGCGGAGCATAAATGAAAAATGTTGCAAAAATGAAAAACCGTTGAAACTAAAACACGCGAACAAAGTCGCGGGGGACAGCTAGTAAACAATATGTACGTCAAAGCGAAATAACAATTACATAAATGATGGGAAAATACGTAGGCATTTTAATTTAATAAAATCCCGAAATGAATCATTTATTTTCAACTAATTAATAACTGCGAAATCTATTTTTGTCAAAAAATATTCTTCGATATTATACCATTTAATCCACATTTAGGAAAAACACGGAAAATATTATTACAATTTTACCTTCATTTTGACGTCATATTTTTATCATAAACACGTGTTAAATTTTCTAACATTTAAGCCTGGCTGAAAATGTATCTTATTTGAAGCAAACCTTTTTCAGAAAAATATTTTTTTTCTTCTACCAGAGCAAAGAGTTATAATGATACATTTTAAATTGTACTGTCTACATTCTTTATCTAGATAGCTGTCCTTGGTCCCTCAGTCCTTTTCCACAGCCTTATCTGTTAGTATCAACATCTCAGTAAAAAGGGGGAAATACGTTTAAATAAACTGTAAATCTAGGATTACTTTATTTATTTATTATACAATAAACGGTGCTATTATACAGTGATAAATAATTATTTCAGTTCGTATTAGGCTAACCTACTTAACAATGTTGTTAAGTAGGTTGTAATAAAATTGGGTGGTTCCTATATTAAAAAAAACGATTCGTTTTGCTTATGGACGGTAGAATTTTCTAAGCAAAACGAAAAACATTTTACCGTCCGTCCGTTTCTTCAATATAGAACCGGCCATCAATGTGTTGTTGCTACTAATCTTAACTGATATCTAAATTTGAAGGTTGAGTTACATTTCTATTATATAATCCTATTGCTGACATATATGATAATAATTACGTACTAAAATTAGATCTTGATTAACTAAATCAGAACAAAAATATTGATCGAATGAGGATTATGTAGGTATGTACATACATTTAGCAAAAAGTTTATATCTTAGTAAGTTAAGAGCGAAGATTTCTTATATTATGTCACGGATATAAAAGGCTTCCATCGGTCTTTGAAGATTTAAAGAATTATAAAATCGTAAGGAACATGTCAAAGTAAGCTGTTAAGTACCACTTATCGTTATCCTTCCTTATTTTTGGTACCAACAGTAGCCCTGCCGGTTTTTCAAACGACATTATCATTGACATTATTGATAAGATACTATATTATATGACATTGACACATTTTTGCGAAGTATCTCAGCTTACATATAAAATATATAACATTATCATTCCGTATAATTTGAACGTAGGTATTGCGGTACTCTGCCTGACCTACATATGTTTAAAAATAAAACTGAGAATAATTTTACGCGAGGTTATAAATATTTCTTACGGCGACCCTTTTACATTACAAATCAAATAGGAAACTTCTTATGTTTAAAAGATTATGTATTAGTATTTAATATTTATTTCTTGATTGTCTTTAGAATAATTTGTTAAGTCGTGAGCAAAACATTCATGCAATGTTGATAGACGTCTGATTCAGGATGTAATCACGATTTATATAGGAAAATAGTAGTGCACTGCGTAGCTATAGTAGTTGTCAATATGAATGGATAATGTGCTGAAAACAACACGTGTACGAAACTATAATATGATAACTATGTAGCGGTGTGTGTTCTTCGGTGAAGTAGGTTATAAACATGGTGTTTTGTGGCATTTAGGTGTACTATTACTGTATGAAAAGCAAGCAAAAGATATGGGAAGTGTTTTTTTTTTATTTTCTTTACAAATAAATTCCTAATTTAATTGCTATTATACGTATTACACTAACCTTAAACAACGCCCCATTTACAAATACAAGAAGGAATGATCTCTGAGATTACATTGTTTTTTTAATTACACCTTTGGATTTACTTATACAGGGATGCTACAGAAAGGTTATATCTATCAAAAAGGGGTGAAAAGTACATCTGTTATAGAGTCAGATTACAAAATTTCAGCTCAAACTGAGTTGATTAAACAGATTACATCCTGTATAAATACCTAAGTAATATAGTTTTTAGCAAACACATAGAAAGTCAACTAAACAACTTAGGCAATATAATGGTATGAAATTCGATATGATTTAAAAAGTTGTTAACGAATGAGCAGTTTTATTTTGCTTGCTGTGCATAATACCAATTCTCCACAGTTCCGCCCGCGTGTGTGCCCGTGTGTCGGTTATTATGGCAAACAGTAGCTTATGTTCTTTCTTAGAATCCAAGCTTACCCCGTACCAAGTTTTATCCGAATCGGTCCTGTGGTTTAACCGTGAAAGCGTAACAGACACACACACAGACTGACAGAGTTACTATCGCATTTATAATATTAGTATCGTTACAACAATGTCACACGGGCTGTCGTGTCCTTTATGTCTTTATACCAGTACAATGGGAGACCGCATAACCGCTAAAGACAATGCAATACTTGTAGCAAATTTCTGGCTCGACACAATTTAATTGCCATCGACTTGATAAGAATAAAAAGAAAATTTTATATTTTCATTAATTGCTATCATTTATATAATAGAATATGTTTGACGATAATTTCCCTTCATAAAATAATTGAAACAATTGCACTGAACTCTTACAATATTTACTTTGTTATTAAGATAATGTAGATCTGCAAATATGACAAGAATATGGGCAGCATGGCAGCAGACACGTGCTCCTTGTGGGTTTATATTACAATACGATTAGAAATGACAACATAACCATAGAGTAGTATAAAATACAAAGTTTTAAACTAATTGTTTTCCAAAATTATTTACATGTGTTTTGTTTTTTTCGGGAATATCCGAATAACTAGCTTCTAAGTCGTCGCGTCTTATTCAATTCGGCTCTGGATAAAAAACCCCGGTCTAAAAATTCATCTTACAAATAATTTCTTAAAATGTTATTTTATACACATTATTACATTTTTTAATCACCTATACTTCTAAGATGTTTTATTTACTATAAGTACTGTCTCACTGCTAGTTATAGGGCAAATTCTTTAATCATAAATTGAAAATAGCTATGAAGGTACATGTAAAATAATACCTAAAATAAAAAAAAAGGCTTCGCCACTTTAAAATAAACACTATGAATAGTTTTATCTTCCGACATTTATAGATGCCAACCTGTTTACTTTAGTTTTTAGTTTAATTTAGAAGTTGCATAGTAACTATAAAGTTAACATAATTACAATAAAAATATGTTTTAAAAACTAAAATGATAATTTTATTCTATGCGCAATGTTAATAAGTACTTTTTGTTTTATCCCATATGAGGATAGGGCAAGTCACCGGAAGAGCTATTTATGGCAACATTTATGATAATCGATTGGTAGGAGTTACATTTGCAACACCTTGTATGTTTCGTAAAATACACGATAAAATATTTTTCGGTTTTTATAATTAATGTGACAACTGTCGTACTTTATTCCTATTATATACTGTATAGGTATGTCTTTTCTGTAATTTATTTTCCCTTCTCTTTATCTCTTTTTTGTAATTTATTTTGTTGAAAAAAGAACTAAGTATAAGTAAGTACTTATACTTAGTTCTTACATATAATTACTTAAATTAAATATGATAAAAATATAGTAATTTAATTTGAGGATCGTCTCTTTTATTAAATTTCGTTATAGTCCAACCTTTCAACTAAGTCGAAATAACTACTTCGTATCTTATCAATGGGTCTTAGCAACGGGTGACGTGAACCGATAGTAGCTACACTGTGATTTGTGTTATCACTTCACACATTATTTTGTGCGTTATCTACATTGCTCCATTTGATACAGCCGGCTATTACTTGAACTCCTTATTGACGAGCGATGTTACGTTTATAATGCAATCTGTCGACCAGTTTAATAAACGCCTGTGATTTTAGTAGGAGGTGACAACCATTCTCGTTGAATAGCAACCGGCCTTGGTATCGGTTATTTAAACGAACTAGGCTCAAATAAACCTCCGATCTCAAGGAAGTTTTGGTAATTTTGTTGGTTGTAGATAGTGTAGATATAGGTTGAGTAACTCATTTAGGTCGGTTATACTATTTATTAAGGAAGCTAGTTGCGATTGTATAATGTTTATAATATGAATTCTCATTAAAAGTTGCAATTGGAACTTTATGGTGTATGTATAATAAAGATTGATTAGTTACATATTTCAGACAGTTGTTTTGCAATAAATTCAAAGTAAGTACAAAAAATAGTTTTTTTTTATGTTTAAAACATAACTACTTATATAGCAGTCTAATATGTTATATAGCAGTTTGTTATATCATTGCGATCATGATATTAAAATGTTTTCTTATCGACATTGTACGCCGATATAACTTTGGAATTACTCGCTTTGACAGTTTTCAAATTATTCAAGCTGCGCGATAAGAAAAAAATATAAATCAAAAAGAAAACCTGTAAATAATATACGTTCCACCTGAAACTCATAACGAGTTTAGTTTAACCTTGGCTATAAATTTTGCCGATACAAATTAGTTCGCCTTTTGATATGGCCAGGTCCGGGGCGCGGGGCTAAGGGCGATTGCAATAGAGGCTGCACGCCACCTTGCTCTGATTGATTTATACGTCTTGTTTGTCACAGAGCCGATTTATTTGAATTCCTGCCAGAGCCCCGGGCAGCCAACGGATTAATATCGAACAGACCCCCGCGATATATCCCCGACTTCGGGCTATAATTCAATATTTCATCCTTCGGGCCGGGACCTACGCTGTGAATTAACATACAAACGTCAATCGTTTCATGAATAAAAAATGTATTGGATTTAGTGAAATGACTGGCGCGATCGCCGAGCGTTTACAGTGTTGCCGCCCGAAATGCCTATTGCGGAAATATAAAATGTTTCGGATTACTGGTTTAGTTTGATCACACACTATTCGTATTTGCTGGGAACACGCGATTTGGCAGCTAAATTCCCAATGATGATACTGGGGACTCGAAAAATCTCACAGTCGTAAACCGCGGCGGCCATTAACTGAGCAGCTCAAGAATTGGATATCGCATAACATTTACGGCCGTTTAATGCAACCAACCAAGCACTGACATTCTTTTATTGGGGGGAATAGTTCACGTGTTGCTGTTATAAAACTGGAGGGATGCACATTCGAACTTTATTGCTAGCTGATATTGTTCTAATACTTATTCAAAAAGTATACTATAAAAGTTTGTAACCTGGCTATAAGACAACATGCGGAGTCAATTGCGTACTAAATTCTATGTAGCATTTATACGACAAATAAAACACAAAATAGATAACTATAATTCAAGTCCTATAATAATGTAAGAAGGTATTTATGTTAATCCAAAACCATCTAAATGCTAGCATTGGACTTCATTTTTAACATGCAAAAATGCGGGTAGTTTTGACAAATGTTGGTTTGAATGACGCATAGTTCGCATTAACCCAAGACTCTGATAGTTTATTTACACTACGTATTCACATTTTACGTACGCACAACGGTAAAGGATTGAGCAACGAACGGGCGTTTAAGCGAAAAAATTCCACTACGAGCCATCGCATCTAGTAAAACCGGTTTAAAATTTTAAACTACATAAACTACTGGTACCGCGTCGCTTCGCCAATCATTCCCAAGAAACCGCTTTAACATTATACAGACAACTTATTAATCTCCTGATGCATTGGCTAGTAAAATCGTGAAACCTAAGATTAAAGACACATTATGTGAATAATAAAACTGATAAGTAGGCAACTGGTTCTGCTACAGTGACACGTTGTGTACCGAATGCTAAATTAATTTGTCGATACTTATTTCATTTTCAAATACACGTTATTGTGTTTTATCTTTAAGTAATTTCTAAACAGCCACTTTATGTAGTGCAGTCATAAATACTTCGTCTAATATTTAATTCTGGTCTTTAGGATGGTATTGTTCATTTTTTTTTTAATTCTTATTATATACGTATGGCTTGTCATGATTAAGGTAGATGTTTTTATAATCAGTCTCTGTCCTTTGAAATAAATGGGGAAAATGAGTGAATTAGGTCGGGATCACACCAGAGTAGGAGTTTATTCGACCCCTTTGAGCGCCGTTTCCTAGCAAAGGGAATTAAAAGCAAATTACGCAGGTCAACTTTAATCACATTTATAGGGTAGAAGGTTATGAAGAGCAATATCCACAAACTTCTCTCAAACAGTTCTAAGATATTTAAACAGGTGAAGATCGTAACTATGCCTAAGCATACTTATCAAAAGATTTATGATTTTATACCAGCTGTTATATAAAAATATAACACAGTTACATGGTATATAGTTAAAGATATTACAAAGAATGTAAGTAATGACCAACAAATTCCAAAAAGTAATAATTTTAACAAGCAAATAAATTAATAAGCACACATCATTACGTTTATTCAACTACACACATCCCTTAATCATATTTGTCATTGATAATACAATCGCCTTATGATAGACCTTATTACTTGTGACTATGTATATAGAGAAGTTTAATCTAATGTACATAATTATAGGGCCACGACCTCAATTAGACCAGAGAGTATTTAATCGCGTTAATCATAAAATTACGAATACGAAGATTGTCGATTTCCGAGCTCTGCCTGCCTACCCGACGACCTCTACGGGTTACGGACACTTGAACACAGCAGCTGTTGAAAACTATATAAATTCTTTTGTATTTATAAACTCTATTACGGACGAACAAGACAAGTGTCACTGGCCTAATTATTAGTTGATAAGTCAGTGTAACCTCTACTTACGTTTATCAAATGTAAAGAACCTATATTTTCATTATAATTGATACCTACCAAGAATTATCTGAAGCCATAATAAAGTAGACGCGTATTTTCCTTAAAAAGTTTTTTTGTGAAAATAAATAGATAATTGCTCCATTCAATCACTCTACAGAAATTAATTGTGGAAGTGACAACATGTCCTTAAAACTATTTGGTTCCGTCCATGCCCATGCTCAACAAACTCTTATAAATGATAGGTAGGAAGCCAAAATTTGTGTCTAAAACTCATAAAACTGTAAACGTCATGAGAATATTCCGAGGCGTGTATTTTTTGCACTTGGTCTGTTGATTGTAAACTACAATGCGATTCCGAGCATAATTACCATAACCGGTTGTGACAAGAAGTCATTATGATAATTACATCTCTCGGTATAAAGAGCTTAATGTAAGTAAAATATCCATTTTTATTGAACCAGCTAAGGCCTGATTATAACGCCTTCAATCACGAGAGTGCCCCAAGGGGCTATCGAAGGTCCAAGAAGTATTTAAAGTTCCTTACTGTGTAGGTATCTACTGAATCTCGCTAAGTTTAATAAATATGGATTTTATATCGTCATTCGTTTATGACCAACAAACAGGTCCAAGTGATTAACCGGTTGCTTGGTTTGCAGATTTCTGATATTTATTATTTTTAATCCACAACTATTTAGTTTCAATGTTTGGTATTTTATGTCTACAAACGAACCAACAACATTGAAGGAAAGGGGTAAATAACTGCTTCTGTATCAGTTTTACCGTTAGTAAACCCTACACCGATATGTAACATTTGAGATGCCAAGCTTACCGGCTTGCGTTACAACAATTCATTGACGGAAAACATCAACGCAGTAGCGTCAATTACCTGCAAATTGTTCCGTCAAGCACTGCTGAACATGCGATGGTATTTTAAAGGAGACGCGTTCCATGAATTTTATTTAAAATTAATAAAATAAGGGACTATTTTCGACATTGCATATTTAAAACGTTATTTTTATGTGAATTATCATTTAGGTACTTACCTTATTATTTTTCTAAACATTACCGACTTTCGTAGTTGAGTGCCGTACACATCGGTTGTCACTGGGCGGATCAATGTAAAAAAACACATTTCTACATTGTCTCGGGTATTTGTGGTACCTTCGTTGTGTCTGATTCCATAATGTATAAAAATTAGAGATTTTTTTAGCTACTTTAGGATAATGTATGTGATGTTTTTCACATTGATATTTAACATTATGTATCACTTGAGATATACGTATCGTGTAAAGAAATTACTAGTGGTGCCTAGTTTTTAATCAGAATTTAAAGTGGTTGCATGTCAGATTTTGATCACAAAGCAATGTAGAAATATCTAGAAACATTTTAACCTTACTGAATGACGTCAATAATAATGTTTAAAAAGTTAGCTGCTCCCGGTTTGGAGGATTACTCTAGAATGAATTTTAATTCGAATACAATGCCAATTCAAAATTGTAATTCATTTAGCAGAACACAAACAAAGCACAGTTAACAAATATAATTTCAATGTTTAGATTCCAATTAGTTTCTTCCATTAAAACATTTTTATTTTTTTTAAATAAAACTGTATCTGGTGTCCGCTAAACTAATATCCATTTTGCATTGGCATGGTCTTGGAAGTAAGATTAATTGAAGAGTATAGGTACTGGGTACAATTTTAATCTCGTGATTGCTAATGGCTTGCTTTGGATTAACTTTGAGGAAGGCAGAAATAATACAACACTTTTATTTTGACATTTTCAACCCCTATACTGACTTTAATGTTATCTGACCTACATGTCAAGCTAGGGCTTAAGTTGTCATTAGAAAAATACCTAACGTCCCCTATTGTATGTACCTTCATTAACTACTAATAATTAAATGAACTGACGATTGCAATGACGCAATCGTTTGACTTTTGCGTTAATGGGGGTTCAATTTTTGTTACGATAACAGTTATAAAAATAAGTAATTGAAAAACACTCCCTTACGATATTCACCGTACGTGTTATAAAGAAATATTTATTAACTAGCTGTAGCCAACGGCGCC
The DNA here is from genome assembly GCA_932294365.1 of Diachrysia chrysitis. Lineage (NCBI taxonomy): Eukaryota > Metazoa > Arthropoda > Insecta > Lepidoptera > Noctuidae > Diachrysia > Diachrysia chrysitis. The sequence continues at coordinate 7,300,640 of OW028647.1, forward strand.
GCCTGCGTGGGTGTCGGTTATAGCGGCAAAAAGTAGCCTATAGTATGTCCTTTTTTAGGATCCAAGTTTACCCCATACTAATACCATAAACCCATAGTTTCATCCAAATCGGTACAGTGGTTCAGCCCTGAAAGCGTAACATACAGACATACAGAGTTACTTTCGCATTTATTTATGTATGGATAATACATCTTTTTTGTAAAAAACAAAACAAATTTTACCTAATAAGTTAATTTAAATGCAACAAATTAAATATACATTCTACGTGTAATAATTTACATAAAAATCACAAGTTAAGAAATTATGAGTTTGGATATCAAGTGGTATGATAAATGGCGTTCAGAGTTTCTTCCATTAGTTTTATTATACTCGTGATTTGAGGTCGCTACATTCCGGTAGCAATTCGGCGTCTCATACTCGTCAAGTGAAAGTTGATTGATTGAGTACGTCAATGTACTGGGGTCTATTAAACCTATGTTTTTTAAATTCTTTTGCTTATTGCATTTAATTATAATGCGTTCGTAAGTTACTAATATCGTAAAAAGAAAAAAATATAATAGTATTTTGAATATGTAATAAGTGATACGCTTATTATCTTTTAAATTTAATAGATGCGAAAGTATGAATTTTTTTTATTACAAACTTAATATATATAACAGTTGAAAAGATAGTGTCATTACATAGATGTATGAAAGAGCATGTTTTTAACACACAGTTATTTTTATATTTGGAGAAATAACGCTTAACATTTGCCTGTAACTAGCAGATTATATCTGACTTTTCAATACTTGAAAGCTAAGAATGTCGTAGGTGTCCCTTAGTGACAGCTTTTTAGATATAATTTTAGCGTGAAACTATCTTGAAGATTTTACGATATTACTGTATTTATGTGGCGGCTAAAATTAAACCAGTCAGGCGGACTCTGCCCCATGGCATTCCGTTCGATTTAAAATACTACTTTAGTTACGTATCTACCTACTATAATCTATTTATTTCATTTATTAACAATTTATGTACACACAAGAATATATAAAGGACACAACAATTAAGTACAAAGGTACTGCTTATTTCTTAAAGAAATTTCTTCCAGCAGACCTGCGAAAGGAGAAATATATATCAGAAATGGAGACAACAATGTTTAGGAGATAGAAAAAGAGAAATAGTGCTAAAAGAATATTAAATATATATAATATAGGTATATATATATATATATATACACAAATAACTACTATTTTGTAGTTATATGACCAACTTATAGTCATGGTATGTTTTGTTTATTAATTACGGCGTGGCTTACCATTTATATAAGGCGTATTTTATACGCGTACAACTTACTCTACATAACTACTCATGTGTTGAAACGAAATATGATCTAAGTATTTTTCACACAGGTTTGAAGAAACATGTATAAGGTAAATGATCTGTATAAGACACCGCTTTATACAATGTAGCCTTGTGTATATCATAACGGCTAAATACTACCAAGAAGGAAGGAAATAACATCACGTATAAAAAAAAGTACTGATATCATTTAGGTATTTTCTTATCATAATGGCGCAATTAAAAATGTTAGGTATTGACTAATTAACTCACTTATTTTAAGTAGCACTTAATCATGTTTAGGGGGAGCTAATCGGTCAAATACCTACCCGTTTAATGTACACACTATTGTGCGTCTTAAGAGTCCGACTAAACTGATGTATTTTTGAGGTATTTGTTACCAGTCGTGCCGATTGCAACGATGCGTCGTGTGCGATGGCGATTGTTAATCGCTAAACAAGCAGTGTTTCTGAGAATCGTTCGCCATTGACATTTATAAGCAGCGTGGTCATGTTTACGTTCGGTGGCGGGTTGCGGCGGGTGTTTACAAACAGTAAATTGTTTACTCGACTGACATAACGTGGTGGAAGCGTCATGCGGCGTCACACGCCGCGTCACACGCCTCCGCTCGCCGCGCTCTGCCACCGCCCAGGCCTTTTCTATTGCGTCTTAGTTTTCAAAATATTATGTAATATCACACGTCTATATTTTATCTCCTTCTCACTGACTTTGGAATCACTTACAATAAATTCATAATTACTTGCTGCTAAAAATTCGTGGCTTTTAGGTGAATTAAACCTCGTTCAAACTGGTAATATTCAGTAGGGTCTTTTAAGCTTTCTATCATAATCTATTTATGTATGTTAGACATAGAGATTTAGTCACTTGTCTGTTGCATTAGGCATCCCTGTAATGATAGATGTAAGTAAATAAATAAATAAGTAGATACACATTTTATCTATACGGTTACATTTTGTGCATTTGTTAGCTTATTCATGCTTTTCGCTTATGAGATTATTTTATAGATAGATAACTGAATAATAAATAAAAATTTTCTTTTACGAAATCTACATTATTTGCTCACCACAGAACATGTACTACTAAGGAAAAATTATATCGTTAGCAACTAAGTTCGTATCAGGCTAAATATACCCTAATTTCCTTTTATAATCACTATAATAGGTGTGTATAATTCGAGGAATGTTTGTTCTTAACAATATGAACATTCCAGACTAAATTAGTAAGTTATTATGAACAGTGACATTTATTTTTCATTTAGCATTTGTGAAGAATAATATTTTCGTAAACAATAAATTGATTGTTATAATAAAAACAAATATCAGTGTGGGTTGGTGTTAAGGTCACTTTGTTTTATCATAATTGGCGAAATGTCTTATATTTGTCAGAATCCGTGGCACTAAGTTTTTGTACGCTTTACACTGTCTGTTTGACTAAAGACTCTTTGAGATTTTCGCGTAGCAGCTACGCATTGTAATGCGAATAGGACGGTTTTGTCATTCTGTATGATATAGATATTATTAATTCGTTTAGCGTGTTATTGTTCATTAGGTTAATATGAGTTTGTGAGCGTTTCGTATCGTGATCATTTTGCGCGTGATTAATTAAAATTACGTTTTTACTATACGCGTATCGCGTGGTGTAGCAGCAACGGAGACAATGGAATATGTAATAAATTTTCACTTATTTTTCATTTCTGTAAATGCATTTGTAAATATTAATATATCGTGTAGAGTTATATAATATTAAAGTCTTTCCAAATATAGCGTAAACCTGTATAATCGGCCCAATACATATGATAAAATTCGTCCAAATTTTTTTAAATGAAATTTCCAATAACTTTTTTTTTTAAATACTATGTAGTAGAAAAGGCTAGTTAGAGTAGACTATTACGGACATTTTCCACGTCTGTTTTGCAGTCTGTAGTCGATGGCCTGTTTGCGCCAAATATTACTACTGGACAAATTCTCACACAAAGATTAAATTTGTTTTTATCACTAGCCCACTGCATGTTCGTGATTTTAGACTATTAAATGCAGAAATACCTACAAGTATATAAGTTTCTATATTACAGGTTATCTATAAAAATGCCATTTTAATACGGGCAGTGTGCTATAGATAATTAATTGCCTGTTTAACATTCATTGAATTTCAAATAAGCTGGTAATAGTTGGCATGTCTCTTACGTACCTAGATGTCAAAGTTTCATCGACGCACGCTGTTTAATAATTAACTCGATTAATGTTTAAGGAGGATATAATCAAAAGGTCTAGGAGAGTCGAGTAGGAAACTCGATTAAGCGCTGCGCAATATTATTTAGCGTTATTATTTAATATTGAAACTTTCGCGATCTTGGAAATGTTATTTTAGGCTTTAATTTATTATTCAGCACCACCGTCTTAACACTAGGAAATATAACATCATAATAAAAAAAAGGATTTAAGATGTCAAATACCATTAGGTTACACATAAAAATTATAGCATTTGAAACAGGCGTCATTTTCTTATCCTTTCATTACGGCATTTGACGTCAAAATGACGTCAGAGTCGATGTCAACGTGAACAATAACACTTATGCACGGCATAAGGCATTTGACGTCATATTAGATCCAAGCAATGGCGTTCGTTTTGATAATTCATAAATCCCGCGTACCTATATTTTGCGACCTATTTTATATTTTTCGTATTTTATTAAATTGCACAAATTACCGACTTGATGATGGAATTTATGTTGAAAATAATTGTCCATGCAAAGCTAGTTTTATACAACATCATACTTTCTTTTTGATTATTAGCTTATTAGTGTAATAGGTAGGTATATCTTTAGCAGTACGAAGTATGACATATTATTATCATAAAACGCCTTTATATCAAATACGTCACATAATTGAGATAACTATAGTGGAAGAATTTACAAACAAATAGAAATTCAAATAGGTATATTAAAGCTATATCTATATAAGTATATAAATAAGTTGTGATTACGATATTCAAATCAGTGTTTATATGGTCATGAAATGTTTAATGTTTTGTCCAAAGGTGACTTTAGTATCTACAAGTATGAAACTTCTAAAAATGTAGGTAGTCTTTTAATTTTCCCTAGGTATAATATCGATGTAGCATATTAAATTAACTAGAAAATCGTCTTGAATCATATGGTGAAATATTTTTTTTACACAAACTCATACAATTTGTTTAGTCGTACAATACTTTATATGATGGGTATTTAAAGCATTCAAATAACTGAAAATGCTTAGATTATTAACAAAGGAAGGCGCCATAGCACACCAAAAGTAGGGAATTTTGCTAGCCTGTTTTTGCAGGCGACGAGGCAGCACATTAAACTAATAAAGAGTAAAATATCTATACAAACTATAACAAAAAAAAATTTACCTATCCTCACAGACTAACAGACACAAAAAAAAAATACGCAAAGTACTTTTTTTTTGTAATGGCTTTGTACACATTACGTCAGTTTTCACAAAAGGCCTGTAGACTCTACCGTACGGCCGGAGTGTACTTTGGCCGAGGGGAGCGCCAGCGTACCACCATCTCCTGTTGTCAATGCTCTAAGTGAAAATGAAATAGTTTTATTAGTATTATATAAAAGTAGGTGTCATGGTGGCCTAGTGGTTGAATGAACGTATTTGTTGTGCACAAGGTTGCAGGTTTAAACCCATTACAGGCAGGTAGCAATGTGACTTATTCAAAAAGTTATATATTGTACTCTCTTAATCATTTTAAGACATAATTGACAATTGGTGAAGGAAAAAATCGTGACGAAACCTGGATTCCAAAATGCCAACCCGCAATGAGCAAACGTAGTGATTAATGCTCGTTCCTTCTCTTTATGAGAAGATTTCTGTGCCCAGCAGTGAGACATTTATAGGCTGGTATTATTGATGAAAAAAGTAGATATACCTAAGTACTGTACATTACTGTATTAACAAAACGGTTCAATAATTGACCTACTTATTTAGCTATTTGTTTTATGAAATAAATACCTATGTGGTAAAATTAAAAACAAGTAAGTACGGTATACACTTTAAGCCGCAGGAATCCGTGGCTTTAAATATGCCCTACTTTTCAATCTGGTTTGCAATGCGTGTATTATTACGACAATTAAATGAATGACGAAAATCATAAATGACTGGTTACATATTGACGACTTATTAAAATGGACTCACATCATAGAATTATAATGATAATTGTAAACGCATAAGTTAAATGAAACATACATTTAATTCATATGCAACAGCGCAAATAAACTAGGTACCTACCTACTGCTTATTGACATCATAGTGGTCCTTAATTTATAATACGGTGCAGCCATTATTAAATTAATTACTTATTTTTATTATTTGACACAGATTTTATGGCATTTAATACTTGTTTTATATCTATAACATCTAAATGGTAAAGTAGAATTTTAAGCTAAGTTTTTTTGACTAAGTAGGTATACTCCTACTGTTACTGTTGTCTTTAATTGTAATAATCTATAACCTACTTACAATATTTTAGCAATTAGCACTCTTTCAGCACCTACTCAATTGCTAATGAAACAGCTTTTGCAAACTAAAATATTCAATTTTATTACAAGACAGATTAATAATATTTTGATGTGGGTAATAACAGTATCGCTATCGTAAAAGTACATAGCCAATTTTGAAAACCCTACAATCCGCAAATCGTATAAATTCTATACTTATCCAACTGTGAGTCATTCGAGTAAATATGACAGCAGTCACCAGGTAGGTATGTATATCTTAGTGCTAATTATATCTCCTAATTAGAGTGTGATGTGGCATCCGTCACCGTCCGTCCAGTCCTAACCAAGGTGAACCAACTTTGTATGTGGTGATCGACCTTCAATGTATTTAAATAAATTTATTATAAATTTAATGATTTTAGGAAACTGAACGATGATTGCTAAACGAATATGGTCGGAAAATTTTCCGACGCTTACTGTGTTGTAACGATTCGCAGACGACGCACGAGTTCTGATTTTAGATACTTATAATTTCTGATTTTCATCATTTGGATTGTGCTATAATAAGTAATACCCGCATATAAATGTCCCACTGTTGGGCACCACGCTTCTTGTCGTAAAGAGATTGTGCTAACCTACATAAATAAAAACGTTAATCTGTTGTACCATCTTAACTCTACGATGGAGACTTCAGTGCGCAGTTAAAACTTACTGGACAGAGTACGTCACTCAGCGGCATTCCGACCTCATAGCCATTCAACATAACTATTTATAATTTGTTATATTATGTTAATTTAGCCGCGAGTCGAAAGGCGGCCGGCCTTGTGAGGCGCCGGCGTACTACTGGCGATGGCGACAAAGTGGATCATTGTGTACTAACTTGTCAATTATTAATCGTATCCTGTCTATATATCTTATATATCATAAAGTTTTGTTATTTTTCTTGATGAGAATATTATTTTTTTTTTATCCAGATTTATTAGAATAATATTAACTGTTGTTTATGTTTTGAATACATAAGTAATACTGTAACTGATACTTAGCCTGGTTTTTAAGTCTATTTATATGTTTATTCTAAAACTGAGACGTAGATCTAAATTGGAGAGTAATATCTTCTCCATCTGGTTGCTTCCACACAACACTAAAAACGGCAATTAAATTTAACGACTTGCGTGTCGGTCAAGGTTAACAAAAAAAAGGGTATTTCGATAATTTATTACGCAAGTGTTAGTTATTTAATTCTCAACATATTTTAAGCTTTATACGGTCAATGCTTGAATTGAGTAGATGGTAGATAATATGTAGCACGTGTGGTTCAAAGCTACTTCAGACATAATTGGGTGTAATATTGTGGGAATGATAGGAAGAAGCATGTCACAATATATACCGGTGTTTGTCGCGAACACATTAATTTATTTGAATGTCTACTGCGTATTTCGCCATAAGTGGTTATCAACAAAACAAATTAAAGATAAAAGGGATACGATCTTTTGTAGCTTCATTGGGTTTTCGCGTTACAATAGATGATTTGTCGTATCTTACAGGGGGTTTCACTCCGCAGTTTAGATACGTTCGAACCTTTTGAACCAACTTTAGGTAGCACTATTAAATTCTAATAAAATTACTTTAGTGTCTTAACAAGCAACTTTTTAAAATTAAATTTCCATTATTATTATCTAATTAATTTGGAAATATATTTCACGAAATTATAGTTTGACGGCTATCTTACATATGGTTTATACGTAATGTTTTATAGGAATTATATTTGTACAAATCTTAATTATATCAGTTTTAGTATTAATATTAATACATTAGATCTTAAAACTATGAGGTAAAAGGTGTAAATACTAAATTAACTATTAGCATTTATCAATGGTTGTCGGTGACGTCAGTGGTATACACATTATACATAATTATCGACATGTGTATTGTATACATGTGTCATTCACCGGTTCATTTCACACGATTTATTTTAAATACTCATTATTAATGAGGTGTAATGACCGAAATCGCTCTTTGATTTACATACCAAAATGTAATTTTACCATAAGACATTTTGTATTTTTTTCCTATGTAAAAAGTAGTAAATATCATAAATGTAATACCAAATAAACAATGCACAATTCATTTTAAAATATTGCGCGCAGGAATATACATCACGATGTCTTTTAACAAAGATAAAAAAGTGAAATATTTTTCATCATAATAATCACATCTATAGTTTAGGTAGGTATAATAGGCTTGTTATATAATAGCATATTAGCCTAGACTCTAGAGAGACACACCCCCAAAACAGTGACTATAATAAAATTGAGAAAAACATTACACTTTTCATGTACACAAATATATAATATCAAACCCTCGTGAATAAACCCAACTCCAAAAGGCACTCGACTGTCGCTTTTGTGACCGTTGACTTACTCAAGTGAATAAACTTCTATCATCTATAAATGTGTGCGTCTGTTTGTTTGTAACGATCGTTCACGGCCAAACTACTGAACATATTTCCGTGAAATTTGGTAAATAGTATGCTTTAAGTGTAAGTAACGAGCTCACGACCTATTGTAGAAACTTTTACAAGATTGCCGATATAGACGCGGGCGAAGTCGTGAGCTAAACCTAACCTGTACAAAGTATAAAGACATTTGTAAACATATTAAGTACCGTATCAGTACAATCATTACCATTTGATTGGTTTATCACTCAACACGATATATAAACTAAGTACTAATGTATACTGCATATTTTAGTTACTGACGTAGCCAAGTTACATATACATATGTTTATGTTTACTTGTTATTAAAACATAGTTACGTGATGTTACCATTACTTATGTCAATGTTATGAGTATTGTATTTTCCCAATTATTTATAAACAATTCCTGTAATATGTTAGATATAGAGACTCTTTAATCACACTTATCTACAAAAAAATATATGCAAAATAAACATGTTTTCACATATTATAAAACAAAATATACCTACAAGGTGTGGTGACACATTACTTACGGCTATTTTTAAACAAATTTTAGGTCATATTAAATGGAATCTCTTTATTAAGGTAGGTTTAGATAAAAAACGTATATTCATTAGGTACCTACCCATTTTACTTTTTATATGACCTGCAAATGACCTTAACGCGTGAATTGATAAATAAGGACTCATATCTAAGTTCGAAAGTATTGGGTATACCTTACCCTAGATGAGATGTTTTTGAAATAATAGTTACATTACAGTACATTATAGGTACCTAGGTACCTGCTTTGGTTGAAACAGTTATTGGAATCTTTATGATTCTATTTTTATCAATAAATATTCTGATACCTATTCTCAATACAAGGTAGAGTCGACCACATCCCCATAAGTTGAATATGTTAAAGTTGTTTATGTCTGACTTGCCGTGGTGGTAAAACAAGTGCATACAAAACTAAGTCTAAACCAGTTAAATATAAGGCACATAACAGTTTGAACGACAATTTAGGAGTTAGTCAAGGTCGAGGTCAGATTTAAGTTGTCTATTGAATTACAATTGCGTAATACCTACATGAGACGGTGATCCATTAATTATTTTCGTTCACAGATTCACAACTAGCTGGTTTTTTAAACGATCTAATTTTGGTGTAGGCAGATGTTAACTTCCTCATGGATAACTTTTGACGGGCCTGTTGGTATAGTGGTTAGTGCTAAACCGAATCGTGGGTTCGATTCCCACCCAGGACAAATCTTTGCGTGATGAGCACGATCATTTGTTCTTGGTCTGGGTATGATTTATCTATACTATGTATGTATTTAGAAATATTCATGTATTTTTATTCGTTGTCTGGTTGCCATAATAGGCCCTGCCTAGTTTGGGATCACATGGCCGAGTGTGAGTTGTCCCAAGATATTATAACAAAAAATTACTGTCGTACAATTTATAGCGAGATGTTTTTGCTCTAATGCCCTAGTTTATTAAGAACGTTGTTCACTTATAAATAGTTAGAAAATCTATTTAGTACATATCTAATAGTTATTGGTAGAAAAAAAATGCGAGTTGCGAGATTACTTCGTACCTATCTTTTTTATATAGGCTACCTACTTACGGTAAAGGTAAACTTTAATATAAAATATTCTGCTCTTGTTAATTTGCAACTATTTTAATGACTAATATTTAGTGATATATAATTAAACATTCTGATCTCTACATGTTCATTAAATATTATGTTAATTCGCGTATTTTAGCTAAAATACATTTTCCTACTTAGTTATATTTAAATAAAGGGATAACTAGTAACAAATATGTCTTGCGCTCGTGGCACCAGGAAAACCACGAGCTTTTATCTATGGACGTCGTTTGACCACATCATCACACATCCTGTAAAGGAAAATCATACATTGTCGCACTTCCAACACATTAAACAAATATTATAATATCGGGTTTTGTTGGAAAACCCGACCGAGATCTAGAAAGCAATAAAATAATAATAATAATAACATAATTATAAATAATACAACGATCAATAATTTCAAGACTATCGAATACTTTTTAAATTTCAATTCAATCGAATACTTTTTAAATTTCAATTCAATCGAATACTTTTTAAATTTCAATTCAATCGAATACTTTTTAAATTTCAATTCAATCGAATACTTTTTAAATTTCAATTCAATCGAATACTTTTAAGTATTGCTAGCACAAAATAATGATGGCTTTATTTTTCTGAGTATTAATTTTCAAAGAAAATGTGTTTTTACTTCATACGACACACATTTCCTCATTCAGATCTCTTCTTAAATATATTATGATACTAAACAAATGTAGTTTTTGGCATTTCTTTATGATGCTACGTTCTGTATGGAGATTAAACTATTTAAAAGTTCATCTACAAAATAGTCCCATTAAATTAAATTAATGTCTTTAATTCATTTAAATAATTAACAATCTAATCTGTGTCATTATACACATAGTTATTAAATGGCTAGCGACCTTTCTTAGACTAGTCAATATTATTATTTTTTCCTCAAAAATAAATAAATATATACAGTCATTTAAAAACAAACATATTTAATGAGCTTTGGAAATTATGGAATACTATTATGTAGCTCTATATGAGTATTACACAATACATAACATACTAAATTTATATTAAAATTTAATCCTGCTGGTGGTAAAATATAAATATCGCGGACTTTGACTGCCTCGTTAGGTTCGAGTTCAAATCCTGGGTCGGGAAAAAATTAGTTTTCCGCCAAAAAATACATAGCACATCCAAGAGTCAGGAAGTTTAACGGTGGTTCGGATAGGGCATAAAGCTAATTGTCCTGCGCCTGATTTCTCTCTGGTCATGTCGGTCTGCCGTCCCATCGAACTATGAGAGTATTGACAGTGAAGGAACAGAAAGTGCACCTGTGTTTGCGCAAACACTTGTGCACTATAACATCTCCTGCGTAAATAGCTGATCTTACTGGCCGGAGAGGCCGAAACTCGGTCTGGATATCATATTATTATTATTGAATATCTTAAACCTATTCGTTACGCAGTTATTGACACTATAAGCTGTCACCTAACCAGTAGCAGCTAATGCGTAAAATAGCTTGGCAGAATGTCAACATATTAGTACATTGCGACTTCAGTATATAAATAGCGAAAATATCGACTACCCACAAAAATATAATCCCGTTCATCTTTCATAAGGCATACCTAATGATGCATAATTATATTGTGTGAATTCTGAAGGAAAATTGTGAGTGAAATCAAAGGGATGCCGTATTTCCGTAATATCTTAAAGTGGTACTTCCGCTTGTATAAAAATGTTTATAGAACATAATATTAAATAATATATCGGTCACTAAGAAGGATGAGAGACAGTATGCAAAAGTGTTCTCATATAGTCCTTGACTAAAGGAATGGAGAATTACTAGCGTTTCAGTCATTTAATAGGGCGGAAGACGACCAAAAAAACATCCATAACTACACAACTAGTTGAAAACACCTGAGAAAATAACTTTCAATTTTAGCTGTATTGTGGTGTATATTTAAATATCCGCATTTAATTCCAATGTTGCTTTAAAGTTAACAAATTTGAAGCCCTTGAAGTTTGTATGACCGTAATATCGCCGTGTTCAAGGCCGAATTACGTAACAAACACCTCGTCTTACATAATACAAGACCGGTTATGCTGACTTTATTTCGAAGGATTATTATTTTATGCCCAAATTTAATTTCCTTGCTTTAGGGTTCCAAATACTTAATAAGGAAAAATGTTTAAAAATGCTTTCTTGTGTGAAAGGCGTCTTTACAATTAACTAGCCTATAAATGCCCCATTGTTAGAGACAGGCCTCTTCTCATGTAAAGAAGGCACGAAGGTACGGTGAAAGGCGTTTACTTTTTATTTGTTTTTATAAAATGAACCTGTAAATAATAGGGGTAAAATAAGAAAAAACTGCAACGTACTTTGATAAATAATGCAAAACTATCTAACAATTCGTATAGTGACTCTACAAGATATAATCTATCGATAATATAAACCCTTTTGGATGTTAGCAACATGTTTTAAGATCCAGAATCGTTTCGCTTAAATTAATCTCGCTCTTGAACTCTTAAATATTTTCTTGTTACATACCTACCTTTCATAATTTTGAGGTTGAAACGAGGAAAACTAGAAACTACAGGGTCGTATTATGTAAGAATTGCGTAGATTACGTATTTATATTGACAAAGACGAATTCGCCAGTCCCCATCCCCAGTATCCCATTCCTACAGTACTATTCTGATAAATTTTAAACAAAATCAGGATTTAAGTGAGATAGTGAGAGAGATCTAGAGACATCTGCCTCCCGTGCTGAATACCTTCAATAATACTGTGCTTAACCCATATCCTTAGAGTCGAGTCGGTTCTCGACCACATTGCACGATTATGATTGGTGGGATGCTTAACGCTGGAGGAAAGATGAAATTCTTGATACAGTACGTTCACATTGGTTCAGCAAAAAATTAACACTCGATATTGATTTATTTAAGTGGTCATCGGGCCGTCCAAGTTCCACAATATTCTTGCCCGGGGTGTCAGTGGCCCCAACCGACACAGTCAAATACTAACGAAACTGGAAACGCATGATACAGTTTCTGCATATAATTATACTAAAAGTTAAAAATCTGGTATCCGTTTATTTTTTAACGGAAAGTTTTTTACCAGCCTCCTTTATAGAATGCCATTCTCCGTTATAGTGGCATCAGTTTATTATTCAGTCACGTGACCCTTACACTAGATTGCTTTAAACTTGAGAAAGTTATGGATTAGCTTGGATCTTTATCAACCATTATAAACGAAGAACCGTAAATATCTAACTGGATTGAGAAATTTCTTGTTTATAAGTAAAAAAGGAAATAAATTTATTCTATAGAATAGGTATCCGCAGTAGATTTTTTTAACGAAGGCGGGAAGTGCAGTTACAAAAATTGTCATCATGAACCGTAATTGATTTAATTAATCTTAATTATGTTCCCCGCTGATTCTTATTGAGAACAGCTTATTTTACCAATTGTACCATAATTATATAAATTGGTTTCCGCACTGTCTGTTACTATAAAACTTGATAGTTGATGTTGTTTATTGACTACATGGCTTGTAAGCGAAAATCTTGAGATAGGGCAAATATAATGTCCCATCTCAAGATAAGTACATATTTCTGTATCAACGTTTCATTAACACATCGCACGTCCTGAATCGTGTGTTATCAATTTATTAGTGCGACGTTTACTGTGCCTTCTTATCCAGTAATACTTGTTAAGTAACAGTCGGATTTGATGTATGAATTCTAACAGTCATTTGTTTTAACAAATGCTTAAACATTTACGTAATGTTTCGCTCTCCTTTAAAATATTTTTTTATATTGTTTGTCTATCTCTTGCATTTCTTTATGGTAGTGCTGTCTATATTATGAAAGTGAGATTTGTTCGAGTTATTCTTTTTGCATCCCTGCAGCTGACAATTTATTTCATACTACGCAATAATATTATGTTAAATATTTCAACAATACTTCCGCATTTGGATCTTGGAGTAAAATATAAGCATTGAACGGGAACGCGGATTATACACAGAATGATAACATTCTGTGTATAATCCGCTCAGAGAAAAGAGATCTTTGTTCTTTTATTTTCTGTAACTATGGTTACGTATATTTCTGTATGAACAGATAACCCAAAATAACTCCAGTTGATTCTTATAAATTTCGAAGGTCGTCATGTTTTTTAAAACGTTTACAATTGAATATATATACTGTACGTATGTATTTACCTAATAGCTGTCTTATAGCGTTGTATGTTAGGACTTTATTCCGAATATATTTGTTTACATTACACGGTAAGGACAGGTTAAGCATTACTTATTGTTCGGAACTTTATTGCAATAATTTAAAAAGAACAAACTATTTTTTCCAATTCGGTCGCCTTTCCAATTATCAGTTTTATATAAATCGGTAATTGTTTAACCTTGGTGTCTGAATTATAACAAGTTCAAGCAATTGTTCCAGATTTAAATTACTTAAATGTTTTTGTTGTCATTATCCTTGCTCCTAGGTTAATTACGTTTAATTAGTTTAATTTTTAAATGTTCAACTTCTGTTCCACATTCTTTGTTTTATAAATAGACGTATCAAAAGTCTAACTAAGCATTTCATTTGTATCAGTTTATTGTGTGCCTATGTTTCAAATGTATTGAGTTGTCGTTACTTTTATGTAGTCACTTTAATAGCAAGCCTCTCTAAAATTTTATGTTGTTGCTAACATTAACAGTAAAACGCTGTGTAATTTTCTCCGTCCATGTTAATATGTGGCGTATTAGGACGAACGTGGTCGGGTAATATCGTTTTAAAACTAGCCGTTCCAGTGCGGCCCACTCATTTAGTCGTGTCCGCCTCCGGCTGCGTCCGTGAACTCGGCGCAAGAGCATTCAATCGTAAACTGTGACATTTTACTGACATTGCGCTTCTATCGCTCGTCTGACATTTGTAACCTGCTCCAACCTTGTATAGAACTTGCCTTGTACAGTAGTGTAGGCTTATAAATTAATAAGTTTATCGCAACTACCTAATGCCCAGTAGATCTCTCCTTTCTACCCTACATAATGTCTACTATTATTAGTTTACGTGTGCCAATTTAAGCCCTCAGTGTCCTAGAATAGTGGGATGGCATTGGCATGTCAACCTTCAATTAACAGTATCTTTGCTTACATACCCTTGTGACGTAACACACATGACCGGTTTAAGACCTATTTGTCATGGTTCGTTCACCGTAGTACTTACATTGTGAGAAATATAGTACAGATGCGGTTATCGCGAGTTTATTTTCTCGCTTTGCTCTTTATAAAGAGCTAGCTGACGCACTCGCAAGGAGAGGTCGATGACCTACACAGTTACAGGCGCGATCGTTGCGCGGACAGTCTGTGACAATTGCAACCTTGAATGACAGGCCTATAACTTCTAAGTCACCACCGTTCATTATAAACCTAATCTTCTTAAGGTTACACATGATGAAGAATAAATAATATTAATTGTTGTATTTTCCTTATAAACTAGTCTTTATATCTTAGTGACAAATACGCAATTAAATCATTAGTCTGAGTTCAAATCGCAGCACTCACGTACCTGATAAAGGATTACAATCTGGTAATGGTCGTGCATACCGCCCTGTATTGTCAAATCTCTAAGCTCAGCCTAACTATGGTAAATGTGAGGTACGAAAAATAAATGTCAAGTTAAACAATAGAGTCGGAATGAAAAGTCTATATTTGCGGTCCCAATCTTTCATTGGCAACTTTCTAAGAACCACTATCTCGCTGACTTGGAACGTCACCTTGAAACTTTTAGGCGAAGTAAATAATGTGCGTCTTTATATTGTTAAGTACCAAGAAACATTAAAAAAGTTTTTTTTTTAATTCTATAGGCAACCCCATTTTACACATTTAATTATGAATAAACTAAAAAGAAAACAAAGGTTACTTGAACTCCATACTACCATCACAAACCTGCAATTGACAAAGCCTTTTTGTCAAAGTTTCCTCGAATGTATTATTTTCTTTCATCGATCCGTCTTACATCCTTGTTGTCCAAAATCAGCCGACATCGTCACAAAATAACGTGATAAAAAAAAAACGATTCACTACACAAAACGTTAAAAAGTTAAACCGGAAAAAAAGTTAATCACAAAATCTAATAATAATAATACCGGCCGGTAAATATTCCTGGGCAAAGTCCTCACATAAAAGCATAAAGAAAAAATAAAATTCTTTTTATAAAGGGCTTTTACAAGGATTCTTACACGCCATTATTATTTCATAAAACTTGAAAAGATTGTTTTAATTGTAATTGTTTTAATGAAATGTAAACAGGTGTTATTTGAAAGACGTAATCGAAATTGTTGGCTTTCTTTCACTAAAACAATGTTTGTTTCATTTGTTCGTAATTAAAGAATGAATTGACATGCAATTTTAACGAATGTCGCTAAAGTAGGTTTATGACTTGACTCTGATATTCTGATTAAGGTTTCGTTTCTCTTTTCAGTTTTATCTGGTTTTGCCATATTAGCATCCTTTATCGTATATTTACCAACACACATTACAATCATGCTAATTTAAATATAAAAATCAAGTTTATCGGGTTAAAAACTTGTATTGCAAATGATTATAATCCTTAATGCAATACCTGCAGAAATAATCTAACTCGATAAACATAATATCCTCTGCGCATCTATCTATACAGATTATTTTAGGTAAGGCAAAACCCGGATAGTTGTAGGGGTATAGTTTGCCTATCGCGGTAGTTCGCACCGCTTTCCCGTGGTCCCCAGTATAAGGGAAGGAGAAGCACTCCGAATGGAAGCAAAACAGTAGTATAGTTTCTCTATTATAAATACTCTACTATCGCGGATGATTCACGTGTTATATCATTTATTAATTGAAAGACTACAACTATCACTAAGTTGGCCGTGTTGCTAGTCTCAGTGCGATTGCATGGAAAGGCAAAGAGCAATCAATATTTTTTTCGGAATAATTGTCCGTTTTCTCGGCAAGGCATCTAACGTATTGTATATGGATTAGGCACCTATCAACTATATGGGATAATTACCCCAAAATTTTGAGGCTGGCAAAAATCGCCGATAATAAGATAATGTTTTCTATTTTCATAAAGTTAAAGATACTCACAAATATGAAAAACAGAAAACATTATCTTATTATCGGCGATTTAAACTGAGATATACTAATATCCGGCTTTTACCCTACAACAAAAACAAACGAGATAAAAAACGGGCGAGATCTATTATCATCATCATTAATGAAATGGATGTAGCCTTAAAAATGTCTCTTAAAAACAGTAGTTTTTTATCAAACCCTGTTCAACCATGATAATCGCTATTATTTTTTAATGAGCACATCTTCAAGGTAGCTTAGGTGTGTCGAATTAAATGATGGATATTCTATTAATAGAAGCTGTGTTTAGTCCAAAGAGATATAATTTAAAGAAGAAAACAATTGTTTGTGATCAGAAACGGCTACAGCGTATGTATGTTTTTTTCCACTGTACATATTGTACGGTAACCAAATGACGTCACGTGTATGTCCAATTTATAAGGCACTGTAAAAAGTTGTTATGTTTTAATCTGTACTACCTACTGCGTAAAGAGTTGCGCGTAGAGGGCACGACATTGTATCGTGAAGTCGCAATGGGAACTCGATTGTGCTTAGTGAGATTGGCCGTCAGGTGGCTATCAGTCCTAAATTCTCACAGCGCCTTGGCGGGTGACGTAGCTCCACGTGGATGCAACAAGTGGACGCCACACGCCTGCGCAGTCGGCCTCAGCCTGTCTGTAGGAAACTTCTGTACTTTTCCACTACAAAATCTATAAGTTGTTTCTTAGAAAAATGTTTTTAGTTAGTGCGAATAATGTTTTTGTAGGACGTCAAGTACATTTACTGATTAAAAGTATACTTGAATCATCTTCATTTTGGACGTATCAAAAATACGTGACGTTAGTTGGTAAGTACTTTGTTAATAATAGAATTATTTTTGCTGATATAATCCCTAACTGAAGGTTTTAAGCCTTCAGTTAAGGATTATGACGGATCGCCTACGTTGAATAAAGTCGAATAAATAGTATAATTTAATGATTCATTCTTAATAATTCCAAGTCAGGTAGATAACTGTTTTAATTATATTATAAAATACAGGTTTTAGCTACATGTTATTTCAAAAAGCAATCAAAAATTAACGACAAAAGGTGGAATTTAGCTTGATAAAACGCTTTATAAATAGTTAGGTACATGTACATTATTTTAAACTCCTAAATGCATGATGGTCTGTTGAAAGATCGCTGATGGCGATTACAGTCCATTGTATAAAATATAATGTGTAGGTACAAACAAAAAAAACAACACAAAAAAATATGTAATAATTTCCTATTTTATTATAACGCCATAATTATTTGTTACTATATTTTTTTTATAAATACCTTCTCCTGGCAATAATTAACACAACAAAAAGGGAAGCGAAATTTGTCCATCCGTTCACGCGTGATGCGATGACCGAAGGAAATGGAGATTCAATTTTATTTATAAAGATAACGCCTTAAATCAATAGTTTTGTGAGACGTTTGGGCACAGATTCGATCGGGCAGATTGTATTTCGACTTAAATATTTATAGAAATCTATTTAAGGATTTGCCTCAGAAATGTATTCGAAAAGTAAGATGGAATTTGCCACCAACTAATATCATCAGTACCTATAATATCTTGCTATTACACCTATCAGTTTTCCAGGTGGTAAGGCAGGGAATATGTGTATCTAAGAAAACAGTAGTAGGGACATGATAAAGACCAGATTGTTATCGAAATAATCTAGTCTACAGGTGTAAATAGAAAACAACTGCCACCATGTATGACGCACCATCACTTAAGAACGATTCGACCGCTTTGGCTGTTATGTTCTTTGTTGTGTTTCTTATTGTCATAGGTCAAGGTTTGGATGAACGAAATAATTTGCGACATATCCGCGGGAAATGACGAAATTAATATTTTTTTTGTTTGGGACTGGACAACGGCTGCCGGGTCGTCTAGTAACTATAATAATAATAATTTATTCATAAAAACGTAGGTACAACATTATAATACAATATATCTTACATTATATAATAAAGTACAACATTGCACAATTGTCTGAACTAGGTCGAAACCTGTGCCTCAGACTAGCAGATAAAAAAAAATGTAGTCCTTTATATGGTGTACATAAGACGTTATTCTTTCAACGCTACGTACCTATTATACAAAAAAGAATAAAATAATATAGAATATGTACCTATATCTCATACAAACCGTCCTGTCGTAACTGAATGGGTATGGGTATTTCAAAGAGTTAATAACGAGATATGTAGGTATATGTATTTATTTTTTGGGTGCGTAATGACTCGTTTTTTGGGTGCCGGGCGTAAAAAGTCGTCGTCTTATAAGTCTCTTAGAAGAATCCATTTCTATCTTTAGTGTTAGTGATTTTATTGTTTGGATTCATATTAATTTGTTCAGTAAACCTGATGCACTAATGGATAATACAAAAAAAAGATCAGAACGAAAGTAAAGGAGATAGCTATCATTGAAAACTTCCTAATTAGGAGGTTTACGAGTCCTCAAAATGCGATCGCTAATAACATAATATATTATCTGCATCATTTTGATATATATCATCATTGGTAAACCCGTCTTCATTAAATAGCTTTTACGCCCGAATTTAGCCCTTTTTGGAGCCATTTTAAAAAGGAACGCGGTTCGATAATTGTGAGACAGGACACTGATTGTGAGTAGGAGAACAAATGTCACAGATTGTAGCAGCGTAGTAATTACGCTGCCAATACCTGACTATTACGCAAACGTTGCGTAATTAAGCTTTATTTACTACCACTGACGGAACACAATAATTACGAGTTAAATGAATTTTAGGAAGTACATACATTTAGATGAAAACTTCTTTGTAAGAATCTAATGGCTTAATACTGAAACGTCAATTAGTTTTAAGTCGCCGTTAAGTCTCGTGCCGTCTCTGTCACTTTAAGGTTTAAAGTAGCGACAGATATACATTAAGAACGTGTTAAAGTTAAATGGCGTTTTAGTATTCGGTGGTAAGACCACTCACGAACTATTTGAAGCATCTAAATCTTCTTTTTTTCTTGACCTACAAAAATATTTTCTTTATATAATTATTATCTTTTATTGAGGCCATTGGAATTTTTTTATTTATTGACAAGGTGCAATCAATGTCAAATTTCGTAAAAAGTCATGACCTGAGCGAGATAAAGCTATTGGTTATTGTATTTTATCTATAAAACCTCAGATGTACTTATTTATTTACAACTCTCCTTTATCAGTAAAACTAATTTAGAATAGCTTAATTTATTGGGAATTAAAGCTTACCTTAAATGGAAAGTTATTAAAATTAATTAGATAACAAAACGGTATTTTCTTTTTCTATATTTATATGGCTTTTTATCTACTAAAAAAATAGAATAGAAAAAGATTTTACACTACGAGTGCTATGATAAGAAAAAAGAGGTCATATTGTATGCTATGTAATACAATGTAATACATAGATAAAAGTTCCTTGACCATGAAATTATTGTCCTTACTAATATAAATCCGAAAGTAACTCTGTCAGTCTGTCTGTCGCGCTTACACGCCAAACCTACTGCACAGATTTAAATGAAATTTGGTACACAGATAGTCTAAAGCCTGAGAAAGGACATAGGCTACTTTTTGCTGCGATAACCGACATCCACGTAGGCGGAGCCGCGGGAAACCGCTAGTAATTTATAAATCAAGATTTTTTTATTTTGTATTTTTAAGTCAAAGGTGACCGCGGGATGATCGTGTCATAGCTAAATTTAAAAAAACCCTTATTAAAACGTATTAGGTACCTTATATTTCAAAAAAAGCTGATGTTAGTTTGTTTCATTCAAACATGTTTGAGTAAAAAATCGAAAGTTTATTCAAGTGCACTTTATATTTGTATTATCATTAATTTTCCTAACCTCTAATTATGCTTGGTTTTATCACATTTAAGCGTCGCTAGTGATGTAGGTATCGCGTGACAATAGACGATCATAACAAATTTACCGATAGGTATCGTACCAACCTAAAACGGTCCCATTCAGTTGCACTGATTGGCTGCTAATGTCGACAAGATAATAACGTTGATATATCGGAAGGGAATTCTAGTAAATTATAATAAATCATGCATTTTAATTTGGATACAAAAGTACTTATCGAAATTACATGGGAGTTCGCAATGTAATGTTTAGTTAACATGGAAGAGTTACCGCTACAAAACCATTATAATTGGTAGATAAGTTTATATTGTATAATAACCGATCAGCCCCGGCTTCCCAAGGATAGACAAAACATTAGAATTAATACACAAAAATCTTCCTCTTGAATCACTTTATCCATTGGTGAAAACCCTTTGAAAATCTCTTTGGTATTTTTTAAGTTTATCACGCTCAGACAGACTGACGCGGCGGAGGAATATGTTTTGTAATGTGTACCTATAGATTTCTAGCTGTATTTTGTTGAACACTGATGTAGTACAATTTTTTATAAATTTCTATAGAAATAAGAAAACCTTCCCACTTGCTTGTAGCTCTTCAACTTCAAGCAAGACCCAATAGCTAATTAAACCAAAATGTATAGTCTCATCAAAATTAGAAACCAAAAGAAAAAGTCCTCGCTTAGTAATGTAAATTATTCAAGTAATAATTGATTACACATATTTGTAAAAAAAGTTTAATTAAATAAAAAACATAACTTGGTAATATAATCGGTTTTGATGTTTATATGGGACCACTGACTCTGGAGTACCTAGGTGTATCCTATGGAACATATTTTTTTTTAAATCGAACCTCTATTGCGCTATTAAAAATAAAAAACACATACCGTCGAATTGAGTACTTCTTTTAAAGTTCGTTAAGAAAATATCATGATCAATCTACAATATTGCCATGAAAGGTAGTTTTTTGTTTTTACGTTAACTTTTTACACATTATCTAGGCGTGCAATAAATGCGCACGTGTACAATGTTATTTTTATTGCAGCCGCCGATGCAATGCAATGCAACCCTTTGCAACGGTCATGGTCACGGGCGGGCTTGAGTGTCTGGAGATACAAGAATAGGCATTGCGTGTGTGCTAAATTGAAGGGACGGATAATTTTATGACTACTAATTTATAATATGCAAG
This sequence comes from Diachrysia chrysitis, assembly GCA_932294365.1. NCBI lineage: Eukaryota > Metazoa > Arthropoda > Insecta > Lepidoptera > Noctuidae > Diachrysia > Diachrysia chrysitis. The sequence goes on from OW028647.1 coordinate 7,322,716, forward strand.
TTCAAAACCATTTTTATCTCGAAACAAAATTACCCGCTCTTTCTGTCAAGTTTGACAACTGCCACGGGACACCATTTTGTTTATTTTTTTTTTATAAACCCTTAGCATCTGACAAGGAAAATCTTGGACATATATAAAAATCCTTTTGGAACTTGGTTCATGGAAATGAATAATCGTATTGACAAATTACGTCATCGATGTTTGTAAACAACGCCCGAAGGATATTATCGGTCAGTCTATTTTTAGAGGAAAGTTGTGTGGGCCAAAAAATCTCCAAATATTTTTATTGTTACTTTACCTACGTGATTTGCGTCTTATAATTTAGTGTTCTAGCCGTTGTAGGTTACTTACGTTTAATAATTACAGTCCTGACAAACTCTTCGAAATCGGTTAAGCAGTTTTGTAGGTTATTCTGAAAAAAACACTAACGTTTTTTTTTTTTTTAATACCTACAATCTAACTTATTGCTGACCAAAATACCAATGCTTTTGAATTACATTAAGTACAGTTTGTTTATGCTCCTGTACTTATTTATAAGTATTGTAGTAGGTACATACCTATGTCTTATGGAGTGTAACATGAAGAGGTTTAAGTCTAATCCCAAGGCCGCAGCGATTAGCTACGTGCGGTGCGTTCCACGCATATTTCTGGGTATCATTTTTCATACTCGACCAACTAGATGTGAATATGGACAATGAGCAAAGGTTTTGACAAACGTTCTTTTTCATCTAAAATGATACTTATGTACTTCAGGATAAAGTAACAAATGTTGTGTTAAAACTTGTATTTTGCTGTAACTTTCCGTTCATAGAACATCAAATAATTCTCTCCTAAATTCACGCTCAAATGCCACTCTACAACCGGCATACATGACCGTAGATTCTAGACTCTAGTAGTGAAGGTCAAATTCTTTATAGTGTCATAAAACACAAATGAAATAAATTGACTTCGTAAGGTACTAATGCAATTGTTTTCAGTCTAAAATGTAATATAATATACATTTATTTAAATTAGCAACGTACACACTCTACCTTTTGTAGAGTACAAACATTTTCTTTTATCGTGAGTTTCTACTCGTTTTTCTTTTTATGTGCTTTTAACATTGAAAACTATTAAGTAATCTGTGCCAACGCCAAAATGCTGTGCTTATACTAAATAAATTCATACGCACCGTATCGTTATGATAGGCCGTTGACTTGATATTACAGCCAAATTCTTATGCTATTCCGGAGAGCGGAGATGTCGGAACGGCAACGTCGCAATAGCCGCACCGGGGCAGCGCGGTCGCGGGAGGGGGCGAATAGCAACAGGCGCCTTGGCCACGTGCTCAACGGCCTTGCCACTGCCGCAGTGGAAGCTTCGCGCCTTTTTAGATACCTAATAAATAACCTAAACATCTAATCACTTACAGCGAACTAACAGCTTGGGTTGCGATACACGCGATTCCTTATTCTATTTTACTTACGTTTTACCTTAATCCTTTAACATTCCTTGTCTCGCATAGTTTGTGTAGAGTCTGCTAATGTTGATGGGAAAACATTGAGTCGCGCGCTAACGGACGCGTCTATTTAGGCGCGAGACTCGGCGAGACGCTCGCGAAATCGTGTCTGTGTTGGTTTGTTTACATTTTGCATGCTATCAGTTTGGCAAACAAAACAAATACCATACCAACCTGTAATATAAAACTTCTAACATTAGAAAAAGGTTGTTTTGAACTGCGTAGTGCCATATTCAAACATGAAGGTCGAGTATACTTGCCTGCTCGAGTAGTTATTATTAATTTCTTTTTTATGTTTGTGTATTAATAGAATTATAATACTGATAATACTAGATTCCAAACGAACTTTATTATTTAGCCGTACCATACAAGGTAACCTGCTCTACCGTTTTACGTAAATCTGTCATTTGTAGGTAATAAGGTCATGCTTAATATTGTCGTACTAATCTAGTGTACTGGTTTACGTGATTATTAGGTTTGCTCTATTACATCATCAGGGAAATAGGGCGCAGTAATTCCTACTCGGTCCCGCGGCGAGCGAAGGTCACAAAACGTTAATGACTTCCGTGTGGAATCCTATCTACATATATAATTTATATGCGTCGACTGTTCAACCACGACACTCGACACGATTGTACGCTACAGTATAGTACGCGATCACACGCTTGTAACAAGTTGACAAATGACAACTCATTTTATGAAATTCAAAACGTTCTTGTAGTCGTTCCTTTTTAGAAATTTAAAAAGAAATACTCTTCAAATAGATAACTTGTAACAAAAAAAAAACAAAAGAAAAATGTGTATTTTGTTTTTAATTTAAAAACAAGTTCATAATAACACGTCCTTGCAGCTCTACAAAAGAGGTCGTAACAAAAATATCTAGGCATAAGAGATAAAAATAAATATACTAGATTTTTTTTATACATTGAAATATTATTTCTATTTATGGCACATGATTAAAACAATGTATGTATTTTGATCGAGCTACAAAACTAATAATCTGGTAGTAAAAAACCACGTGGCATCTAACAACTAACTACGGACAAAGATTTCGGTGAAGAAGTAAACTATCAATTTATAGTAACCTTGACCACACTCAACGTTCCGAATGAACAAAAACTTGTACTCACTTATCTATAATAGTGACGTGTTCTACATGTTATTTTATATAAAATGTAGAGTCAACAACATACGAAACACGATTAATTAAATAATTGACTAAGTAATGCACTTTTTTTTTATTTTTCTTTTCGTTATTTATTTATTATTATTTTATTATTTATATTAACAAAATTCAAAAGTCAGTAGGTAAGTTATCATGGTCTACTCTAAACGAAAGCTAATCATATAACCATAGATAATATAGATCATTAATCTAGAAACGTCGAACGATTATTTTTACGAATGTCACTCGTATTACAAAAATCTGTACGATGATCGATAAAATGGCAACAGTTTTGTAAAGAAAGTGAAAAATAAAATAAAGGTAATAAAGACCACATTTTTCTGCTTTCGAATAGTAGTGAGTAAGTTGGCAGACGTCGTTACTGTAAATACACATTGCACCAATAAATTTCAGAGGGAGATAAAAAATTGCACTCCTGTGACGGTACGCCTTTAGAAGTAAGTTTTATGCAAAACTTGTGAAAACGTCTGCACTCTCCGCTTGGCCGACGCCCAACGAAGAGCAACTTGATTGAATGTAACATTTTTATAATTATTTCGCTCAATCCCTTGCTCCTTTAGCTTAAGCTCGTTAAGAAAGGATTATAATTATCAGATGCGTTCTTATTTGTAAACACCTAAAATAAATCTTGTTCTTTCGTGTTTTTGGAGTTGTTTATTCCAAAACGGTCTTATTATACTTAAAAATACACTGGTTAAATATATTTCGAGGCTCTTTATTTTTAGTTATCTAATACAACTTGACCACAATTTTGTACTTATATGACATTTTTGTTTGTTTCAGGTAATTAACAACTTTTACATAATGCTGCTAGTATGTTACGGGGGTGAGAATAAATTGAATAAATAAAACAGATAAAATATATTGTACCTACCTCAAGCTAAGTATACAATCTAAATATATAATATATCTAGATAAGATTAAAAAAATGTGGAAAATGTGACAATAACACTGTTTTACCTAAAACGCTGTAAGAGATTAGATTAGCTATTCAGACTTCGAGGACCCACTGATCGGTCATACCCTTCCCGTAGCCCGGTATGGGATCTAGATTCAGGGTAGGTATCAAGAGATATTTCTTGTTGATATCAAACGGTTTAGTTGTATTACGATCTATGGAGATGAACGTGTGTGTCCACGTGACATACAAAAGGTTAGTCCATGTGCAAATAGTTGCGTGACCACAAATCGAGGAGGCTCAGTAGCGTGTGACCTGACAGGTGGACTACTGCACCCACTGTTGTGTAGATAGCGAAGATAGTACTATCATTACTGTACGTAGTACCGTTGTTATTAATGCCAGCCTATACATAAAACCAAGAGAATACAATAATTTTATATTAAACAACTTAAATATAAAAATATTACGAAAATATAATAGTATCTTCAGTTTTTTTTGGTAACGGGACTTTAACGAGAGCTTTTTATAACATTTTAGACATGAAAATAAATGATGAATCATTAAATGGATGTGGCTTTACCGTACGTTTTCATATTGTTTGCCTACATTATTGCGAAACGATACTACGACAGTGACTTGCGTACTAGAAATATAGAGGTGAAGTATAAAATTTCCATGACGATGCCGAATGTTGTTGTCAATGCAAATGCGAATTTGAGTTATGTTGGATCTGAGGAAAACATGCATGAATGATATGCCCATTTCGACGTGGACTTCTTTTGTATTTAGTTAGGTTATCATCTAAAGTGATTTAGTTTATTAACAAATAATATTTTAATCCCAGATCACGTATAACCAAATAAATAAAAAATCCTCGAATACTGTTAACAAATTAAGAGCGTTTTTAATTTCTGAAAATCGTGCGCTAAAAGACGGTACTGCGGGTACGCGAAGCATGCATCGTACTAAATGCATTAGTCGAATTAGTCCACTGAGGCATGGCGAAAAATTCAATTTGCTTTCAACGTTGTGCAACCGAGAAAAAAAATGAGGCTGGTCGGTAAAAATTATATCCATTTTCCGGGTAAGCCGGTCCGAGAATAATAGGGGTACGGACGATTCACAAATCGGATTAATATTCGCCTTATAGGGAACCGTTAATAAGCCATTCTCAAGATACCGAGGATTAAATAATCGATGGATTGCTGCATACAAACTTCTTAACACTTCGAAGAATCTGTAGGTGAAAATGATCGTGTCTAAGTCATGTTTGCTCGACAGATTTTACGTAGACTAAGAAAATGTAATCGTTCAGTTTACAATTTTTGTTAAATCTTCACATTATTTCTAAGAACCTAATTGCTTCAATTTCTCCATATCCTCATTTCCTTAAGGCTATTTTTTTTTCTATATTGTTTATTCTATTAAGTATATCCATGTATTTTAATTTACATTGATTGTCGATTATTTGCAACTAATAAACTTATAATAATTTTGAATTTAATATATGAAAAAAGAAAATCAAGAATGACGTAAGGCAAACAAATACTATCATATAAAATTTTAAGCAACGATCACATAGTAGGTTCACGGAAGTATTTTAAGAAAAAATCCTTCAAGGTTTAAGCGAGCAGTCAAAGGGCTGAACCGGTTCTGTATACTAAATTAAATATTTAACAAAAAATTAAGGTGTACGTCCTCAGTAGTCATGTCCGCCAATGTGTTAACATGTTTAGTAGGTATTTTTAGGGTTTTCTCATTCATATTCGTGATCATAGATACGAAATGAGCAACAGTGAACTTTGTACTACATATTTTTTTCTAAACAATTATTGTGTTCACAGTGATGATAAGCTCACGTAATTACTTTTGCTTTTATTTTACCACTATTAATTGGGTTTATTTTGTATGGTAAATTGTAAATTGTCTTACCTTGAAAGGACAGGACAGTGGTCAGTGTTTTGTAATACTACATCGTATATAATGGGGAATTGAATTCAGTGGGTCTCTCAATATACCATACTGTACCTACTTGTTGTTAGTGTGTATATTGTTTGCTTTGGACTAGGATTATCGGGAACAGAATCTATACAAATGTTAATAGAGACCGCCGAGATGTACTCAACGTTATCACGTATTGGTAAACAGAGGAATATCGCGTTACACGTGTATAAAGATAATGCGAGAAATGTAAGTTATAGTTTTTTAAAGCAAGGATTGTTTTTGTTTCCTCTTTAGACGACTAATAAATGGTATCAAGCAATATCAATTACCAATAAACGGCTTCCTGATAGAAATAAATGGAATAATGTTACTAATATTTAGACATAATATAAGTATATATTGACTTCTTATTAGTCTGTGTTTGTGAGCACGCTAGATTACAAAGGTCAATGGTTAAATCATCGTTTATAATTCAAATGATAACGTTATTATCGAACGCAGCTAGAGTATGTGTTTCAAGAAATGTATGTAATTTAAAAATTCTAAATGTTATAGGAATGTGTTTATCAGGGTTGTTTATGATAAGTAACGTATTCCAAAAATGACGTTGTGTTTTATGATATGTAAGTAGTAATTAGGACTTTTTGCAGGTTTAGTTTGTATTGTAAATGTAGCTATATCTCAGGAATGAGAAAAATATAAAAAAAGTTCTAAGACTTATAGCTTCTTAGGTCCTAGTATCAGTAACCCGTACCCTCGAATTCTGACGGTATACATTACCCGCAGACATTATGCGGTTGAAGCTATAAAACGGATCCCTTGACGTTCTAAGGATTTTTACAAACGCGACTAAATCTAAAACGGGCTTTCATCCGTGATTCTATATCACTCCGTCGCGTTTATATCACATTACAACGCTACCCCATGATTTATGATGATTTTTCCACTCTTTCCCGTATTTTAAATGTTTATATTCAAGACGTCCCGTTAAAGCGTACATGTCGTAAATTTAACGCAATAAAGTTAACATTTCCATGATAATTTGGTATAAAAACCTATATTTACATTCGATACGCTTAATTCAATTACGTTTTCGTAGGGAGTGGGGAAGCATTAAAATAATTGAATCGAAATCATACCCGTTTAAGTTTTATGTTAAGACAAAAATACTATAAAAAACTCTTACAATAAAAACATGTGAAAATAAAATCATTATTTTTATATCGTCTTTTTTTGTTTTTTTGCTTTATGTTTGGATAGTTATTAACATTTTGTTAATGCTTTCTAGTGTTACCACTGGTTTCCAACACAAAATTTGTAATTAGTTGATACCTGTCAAAACTCATGTCGACTCGTTGTTAGTCTTTTAGTCAACCAATAACAGTTGCTATCAGTAGATTAGGCTACAGATTACATTGATCAGCCTTTTAGAAACCGGGGGTAAGTGTAGGATTTTATTCAAATGTTGTTGACCTTAGATCTCGAGTCCCCGATTCGAATGATCGATTGATTACTGGGCTATCACACTTTTAAAGGGCAATATCTGGTATCTTTACAAGTTGATATAAGTACTGATAGTGGAGGCCGGCAATATATCAAGGTTGTTATAAAAATGACTAGACGCTGGTTTTCAGCCTCGTAAACAGATGCAAGCGATGCACACACCTTTAATGTTAGGGTTCATAAGCATACAAAATTTAACCTTATTGCTTTTTAATAAAGGTGCTGTCACTTTTATAGTACAGTGATGTGCAGTCGAGTGTGGATGCGATTAACAAGGCACATGCACGTGTTCAAAGTCGGGGCGACGTCGACGCCCGCGCACTACTGAGCCCAATGTCACCTCCCCAACCTTGCCGCCGCGGGTTAATCTTTAGGTTAATGACCAGTTTTATAGATTACCTACAAATTTATATGATTTGTGAACTAAGTCATACGAATAGTATTGCATAAATCCACATAACAAGAAAAACCCGCAAAGATTAGCCAGCAGTGCAAAAATAAGAATAAGTACGTACTCTACAAATATCTTTGGAACACACAGTTCAATGTGAAAAGTCATGTTTTGTTATCATTGTCAGTTGGTTATTGCACTATCTAAAGTAGTACCTTCGTACTCACAACTGTATTGTAATAGATACAAAAATATGTTAACTGCATTCTAGATTGCACTTCAACTAATAGTCTGAATACTTTTTAATATCTTTAGAAGAACCATGAATTTCTTTCATGACCAAGTTCACATAAAATTAATTATCACCAATTTTTATCTGACTGCGGTGAAGCCAAAGGAGAAGTGTCATATATTGGTAAACTCTTTGGTAAATCTAAGGAAGATTTGCAGGAAAGAGGTCGTGTAAAGAGTTACCAAGATACTCAAGTCTTTGATGTATTACAGTCAAACTAATTTTGTAATATGAAAGAAATTCCAAACATTTTGTTAAAATAATATATCTTACTAAACCTTCACGGATAAGTCGAGACAGTCAGAGCATCTTTGATCAATGTATTCGGAGTAATGCTCAAATTCTAATTCATCGACACGTACCGTGGGTGTGACATTGTAATTGACACCAGATATTACTAAAAACTGTATACCATTATTGCTTTACCATTGTTGGTTTATTTAACATCACCGTCATGATTAATCACATCTATAAATATCTTCCTAGCTTTATTTCCATGGCGATCTAGGAATGCAAGAAAAACTGAGTCATTTACGTAAACGTTCAATGAATCAACTGATCGTAACTAGTGGCTATGCTAATCTTAGACAATTATCTAGTAATACTTAGTACTTTCGTATGCAACCTTCCAGGTCCTTTTCAAGATCACTATAAAGATAGCGTTTAACTCCATCTTATTACCGTATCAGCGAGGCAGTTGGGTCAATCACCTTAGCTATCTTTAAGGAAACTAGATGAGAATATCTAATGCTCAAGAACAAACTATTTCCTCCATGGTTACTGAGTTCAAGAATTTATTTAAGATCGCTTATTTTTACACAATCGTCATCATTATTCTATGAGATGGTAAAAGCATTAAAAATAAAGAGCATGTTATAGCAGATATCGATTCAATTTTGTACGTAAACCTAGCAATGGCCTGTGAAATCTGACATGACAAAGGTCCTTGGGGCTTAGGCATGAGTATTGGACAATTTTTATCAAGACCGCGCATACCCTGGATATACAAACGATAGATACAAACTTGTAAATCTTTGTTTTTTGAAGTGAAAACTTCTTTGTTCGCGATGGGCATTTTTTGAGATATAAAAAAAGCCATTAAATTCGCGACCTGTTACCGTTACCGCGACCGACACCTCTGTATATAAGTATCTACATAAGTATATTGTAATTTTTCAAGACTTGTCATGTCGAAATCGATTTCAAAATCAAAGCCGAAGTTGTCAACTGTTTTTTTGAGATTGGAAAAACAATTCAACTCGCGACACTGTTACCGCTACTGACACCTAAGTATATTGTAATTATTCAAGTTTTCACATTTGTCGGCAACTTCCCAAGTGCCGCTTGATTTTTTTTTAATACTTAATGTTATCTTTATCCTAATATTTACCAATTGGTATGACCGGTGTAACAATAAAACATGATACATGATTTATTGTTCATTAACATTTTCATAGTCTATAGACAAAAAAATAATTATAGAATAATATGTTTTTTTGCATATATAATGTAAAATATTATATTTTTAGAATATTATTCTGAGTTGCGGATGTCATAATAGTCAAGAACTGAAACGCGGGCGACCATGATTGAGCATCGTGTGACGTCACATTCCTAAAAATCTGTAAAAGTTCCATTCAAAATAGGTACGCACTAGACTTAGTGCGTCGTATTAGCTTTTCGGGTGATTCGACGTCACAGCCGTCAATGTCACGTGACCGACTGTTGTTTAGCGCGTTTTTTAAATCAATGGATTATTTTATTCATAGTCAATAAGAAAAAAAGCTTTTTAATAAAATATTGTAAGTTGAATAAAATAAAACTCGGTAATTTTAAAATATTGTCCTGAAAATGGTCAAGTATCCAATTCGTAAAAGGATTAAGCACACTATGCCACTGCGCCACTTAAGTTTTGAAGGCCAATGTAGGTAGTCGCCATATAATATACCTATTATATATGTTGTAGTTACTGTGATTATCGTGCAGAGTCAATATTACCGGTTTTCGTTCGTGGAGGTCAAAGAGATAGTTCTATTGCATTGAATAGTGTTCATAAAAATTAAGCACAGTAAAAATAAAAAAACAGAAATAATTTTAGTTGACTATTGGAAGAGTTGACGTGCAACATGTGTTATTTTTATATGACTTCAAGAACACTATTGACACTCAACAAGCAACTTGATTTTTCGCCATACCCAACAATGTTAACATTGTGGTTGTAACCTATGTTATTAGTCTAACCGTAACATACCTACATAGCCGCTTTAAGACATACGTAATGATATGTGGAATGTTGCATACGCCGTTGGTTTTTTGCGCGCAGCGTCACGAGCAAAGTCAAGGGCGTTCGTTCTTCGGCATAATTCGGCTACGATCGGTTAACACCGGCCATTGGCTACCGTATATTAATTCTAGACTATTAATAACAATTTAATTGCGGTTTTATTGTATCACACTTGAATTTAATTAAGTACCTACCTATTATGTAAAATATAGCACTGACACTTAATACTTATTAAATATTAAAATGTTTATAATAAGGATTTAGGTACATAACTACTTTAAAACAATGTTCAACTAAGCATAAAAACTTTGATGTTTTACTTCCTAAAGGCTGCTGCAAAATAAGCCTCTATAGTAAAGTGACGTTAACGATGATAGAAATCGCCTAAAAGACATGAAATGAATGGAAATGACATTTCATTTCGATAAGTCACGTGACTTAGACCTGCCATTTCCATATATTTGAGCGATTCGATTAGCGTTAACGCTTGTAAAAATCACTTGAATAGAGGGGCAGAATTCTTCTGAAAAAACTTAAATAGGTAGGTATATGTGTTCACAAATGTTATAAAATTTCATTACTGTTATTAATTAATTTTAAATGATGTTAACTCAATACTAAATATAATTTTACGACAAAAAAATGTTGTGTAAGTGTCTTTATTCGCGTTAATTATGACCGAATACTGAATCTTCAATCAGTTTAAATCGCCGTTATGTTTCATGCTGTACCTGTCACTTGAACGTGTAAAGTAGCGACATCTAGACATTTAAGAACGTTTTAAATATAAATGGTTTCAGTAGCGTTCAGTAACGTTTCAGTGTTCGGGGGATAAATAATTAAAATCACCGCCGACAATAATGAACTAAAAAGGTCACTGTATAAAATTCTTAGAAACTTCGTACAAAAACAAATTAGATTGCGGTCCTCAAAATTATTAGGTTTAAATTAAAGGTTGGTTTATTGAAATGGCGTGGGTACGGATAATTTCCACAATTAACATGAAGACATGGTTACGAATGCATGCTCATGTTACATGCAGCGCGCGCTAGACCGGCCGCAATTTGCATTAGACATCCATGTCATAAGAAACTAGTCCATATTGGATAAGCTTACAATTCAATCAGTGCTCATCACAAAAAAAACTGTCAGTACATGCATCGAACGATTGAATAAAATCTACCAATATTTATGAATACATTATATAAAGAGTTTTCTAATAAAATTAAACTAAGCCTTTAGCTATAAGAAGACCATTTAACCAATGAGAAGATAATATTGTATTACATAAATAATAGCACACAATTATTTAAGTTGCTATTTTTAGAACAAACGCGTATATATATAATCTTAAATTATTATTAATAATTTATTGGATGAGCAATTATTTTTCCTTTTACCTTGCCACATCCGTGCTCACAATTATTTATAGCTGCGCGTAATGTCGAACAGTGGATGGCGATCGCAATGTATGCAAATGGTCTGGCAGTTCAGGTACCGAGGAAATCTTTAAGTGCCGCCGACTATTAACGAATAGGACATAAGCCCGGATCTTGAAAAAAGAGAATATTTTACTACCGTTGCATTTAAGTAGTTTTAGCGTTCAAGTAAAGATCCTTATCAAGGATGTGGAACTGAAGTAGTTTGACTTTTATGGTATAAATGCAGAACCTGATGTGTTTATTTGCCTAGTTCATATAATTATTTTTGTGTACAAAGCATACACTTTACGTATTTTTATTATAGGGATTGCATAAGACACCTTTCTACTTAAATTTGTATTTCAGCAAAGATAGACGCAAATCGAAAAATTAAATAATTTGTTTTTATCACATAAACTTTAAATCGCCAATAAATTCCCTCAATTTAAGTTTACCCATATCCACAGTTTTAACTTTTATATGAGGAAATGACAGTCGAATAAAATCGGGAGTTAACATAAAAATTTACACGGAACAAGAATAAAACTGTGCACGCATTTGCGCTGGGTTTAGCACAATAAAAAGAGTTGCCATATTTCGCCAAGTTCCAACTTGTTATGATCAGAAGGTAGAATGCGATCTCCGATGTGAAACGCGCGTCGTGATTGTGTAAACTTTTAAATCGGGCTTCTGTAACGTCGCAGCAAATTCTCGTCAATAAAGCACAGACAAATATAAGAAGAGTTCGCTCCAACTAATTTTAAAAGCGAGACATTTTTGACGCGAGAGCAACTTTACAAAGAGTTCTATACAGCGATTATGTTTAGTATATTTTATTTATATGTTTGTCGTCAATCAGAAACTTATTATCATTATTGATGGAAGCGATTTCGGACAGCTTGTGTGGTCTAGACTTTAGCTCGCTAAGCACGGAACGCATTTAGCGTTCTCTTTTTAAACTTCTCAGTTTCTTTTTGCAGTTTGTCGAAAGTTTTCCTTCCTGTAACATTTTACCGTAGAGCAGTTTCTACGGGGCGATCACATCGAGTTAATAAGTTCCCGTTTCGATGGCTCCTACGTTTTAAACTTTTAGGATATGAGATAACAAGCTAAGAAAGGGAGACGCCGATTTGGCTAAGTCCACTTTAAGATCTCAGTGGATTACGTTGTTGCCTTCGGTGAATTGGAAAATCTTTTCTTTTAGACAAAAACTTGTTATAATAACAGTGTTAACAACTTTTAAATTATAAGAATATTCTGAAGCATAATACAAAGTTTATATTTTTATGTGATGGAATCAAAAATATTACGTACGGAATAAAAAAGTAAAAAGACATAATTATATATACTACGCACTTATATAAGACGTAAACAACCTTAAAGGTTAACTTGTAATTAAAAATAATAGCTAAGCTCATAATTGTTGCTTATAATGTAGAGGTGAAGTTCTAATTTCAACTATAAATACAAAATTACTCCCGAAAGTTATATTTATTCCTCAATTCAACATCATAAATTAAAATAGCGCCCTAAAGTCATCTGTCTAACATTTCGCCATTTTGTTTTATCGGAAAGTAAGTTGTCGAAATTTCGCAAACTTTTCGCGGAATATTCCGAAGTACTTCGGCCGAGACGACAGGCGCCGTCGGCTGACGACAGCCGAATGAATGAGCTAAGGATTCAAAGATCTACTACTGGAACTCGATCCCTTTTACTTACTGAACGTTGTTTCGACTTTTTAAAGTATTTCATTGATATATATTGCACTACTCGTAAATAATTGAAGATTGTGTTAGTTGTTTAAATTTTACTATCGCATTTCTTTTTACGTTACCGTTTTGAGATGTATCGATAAGGATACCTATTTCTATTATACCTACTTTTATAAGCAATTAAATAGGGTTGGGCTGCCTTTTTGAGTCTATATTTATATCCTTGGAATTATTACTTTTTAATAGAAATAGTCTATGCTCTACTTGCAAATTCACTGATTGCTAGCGGGCAATAAAATAATTTACATTGCTGTAAATGAAAGATTTTTTCCGTAACGTATTCATATTTTATTTTATAAAATTTCCTTACAAGGAAAAACCCGTGTTAAGTTATAGAGGGGACAATGGGAACAAAATTCTCGCCATCCCCTCGTAGCACCACCAATGACAACTTAATTTTCATGATTTCTCCATATTTCCGTCCAAGCGATTGAATTTGCTCACTGGTTTTTGTTACACGATAGTTTGTTTCGTATAAAGAATACAAATTATTTGCGTTTCTATAGATATCTATGTAAATGGAGAACTAGGCTGTAACTTTCTCGGAGATATTTTATAAAACTCTTGATAGTGAATGAAATTTTAGTTATTTAAGACTCGTGCTTGTATCACTCCAAGTCCTGTTCTAATTCAATATCTCACCTGTTTGGCGCCTGACCGGCTTTCATATTTTTTTCTGTACCACACGTAAAGTATTCTAGAACCTAATAGTTTTCACCTATTACCGCGGCCGGCCCAAATTTATCGCTTTCGACTGTTGATTTATTTCTGAGCGGACCGGATTAACTACCGCTAACTTGGCGATAGTTAAGACTGCTATCTCTGGTGTTTCAGGGCGAAAGCTCTTTCCTTTTATCTAAATTGGTCCGCTACCAATAAAGATTCGCCGACGACTGTCGTAAACCATTCTCCCCATACGCTTCATTATGGGGCAAACTTTCAGATATGATGGAACAATTTTATTGTCCACCGATGTCGCGAGATCTCTATCGGTAATGGGATTTGGTGTCTTGAATTACACTGTCGCTATCGGACACTAGTTTCAGCAACATTTAAAATGTCAGACAAGTTGAAAAGAGCTAGTCTGCAACATTGTATGTATCAATGGTGGTAGGATAATAGTTTGCTTCGCCCGAGTAAGTTGCGTTTTGCATAAAGTTTGTAACATTATAGGATCCTTTCTTTTGTAGAATATTTTCAACTTTAAATGTTCAAAATATTTTTGCGATCTAACTGGTTTTCGTGCGTATGTTAGCAATACCTATACTGAACGTCTGAACCCGAAATGCTCAAATTGATAATTTATTCTCATTTTGAATTTATTCAATGAATATAAGACCCAATAGCCGCCATAGCATTCCAAATATCTGCTTTAAGAAATACTAGTTTATCATATTTTAAATTGTAAGAATTGGATAGATCAGTCTAACAAATTATTTACTTATTACATATTTATTAAACCTCTCATAATAATCATACTTCTGTTTCAAGTTATAAGTAGAATTAAATAAGAATTAAATAAAAGTACTTATCATAAATCAACAACAATTTAGTTAACTAAATGCATTTACAAGTAACGAACAAAACTTAGACATCAAAGGCTTAATTTGAAGCCATTACTGTTTCACTCCCTAATGGAAAATAGATTTGGTACCCCAAAGACATATAATATAAATCTTGTCCTAATTGAGTTTGTCATAAAAATTGAAAGTTTCCCCGCTCAGGGCCCACATTTTACGCAGTAGTTTCAATCCATTCTTCTTCGAGGGAACTTCTAATTTATCGTGAGTGCTAAGTTTGAAACGACTATTCAAAATACAAAACTTTACCCCTGTTTCACCTAGGTTGACGTAGATAGTTTCATCTTAAATTAATTCTATCGGTCTCATTTATTTCTTAGAATCTCGACTCAGCGGATGCCTGTATACTCGTACTTGTGCATAAATTATTTATTTGCTAACACCGACGTTCTAGATTGCAGTCTGGCTAAGTAATGGCAGATACAATATTTTAAATACGTGAAGTCGTTGACTCTATATTTGTCAAGCTACTCTAACAGTGTCATGTTTATGAGTTATGGCCTTGTTTATAAAATTAATAATGAGATGAATTGAATCCTTAGAGTTTAAACTCCAAATTAAATTTAGCGTTCATTATTTTAAATAACATGAAGTAAAATTTATTTCGGCACACAAATACCTACAGTTACAATAATAAAAAAAAAACAACGTTTCAACAAGTAGAAGAAACTTGTCTACAAAAATCTATGGTATCGAGTGTCGCCCATTATAATTAAGAGGAAGTCATCTGAACCAATTTCCCCGGCGGCGATTCTCAAAAGCTTTAAAAGGTTGCGCGTTTCGCAGCCCTGTCCAAAACAATAGGAAAAGGTGGATATGATATTACCAATTTTTTTACTAAGGGTAATACTCTACCATCATATGTTTATGGCAGCTTGTCAATGACACTATATCTCCTTTGTGTTACAAGGATAACCGTCAGCGTGCCTTACCGTGGAATATCGGTGAATTTACTCACGTGTACGTTGAATTGCTTGCATAAACATATGTTTATCACACTATATACCGTGGCTATTGTCGTAGATAATAGATACGTCTACTTATGTAAAGTATTACAATGAAATACTTCATTGTGGAACAAAAGTTTAATAATATACATAATTATATATATATAATATATAAAATTACTTATTCTTTATTGAGACACTGTTATATTTACATACCTATCAGTGTGAATGATCTATGATGAACGATTTAAAAGTTTGTTCATATTTCTTCCAGAACATTCATAAAAACAAAAGATCATTCAGAGTTCAAATAAAATGAATATGTGACAGTTAAACATAAACATACGAATAAAATATTGAATAGACTTTGATAAGCAAATTTTAAGGTACGTCAATGGATCAATCGTAAAAAGTTTGGCTATTCCGCGAATTTTACGTATTTTGTCCCAATTACCAGTTGAAAGAGTGCCAGGCCCAATAAATCAGGGGACGTACCTACATATTCCTGTGACATTGTAACTTCAGTACACTTTTATACGACAGAACTATGTCAATCTAACTTTTAAGATTATCACTTCCGCGTTCGCCTACACGCTACCTTACCTGCTTGTTTATAGGGCTGAAGCTTTCGATAAAAGTGTGTTATAAAAAATATAATCGTTTTATTTTAATCTTGAACCAGGTGTTGATAAAGTTGTTTTGTGATGCTATTTGAAATGTATCTTACTCTATATTCGTAAAAGTTTTTTTAATATAACTTTTATCTCTAAATACTTCATAGTAAAGCCGGAAAATTTGATTTACCCCTTTTTACTTAATATCAAATATCTATTTTTCTCTATATCCAAGGTTTGCCGGAAATACCCTCAAAATTGGGTTTCATCATATATAATATTTACATTGTTTTTTTGTTTAAGACTAAGAATAATAATTAAATTAGGATACGTCTGGAGCTCTGGACAGATTCAAAAAAATGGCATTAGAAATCAAATTCGTATTATATAGTTGTCTATTATAAAACTTATCTACAACACTCAATTTGTCTAAAATTACAACATAACTGACATATTTAATAAGATTTATCAATTGCATTAAATGTATAAATGATCGGACAGCCCTACGAGTAAGGCAGCGTTCCACTGACACAATGCTACGCTCTATAATGGCATTGGGATGTGACTTTTTTGTGTATCAATTTGATTGAAATCTATGAATGCGAAAAATATTTTGATTTTGTATTTCAAAAATAATAAAATTTTAGAAACTTCTAGACTGTTACGTCTTCATTCCGTTTTCATCAATCTAAATGAGTTGACTGTAGTCGGCGATTTGTTTTTCATGATTAGGATTTAGAATTAGATGTGACAGTCAACTCATTCAAACACGCTTGGATTAAATATGGCAACACACATTCAATTCTTTAATTAAATATTAGAGAGGTCTTGTCTGCCATAATATTAAATCTATATTTATAAATAAGATCTTAATAAATTTATAGCAACGATTAGTTTTTTTGGTAGCGTATAGCGTAGCGTCGTAAGTGGAAAATGAACTCGAACTAGTGGCGTCGGTGAGGCGCGCGTTCCCCCCGCTGCCGAAAAAAGTTGCAAGTCGATGGGCGGCGCCGGCGAACATTCAAATTTATCGATTGTCCCGCGCGCCTCATTACTACATTCCTCAAAACTTACCCACTCACCAACTTAGCCCTTTAGCCCCACCACTATTGCCACATTACTTTTTATACCCCCACCGATGAAGGCCGTTTTTTCATCGTCAGTTATTATTGTCTGTTAAACTTTAAGTGCTTGGCGGCTAACTTTCGATGTCTTCGTGATTTACGGCACGCCGTTTCGAAGTGTTTTATCGAGCATAAATGTAAGTTCGCTACTTGTTGAGACTGAAGGTCGAAGCGGGTTATGATCTGAGTATTACTGGGTCAGTATTTTATAGGCTCTTCAATGCGTTCCCAAGTGTCTATATTCGTGAGTGTCGTATGGTTCAAATCCGTAATCTAGTCAACGAATCGTTGCAAGATATTCACACGGTGAAAAGCGTCCGTAATTTGAAATAGTGTTAAGTGGAGGAACGACAGCCATATATCTAGTGAAGGAAGGAGCGATGTCGTCGAACAGTAGTTTCGCATCTGCGGGTGGGGGGATAGTGAGGTGGGGGGGCAATGATCCATTAATCTGGCAGAAGCCCATGTGGCGCCACCGACGTACCTGGCGACGCGACGCACGGACGCCTACCTAACGACACAGATCGTACATTTTCAACATGTGCAAATATGTATAAAATAAAAATTTATTGAGTGTCGTACCTTCTCTATAAACACGCTGAGGATAAATTGACATTAATTAATCTGGTTCATATTCAAAGACAAACCTAATGAGCTTTTGTTAGATAATTACATTATTTATTCATATAAATACCTGATATGAATTGTGGTCAACTATAACTATAATTTATAAACATAGTACATAGGAATGTACCAATTTCCTTTGTGTATATCATTATCTGTGTAATTAAATCCTACAAATACAGTTAATTATTGTAGTTTAATTATTAGGTACCCATTTATTTATAATTTAAGGTGTAGTCATTACACGACGCTCTAAGAATAAATTATAATATATATTATTCAAAAAGAATAAGACTTTGTTTTATTTACCAGTCATCTGTCCTTTACCATAAATATAAAGTAGGTAAAATCGTCTGACATGACGCATCTACGTAATAAGTCCAGTAGGCGTAGAAGCGAGCTCTTTAACTACCGTTGCGCTACTTCCACTCTCTCGTGATTCCGGATATCATTCCGGGTAAGGCTTTCCGTCTATTTATTGCTAGTACGTAGTACTACTGACTCACATGAATACGAACCACGACCTTCGTACTAGGTTAATGACACATCATTCCGCTACTACGAAATCTCGTAGACCCTCTACGGCCCAATAAAATCGTATCGCCAATTTATAGATTTTTTGATTGCGCACTGATTTTCTTACATAAATAAAAGCACAGTCTCTTTTATAGAACTGTAGCTCCGGTAAAACGGTATGATAATTGTGGCAATTTACGGAACGCAATTCTCTAAGTGGAATATTTTACTTATCCTCCAGGCGTTCCGCAGGGCACGACTACCTACCAGCTTATACATTGAGATGTATTGCCGGCATTCATTACTGTACACGCGTTGTTATTAATGTGTATAGGTAGAAAAGCAATGCGTTAGCCTCGACCGATAGTATAGTGCATGTCCGCGATGACGCGACTCGTCGACTGTTATCTGTCAAGGTGCCCGATTTTGGTACAGATAAAATCGTCGCGCTAACTTATCGTCCATTCCCCGTCTGAAATATGACCTCTTTTCTAGTTTGTACGAAATTTGTATGCGAGCATGTAGCATGCAGAGTGCATCGAGTTATAGCACACGGAAACAGTGGCGTCGCCGCCAACCATGCACGGTAACTCCGACGCCATATTTCAATCGCGGAATTGACACATAGCTCTTTCGCAACGCAAACTTTTGTGCGAAAACTTCAACCTGGTATATTTACTTAAGGTATTCTTCTCGAAACATACCGATAGCTCCTTGACGAGTGAAAACTTTTATTCATATAGATAGGTCATGCTCTAACCGGTGGAAGTTTTCACATAAATTGGCGGTCATTCGACGCGAATATGCTGACTGAGGGGGTAACAAATATGCCAACTTGGGTTGTTATAACAGCGATATGTAAGTTCTGTGATACTTCGCCATTAAGTTTATGGAAACGACGGTCGAGATTACATCACACTTTCTGAAAGCTTTATGTAATTCTTCTTTCTTCGTTATCTTACGATAGGTACTGGAATATTTTTTTCCACTTATTCGAGTCTTTCCATCCGTCTATTAATCAGGAAGACAGATTTTATGGCAGTTGTAGAAATTCATCTTTTGGTCCGAAAAGCGACTGAAAAATTCGAACGCAATCTGTCAAACGGCTCCCTAATTCTAATTTAATTAGCGGGGAAGTTTTCACGCGTGGGAGACGACCGAACGACAATGACGCGTTAAAATGATTAATTTTTGTAGAAGCGCTGGGGATAGTAATACCTACGTTCCCGAGTGCGCCTTTCGAACGGACGATTAATCTTTCTCTTTGCACCATTGTACAGCGATCCCGGTATTTTTTCTGTCTTACAATTCCATTAAGAAACTGCTACGGTTAGTTGGTACTTCACAGCTCTTCCCACCGTTTCATCGTTAGGCCCATTGAAGGATTGAAAAGGTGTTTGCGTTCAGCTGCCACAGAATAGGTTTCCCCTCGGGTTTTTAAAGTGTTGTCTTGGAATCACTTAGGCTTCGATAGTTATTATCCGCGGAGAATGAAATGTTTTAAACTTCCTGCGTCATTCGCTAACAATGGAGTTCAGGAAAAATTATACAGTCATTCCTTGTTCGTTCAATTGAAAGATACTCTTTGAAGGTTTTTTTGCTGTTGTGATTCGATGCAAGTGTATACGGGCCTCTAATTGATCAGAATCGGTTACAAAGCATGTTAAATTAGTTAGTATTCTTTAAAAATGTGTTAAAAAAATCGCACTGCAAAACATCTTAGGTAGGGTCAAGAGCATGATGAGCAGATGTCGGATTTAGATCTGGGAACTCGCCAACTGTTCCGGAGTCGTTCGGTATTCTTACATAAATTAGATTCGCTTTTTTTTTGTTTTTCTACACTTCAATTACACATGTGTGATTGTAAAGTATCAAAATAAACTTTCCATTAGTTTATGTCATCAAAGTTATTTTGATTACATTAGTTCTTTCTTATAATCATTTTTTTTTTCTTGTTTTTACTCGTCATGAGTTTATTTAATCATTTTCGTTAATTATTTATTGCACATGATAAGCACACCAGTCAGGCATATTTAGATGTATTCCTTAAATTCGAATCAAATTTCAAAAAAGTTAAGGTACCTTCATAAAAATGTTAGGTTATTCCGGTCGGTTCTCCTAGTTTATGGAAGACTTTACGCGTGAATACAATAAAAGTCATAATAGTTTTATTTCTATAATAAAAAAGAAAACTATTTTGTCACAATAAATACTGTCGGTAAATTCCGTTCTAATATTTCTATATTAGAAAGAAAATTATCGTATACTGTAATATCTACTAAAATATTTTAGTTATATTTCACGAATATATCAGAATTTATATTGACTATCATGAAGTTACATTCCTTCTTATTATAATTAGCATATTGACAAAATAAATGAATTCTTGAAACTGAACGTAATATTCGCTTGTAAATGAATCGGTTATACAGTGATTATGTCGAGTGAAGTCATTGGACCTAATTATAATTCGATATCGTCTCTACACGGCTGAGGTCATTCGAGTGATAAGCATAACTGAGTTACGCCACTAACACCTAAGTGCTGTTTTACCGTGAATTGAAATAGTTACTAATATATTAGACAAAATTACTGTCCACATTGATATAACGAATAAATAATATATACCTACATAATACATAACGAAAACATTCTCTAAATTCTGTACCAGATTCCCCAATTTTGCTGTTGATATAAATATAAGTTTATGTAGGTACTTTATGCATCCATGTAAAACAGGAATCTCAGACAAATCACACAGCTGCAAATAAAGAAATGGATTTTAACATTAAATTCGAGTACGAATTGATGTCAAAAATATTTTTTATTGTACAAAAAAGATTTATAAAAAATCCTTTTGTACACCACACGTGGTGTGAGTACCACACATAAACTACAGCAGCCAGCAGTTCAAAACTCAGTGGATTGACATTGCCTGCGAAAAATGGGTTAGTGTAAGTGAAACTTTTGTGTAGGCAATGTCAACCACATACATATAGGACTTTCACATTTTGAAAGAATGATTTTTCAGTCCAATTTAATTAGCCGCAGTATTACATTTTGTGATTATCTCATAAGATACCTTCAACAATTTTTATTTTTATTCGAAATTTTGCTACGTTTACCGTCTATATTTATATAAAACTGACCTTAATTAAGGCCACGATGCAACTTTCTTCCTTTTATTACGGTTAGAAGATAACCTATTTTAATACTTTTCTTTTTCAATATTTTAAAGACTTAAAAGTTAATTATCACGGCTTGAATCATGAGTAAATAAGTGACTAAACGCCTATCGAAATGCGTGACCCATTTTACTGATCTCAATATTATTATAGATAAAGGAAATATGATCGGTCTTGGTCTACAGATCATGGTCTCATACTAGGACGACAGGTTATCATAAGTCTATGTAATTTACTAACTTTTTTATCTATCGACCTTTTGTATCTGAAGCCGGCTTCCCACCGTGCGCGATATCACAGACCACGGACAGCCGCGCAGTGAGCGATGAGATTCAAACCCAATTTCAACCGACTTAGAGTATACTTCGCCTTGCGGTGGATTGCGACGGTCCGTGGCAGTCGCGTCTGCGCTATCACGGACGAGCACATCGGGGTATTCTTCAATATCGCGCACAGTGGGAAACCGGCTTTACCTGCCGTCGAAAAATATTAGCTCACAACACACACGAAATATGCTTATAGGATTAGCAAAGATCGATACACCGATCAAATTGCTTTTAAATCGATGTTTTTGTTTGATCTTTATTAGTACGTTGCATTGATGTTTTTTGCTGTACATCTCCTATTTATGTTTTGTTTTTTAGTTACGAGATTTGATATCTAAGTGTTTATTAAAAGTTTTCCTCTATATTTTAAGCAAGTGAAAAGTATTAGGTCATACGATTTGCTTTTAAAAATGAATACAATTGTAAATTTAAGTGGATAAGTTAATTAAATTTAATTATACTTGAATTACTATCTTACTTTTCTTTAAATTTTTGTGCGGTTTCCATTACTCTGTTGTTAAAATATTATATTAATATAGAGTAATGTAATTTATTTATTATATATTATTTTACCAAAATCATTAAGGAGTTACCCTAAAATCGTTTTCGTTTTGTCTCTTACTTTATTTGACTTTAAACACTTAACGCCTGCATGGAATTATATGAGCCTTTTTGAAAGTGCCTAAGAAAATCGATTAAGTGACATCATATCATATTAACAGTTTTTGCGTCTCAATTCTAGTATGTAAATAAACATGTGTATAGTGAATTACACTGATAAAACCCGTGTGACGTCACTTGCAGACAAACAAAATATACTAAAGACATGGAAATAAACGTGCAATTGATATTTTTTATCTAGAATAACAATTAATGTTTAATGTAGTATGGTTTTAATCAGATTTCAAATCTTTATGTCTATTTATGGAACAGAATTTCTTTTTTTAATATACCTATCGTAAACAGTTTTCCTGAAAATAAATACTTACTACGATTATTCTTAGTAATAAAGTTAAAAAAGAATTAAGCGTCCTTTAATTACGACACAACAAAAATTAAGCGACTAACGACTTTACCTAATTACTATCGCTATTAGCGATACCACCGCCAATTGCATGATTATTATATACTATATAATTTAAACAGCTAATACTATTACATATAGTATAATTCATACAAGTTCAGGCTTATTTCATTATCTTTACCAAATGAATCTATATTAATTAGGTATTTAATTTACTTGTTTTTAACCGAACTATACTTATCTTTCAAGGCCCCTCACGTTCTTTTGTTGGCAAAATTTCCGTTGCATACGTCTATTCTGCGTACATCTTACACCTCGCCACGGCCGGGACATTAATCGGAACATTAACGTGATTTATACAGAACCCAGATATAAATCCAAGAATCCGCGGGCTCGAGCACGCCTGTCGAATTATTCTTTTTCTTGCGTAATGAACGAATATTGTTACTTATTTGGAAAAGTTTTTTTGATAGAATAGTTTGTACAAAATCTCATACAGTACCTAATTTTAAAAGACCATGTAAATATAATATGCATTTCACCAACGAACAAATCAAAGAAACTCAATTTAACTACTTGCTCTTTTTTTAAATTATGTTATGTATCAATTGCTTATATTTAATAACACATTATAGGCACAGCCCAAACAGGCCACCCTCTACAGCCACCAGTGGCCAGACTCACTTTTTCATATATTTTGTATAGACGCAGCGCTCACGGGTAGCCGGTGGCGGCTACAGCAGACGAATGTAATAAACTCAACAATTAAATAAAGTCTCTTAAGTCATTGGTCATTGGCCATCGGAAGCTCGTTTGCGCCGATCTTTACTGTAGCGATGCCCCATGTAGTTTATTTATTTCTAACATTTTACAACCGCAAGTACTATGTGCTTATCATAATATGGGTCATCGTGATTCGATTACCTTAGTTTAGCTGATCCTCAATAAAGTGATTTAGTCTTTTTAATTGAAGATAATAATCTAACATTTCCGTCTTTATATAAGTATCTAGTCATTTAGATAATAAAATCAAATCATCATCAATCAAATAGACTCTTATCCGATATGGTAGTTCATGCTATTGATCAGGATTTTTTTTTTAAATCGTCACCATGATCAACCGTAATGCCAAGAACTTGTATCTAATATCTAGACATTATCCGCCACGTGTGCCTATCACAAGTAATAAAAGATGAATATCGTATTTGTATCAAAAAGATTTTTGATAGTGAAATGTCATAATGGGTCGGCGTGGCCGATGAATAACCACCTTATAAATTATAAAATAAGTAGCGGAACTTTGCGGTGCGTTTTAATCGAGATTATGCTATCATAAGATCTATATCTAGAGACCTAACACCATTCTGTAGTCGGCATCACGTCTCTGAGAACTCTCGGTGTTGGATGTCCATAATCGACAGTTTTCACGTGTCATCTGGTAAAAAAATTGACATAAACAAACACTATACCTATGCATAAAAGGGAAAATAATATTTGTGTTAAATAAGTTAGCTACAAATATTTAATGTTATTACTATGTACAAAAAATATACATTAAAACAAGAAATATAATTTTAATTTAATAACAAAATTTGTCATAAAATTATTCGGTACTTTAAACAAATTATACATTCTAAATGTGATCTTAAACTTTGTCTGACAACATTTACTGTGAATTCAAATCAAATATCACAACAATTACATTTATGTAACGAACTGAACATTCATAATTAATTATCAAAGTTAAAAACAATTATTCTGAATAAATTTATTTGCTTTTCTTGACGCGTGACTAGCTTCTTAAACCTTAAGAATACTAAATATAACAATCCTTAAAAAAATAATTTATATAACGCACTCCTCACAAATTAAAATTGTCAGGATAAAAGTAGGTATGTTTACCTACCTACTTTTTAATTTAATTATTATAGAGTAATTATATGAGAACTCAAATCTCTTCGTCAAGCCTATATAAAACTTTTTGTTCGCTAGAACAATAATTGCTAAGCCGTTGACCCGCGAAGGTTCTATCTGACTTCAATATAGCTCATTAAGGCGGGTTGACGGAGAAAATTTTGATAACTTAAATGACACAGGTGAGCCGACAAAAGATTCGTAATGACGTATTCAAATCAGGACGACAGCAGATCCGACCTCAGTACAATCAAATTACGAAAATTCCAATGTTTTATTAAGTTAAACTTTGCTTCGGCAGCTCTAAGTGAATTTATTCCTACTTAGTTATCGGCTCGGGAAAAGTCATCTTGCTAACGTTTCTGTAAGTTGAATAATTAAATTTGTCACTGGCGGTTGACACCTCACTGGATTTTCTTCCAAATTTCTTGGAGCCGTCACGTTTGCGGCTCCCCTCGAGACCGACGCCCCTTATCTTATTGTGTAATTCCCGATTCTCTAATTTGAATTATTTATTATTTGATTTCACACTTCAGAAATATTTCGATTTCTATTTTATAACATTGTACTAATAGGGAATGATCTTTTGACCTGAAGATCTTATGATTGGACAATTATGCATTTATAATTATGGTACAGGTTTGTATCAAATGTGAGGGCAACACGTAACCGTATTGACGTTATGAAATAACGAGTGTGTAGTTTTTAAAGATGGTATAATTAATATAATTCTTGATCGACATTGCCCACTAAGCATAATGGCGACCCGTGTAAATCAATGTCGAAAACTCATGACATAAATGAATTTAAATCGTATTCAAATTTGTAAAACAGTTGCGATGTTTTTAAGGGTCGTGTTCTTAAAAGGCGATCAACTTGTCAGTTGAGTGCATCGTTTACATACATTTAAGTTTAGAAACTAAAAGAAAGAATGTTAAGTTACAATTCAGTTTTATAAAAGAATAGTGAGCGTGTAATTCGGTAGCTTCCATAATTTCATTCATCTAATAACAGCACTAAATTTTTATATGCGCATACATTGAGTAGGTAGTGACGCATTGTCTGAACGAAGGACGTACACCGGAGTATCGTTTATATACGCACAGATTATTTTACGAATGAAAATTCTGAATACTAAGATTTGTCGGCATCGTAACTGACCTCAAGAAAATCTTTAGCTAATCCCAGTGCTCTGTATTCTACATTCTTGAAATAAATGTATTATTTAAAAATCTACATACATCTATTTATAAAAAAATGAATGAAATTTCCTTTGATCTTACCATAACTATCGAACGACTGCACCAAATCGGTTAATTATTTTTTTGTTGTGTTCCTTATTGTCGGGACAAGATTTTTATATAATTATAAATACGTATGGAAATGTTTTAAATATCTCACGCCACCCTTGCGAAGCTAGGTCTTCTAGATTACCAAAAAAATTTATTCAGTATCAAGAATTGTCCAGAACTATATGAATTTTAGAATTCAAAATGTTAATGGAAGAAAACTAGATTCGTCTATTCTATCCTCAGTTGCGTCTTTATTTCCTGGTACGCACAACAATACCTTAGATAAACTTATTATAATAATATTAATTTTCTATAATATTGAGTGCGGTGTAGACGATATAGTTTTGTAATATGTATTTAGATTCATTTTGAAGGTCCGCCGTATATGCACTGAACATGTCAACCTAAGAGCTTAATCGCGCTGAATTATTCAACAATACTTTGTACCGTTTCTCCGGTCTTCTGCGTTATCCTAAAACGTTTGTCTTTTGTATTATTACTTAAACAGCTTAAATATTACTTTTATTTATTAATTTAATCATGTGTGTACAAAGGTAATAGTAAAATACCACATAAGATAAGAAATGTTCAAAAGCAATGCTTATTTCAAAAAAAAACAAATTGCCAGCATGCGCGCGATATGTGGCAAATGTGAACAGTGACAGAAGTCAACAGTGTAGGGTGCAACTAAATAAAAAAGTAATAATGAAAAGTAAGAATGATTAATGAATCAAATAACTACAGACGATAGAATATACCTACCTATCTAAGTATAATAATAACCTTAAATATAAATAAATACTAAACCTAATATACATTACATGCTAATACTGCTACTAATCATAATAAAAGAGCTCTTTTTTTAAAGTGGACTGTAATTTAAAATTATTTCAATCATCGACTTTGTACTAATTCGCTTAGAGTACCATACCTACATTGATAAGTTATGAAACAATTCGACGTCGACTTACATACATTACGTGAATTGAACGATCGAGACAAATATATTTTACAACATTGTATAATTCTTGTTTATAACAGCCGAGTATTAAAATCTGAGTTAACTATTACGTCAAAACTAATCAGGCGGCTCAATTCTCAGCTCTCAGAAAACAAGCGAGGGCAATAAAGAGCGGAAATCATAAGCCATCGTTCGAAGATTGCGTAACGCTATATAATAGCGGTGGAAATTCGACAAAATTTAAGTCGGTGGAGCATTAAAGAGGACTGTAGACAGCGTAGACGGTTAATTCACCCCATAAGGGTCGCAGTGGCGCCAAAGATCCTGCCGTAGACAAAATTCTAAGTACGATGTCTTGCCGCCCGGTTTGTGCGACACGCTTGCCGCGATCTTCATTTCTTTTTTCATTGATACAGCTCGAAACATCGACTTCAAGCGTACTCTACTTGTAGCCTTATGACGCAATTAATTAATAATTAATTATTACTATAAACATATAATAATTTCAAAATTTTACTTTTATTAAGTTGCTTTTAAACTATTTGGTACACATAATTTTAATTACTAAATATATACGACTTTAAAAGTATTTTATTTATGTGGGTCATCGTAAGTAGAATTAAATTGAATTAGACCTATATATTTATTTATAATTATAATCTAATATTTTAGGTCTAAAAAAAATCTCTATACATTCGTTCGTTTTTCATCATTACAGTAAAATTACATTATGCCATACAAGGCTTTCTTTGTTACGTACACACAAACCTAGTTACAGATTTATAGTTGTGTACAAGATACGTCGCTTCATGTCAGATTATATTCCTCGCATTCTCTGTTCAAAGTACCACATTCGGTACCCGTTCAATCTCCACTGGAGCGTGGAGAAATACGGCCGTATAAACCATAATATATACCGCCAAAAAAAAAACAGGTAAATTACATGAAAAGCTACGTACGTGATATCACAGTAGCAGAAAATTCGATTAACTTAGTTGCCTGTCAGCAAACTATATATCTTTACTGCCCATAAATTATATTTGTGAAATTATTATATCGGATACATTAATATTGAGGCCTCTATAAATATATACTGAGTTTTACTGACATTCAGAACTATATTTGGTTAGATGAATGAAACTATCTAAATATCTATCAAGGGAAAACTGCACATAAATTAGGTATAAACTTAAAACAATTCACTTGAAAATAATATGACTTTTATTTTTCTAATTCGATTTAATTTTATTATCAAATCTATAACTTACTATTTTAAACACTTCAATTCAAATATGCACTCAGTAAATTTGTAATTTATCACAATTTTTCACGTTACACTCGCTTCAAAACTCGAAACTTCGCGTTACAAACGGGTCGAGATTTTATACAGCGCGTGACAGGGGCGTTCGAAGATCAACGCGAGCTTGTCACTTTTATAGCTCAAGTAATTCATGGTAAGGGCTCTTGGCGACAAATCCATCAAAGTGTCGACAGGCCATTTGTTGCGTGTGTTTTCACGCTTGATAAATCGCGGGAGTTGTCCACATTTACTGGATTTATGTCCACGACCAATTGTAGTACATCACATAAACTTAATTGGGGGCACTTAATGTATGCTCATGTGAACTACCTACGATCCACGTACATACAAATAAAATATTGTTTATTCTGTAATCATTCGAAATTTTACATAAGTGAAAAATATTGTTAGGTTTCAAATTTTTATGACGCAGTTTAGGATCCGATCTACGTTCAATAGTAAAACAAAGTCGGTATTATTACGAACCTTACCTAAGGTACTAAACACCGTCTTCTTTGCAAAAATAAAAGAAATCGTTTCTTTCATACATAAAATTTGAGTGATTTACATAGTAGACAGAGGAATCCACAATTTATGCATTTTAGCTGAAACGTTACAATGACATCTCTGTCAAATTACCCGTGAAAATTTTGTCGGTTTTATACCGAATGCGTTGCGTTTTTCTATCAAAAATTTAATTTCATTATTCCACATAGTATTTATGAAACTGAGTGTAGTCACCATAAGTGGCACTTCTCACGGGCACGCAGATATTATTTATGGACTGTTTTATAGCTAAACTTCATTCGTTGCTTGCGGTCGCTTTTATTCGTTCGACGGGAAAAAGTTGCGAGATTTTATTGCCGGTGTGAGATAGGACACGTTATTGCACTGCGAGTAACTTTTAACAGTAGCGGGGAATTAAAATAGTTTTTTTGTGGTCAACAGTGACCACGCCCGGATGGTGCGCATTATAGATACCAGCTATGAATGTTTTTCCTGGGTTTTTACTTTATAGTTTTCTGACAATTTAAGTATATAATAAATTAAGTACGAAAGCTTGCAACAACTCCGTGCGATTACCAAACACTTAAGTGTCAAACTATGCTGGAATGGAACCTCTCTACAACAAGTACTTGCTTATAAGTATCCCTAACTTTACATAATCTGTTTACAAAATATAATAATTTGTTCAAGGCTTCTGAAACTTATCAGTGTCTGAACCTATTAAAAATAGTACCAATTATGATAGATTAAATCTTTAAACATTAACTAAACTAAATAGCTTCTTGTTAAATATTTGACGTCATTGAGTAATTTTAATTGTAATTATCCACTTCGTTAAATTGAATCGCGTTAAACTTTATCAAATAATTTGCGGGAAATCGCAATTGTTTTGCGATTTTCTTTAAATCTTTTCTTTTTATTGTGATTCATTTGATTCGCGTTGGTGAAATTATAAACCTCAATTTTTTGTGTGATTATTGCGTAGTAACGCTATTCTGACTATTTTCTTCAAAAAAGTTGATTTTATAAATCCCTTAGAACGAGTAGAAGATGAACGCCTCTTTTGTGTGATACTGGATTACCTACATGGCCAATTCATACTGCAAAAACCCTTTACCGTCGATTTTACCATGTAACAGTGTAAGGAATCAGTTAAACATATCTAATTGTTTTTATTGTTTTGTTACAGAACTCGATCCGACACAACTTGTCTCTTCACAACCGTTTCATGCGGGTACAGAACGAGGGTACGGGCAAGTCATCCTGGTGGATGATTAACCCTGACGCTAAGCCGGGCAAGTCCGTCAGGCGGCGAGCGGTTACCATGGAGACTTCCAAGTTCGAAAAACGGAGAGGAAGGGTAAAGAAGAAGGTATTATATCGCTTTAATGGTAGCGATGTCTTACAATACCTTTATTTTTATTTTCTTTCCATAGCAATAGTTTTTTTTCATAACGTAGCAGTTTTTAGACATTAATATTCCATTTGATTCATAATTTTCTTAGATCAACGCATGTTTGTTTATTGTTTGCATTCGATCCTGTAGTTATAGAAAATATATTTTAATATGTATTTAAAATTTTATTTTGAGTTGTTTTTTAAAGTTGTAGTGATAATTTACCATAGGAATATATCTTATTTATAGGCTGAAATATTAAGAAATGAAGCGACTGCCGACGCAACGCCGAGTCCCAGTAGTTCAATATCAGAAAGTCAGGATATGTTCCCAGAGTCGCCGATGCCCAGGTAACATTTTATTTTATATCACATTTATTTTTATCTTAGCGAAATGTTCCCAGCTTACAATAGAACTTTAGACGATTATTTAGAATTGTAGTGTACCGTCGTACAAATGATACAGGTAGATTAAACTAGAGGGAAGTCCAAAAGATAGTGGCAACAAGCCAATAATGGTAACGGTCTCGGACGCTATTTTACGATACTAATTTGACTTTAAAGGCTCTATAATTTACCTGCACGGGAAATGCAAGGAGCGAGTTTTGCCAAAACCAAGAATATCCAACTCAGTATTATCATTACCATGCAACGTCGAGTCCTCAGAATTATTGAATTTTTATGACTACTAGAAACAAAGTGAGCCACGCATGATACAGTTTACTCTATAATAAAACCATCGACATAAAGCTGCGTTGACCAGACTAATAAAATTGAGTTATTGCAACTCTGCTACTTTATGATAAAAGGTTTTAAATCATTCAGAACCATTAGATGATGAGTTATGTGAATGCTGAATCTCGTCATTTCGCCGATATTTAACATTTTTATAGGCGATTTATTTTATCTGGATTGCGAGCGTCATCGACATATATTTTCAATGGTTCGGTGAGTGCTGAAGGGCCGGCCTATAACCCGTATCTTACCCAACATTCTTGTCACTATTTGTAACAATAAAGATATTTCTGAGATGACCACTGATCCCCCCTGTTATAGTTATCGCTTCATTTACTATACAAAATTTATATGTTAGTGAACTTCGTAGACATTAGATTTGCATGCTCCCCATTACACTCTCCGTTTGAAATTATTTAGTATATATATTTCTACTAGTTGAACTAGCTTTAAGATTTATTTTTGCCAACCGTTTAATTTTTTGCGTCTAAATTGACGATGATTATTATAGTTATGTGTCTTTCATATCGTTGTTTTACTCTATAGTTATATCTAACAAGAGTAAACTTCCTCACATAACAGTCATCGTTAATTGAGATAAGTATAGTTTTTTGACGCTTCTTCGCTTGCACCTAGCAGTTTCCAGTTGTCGCCGGACTTCCGTCAGAGAGCGCCATCCAACGCGTCGTCGTGTGGTCGCCTGTCGCCGATTCCGTCAATGATCACGACAGAACCAGACTGGGGTACAGAGTACACCACCGCTGGAGACTACACCCCCACTGGAGACTACACCCCCGCTGGAGACTACACCTCGACCAGCGATTACTCACAGACGGACTTCGGGCAAGATGAACTAGCCGGCTCCCTCGCCGATTCCATGAAGTTGGCCGGAACAGATCCATTCCTCAACACGTAAGCATTTAGTTAGAGCTTTGCGTTGATGACAGAATTTGGGTTAGATTCCAAAATTTCGTCATTAACTCTACTGAAACAGTTGTCGCATATGCGTTAGCCCTAGAGTGCGCTTTGCTTTATTTTAAAACTTATAGATTAAATAAATTATTTTTATGAGATAACAGGTAACATTTTTGGAGATTTTCTGAGCAGCCTTATTTCAAAAGGAAAATATTGTGTAAAGATAACACCATTGTTTATCTATTTGTTTGAGTTCAAAAAAGTTAAAATCATATTTACTTTGGAAGTAGATCTCAGAACATAATAACAAGATTTTCGTGTATTTACCAGGTACGTTCCAACGACGACATCATCGTCGTCGGTGGGTAGTTATCGGTACAGCCCGTACAGTGGGTGCCCGCGGCACCCGCACGGCGGGTGCGCGTGCGCCAACATGTACACGCACCCCGCGCACCCGGCGCATCCCACACATTCGCACGCACTCGACCACTTTGCCAGACCGCCTCCGCCCGCCGACTCCGCTGATATAATGCAAATAGGTACGCAAATAATGCAATTTGTCAGCACACTGCAAAAGGTCGGGTCAGCTGCTAATATAATCTGACGCGGAAATTTTTATTTAACAAGGGCTTGCCCGATATTTAAACTGCCCAACCTTTGAGCGTTTATGACCAATAGACATGATATATTAGATGTCGAGTGATAATATAAGTTGTTTCGTGTAAAATTTATGGTGCCAATCTAATAGAATTATCAAATATTTGTAATATGGCCATTGCAGTTCACCAATTATCAAACTTTTTTATACGCATCTCCTTATCTGTTATAATAAAAGAAATAATTTGTCTATGTACAGAGAATAATCAGCCGCAAATGGTGACGACATCGGACGCGGCGTTGATGAATGGCGGAATGATGGTGCAGACTGGCGCTACAGGCCCCAGCACAGTCTTGGGTCAGATTGTGGGAGCGCTCAACACTGGGCTCTCGGAGGACCTTAATATTGAAACGCTCGAGCACAGCTTCGACTGCAATGTCGAAGAGGTGAGTAAATTCAACATCTATTGAGCTTACCAGCAGCGCAAGATATGCCCAAAATGAATGTCTGCGTGAGAGATTCGATTTAGAATATTTCAACATTTTTGAAGATAATTTTTTATTTCTACCAGGTGATAAAGCACGAGCTCAGTATGGAGGGCACGCTGGACTTCAACTTTCCACAGCAGCACAGCGGCCTGGCTGCAGGTGCTGACAGCCAGTTCGCTGCGCCCGCGCCGCCCGTACCTACCACGTTATCGGGCGGCAATGGGCCCAGAGCACCGTACTCCGTCGCCCGCTCCTGGGTCCATTGAGAGCCATACTACCCAATCTTTGGACCAGTTACCTACTTACAAGTTCACATTGTCCCCTGTAAATAAAATGTGACGCAACACTATCCTCTTTTTGTTACTTTCGCATCGTAGTCGAGATTTTTTTTGTTCTTTTATCATGTTAACTAATGTTAGAGTTTTATTTAGTGTTAAGTGGACGGTTACCGATCGTTGTTGCAGTCAATTGTGTTAGTGTAGGCTTTAGTGCTAAGCTAGGTGGAAGCTTGTGATATAGATAGGGTATCGTTATCTGAATGTGGACCCTGGAGGGGTGGCAGATGTGCGCCGCCGTTGGACGATTGTAAAAGGTAACCCATTTATAACTTATGCTTAATGTAAATTTTACTGCTCTCAATTTTTATGACTAGTAAAATCAAGAAAATCTTCCAAACAATGAAGTACATCCAAGATTATGAAACTCCTTTAAACAACAGAGATAGAAGAAAGAAAAATATGAGTGAACGTTTAACAGTACGGCGGGGCAATAAATCGCGAATATCAACAATAATCTACCAAAACTTTTGCTCTGAGTGTCCGATAAGTGGCTTGCCCGGGGCCGGCGAGACCGATATAACCTAGTATTGTATTACCCACTCCCGGATAGATCTTGTGTTATTTTTGTTTTAAAATTATGCATTATGCCTGATGAGGATTAAACTAATTACCCTCGTATTTCTTTTTAACATTAGTGCACATAAATTTTTGTGCCAATTTTAATAAAAAACACAGCAAATATTACTAGGTACGCTTTTTGCATGTATCTGAAATGTGATTATTGTTGGATGGCACTTCTTGCTTAATGTTTTTCGGTGATATAATTATGACTATGTGGTGGCAACATTTGCGAAAATAAAGTAGTATCAAAGTAAAGCATGAATTATTGTCTAGTAAATATTTATTCAATTCATATGAAAATATATTTTTATATTATTGCGTGACTATTCACAGCATTCCTTATGTCAAAAACATAAAAAGGAGTACCACTAGCGTGCCAACTTTATCTCTATTCATAAGACAAATACTATGAGAAAAATCAGAGCGAAAATGAGTTTCCCTTTTACGACTGAACCTAAAAACAGAACCACAAAAAAAATGTAGTTTTCTGTATATTCGCGACCCCCAAAATCTGCAGTAAAGCGCGGTTTTCTTGACACATTCATATTTACGACATTAGGTATTACAAAAGATAAGTACATCACTCATGTTTACGTTTCTTTGTACGTGGATTATGAGACGCGATGTATTATTTATTTATGTTAGAACCAAAAGAAAGTGTTAGGTGTACGGCCAAATCATTTGTTTGCAAATAATATTGGCCCATGAATAATTTTTTGCTACTATTAACGACTGAATGTTGAGATTGGTTGGGACAGATATTTGACACAGTCGACTTCATGTTTTTCTATTAAATAATGTATAACACATTATTTAATCGTAAAACATTATTTTTGTTTTAAAATTATTTATTTAGAACTTATAAAAGTCGAGGAAATTTGGATTGTTTAAATCATTAATTAATTATCTAATGCTTTACCTTCGTTTATAAAATTAAAAATATTTTGCACAATGGCAATACGAGACAACGCGCGATGCGTGCAACGAAACTTATAATAAACCTCAGTTGTAATTTTATGTGCAGGTAAATTATCTTAATTAAATGTTCAGTACACAATAATAATTACGGCATTCAATTTTAACACCCTAAAAAACAATCATAACAAAAATCTAGTACAATACTCCTATAATTTAAATCATACGGTTTAATATGAAAAATAATTATAATTAGAGTCCTATTGAGTGTGGTTTGCCAGCATTCGAGATTCAATTTCACCATTGAACGATCCTATTTGTGCGCTAATGAGGGAGACCGGAGCTAGCGAAACTCGTAATTAATCATATCATTTTAGCGTAAACGGTGCCCGTCGCGCCGCGTCGAGCGATCGCCTCCGAATAATGGAATATCACGAAAAAATCTCCAGAACACGATGCTGGATTAAACCCGCTTCGGTAATGACTTGTTTTTTAGGGTTACAAAAGAATGAATACGTCCTCCGCAGACGGTGAGCTTGCGGTGGAAAATATCTTGTTAATTTTTTAATACTTGGACACGACGGAAAGTTAATGGGGGGTAAAAACTCGGGATCGAGATACCCGATTTATAAAAGTAGCTACGTGATTTAACTTTTCATTTGGCTTGCAATTAAGTAATGGCGGTTCCATTATACAGTGTTAATTTAACTGGCACGTAAGGTATTTTGGAATATAACACAATTTTAAGAGGGAACAAACGCAAACTTCGTTAATTTTATATTCCGTTTCTTTTGACGGGTGAAGTCCGCTGCCAAGACATCAGTCAACATTGGACGATTTTATTAACGAACTGATTTTCATAAATAAAGTGTCCGAGTGGGAGAAGACATCGTTTAAATTTCTGAACTCATCCGGTATTCCATTCGGCTAGCTACGTAATTAGGTACGGGGCCCACCTTTACACACGATTTCCCGGCACTTGTTAAAAGTTTTCAATTGCGTTAGGAAGGGTCCTTACACGGAATTTATTCATTATATTCTCCCTCGGCCCCTCTACTTAATAAAAGCTTCTTTGCTCTTTTTTCACCTACCTCGGTGTTGTATTATAGGTAAGTATTTTAAATATTTGCCGCATGGCGTCTCTGATGAGTGATGAATTATACATTTATTTCAGAATTTTTATTACAGTATTAACGATTATATTTCCATAACTGACGTGACAGTAGCGACAATACTTTCTTACTGAGGCGGAACCGAACTATCGACAAATGTCGGAGTAAATAATCTTTTCCACACGATATATTTTGATCTTAATTGAAAGTGTAACAGAATTATCACTTTAAAGAGATTTCCCACCCAGTTATATTTAATTTGATAAATTATAAATGCTTTTTTGAAATATGTAACAAAATAAATACCAACTTATTTTTTATAGGTAAGTACTATTCAGGAGTTTTAAAAATACAGGCCCTATTTAAAATTTTATTTCTCGGTATCATCAAATATTATGCATCAATATTTCTGTCTAAAATAACTTATTAAAATACAAGGCGACATAGAATCCGAAATTAGGAGCAAAAAAATCTAATAAGTAGGTACTGTAAGTTCAAAAAAGTTGTTCACTTTGTAACTTAATTTCGGGGTTTAATATAAGTCTGCGGGATGAACGACGCATATCCAATAAGTTGGTAGCTCTTTATTGTTTGACAGCTTGCTGGAGTTCGATCAGTTATTTAAATGAGTGCCAACATAGTTAAGGATGTCAATTTTCTTGAGATTTACGTGACTACCTCCCCCTTCTTTGTAGCGTAAATATTTTACGCTTCTTATTAAAGTCGAATCTTTGCGTTAACATCAGCTCTTATCGTTCAGCTAATGTCTCTCGAAATACTTTGAAAAACTTGTATTGAACTCTTATGATACCAGTTCGTGGATAGTTGTGTTTTTAAACCAGTCCATTTAAGTCGTCTTCTGACGTAACAATGAGGACTACCGTTATTAATTTCGCCTCCAGGGGCGCTAGTCACACGCGAGGTCATTCCATAGTTTGTTGGTGGGCTTTGACAGCTGACGCGCCAGTGGCGCCAACTGGTGACCGCAATACCGGTAGCCCTCATTAAAGCACCTCTTTTGTTTGAACCGCCTTGAGACCAAATAAAAAAATAAGTAGTAAATGGCTCAACCCACACTATAGTAATTAAAATTTTACTGACAGCATCAAAATGAATAATGCTAGTTAAGACTTAGAAATCTCTTCTGAAAATTACAAATGCGAGTACACGAATCTTTCTTGGAACCTTATAGGGTTCATGCAACGATCTACGAAACTATTTTAATGACCCTTTGACATCAAGCTTTCTCAATTGGGCTGGTCGTTGCGTCCCAAAAACTGGAAAAGTTTGACAATAAATACAGCTTAGGTTTTAACCACATCGTGTAATATAAACTAATGTAATCAAGACATATAATATCTAACTTAATTCTATCATCATTATCTTGACCACAAAGTTCATCACTAATGAATAATGGTTAACCGTGTAGTCTTTAAAAAGAAATTCAAGAATATGTACAGTAATTTTCCGGAGCTCTTTTAGCATTCATGGTGGATGTCGACCCCTCTAAATTGGATTACGTGTTAACTGTCGACAGAAGCGCGCCCCTTCGTCTAACAATTTTATGATTTTATTGCGAAACCCAAAATGCGTTGCGATTATGACGAAGCAAATTAGGACGCCTTACATTTTGGAGATTTTTACGCAACTTTTAGAATTTCTTAAGGGACAAGTAAGATTATGCAAAGTCAACTGCCAAACTTCACTAGTGCTGTTTGCGAGAGAAAATGGATTTTGCCGGAATGGGCTTGTAAAACTATGATTTAAATAGGTAAAAAATAAAATACTTAGCTACTTATTTTAGTTTGTAACAAATTAACGTCTGTGGTGTTCTTGATTATTGAAACATTTCTTAATTTAACTCGACACAAAGTTTTTACGAATTTCAGCCAAAAGCTTAATCTAGCAACTTAAATAAAAAAAATAATAAGACGTCTCTATGTTTAGGGATAATTGCTATTGGTTTTAACTTCATGTATGTTTAAAAAGCTCTGAGCCCAGACGCGATCTTTTTTAGCTGAGAACATTTAAAACCTGTTGCTTTGCAGTTACTTTCTTGGTAGCTTTAGCCTAATGATTACTTGATTTATAGGAACAGGATACTAATATAAAACGTAATTTATATATTATAAAATGTAAATTGTAGGTTAACTAAATATTGTTAAACTAATAAAATTATAGGAAAACAACCATGTGACAAGTGTTACTTACGAATCTAACGTCATCTTTCAAGCCGTTGCTATAAAGCGTGCCAAATTTAATACATAGGTACATTAACAACTGATTACCTTTCTTTATTAAAAATACATGTTGCGGGCACTGGCTCAGCGGTCGCCAACCCGTTCGCCCAGGGCTAGCAACAGTACCAACTACAAGTAATACAGATGCAATGAACTTACTGACAAAGAAGGTAAAATGTAATTACAACTGGACATAAATTAAAAAGACTGCGGATATCACTTAAATTTTGATTTTTTGGTATGAGATCGATTCATTCAGATATCTTTACGTATAGAATACTTAATGTAATAAGACACATTACGATTAAAATTCAAATCTCAATACCAAAATGCGGCACATACGAGTAACAGGGTAGATATGTGGGAATCTATACAATATAATTATAATTTTACTATTGACGTTGATTTAAACACATCTACAAATTCATACACAGTCGTTGAACAGACAGTTTTTTTTCTTTATCTGATTTAGATCCGCGAAATAAGCTGCCAGTTTTCTTTTGTCGATTTCAGTTGTAATTTCGTACCATAGGTAACGATATTCTTTTCTAAAATTGGAGTTCTAATAATAGGTATCTATATCGTTTTGGCTGCTTGCTGTATAATGTTTATATGCAGGAGTTAAATTTTTGAACTCATACCAGAAAACGACAGGGTCGACAAATATTTGAAAATTGTAACTACTCTTTCTATTTTAGTGGGTATCATATTGCTGGATCTCACTAGATATAGCATTAGGGCGAGTGTCCTAAGTTTTCCTTGTTCGAATATTGTTTTCATAGAAGGCAAGTGCAGGCGGTTTCTGAAGTTTCGTGACACGTGTTGCGATGGGCGTTGGGCGTCTCCGCCCCGCCTTCGTGCAACAAGTGACTCGTCCCCCGCACCCCGCGACCTCCCTTAGAAGCCAACGGGGCTGTCGCAAAGACAATCCCATTTTTTTATTCCCGTCCCATTGACAATACTTTTGCAGTAAAAGTAATTGCTTGCAATCCGCCCGTACTCGCAACATGATACTCATCGAAAATCGCCATTTCATTACGGTTTCTAAAGTATGAATATCATTAAATCTACCATTTGTTTTGGTTTTCATTTATAGCTTACAATAAAGTTGTTGTATATTACCAATTTTAGCATGTTCAAGAGATACATAAAGTTCTGCAGACCAACGTCTCATTGATTTCTTTGAACCAATGGTGTACTTTCCATTGTTAGAAACTGACATATAGACCACAATTGCAGTGTGTTACATTTCGTTCTATTCTCATATAAAGTCATTGATCAATTTATATTATGAGCCTAGTAAGCACGTGTCTATACTATGACTTTCTTATACGTCCGTGACCCTTGCCCTACGCCGCGCGCCGTGGTGGTTACGTAAAGCGTAGGACTAGAATATTTAAAAAATACTCAGCATCTAATAACAAATGGGCTCTAGCAATCGGCTTAGAGGAAGTGTGCCCTAAATAACACAAGAGTTAAGAGGTCGCCGGTCCCCTAGTATGAATAAATTTGCGCCAAAGACCGACCCGCCTCACCGGATTCACTCGATAACCGACGACGCCTATGCTTTATAACCCGTGACATCCGAAACTCGATTTATTATCACACTGTCAAGACCGTAGAAAAAATCGGAAAAGTTTACTTCGTCTATCTAGAGGCATGCGGCGTCAATCGACCTACTGCGCAAATTTATCTCCAACGCAAATTAGCTGTCTGTCGCAAACTTAGGAAATGCAGGGTAAATAACTTTTATGTTGAACTAAGATACGGAACTAATGAATAAAAATAAACAAGATGAACCATCAATCTAAAAACAGAATTAAGAAAAAACTGAAAATCTTTTTTGAAAATACTTCAATCCTGTCTAATTAAAAAATTAAATACATTATATTCATTTACATATTCATTCATTAACAACTTTATAGAAATATTTTCCATTAATAAAAATATGACAGATCTATTTTCAATGACATATGGTTTCCCTGGTTTTCCCTACCAGTTTTCTTTTCCGTAATCTTCATTAAAAATTTACCTAGGTATATTCAATTTCTACCTCTTAAAAAAAAACTATAGTTACAAAAATAAATTATTAAAACATCCGTAGAACAATAACTAAGGATTTTGTGTGTCGTTACACATTCGTGGTGTCTACGTGATCTCGCAATTTGCTACGTAGATGTAATTACGTGAACTATACACATTATGTGATATCATTTGTACTTTGACCCTCTTCATGTAGCAGTAATTACTTTACACTGCATTCGTTCTACAGACAAAAGAAATCACGTTTACGACGCTATCACGTCACGCAGTGAAGTGATGTATGGATAAACCTCTTTATATAAATGTGACTTTCATTGATATACTTAATGTTCGTATATATTCGGTAAGAAGTATTCAAGGCAAAAAATAAATTCTGACTTCTTGATTGTACTCAAAAGTTAAAGAGATATAACAGTAATAAGTTTTTACTAACTGCTTAATAAAAAAGAATTAAAAAAAGCAAGTTAATAATATAATATATTATATTATTATTAACTTGCTTTGCAAACCACAACATTATAGTACCTAATAGACAAAAAAATCATACCAATTCTGACTACAGGCAGACAAAATAAAAAAAGCAGTGATGCTCATATTCAAGCTGTTTGTTTGTAAAAAGATATAATTTTTTTAATTTTAGTTTCTTTTGGGAACAAAAATACAACAAAATCCTGGCCATTATCGCCCAGTGAATATGGACTCTATGTCAATCTATCCAAATTCTCTAATTAATTTTTCTTTGACTAAACTTTTTAATCGTTCTTAAATAAAGACGTGTAATTAAGCCTAAATTAAAATCATAATCGACCACTTGACTGGCAGAGTGGCTAGATTTTACGCCGTGTTGTAAGGGTGTAATTAATTAATGTGGTTTTCGTTTTCCGCGCCCTTCTCATATTTCTACCTCTGAATTATAGAGAAGTGTGTAAAACCGCTGCTGACGCTTTGTTATAAAACAATGTCAACTTTAATAATAAATTGTTATCTTATCGTATACTATCAATACAATTATTAATTGAACACTGTAAATTTAAAATAAGTTCAGAAAGTTTATTTTAATTTAAATATAAATTTTGTTTTGCTTTAAGTTAGTTGATTTACTTCAAGTTACGTTAGTTAAAACAAGTTGAAAGCTGAGTTGGTATAATTGTATTCTTATCGTATGAGTTGAAGAATGAGCAAAAAACATACCTAAGTTCCAAACCCCTTACAAACATTACCATCTATAAATAAACTCGACGGCGTCAAATAAACTTTTTCAAGTGATTTTCTTTTGCAAGATACGATCAATATACGGAATTTTCCTTACGACACATGTTTATATCTCAACTACTTCAAGGTTAAAAAGAGTAACAGATCAGTTTGTTTATCGTCAAAAAGTTACCTTATAAGATTTACTTTGCTAAGTGTTCAATTACTCATCTTTAATATTATATCGGAAATTATTAACAATCGCACTTATACTATAATATTATATCCAAATTAAAATATACTTACTAAAATATTATGTGATTGCTAGTACCGAATTTTAAAACCTAGCATCAAATTGTTGCAAATTTAACAGATCATAATAAAGAATAAAAAAATCGAAGACAGAATATAAGTTGCAAAGAGCAAACGACGGCAAAGTGAACGAATTTCTTTCAGTTTATTAGTTAGAGGGGACATTCCTACAATGTTTTTAGTTAATTTAAACTCATTCTATGCGAGTCTTATTTTGGGATAAGTATGCCAATTATCTACATCACATATTAAGAACGTACTCATTCTGAGCGTGAGTCACACGAAGAGAAAGTCTGTTACATCGCTGAATATGCGACAGATTTATCGTGGTTATATAGTGATGTTCCAACGCTTAAATATATTTATCGATAAAAAATAATAATTAGTTTCAAATTATCGGTGAAAATCTACTAAGATATTTCAGTTGGGTTTAGTTAATAAAATTAAAGTGTTTATTAAATTTTTAGTACCAACATGGTGAATTTATTAACTTTAATTTATGAATTGACATACATGCCCATTTATTTTTTTTACAACTTCTTACTGTACATTGGTTATGTCATATATTTTACTACACGATTTGCAAAAAAAACGGAAAGAAAACTAATTTATTTGAAAACTAAATCAACTCAAAATACATAGTCGGTCGGTCGTTGAATTGTATAGCACAAAAAACAGTAATTACTTATTTAAAAAATCATTAGGTATAAAATTTTCTTAAAACATCGATAAGCGCGGAAATAAGCGCAGCCCCAAGGGTCGTCACCTGCGGGGCGCGGGGCGCCGCAGACTTGGCGTCGCTTTGTCGGGCAGGTTACGATTTACACTCCACCAACTCAGCAGAAACTCTGCCCGGACGAGAAATGCTGATAATCCACATCCACAGACGTTGCGCGAGAATTAGATCGAGATTACTATGATACCGCCGCGCCGTGAGACGGTTTTATTGCTCGTACACATTTAATTAGGATCCATATAGCTTGCTCGAATATACACTTGTGGTTTATGATGCCAAATTAGATTTGTTGGATACATTTTTAGAATCAAATAAATCTCTGACAGAGTAAATGTTTTTGGCTTTATTAGGATTGTCGTTCGTTCGGCTAAACATAACTTTTGGATCTCTTCAGTACTTTAACTGCTCGTATCTTACCTACTTAAAGCATTAAAATTAGAAGAAAAAACAAATGGTACATATTAACATTTTTCAATTCAAACAACAATTCAATAAGGGTACACTACCTACTTACACGTACACATCAAGTAATACGGCCATATGAATATATTTTTGTGGTTCGGCTGTTGATTGAAGGACTTGTAGTGATCGTGATCTTCGATTGACTTTAATCAATCGCCCCATTGATACGAGGAACTATATTAAAGTTATGAATGATTGTACCAATAGGTGACAGTTATAAATTAATAACATGTCAAATTGACAATAGACTATCTACTAGTTACGTAAAATTATTTACATCTTTACAAAAAAAATACGAGTATATTTTCCACGTCCTCTACTTAAACTAAGGGCTGTGATTTTATTAAAAGTGCATTACTGGCCATAAAAACAACAATAAAATAATTATATCAACCACTAGCTGTCCCCCGCGACTTTGTCCGCGTGTTTAAGTTTTAACGGTTTTTCATTTTTGCAACATTTTTCATTTATGCTCCGCTCCTATTGGTCGTAGCGTGATGTTATATAGCCTATAGCCTTCCTCAATAAATGAGCTATCCAACACTGAAAGAATTTTTCAAATCGGACCGAACGCGCTAATCTCAGGAACTACTTCCTGAGATTAGCGCGTTCAAACAAACAAACAAACAAACAAACAAACTCTTCAGCTTTATAATATTAGTATAGATTCAACTCAAAATACATTATTAAAATACTAAATTAATTAATTTTGAACTTAATGCACGTATTCCTTTCCTCTTTTACAGATTGAATAACCCAGTCAGAGTGATTGCAGTTCCCTGATCCCGTCGCAATCTTATCACAGCATCTGGTTATTGCAGGCGGTATCTAAAGGGCACCTCACTGCGCCCTGTGGCGATTCAAACGATACAACGATTCATCACAATTATGAACCA
The DNA here is from genome assembly GCA_932294365.1 of Diachrysia chrysitis. Taxonomy (NCBI): domain Eukaryota; kingdom Metazoa; phylum Arthropoda; class Insecta; order Lepidoptera; family Noctuidae; genus Diachrysia; species Diachrysia chrysitis. The sequence goes on from OW028647.1 coordinate 7,366,759, forward strand.
AATTACGAGAAGACCAGTTAAATCATGGAGACTGATAAGTGTTCTAAAACTGTTATTGGCAAGCAAAATTGACGATCAAAAATCAAATTACGTGTTAATTAGACATTGAAATTAATTTTTAAGGTAAATGTGACCTCGCGGTAATTATCAATGTGTAGTTGCAACAGTTAAGCTCTGGTGTCGACGTTTGTGAAAAACGAACTAAAGTGTGAGCGAAAAAGTGCGACACAACGCGTCCCCGGTACCAAATAAGTGTTTAGTATATTATTATTAGTTCACACCACATCTCAGTGTAAGGAGGCACATTTGACTGAATATGATTTATTTCTGAATGAATTGTACAAAGATTATATCTATGTCTGAAACGAATCTGTGCTTAATATATGTAATGTGGTAAAGTTGTGATTGGGTTTGTAGTGAAAAATGTTGCACGAATATTTGACCCAATAATGATTGAAAAGTTCCCGCCAATGCCACATTCTAAATTGACAGCGGTTTTACGCAGCGGTTTTACAGCGTTATTTTACTTTCGATAGCAATTAGAAGGTAAAATAAATAAAGCGTGCTTCTAACTTTGCGACAGTACCTAACAATTAAAAAAAGTTATAAGTACGTTTAAACCCAAAATTATTAGCAAAACTGCTGCTGGAAGTGTCATTTGTTGCTCTACATTCATGTTACATTTAAATTTTCTGTTTCTAAACGATACCATTTGCCAAAATCACAACATTTATAGATAGTACCTAAATCTAGGGACTGATTTTGCCAAATAGTATTGAAAATATTGAGACCCATATTGCCTCCATGTGTGCATTATAAACTAAGTTTTCCTTACAGCAACGCGGACATGAATTGTTATCAATGTACCATAGTGTAAATAACTTAATTTTATAGTTAAAATTACCTCCACATGCGCCATGTTAAACCAAATACCGTTATTGTAATTGCTCAAACGTTAGACGCCAAAATCGGAACAAAGTTAATAAACAAGAAAGTAACAACGAACGTTGAATGAAGTAGTAGTCCAATAGAAAAGTTTAACAAATATTTCTCTGATTACTTATCCCCTAGTTGATACATGTCTCAATTTTAAGTTACTGTTAAAATCAGGAGACGTTGCAATTTGTGTCTTTGTAAATAATGCACAAACAAAATCCGTTATAGTCAAATATCTAGTCCCAGATATTATTTTTTTCAGTAAGCTACTTTTTTCAGGTATACATTTATAAGCAGAATTTTACTCATAGATACCCATATTCGAGGGCTAGCCCGTGTCTAACCTAAACGTAGAAAAAATGAGTTCATTCTGTAAATTACCTCAGTGGGCTGTATGTGATAGATTTAGCCAATAAGTGTTCAATTTAGTACGTGTTATAAGTCAATTCTTGTACTTTTGGCGTCCATTTATATATTATGTGTTACAAAGACGACATTGGGTTTTGTATCATCATTCGGAACGTTTATTTACGCATGCCATTTATTGACTTTCACTGCTTTTATACTTTATTGCGTATATCTGCAGCTGAAATTGGTGCTATAGATATCTAATATTATACTAGCGCATTTTACCACTTGTTTTTACTTTTTTAAATACAAAATAAATACATGTGTAAATGACGTAAGTACAAAGATAACTTTTGGATACGCTACAATGGGGGCTGAACGAGTGAAAAATCCGCTAGTGTTGCACCAGTTGCATCAGGTGTATCTGTTATTCTCTAACAAGCTACTGGCCTTTGATTGGTGGAATTTACCTGATGCGAACATGGCGGATATTTGATTCGCAACAGCCCATTGCGCAATGCGTTTGTTGTGCGGCTTTATATATTATTTATACGTTTAAACAACATTCAAAATAGTAAACGCGAGATGTGAGCACACATTATAATTTCTATAAATATGTAGATAGGTAATTATTAAATTTAGTTTTGTGTGACTTAAAGTCAGTGCGGTCAGTGGATGTTCAACATCGACCCTACCTAGGTGATGGGTTTCTGATAGTAACCATTTGCCAAATATAAATACGTAAAATCCAATAACAAATCGATTATGAATGTATGTGTAATCGAAATTAAATCGTTAGTTTGTATTAAGAGTGTTTTAGACGAGTGATCGATTAGTCTCTTCGGAGGTATCTCATGAATTAGTTAAGGATGTTAGTTAGTATTATCTCCTGGTTGTTGAAATGTAATATTTACGATATACAAAGTGACGAGACGTATTTTTGTCAATCCATGTGGTCAATTAAGTACCTAGGGACCGAATTAAGAGGAAATGCGAGCGGTGAGTTTTCTGAAAATTTGGTACCTATTTGAAGAAACTGTCGCTGTTGCTCGTGTGTGACGTATCCTAGTCTGACTAGGATTACTTCAGATCCGAGTAAATAACGTAGTCAAAATTTGAAGTGATTTGGCTAAACTTAATAAAAAGAATATAAACTATGCCCCTATGATTTTCTTTGTTCATTAAATGTTGTCAAATTTGTAAACTACACATCTGTTGGCAGCGAATTAAATAATCACCTTTGAGCATTTTTGGAGTGTTCCAGGTGTGGAGTGCTTTTAAAGATAATGTATCGTCAAAAAAGGAAATAATAGTGGCATACATTTAATAAATACTTATTTATATTACTGTAAAAATGTATGGGCTATAAACTAGAAAGAAAACAAGTGAAAGCGTTTCTGCATTTCTTCTTAAGTCAGTTCCATTAAGGCCTAGCGTTAATGTGAAGGAGTGAACTCAATGTAGCTTGGTGTTGTGCTTTTAGTCTTGGTTTATTTAAAGTAATAGCTTCGTAACTTAGCAATGTATTGTAGATAATATTTATATGAATGGTAGAAGCAATTCAAAACATGTAAACTTTGGTAAAAAAATACTGAATACGTTTTCCATATTCGTACAAAAGCTGGTATGATTATTTTTGGAAAATGTATGTTTAGGAGCAATATTGTATAAAATTCTCTAGTTCTCTCAACTAACAGAATAATGGTAGTTAGGATATCCTAATTACTGAACGAATAACTCAAAAATATTGGATATGAAATATGCAATTATGACAGATAATTGTTAGAACAATCGAAGATTAGGCGAAGAAACTGTGACTAGAGGCACAAAGTATGGTTTAGCGTGAACAACGCACAAGATATGAGAACGTATCATTTGTTTTAGTTTTATAAACTCCTTGCGTAGGCATGTCTTGTGGTACTGTCCACATAATAGGCGGCGTAACGCACACAATTTGATCTAAGTAGATTGAATTTGTATGTAAAATGGAAATGCGTAAACGCATATAGGCGCATCCAATTGCAATTTTGTTTATGCCTATGGGAATTGTCATTAGTTTGTAATAGATAATATATTTTAATATTAGGCCATGGTTATTACATTGTTATTGATCATGTTTGTGTAGGACTTGGGTAAGCGTCCCATTGCAGAAAAACTCCTGTGTAAATTATTTTGTACGATGTTTAAAAAAATATATGTTTGCATCATTATTTTTATGGCGTAACTTTAATAGGTATATTATTTTGTTGTTCTTTTTTCAGTTGCTTACTATTATTATTATTATTGTACGACAAAAATGTGAAAATACTAGATGAATTAGAATGAAATTATGTGTTTTAATGTAAATATATAAACAAAACATGTATGTAGAAAATACATAAATCTTATTTATGTATTAAATTTGATATTGTTTTCAAAATTTAACTGGTTGTTTTAATTAATAATTGTATGCTCCTTTACATGAATATTTCCCCGCCATTTAAAATAGGCTCTATATCTAAAGGGCTTTCTATGACCGATGCTATCCTTCAACGATTGTCAATTTCTTAAAATAAGAAAGTACATAATTAACTTTAAAAAAGTTTACCTTCAATCTTGTAGACAGACCCGTTCTTTGAACCGTTCTTTATATGGCCTAGTGCCACTACGACATATGAATAGTTTTTTATTACGTCCTAACACAATATAAGTTGCGTGTTAAGACACACATTTGTAATTTGATAGACACTAATTGGCGCTGATATTTAAAATAATAATGTTGTTTAAAATAAGTAAAGTTCATGTTTACCAGAATCAGTTGTCTTCTCACTGTCACTGTCACTGTCACTCACATTCGCACGAATACGCAAACTCACAAAGTCTAGAACGAAATTTGCAAATGATTTAATTTCCAAGCTGTGTCGGATTTTTAACAGACTTCAAAGCGCGTGAAACTGAATCGAATGTTTGCGCGCATTTGACTGGGGTTAGGAAATGTTTAATCAAAATATAATTAGCTAGGTACAATACAGTTCCAAAAAAGGATGCAAGAAAAATATAGGTATGTAGTAGGTACTTAAAACTTACCAATTAACAAGGCAATATTCGATAGAGTCCATGTTGTACATTTAGGTAGGTACCTAAGGCACTTCCTTAGGTACATTGTTCTACCACTACACAACACTCGCGAACTGTATTACAGGATAATACAGAAATAATTTATTTCCAAATATCACAATATACAGTATATAACAAAAACCCTGTCTGATCCAATAAAGGCGTACTCCTGGTTCAACATACGCACTAGAAAAATATGTCTCGCTAAAAATAACAATTTTAAATACATTCAATAGTTACGTATATGTGGACGCAGTACGATGTCGAATAATACCTACTCATAAGGACCGGACAGGGTTTTTGTTACATACTGTAGATAGTTATCTCAACAGCTCCAACCGATTATGCAGCCTACCCTCAAGAAACCACATTAGTTTGTCAAGGGACACTTTTATTGTTAAACTTTTGGAATATTTAACGCTTTGAAACGAAGATTTTTTTATTACGAGTTGGTGAAGTTTTTATTATACCAAGAGCTATTTCTAAAGATTTTTATGTCTGTTTCGGTAGTACCAAGTCATCAGTTTATAATAAAGTTACAATATAAAAAAAAGTTATGATGTAAGAAAATTGTAATGTCGTAAAATTGCTAAAGTTACTTTGAAAGTCAATGTTATAGTGTTGATTATTATAATTTTAATAGAAACTAGGAAGTTGAATAAGAATAAGTAGGTATACCTACCTACTTACCTACATAAAACACAAGAATAAATATTTATTCCTGCCTAAGCGTGTACCTACCTAGGTACCCGTTTTGTGGTGACGTACCGGTTTTTAAGGTTTTTACCCTAAAAGGAACAATACCATATCAAGATTTCTTATCTTAGAAACGCGTGTTATTATGTTGAAAAAACCTTGATTCAATAAAAATTTAAACTTCCATGTCTACGCAATTAAAAGAGAGCGTCGAAAGCGTTATGAAAAGTGTGACCAGGCGACGCGAATGGAAGTTGAGACGGAGATATAAGTTAGTGAAGATAGAAATACAGCGAGTTACGTTACGTATACTTATTACTGTAGTATAGGGGCAAGAGAGGTGCGACTACTATTTTTTTTCTTTCTTTCTCTCATAGGGAGTTACGTTTTATATATAAAGAAGTTTTACTTCAGTCATGTTGTCTAAAACACACTCGTTTTTTACAATCCCTACGTTAGTCGTTAGTTGATACTAAAAAGCAACTTGGAGTTTTAATACATAAACGTTATTGTACGTGTATTAAAACTTCTTTAAATCACTTTCTACCTTATTATTGTGACTGTCGACTAAGATCAAAAACAATATACGTTGAAGTTTCCGTTGCGATCGCATATTAATTTTTATGTCAAAAAATTAATTTACATGCCATTGAGTTACAAAGTCGTGCACGATGATTACAAAGATAACTGGATTTCGATATCATATTCCTATGATTATCTCGCGTAGACAAATTGGGAAACCACGTAAGTATTCGTTGAGTCTTAAGTAGGTAGACATGTATTTAAACCTTCATACCATTCTTCCCTAGCTAATAGGTAGCTACTGAAGATTTCTGCTGAAGCGTAGGTAGGTAGGTAGTAGTTTTAACCGCGTCATAACCTACCTAACTATTATACGCAATTTGTACCTCCGTACCTACACTAGTATGCATGTTTTTAATGTATTTAGAAATGGTAAGTTACTAGCACACAACCGTTTTACAAAATACCCAACAGTGACATCTATGAATGACAGAAGTAAACAGGTTTTGACATCTTCGAAGAAAGTGCGGGATGATTATGGAATTACGACGACGGCTTGTCTTGTACATATTTGAGAAATACTATAGATATATCACAAGTGTTTTACAGCGCGATGTGATGCTCATATGAATGAGCTACCCGTTCCCTGCGGACCTTGGGAGCCGTGGTACAGCGACAAACAGAGCAAATACAACAAGATACTATTGGGAGGAATACTATGGTAAAGTATTGTAATACATATAATCAAGTTGATAGGCCCTAAGAATAATTAGATATATTATATCTTATTAAATCTATCCTGTAATGTGCCCCTATTTGGGTAAGGCCTCCCTCCATCTTTTCCAGCGATCTTGGTCGCTCGCTCAATTCCCCAGTCCCAATTCCCAAGATAAATTACCATGAGTTATCAGTACATTATTTTTTTTTTGTAAAATATGTTTCGTCAGTTTTTTCTCTGATCTTCCTATGAAAGTATAAGGTCAGTTTAGTGGTTTTAGGCTACCCGAAGTCTGTCTTGACTGAACGACTGAATTTAGCTTGCTATTATAGTTCAAAATAAATAGGTACTCGATAGAATATTCTTAGCTTACAATTTATCATCAGTCTTAAATATTGGTAGATATATATCACTGCTAGGCATTATATTTCTGCAGGTTTCTATTCTCTTTGGGAATGATGATATGGACCGACAGCATATACTTGAACTGGGGGCCACCAGCGCAGCCCGGACCTCCAAGTGACATGATTGAAGAGTGTGAGGACGACGTTTAAGCTGTCGACTTACTAATTTAATTGTTATGTTTTAACTACATTATAATATTTGGTTTTTAGAAGCACAAGACTAGTTTTATTGTATAGGTACCTTACATTTCAACGCCAAATTAGGGACCCCATTAGGGAGCATTCGCCAGTTGATTGAGATAACATTAGGTATAATAGAAGATCCTCAGATATATGAATTTGATCGAAAGAGATGAATTTCTTCAATTTAATTTTTCGGATATGTCAGAACTCTTTAGATCTACTCCATATAAGCAAAAAGAAATGGTTCACAAATTTGGGAGCTTTCGATGCCAACTTAAACTCTATGAAAACAAGAACACAGTAAATATGTGTTCCTATTTATTTCTACAGAGAATAATAGGTACCTACCTACCTGCCTACTAATATAGGTACCTACTTAATATCCTAACTTAATATTAGGTACAATGCGTTGGACGCTCTTACAGATTAGAAGTCTGCACTTTAAAAAAGTTTGTCATAAAAACAGCTGCAACTGTGTAGTCCAATGTGTTTTACAGTCGAGTTCATTAATATAATGGCCCTTTCAGGCTTCAAAAATAGATAAACGTCAAAAAACTTAATAATATTGTGACAATAATTATTAAATTAAGTTCAAGATTCAGATTAATTTTAATATGTGACTGCTTTTTCTCAGTAATATGTATACAGCCAAAGGCACATTAATATATGAAAAACTTTAAAAAAAGCAAACGGAAGGAAAACAATGAAAACTACTGTCATTTCTGTAACAATGTAAACTAGATCTTATTTGTTTGAGCAAATAATTGACTTTCCCATGCATGTAAAGATAATTAAGTCTTAGTCAGCTCAGATATTTTTAAAGCCAATACAGTTTCGATACCTATATAAACTGTAGTGTATTGCCTAATGCACAGCATATATTATTGAACCATTAACATAAGGACATACTTTTAATCTATAGGTTCTATAAAATTTATTGAGCTTTTCAACGCTAACAATATTCTGAATCCTTGATAGTGCCAATATATTAATGAACTCGACTGTACCTTATTCTAAACGTATTAATAATTTCAATCGAACAGTATCTGACATTTTTTTTTAATTTGTGTTCGAATTTAGTGTCGTTGCCATCTTCGATAACATTTAATAGCTTTAGCGGCAAATAATTATAAATATAGAAAAAAATAATTTAAAACGACAAGCTATAGTATAATCCAGAATAAATTAAAAGCGTTCTACCTACGTCACGTTAGCGTCATTCTACGGAAGATAGTTACTGGTTACCGAATAACCATCAACCACGAACGATATCATATCTCACAATATTAAACGATACAGATCTTAGAACCATATTCCACTTTAAACTTTATTTGCTTTAAAAGCACCACGCGCTATGAACAGAAAGAATGAAAATTTTAAAAAAAAGGAAAAAAAATGTACTTAGTATTACTTATATTAATTGCTGCACGCAATTTTTTTAGGCAGTGATAAGGTTATTGAACTCAATAAACTGTTATGTACCTACAGAAATGCACTTGACGCAATAGTGTCCGCCTATAAAAGTAGACTTGCAAAAAGCAACACCAGTGTCGTTTAAAAATTATCTACAAAGCAAACGTCGACATAACATTTTTGACCGGTTTTAAGTTTACAAGGCCAAGGGAACTAGTTTATACCAAATAATAAACAAATGAAGTATTACTTTCTATTTATTAACTTGCTACTGTTTCGTAAAATAATTTCAAGGCTATAGTTTATCTATTAGTATTTCCTACATTTTATATTTTATTTTCTACAATTTTTTATTGCTTTCATTGTACTGCCAATGGGACTTTATAACAGTAATAGTCTCGTTAATTATAATTTAAAATTATCCTCATTAATACAAATATAGATCAAGGCATTGTAAATCTTTCAACTGTATACAATAAGGTTTGACGCATAATATACATTATTTCTATAATGTACGTAGCTTAATCGATAATGTCCTAATCTATAATGATATAGGTACCTACATAATCACAGTGCAGTAAATAGCTTTCCAATGTTTGTAATAAATTCTGTAAATAAATTATTGTTGTGCTACTAAGCTATAACCATTTCATAAGGCAAATGTTTCTTATTAATTTGTATAATCAAGAATGGCGGACGTTGGCCACCAAAAATACCTATTTTTACCATAAAATCTATTGTTCTCAAAAATCATTGGTTCTTGTCGATGAATAGGTTAAAAGAGTCCATACATTAGACGTATTTAAGAATTCATTTTAAGAGATTTTTGGACACAGAATGAGATGTCGCAGCAATGATATACGCGTAGCTATTCTCTAACACTAAACAATCTCTATTAATCTAGTGATAATGTAGTATTCAATACAAATATGACGATGTATGTGAAAACAATTTTGTTAACAGTAGGATAACACATCGCAGTATCAAGGTACATTCCAGTTTCTATTACAAGTCACAGCCGAGGTTACCAATATTCGAATTCAAACTGAAACTAGACATTGATTTTAAGAAATCACTGTGAGAGATATTTTTTATCACCTAAAGACTGTTCATTGTTCTTTTTAGTCTATTCTTCAACTATCATAGATTAGAAATGAAGCGCTAGAGTGAACTATAGTATAATGTAATTAAATTAGTTATCTGCTTTCAGGTTTTGGTTTGGGTGGCTTAAAACCTTGGATTTTCTTCTTCTTTTTCTCTTTGCCGCCACCAGATTGGAAAGTTTTCCAGCTGTCAACTCTATTTTGTCGAGATTCCTGAAAAATGTCACAATTAAAATGTGAATTAAATTGTGAATATTATAACTGTTATATACAAGTTAAACCAATGGCAATTTAATTTAACAAATAATCCATAAATGTGGACAACATCACATACATTGCTCTGAACCCGAAGTAGGAAGCTAAAGTACTTATGTTATGGAATCAGAGACTATTTATGACTGCTTACCTCAAAGTTTTTAGCCCACTCTTTTTCAAAGGACTTTTGCTCCTCCTGCTCAATCTCTGCTTCTCGTTTTCGCTTCCTCTCCTCCATGTCACGGACTTCAAGGTGTTGGCGTTTTCGTTCCATATCAGCAAATAACTGAAACATAACATAAGTCATGAATACTTTTGAAAAATTTTAAACTTGAATTTTTTGCTTTAACAATATAATAATAAACTAAATTAAAAAGATTAAGCGATTTTAAATAAATGTATTATCGTAAGTTTTTAAATACATAAAAAAAGTATAAATATGTGTCCAATAATTTAATTAACTGGCTTAAAATAAAAAAAAAACAGTCCCATCTACTCCATTTACTAATTAAAAACTATGTATGTACTCATTATAATTCTCATTACTGAGAAACACAAATGTCATGTAGCACACAATTGATGGTGGAAACGAATAAAAAGACTTGAATTGAAAGAATAAGACACCAAAAGCATAGCCACAACAAACCTTCATGGTCATAACATAAATTGCATGTTTATATTTGATGGGATCATCTTCAGGAATGCCTTCAGTTGAGCGGTTATCTTTTTTCTGCTTTTTCCTTTTTTGTTCAATCTGAAATGAACAGAATATAAGTAGAGTATTTATTTATAGTTTCCGAAAAATTTATAAAATTATTGCATTTTAGAAGAATGTTGCCAATAAAAAGGATCAATTTACCATGTGGTCTGTGCGTTCTTTAGCCTCTTCACAAATATCCAAACATTTTTTTCTAGTGTCATCATTTTCAAGAGTTTTCCATGCCCTGTTTACTATTTCAAAAGCTTGTTGAGCTCGTTCTAAGTCTTCCTGAAAATCAAAATCAGAAAAATAACATAGGGTTTATCTAAAAAATAATAATATTGTAATTGAGATGTTGGCTAATAACTTGGATCTTGAAAACTAATATTTAATGTGATATTAAAGATATTTGAGTGCTGTCATTTGATTCTGGCTGACACCTAAGTTCCGCTGTCTTTCCTTACCTATCTCAGGCTGAGTCGGGCATCCCTCGGTATGATCCAATCTGCGGATAAAAATGAAATGTTGACGGATGTAACCGTCTAAACGAATATGTGTTCTCCTTACTAGAGGACTGGGTATTTAAGCAAATTAATTGAAATTGGGACACAGATAGTAGAAATAGAAAATTCGAAAGTAATGCAGAATTTGATCAATTATCAGCACAATATAATTTTGACTATTCAAATATAGTTTAACAAAATAAGAATATGTTTATATTTATTGAAGTAAAAATATAAAATTATGTATTAGCTTCATTGCTTACCATGTTTTTATCTGGATGGACAAGAATGGACAACCTCCTATATTTCTTCTTGATTTCATCAAGTGTAGATTCTGGATCAACTTGTAACACCTCAAATGGATTTAGGTTAAAGTAAGTTGAGCCTGGACGTAGTAACCTGTCTAGTTGCTGCTTTGGAGTCAATACTGAATCGCGTTTCTCGATTTCTTTTACCTGCAAAGTACAACAAAACAACAATAAAGTATACATGTCACTCATGAGGTGTTAAAAATAACATGCATTATTACAACACCTTTCAAGTTTTACAGTCTCACTGTCTTGTCCATGAACAAAGAAATGTTTTTCAGTTGACCATGTTTCCATAACACTAAAACACACATCATTGACTAATTTGCACAAATTATTGTAGCAACGCGGATATTTACAAAATAAAGTGACAGTTACCTCTGTGTAGAATTCGTCAAAAGAATCCGCTTTCGCGGTAGATGTTGCTGAAGACATCATAGCGCTTTCACATGCACAAAGATACAATAATAAGAAAGGATTTCATCAACACGCTCTCCTCGACGCACTCCAAACAAGGTGCGCTTATAATATTCTCAGTACGTAAAAAATGATGTTTGTTGCAACTTCGCAACGCAAAGTAACCAAAAGCAACCACAGCCACAGAGAACAAACCACAGTTTAAAATAATGCAACGACGCCATAGATGTCTTATTGTCACGATTCCAACAACATTAGTCGATTTACATTGAAGGAACCTCTAGTTACGAACTTAGCGACTACGAGACTTTTTAAATCACGAACACAGAGGATGGTGCCATGTATTCACTAATACCCTTATCACTAATATCAAATGGTAACTTCATGTGGCTAACAGATAACTTAGCCAGCTTTAGATATTTAGTAACGATTAACGATCAAATAGTTGGTAATAAACATACTCCGGTCAAGAGTTGGCTTCCATCCTGCCACAGATTAAAGACTAATACATGTCATCCTGCATTAGATGCGTTAGGCCAATCTTTTTGATAGTAGGAGTCTAGTTGGTTTTATACAGCTTATGCAAAAATTTTGTCATCTATAATCCTCAGACCGTCTTCTCAGCGAGTCGAAAAGATCGCGAAAAGACCTTATTTTTTATATTACCAGCAACATCCATGTTTGCGTTTTGGATATCGTGTTATTATCATCACAAATAATCAAAGCTCACAATAATTACTGGAATTCGCAAAATCGAAACTAAACCTAATCAACTATAAAATTCAAGTCAAGAGCTATTATAGTACAGGCCTAGTTTTCTGTAAAGAATAAGGGAATCTATCAAAATGTAATTTCTTCTTCTATTTTGACCCCAATTTTACGATTTTACATTTTGATACTAATGCCAACAGTCCATACTCAAAATGCGCACTCTATAATTTACGTTTATTCCTTATTCCTGGAGTTGAACTCTGAACATTTGTCAATGTCAATGTCAAAGTTATCCGTCCGCGGTCCGGTCATCCGGTGCCCGGCGTACGTTGTAACTTGTAAGCTGTACTAATTTAAATATTTTTATTTGAACAAGATCATCGCATATCGGTGTTGAAGAAAACTGAGACACGTTACTTCTAGGTACTGAAATAAGTAATATTACATTACGCTTTGTTTGTAATTGTAAGTACTTTTGTCTAACTTTAAATATATACTAGGAGTTGTAACTTGTAAAAAAGTTGGCTTTTTTCTTAATTCTACTCACATACATACATAAATACATACTGGTCAAAAACATAACTCTCCTTTTTTGGGTTCGCCCGCAGTTGGTTAAAAAGTCACTAACAAAATATTGAAAGACATAAGTAGTATTACTTGCTTGGACAAATGTATGCCTTTTTGTTCTAAGAACCGTTAGTTTTATCTGTCTGTACTTTTTGTAAAGTTAATCAAATGAAGGTGCTTTTTGTGGTATTTGTTATAAGATCTTCATTAATTTTTAAGAGAAAACAGACATTGAGGTGATATATGATTTTTAGTTAAATTCGTTAAATCTCTTAATTACTCTTATTAGATGTTGAGATGTTGTTAAATTTCTGAAGCATAAATTTCATCTCTAATAAATTTGTAAAAGTGATGTCAGTTTAGATTATCTTCTTAATTTAGATTATCTAGAATATTTCTCTAAAGTAAACTATCACTAGCCCGAGTTATTAATAACCTTTTTTTTTTAATGCTCATTCATATACATCAGCTTTACTCTAACATTTATATTATCTTATTGTTTTATTCCGTTTTATTCTTTTTGGGGGAATGTGTTTAGGAATTATGACTGATAAAGGTCAGTTGCTGTGACAATTTTATTATTGTTATATAATTATCTACCTATTTTAAGACAACCATGATTACTGAGAATATGAAGATAAAGCATTTAAATAAATATTTTGTTGATCAGGTACCATGTTCGCAAATAAAGTGGTGCTTGTAACTGGTGCCAGTTCTGGCATAGGTGCTCAAACAGCAATCGATTTTGCCAAGTTAGATGCGCAACTAGTTATAACAGGCAGAAATAAAGAGAACCTAGATAAAGTTGCTAAAGAATGCCAAGAAATTTCACCAAATAAGTTGAAGCCCTTAATAATTATTGCTGATGTGAATGTTGAACAGGATGTGGAAAGTATTGTTAAACTGACAATAGATGAGTTTAAAAAACTAGACGTACTTGTTAATAATGCTGGTGTACTAGAATCTGGTTCTATTGAAAATACCTCTTTGGAACAGTATGACAGAGTTATGAACACTAATGTCCGTGGGCCTTATCATCTAACAATGTTGGCTGCTCCACATCTTGTGAAAACAATAGGAAGTATTGTTAACGTGTCCAGTGTCACCGGTTTAAGAGCTTTTCCAAATGTCCTGTCTTATTGCATGTCAAAAGCGGCTTTGGATCAATTTACAAGATGTGTAGCTTTGGAACTAGCACCAAAGGGAGTCCGGGTTAACGCTGTAAACCCGGGTGTGATTACAACTGGTATCCACATGAAGTCTAGTATGAATGAACAACAGTATGAAGAATTCCTGAAAAAGTGTGCAGAAACTCATGCACTTGGCAGGGCTGCTGATGCGAAAGAGGTTTCATCTGTGATTACATTTTTAGCAAGCGATGCTGCAAGTAACATCACCGGTGCTACTTTACCAGTTGATGGTGGGAGACATGCTATGTGTCCTAGATAATGTCAGAAAACTAAGCAAATACTTGAAACATCATGTAGTAGGTAGCATGATGTCATCTCACAACAGATGTATTGTTTCTTTAAATTTATCTGATAATATGAATTATGTATGGTCCAAACAGAATATCTTTTTATACTTTAACATATATTATTTCTTGTGAATACAAAAAATATTGTGTATGGAGTTTTATCACCAGATAAATTTGGTTGATATATGGATAGCCTTAAACATTTTAAGTTACAGTATCTGACATTGAATAAATAGTACAGACAGACTTTAGATTCATACTGCACCAATTTTTTTAGATGTTATAATAGTGCTAAATAGTCACATTGATGCAGTAATTCAGTAAATATTTATATCATTTAACATAATTTTGGTTAGGTATAGAGAGATATTCGTGTCTGGACATTAATATTTTTGCAAAAAGATTTTTTGTCTTTCATGTTTTCCTTATACGTATGAAATACATATTTTATTTTTCACGCTCTTAGTTTTATTTTCAATTTAACTTTCTTTTTTTGGTCTCGATACTAAGTACCAGTAAAAGTACGAAAACAGGTAACGCAAATGTACCTGTACATTTGCGTTACCTGTTTTCGTACTTTTTAACTATCATTTCTGTGTCGCGATAGCTGAGTTTGGCTGATTAGTTTCGAATTCTGAATCTCATGTTTAAAACTTGTACGTATATTATAGCAAAAACAGTATTTTTGCAAGTCTATTTTAATTTGTATAGAACCCATCCGAGCCCCGCTGAGCATGCTTTAGTGAAAAAAAGGTAACATGTGTAGAGAAGACTATTTCATAATAGTTACTATTTTGCCACCTGTATAATAACTTGACTCATAAACTTGGTTGTCTTTCTGCAAGTGTAATATGTAGTTAAATAATATATAAAATGTCGGTTAATAAAAAAATCTAGGCCACAAGGCACCTGTTACTATTCGATTGCTTTATGTATAGTTTAGTTATAGTTTTTATAGTAACTACCTAAGTACTTACCTAAGTATGTATTCACGAAATTTATTTTTATAAGTTCTTTTTTTTTTTTTTACTAGGTATACCAACTTTATTGGTACTTAACCATGTTTACCAATAAAGTTGTTTTAATCACGGGAGCAAGTTCTGGGATTGGAGCCGATACTGCGATTGAGTTTGCCAAATTGGATGCAAAATTGATCTTAACTGGCAGAAATAAGGATAATTTGCAAAAGGCTGCTAGTGAATGCGAACTTCAATCACCAAGCAACCTTACACCTTTGTCCGTTGTTGCCGACATCGACAAGGAGGCCGATGTTGAAATGTTAATGAAAGAAGCCATTGATCATTTCGGACGACTAGATGTGCTTGTTAATAATGCTGGTATTATGGGAATAGGTTCTATAGAGAACACATCTTTACAACAATACGATTCTATTATGAATACTAATGTGCGTGGGCCATATTACCTAACGATGTTAGCAACACCTCACCTCGTGCAATCTAAAGGAAATATAGTCAATGTCTCCAGTGTGGTTGGACTTAGATCGTTTCCAGGTATCGTTGCTTATTGTATGTCTAAAGCTGCCTTGGATCAATTTACAAGATGTGTTGCTCTGGAACTTGCTGGAAAGGGAGTTCGTGTTAATGCTGTCAATCCGGGCGTAATTGAAACTGGAATACATTTGAGAGGTGGTGTAAATGAAGAAGACTATGCAGCGTATCTTAAGAAATGTAAAGAAACTCATGCATTGGGCAGGACTGGAACTACTAAAGAGGTCGCCAATACAATTATGTTTTTGGCCAGTGATGCAGCGAGTAATATTACAGGTTCTACTGTGCCAGTGGATGGAGGTCGCCATGCCATGTGCCCACGATAAAACTATTCTAATTTTAAGAACTAAGATATCACGTGACGATAAATTACGGGCTTATTACGTCAATATCAAATTTAAATAGGAGTTGTTTAAAGAAAGTGCAATAAAAAGAATTAATTATCATTAAGTAGTTTGCTTTATTTAAAACTTATAAATAATAAACATTTTAGTTAGTTTGTATTTTGCAAAGTGTTTACAGGTCTTCCAATCATGGTATTGAAAACAGCAGATGCTGAACATGTTCCGATGTCGATGACAATTTTGCCTGTAGCAACGCCCGCTTGAATGAGACGTGTTGCAGCACAAATTTCAAGAGACGCCGGTAGTCCTGCTATTGACAAATTAATACGGCCCATCTGTGGAGAATACTTGAATAAATATCGGATTTATTTTAAAATGTGTGCTTTGATCGTCGATCACGAGAAAGCACACATCTTCCAATAAAATCTCGATCATTGATCGAGGGGGTTTTATTGTTATTGGTAGGTTTGTGAGGAGTAGTTATTAGTCTGTAGCATAAAGTCTAGTAGAGATGCAAATAAGGATATAAATTACTAAGTAGGTAAGTAATCTTTAAACAAGCAAATAACAAAAAATGAAATCACGACTACCCTCTAAAACTTGGAAATTTTCCAGCTACTTAGTTGTTATTTTTTAATTTCTTACCAGAATTGCGCTGTGTGTCATAAAACCGAGCGATTTCATCTCCGTGTGTATAGCAACGACTCCAAGGCAGGATCCAACAGCGAATATGTTGGTATGGTTTTCAGTACACTTCTTCATCTCTTCGAGAGCTTTATTGGCCCCAGCGAGGGCGTCAGTGGACAGTGCAGTCAAGGTTTGGATTTCAACACTGACGCCTACGATGCGGTTGTCGACGCAAGTCATAGTGCTGGCTAATGTGTCGTTGAAAACAGTGGCAGCCAAACTTTTGTGTGACTGAAAAGTATGAAATAAGTAGTTATTTAAATATAGTGCGGTTTTCCTGTGGCAGAGGCGAAGATATTATTAGGCGCTAAGCCAACGAAATACGTAAGTACCTACATATATTTTAATTAGTCCACCATTTGATTGCAGTGTTTAAATTTTCTTACAGGGTATTTACTGTATGTGACTTGTGAATTTTTGTTGCGAAATTTAGTCTAGAGAGTTAGCGAGATTCCATCTTGTAAAATACGAACTTAAGTAGGTAAATATTTTTAGAAACTATAGTATTTGCAGTAGCAGTATGGTAGAGTCACTAGACTACTTACTTTTACACACTCTTTGACAGCGGCACTGGAATTTGAAATCTTTTCAACCACTACATCTACTGCGTGAGTGACGCGCTCCCTAAACTTCTTAATATCTTCGCAGATCTTGTCTTTAATGAGCTCAGCCTCGTGTTTGATACCCACAGTGAAGGTGCCGACAGCATGCAAAGCATCCTCTGCAGATTTACGTAGGTTTCCGGCCAATTCACCTATCAGATTCCTGTAATTTCACAAGAATGTTGAAAGTAAGGAAACTAGCTCTGGGACCAGATTTTGTATGTTATTTTTATCTTAAAGTAGTAACTCAACCCAACTGGTACTTTTCTCACTTAATATTAGTTTCAATCACTACTCAAATCAAATGACAAAAAGTAATGGGATTTAAATTACCTTGTGTCCATTACGACACTCATGTCACGAACGGAGGGCTCCAGTATGAGCTGATCCTCCCCATCAGTTGGTGCCCCATATGTTGAGCACACCTGAAATAAATAAAACTTCATTAGCTCACGCGGTTATGAAACTTTAGGTGCATGCGAAAAAATAACTTTATGGAAATATATTATTTAGTGCATGGAGCTCATCGATTCAGTTGTCGTTTTCAAACATAACCAAAAAACTTCGTTTTGGCTCAGCTCATATTTACCTCGGTAGAGACACCTCCACTACTTTAATATGTAGTTAAAGTTATAAGAAAAACAAATAGATATAAATAATAAAAATAAACTTTCTTACCGCTACCAAAACGCTCAATACAATTAAACACTTCATTGTCGTTAATTAAGTAATTAAATACAAATTGCTGAGACGAATTCAAATTAAGATCTGATGCTGTGAAACATCCCTAAGGCTTTTATAGTAATGCATGGAAAACATTGTTTGAACATTTAGCCCTAGAATAAATAAAATAATCTTATCAAAGGTAGGCTACGGCGGATTGCGTTAAATTAAATATTAATCGTTACCCAATTCCTATTTGCTTATTTACCTTCATTTGCATAATTTTGTTCCAATTGAGAAATAATAATTAACAGAATAAGATGGTATACCAAATACTTATGTAAGTACAAGTCTGTTCTGACTTCTGTAGCATACCTACTTAAGTATCTACCTACTGTAGTCAGTAAATATAAATTATATATTAGTTATTATCTAGTATGTAAGTAATTAGGCAGATAGTTCAAAGTAGTTTGTAAATATCTCGATATCCTATGATTATCTAAACAATCGTGAAAGTCAATAGGTACAATTACTAAAGTCAATAGGTACCTTAGCACCTTAAATCTTATGTAGGTACCTACTCGAAGTATACCTACCTAATGAATGGTAACGATCTTGTCCAAAAAATGGCGAAGTGGAAGAAATTTCGCGCATGTAGCTTGAAACCAATAGCATACCATAATTTGCTTTGTGAGCATACCACTACCGCGGTCATACGAAACAATAGTTCTTTGTGTCCAGTAGAGATAAAAAAAAATATTAGGTACTTAATGGTTCTCGAGGGAGATGAAGCCAAAAACTACGTGTCCCAATTTTTTATTTTCTATTTTATTTTTTAATTATCTTACTATCAGACTAAATAGGTTTTGTCTTTTCTTACCCAGTCATTTACCCTAGATACTTACCCAATGTTCTCATTAATTTATATTATGAAGCCAGATGCATTGACTGATAACCACAATTAACAAAATTTCAAGGACTATCAAACAAGTTTATCTCGCGTGTGAAGCAATAATATGATATTTATTTCATCTGCGTTTTCGTCAACAAGAATTGTGAAACTTAAGTAGGTAGGTTTTTGGAAATGAAGTACTTAGATTAGTAGTAGATAGGTACTGCAACAAGAATAAGTACCTATCTAGGTATTGTTGTTACACGGTTTTCTGGTTTTCTAATAATTAGGTCAGAAGTTGCTTAGGTAGGTACAATTACCTATGCTACCTCAGTGGTTGTTTTAAAACGAAATAATAATATATTTTGGAAAAGAAATCATTGCTCAAGAATCTAAAGCATTTTCCACGCAGAAAACCGCGGAATACGTAGGTATGGGAAAGTCCCAGTTGCGACCCCATTTAAGTAGGTAACTACATAACTATATCATTGAGTTAAATTCAATAAATAAATTAGTTAGATAAGCGGTGTGTTTCATCAAAATTGATATAACTAGGTGCCTATGCCTAAACTTAGTTGGTAGGTAGGTATTATAGGCTTGTTACAATTCGAATGTAGGTATCTTATAGTCTTAATCAGGAATAGTGGCACTAATCTCATGTGTGTAACGAACTAACGATGCCAGTGTCACTACCTACTAAGTATGGCTCATAAATTATCAGCCCATGTCTTGCGGTTGACCGACTTATGTTCGAATTCTAGGGCTCTAAGATTAAAGTAATTGTTTATTATGCTTTATTTCTAATACGTGCCCAGTTTCGTTTCAAGGTAGGCTTATATCTATACCTGTGTTCTGGTTAGTTATTACCGATATTGTATGCTCTTATTTCTTGAGTTATAATTAAGTAGATACAAGTAGGTACCTAAAACAACCCAAAACTTAAAGAATTTATACCTACAAGTAGATGCCTACTTATTTTGAATTTTAAAGAGGATTGATAAATACCTAGGTAATAGACGATAGAGACTAATGAATTGTTAGAAGGAGGCGCCTATAAGCAATTTAGAAAGTAATTTAGGTAGGTAGGTATAGGTGTTAGTTATTTCATTGGATATCCAATCAACTGAATACCTACATATAGATAGATACCTATTACGTAGGTAGGTAGTTTCCATGATAAAATGTAGATACCTAGGTATACCATAAATAAATATCCCTGTCTACTTAAACGAGCAATATGAAATTAAACTGTTTTACATAATAGGTAATATTATCAATATTCTAATCCATTTATTTTTAAACTGAAAATTGTGTCTAATATTAGTCACTAAATGAACGTTTTCAAAATCACCATTTTTATGTTACGCTGACGCCTTTTAGTTAACGACTAGCAAAATAAAATATGTGACACAATGTCAAAAGTAGTAGGCACTAAGCTACTATTTAAAGACTAAGAAATTATAATTATTTATCGATTATCTTAAAACTAAGAGTGTAGGTACATTGCTAATACATAAAAAATAATTCATTCGAAATAATCCAAATAAAACAGTTCAGCATTTATTCAGTATTCACATGTGCACTCACATTTGCGTGTTGTCTACAGTTAAAAAAAAAACTTATTTTAATCGTATATTCAATAATAATAGGCAATGAAAGAAATCATAGCGTCCAGTACGTCCACATATATGAATACTTATCAACCTAAACAAGTTATGCACCTAAGATCAGGGCGAACATCATCGTAAAAGTTAAAGATCCGATTAGTAAACTCGTAATGAATAAGTCGAGCAATCGAATTACTATACTTATGTAATAACAACTGGTTATTATAACGGACCTATTAAATATTATGTAGGACAAATGGATTACCGATAATACCAAAGCAAGCAGGTAGGACCTACAATAACAACCCATAAAAATTAGGAACATGTTACCTATTTCATGTAAACCAAAAGGTTATGGCTCAGAGAAAAAATCTATAATACCTTGATAAATTATTACGAATTGTTTAACATGTAAATACCTAATAGTTTTATTACATAAATAATTTTTCACGGTATTAGGTACCTATGGGTCAAATTTGGGAAGTAACAATGCGATGTAAATTGTTTTCAAGATATACGCATTGTGCTTATTGATCGCTTGCTAATTTGAGCTGACTCGAGGTGAAGGCAATAGGAATGACTCTTTTGACACGCATTTAAATACACTACATGAACGTGTCAATTTAACGTGTTTTAATAATATTCGGAGTAACCATTTCGGAGAGCCTTACCTGGCTTTACTTACCCTATCATACATACCGGTATCCGGTTTTAATGTATCAAACCTGAGAAAAATAAAAGAAAAGAAGCCGTTATGTGTAAGAGCATTCAGCAGTAGATAGGATAAGTTTTCTGGAAGGGTTAAAAAGGCGAGAATATCATAATCATGAGTGTTCCTTTGAAATTTGCTGTGTGTTCGTGTTTAGATCGTCATTCATTTTCTTGTGCTAGGTAATTAAGTACATTCCACTTAGTTCCAGGTGAACAAAGTGGAATTTGGAATCCGATGTGAAATGAGGATTTCACCTCGAAAATAATTCATCCAGGGACATGGTATCACCCTGGTAAAATGAGTTGACAAAATTATTGCAATTTTTTTACCTTGGAACTATACTTTTGTCAACTCATTTGATCAGTATTACCTGCGTGAATTGTTTACGAGGTGAAATGAGGAGACTCAAAAATCTATTTTGTTCACCTGGGTGTTACCACCCGGGTGAACAAAGTGGAATGTACCATTCTATGGGTTGAGTGGAGTTGATATCAATTTAGGGTTGTTTTCGCCATTTACTGATCTAAATACCGAAACATCTATGATCAAATTTAAATACTTAGCTTTCTTTTTTCGACTGAAAAACAAGTTGAACATTAGATAATTATTAAAATAACCCTTAAATTTCAAAGATAGTTTTATGATTTGTGAAGTTACACTATTAAATGAATAGTTTTCTACTTACGTACGTAAAAGCATCTAAAACCACTTCACTAGACAATCTTATTTCATACAAACTTTCTACGTAAAGGTTAATTTTTAAGATTTGAATAGTCATCTCAGTTTTCAAAGCTAACAAGTTTTGTAAGTGGGCCGCGATGACATAAGTTTATGTAAGAGTAGATTAGAATAAACCTCGACCTGATCTGTCTTCACAAATATAGTAAATCACAGATACATATGAATGGAGTTGTGAAAGCTATGTGTATTCATCTTAGAATCTGCAATATTACTTATTGCTTGATAGATGGGTATCAGGAGTTTTCTTGTTTGCACGTCCGGTTAAATCACCTTACAGATTTTGATAAAACAGAATGAAGTAAGCTTAAATTCCAAGAAAAGAGATACGCTACATGTTTTATGCGTTTGTGACTTAGCTATTTGTGAAACTGCCCCCAGTACCTTCAGGGATTCAATTCTCTATCGAGTGAAAACAAAACACTAGAGCAAATCACTGTTGTGCTATTTTGTTTTTCAGCACAAAGGATAATGTATTGTAAATAGACAATATTGGTCAATGTCGAACCATATGTAAGCATATCAATGTCCTTACAATAACAATAGAGATCAGTCACGGTACTGAGTGTTTAACAACGTAATAGATCATACTAATACAACATGAACTCTCAATGTCACTAGGTTATTCTTTTCTAAAATGTAAGTAGGTATCTCGTTACACGGTTGAACATAACACTTGCAGTCAAGTGTAACTATTTTCTTTGTTCTGGCATAGAAGATGGTGCAATAGTTGGCGTAGCTGCAAATGACACATGAGTAGTAGTAGTGTTTTTCAATAAATCTTTGGTTAAAATTAACTGCCAATTCAAATTCGAAGCATTGATTCTTATTTGATGAGAGGTTGAGGAGATGTATGTGTTTAAATTACGTCCGTACTACGAGCCTGGATATCTCCAAGATACTGGATATTTGGTTTTCGTTTTTAGCGATTTGTTCCGTTTCTTGTGCCATAAATGCTTTGCTTCCTGTAAGCGGTCCCTGACCGTGCTTTCGCCCGGTTTCTATATTTTATTTTTACAAAGTTACAGTGGTGACCACCATTACCCAGTGAGCGCTATTTCCCCTGCTAACCCTACATTTTTTAAAAGCTTTCAAATTATTTATTCAAAAGAAATTTGACAATAAGTAGCCACAAAATAATTACTAAGACTACCTACCTCCCTTAATTTTTTTACACTGGAGTTTAGAATTCCATTACCTAACGAAATAGGAAAGATGTATGGTCTTCTGTGGTGTTCGTTAAGCGCCTGTTGTCAGACTCAGACAGTCGAAGGTACACGGTGTCATGCATTTTAAACATGTTACCCAATTCTACAAGCAATCGTGTTTTACTTACTAATTTAAGTTCAGTCAGCTTGCAATACGTTATTTTGGTAAATTACCATTTATTAATAATATTGTATTTTGTAAAACTAGTAAAAATATGTAAATTTGATAATCCTAAATTTTAGTTTATTAAGATTAGATTGTGGATGAGACTGGCACAGGACCGGAGAGAATGGCACATGAAAAGAGAGGCCTTTGCCCAGCAGTGGGATGACAAAGGCTGTGGATGATGATGATGATGAAGATTAGAATAATGCTCCACATTATAATTATTTGAACTATTTTGGATGCTGGATTTAGAATCCAATGTTGCATCTGCAAAAGACGTTTTTAATATCAAATCCGTAAGATAATGTACCTACCTACAGTTCCTACTGACCTCAAAAGACGTATTGTGCTTGTGTACAATAATATTGTATTTACGTCACAAAGACCTAGTGTTAAAATAAGCATTATCTGCTCACTCGATCTGAGGAGTCACATAATTTCTACAGGATGTCAAACTGATAATATTATACACATGAAAGCTTTGTTTATCGATTTCATTAACTTCTCGAAAAATATTTATTGTTTTCGAGAAGTTTCTTTTGTAAGCATTCCATTAAATCATCCGTTAAAATATGGCAACACCATATTTAACGCAATCAAATAAAACGACGTTAAGAAGAAAATACTTTGCAAAAAAGACGCGTTTTCTTTTTTTTTAAGGGCAACATTGTGACACTGAAGCGACCGGTTATTTGACGTCATAGGCCATAAAATAATGTTTCTATTGACATTAACACTTATGACGATGTGGGGATAATTCCGTTGATTTGTGCCTAGATTATAAAGGGCCGATAAAGTTAGTGTTTATATGTCGTTCTTTGTAGACCTTACAGTTACACAGATATTTAAATAATGACAAATTTTAAGAATGGGAATAAGTACATACATATTAAGTAGATGCGAGCACCGAACAGTATAGAAAATTATCGTTATATTATATTCGTATATAGAATTACAGACCTTAACAATTCAGTAAATAAGGTAAATTTATAATCCATTTTATTTTTGCTTTTTCGTAGGGAGTTTTTTTTTTTCAATGTTTTTTTGAAGTCAGTTAATTTTTATTTTTAAAGTTTGTTTATCAAGTTTAAATATTCGCAACACTAGTTTCTATTAATAGATCTTAGAGACGCTACTAATGAATAAATCTTAATGTATATTAAGATCCCTATTTAAAACAATGTTACTATTCCTTTTCTAAAATATAACTTTAAAATGATATAAGAAAATCGATTGTCGATCTGACTTTATTTAAACTACAGAAAATGCGATTTTGTTTACGGAAGCAGATATACACCTAGAGTAAATCGGCCAGGTGTACAGATATTTAGTCCTGCGACCTTAGTTTCAATCCTTTCGAATTAAGAATCAGAGTAATTAGACGTAGGATACAGAACGTACGACCTTCTTACAATCGTTGCCGCCCGACTCCTTAACACACTACATTGCATCATGTTTAAGTTAATATTGGAAACACGCGTTGAAATTATGGGTCACACCTTCGGCACAATCCCTTAGTAACAAATAAATGATTAGAGTAAAATATGCATTGAATAAGGAATACTTACAAGGGAATAAGCCTAGAAATTATAAAATACGTATTATGCCACTAACGTTACAAATAGGTAATTAATTTTATTTGCTTTTTGATATCGTTGTTACAGTATAGGACTATATAGATAATAAAACATCTTTCCGCAAGTCAGTCTAGGTGATAGAATAATTGGTATAAGGAGTACTTATATTTTAATTTTTCCCATTTTTTAAGTACTTATATTCGATTAAGGAAGAGAAAATCCGTGTATGCTGCTGCTGCATATTTTAATTTAAGTTAGGACTGAAGAAAATGGCTTAATACGTGGGTAGGTATTATTATATACTGGTGTCCACAAATAGCAAAATCGAAGCTACTAAGCTTGGATGAACCGATAAGGCTACGCCGACTATTCGGTATAATTACGAGAAAAGCAGGAAGAAGTTTTGCTTCACTAGAGCTTGGTACGTGACTTGAGATTGAGGCCGTATGAAGCAACATTAATACTCTATCTTAGAGGAATAAATAAGAAAACTATAGAGCGCGCATATCGAGTATCAACTGTTGGCACTAGTATGAACATGTAAAATCGTAAAATTTGTATCAAAATAGAGCGCAACGTTTTATTACATATGCCTACATATATAAGTTCATAACTTTCCCTATCACATCAGCTAATACATAATAAAAACTCATGAAAATTGGGTTAAAACGAAGCAATAAAAAAATCATTAAAACGCAGTATCTTTTTTTAACCGTTAAAGAAATTTCATGCAATTTACTATTAAAATCACATAGCTCTAAAAAACTATTTGTCTTTGGTATACCTAAGCGCGAGCGAAGCCGCGGGAAACAGCTAGTATTTACAACATAAGTATTTTGTACAAGTTTGTTGTAATTATATCAAAACAAAAACGGTTTTGGAACAGTGATAAATAAACTGCTACATTTTGCTGTCATCAAAGAGAGCAATGATGTTAGATCTTAATGCGCAGGTAGGTAAACCTGTGAAGATAAACATAAAATAATAAAATTTCTAAAATGATAAAGCTACATTTCAAAAACAACTGCGTATTTTTTGTATTGTGACTTTCGTTAGGCGAATACAATATTGTCTAAGGTATTAGGGCTAACCCAAAAAATGCTCGTGAGTAAACCGTCAAATACGTAAACAATGACTGTCGTATAGGTACGTTCTTATTATAAGTACCTACACACTGAGACATGAAACTTACTGGACCGTCTGATGTGGACTTATTTCTAGCATTTTTAGAAAACATAGAGTTAGGGGTGTGGCCTAAATGTCTTGCCGAATGAAAACAGTCGAACATATTATACCACGCCCCTAATTTTTGTTTTCTAACAATGTTTTGCGTAAAAACTAGCACAGCAGAAGCGGTTTTACATCATTTAGCCACATCACATATCTTGTTCCCAATATCTAAATGGAAAATGACCTCCGACCTGATTCTTTCCCACTTAAAAATTGAGCTCTCACTGAATTAACTTTCTCAACGAACATGTGACCTAACAAAGTTTTATAAGTCACATGACTAACTACATGACGAGTTCTATTGGATCCCTTATTGTTGGGTGTGCGGACTGTAATCGTTATTGCCAAATTACTGTGGGTTATTCTAAACGACAGAAGTATGATGTTGGAAAATTTCATTTTAATTTCAACAGATTTTGATAGGTCGGGTAAATAAATAGTAAATGTAATAAACTCAAACTCTTCAAAACTTTTTTTATGCAGTAAATGAAGAGAGGGGTTTGTTTGGGTTGGGTTTCTGGGGAGTTTGTTGCGCCGTTTCTTCTCCACAGCCAGAGCCCTTAGGAATCGGTGAAGGGTGGGCGAATCAGGGTGCTGTCCATTGTATTGACGTTCTTAAAGTGCTACTTTGTAGCCTAGTTGGAATAAATGAGATTTTGATTTTGATTTTGATTTTAGAGGTGTTTTTCATAGAAATGTATAATCTTAGACGTCTTTTTATAAAATAAGTTCAAATTAAGTTTATTTTTACAGATTTTTCTGCTGCAATTGTTTTAAACAATTATAGAGGTTATACAAGTTTGATAAAAATAAATTGTGTTTGTAACAATAATTGGAGCAGAAAAAAAAAACAAAAACCCTATAATTTTGTAAGTTATACAATTAAATTATCATTTGTACGTTATATTCAATGCACTTTTGTTAGCGTTTCTAAAACATTAATCATGGTTAAGGTCCTATACAGCTGTTAATTTACTATTTAAACAAATATTAAAGAAGGTTAGATACATACTTATTTTAGTGGTTAACGGTAAATATGAACGCAAATTGATCAATTTAGACAGTTCATAGGGCTGTCCGGTTTATTAAACTGCATGTATCAAATAAATATTTTCGAAATTTATTGTGAAATGTGACAAACCCCAACATAGCATGGAAAAAGGCTTGGCAGAAAAAGATAAATATTTAAACTAAGTATTATTTAAATAGTTGCTATTTTAAAGCAACCTTTAATTGGTATGGCATCAGTTTTGTATTTTGTTGTAGGGGACAATTTTATTGTTCCAATTTTATTGGTGGTTCTGATATTATTAGGGTTATGTTAGGTTTTGAGATAATTTTAATAAAACGAGGCGCTCTTTTTTGACACAAAATTTACGATTTTACTTGTTGATACTTACAAAGTGCCTACAGTTTTAATGTCTGTTTTTCGTTGTGGTCGCACCTCAGTAACTCCTTTGTTGAAGATGTCTGATGACATCCACTGGCAATGGAGAATACATGAAGACGGTCCTTGTTCTTTTGAATTTAAGCAGCGCCTTTAATTCAGTGGACTTTGATGTGCTAGTAGGCATCCTTAAATCCTGTATAATATCCTTATATATCCTTAAATCCAAAATTATCTTCCACTTCTCTAGCTTTGGCTTAATTCTTATCTTCGGAGTCGTTCGCAGTTTGTTCAACTTGAAGCAAAACTCCTATCGCGGGTATGCCGGCAGAGATTTCTTTAGAAATAAGCAGCACCTTCATATATCTGGTATAATAAGTTGTTTCAATAATATTTTGTATGTGTACAAAAATAATAAAATAAATAAACAAATAAAATACATTTACTATCGAGATCACGAGTAGCTACGTGATATTTATAATTCAAAATCTACTGCTTTTTTACAATAAGTGTTTACTATTGACTAAATAGATATAGATACATTTAAATAGTAAACTGGTATTCTTTTTGTTTTAAAGTAATAAATTGCCGATTCGTATTGTTCATTGAAAATTTTGATACAAGGATAAAATTTAAATGTTTACTTCGTTGTTAAGGTGAATTGCATTGAACTGTGACCTCTGTTGCTATAATATTTGTTTTAGTGTGATTCTTGAGCTTGAAATTTCGTAATTTTCCAGTTGATGTCATTGTATGAAGAGGTATCATGTATCGGGTCTCCTTTGTAAGGATAACTATGTTTGACGTGCATAGAATTCGGAATTAGTCATTATAATTCATATTTGTAAGCAGATTAAAGTAATGAAGGATGTTGCTATTCACTTGTTTACTTGTACGAGTTTACTTCACATGGGTAAAAATAAACTTAGGAAAAAATAAAAAAATATAAAATAAAAAAACTTTTTTTCATTGCTATACAGTCACTGAGCTGGCATCCGTAACCAAAAATATTGACTGGCCTGTTGGTCTAGTGGCTAGTGACCCTGACTGCTAAACCGGAGGTCGTGGGTTCGATTCCCACCTAGGACAAATCTTTGTGTGATGAGCATGATTTTTTGGTCTGTGTCTGGTTGTAATTTATCTTTAACATGTATGTGTTTAAAAATATATAAGTATGTTTATCAGTTGTCTGGTTGCCATAATGCAGGCTCTGCCTAGTTTGGAATCAGATGGCCGTGTGTGAGTTGCCCCTAAAATATTATTATTATTTCCTGGTTTTTTATACCTAATGATTTTTTTTTTCATCAATAATACACCCATTTTACTGTTCTACTGTGCTGGCAGTGCTATTTATAGAAACTTAAAAATTAAATAAATACATATTATATTCGTAGAACTGTCAACCCTTGACTCACCGCAGTAGCGTATGTTATACGATCGTGTTAATTGGACTGTATCAGAGGCTTCTAAGTATACTGTTCGAGGTGATCTAGCCCGACGACCTAGCCCCGGTTGCCAATAAGAAGCTTTTGTATCACATTCTGTTCGCAGCGATGACTAAAACGCCACATAATTATTTAATTAACTTCCTGATTAAGTTCTAGTAATCACTAAAAAACACACATATATATCTTCAGAATAATAATTTCTAGTATATCTCCGGGTTCATCCACAGTTTGCAGACAAAATATAAATTTTATTATGTGGTAGTTATTGTCAAAAAATAATTAAGTTCTTGTCTATATATACATACACAAAAGAAATAATAAAATAAACTAATCTTCTTCTTCTTCAAGTGCCTCTCCAACTAGTAAAGGTTGGCTACCAACTTCTGGAATTGTTGTCTGTCCTTAGCGAGTCGAAACAATTCAGATACGCTCGCTATTCCAGTCCACTCTCTGATGTTACGGAGCCACGACTTCTTTCTCCGACCAACTCGCCGTTTACCGGCAACCTTGCCCATCATTATAAGTTGCAAGAGGCTATATCTATCGTGCCTGAGCACGTGACCGAGATATGCAGTTTTCCGTTTTTTGATGACAGACAAAAGTTCCCTTTTCCGTCCAGCTCGCCGCAGAACCTCCTCATTTGTGACTCTATGCGTCCAACTAACCTAATTAATCTAATTAAACATAAACCTAAAATATGGCGTCAAAAAATTCGTCCACATCGCTGTTCACTGGGAGTGTTCCCAAAAGGCTGGCGGCGTTGCCACGTTGTATGGCAATGCTTATCTTCTGTACAAGGTAAGAGCCAGCCCTTGGGTCGCGCGAAGTGTCAACGAGGCGTTTGGCTAGATCTTAGTCAAAATATTCATGAAAAATGTCGAGTAATTGAGACCAAATATGTTCCTACACTTGCTGTACCACTGACTTAACTTGTTGATGTAGAAATTGAACAGTTTCAAGTCAACGAATGTTTAGTAACAAGTTGCGAGACCGTAGTAAACGATAATACCGCTATAAGGTATCAACAATATTTACTGTAAAAGTCTGTAAGATGAGTATCTAGCACTGAAAACTAGCTCGGTTAAAAACAATACTTAGGTACTTCATACATACAAGGAAAAAAAGGGTTGGAGGCTTTTACTACGTCATCAGACGGTTAAATTAATTAAGTATTGGATGCTTGAAATGCTATAAATATGATTTGAAGTAATTTATCGGAGTGTATAATGTATTACTCTGTATTCCACTGATAAACTTGTATTATTTAGTTATTAAATTTTAATACAAGTTTATATATTAAATATATGTATAAGTTTATCTATTAAATAGAAGGTTAATGTAAGGTTAATCACAAGATCATAGGAAAATGTTTAACATCCTTGTTTTCCTTCAATTTGGACATTACCTACGCCTACAGAAATTTAAGCATTTCTGAAGTAAGATTTCCTCGTTAAAGCTGCAAACAAACTATCGGACGCGTCCATAAGCGGCTTTTGGACGCGCCCGAAGAGTGTGCAAGAATGTGTGTTCGCGGACGTTAAAACATCCAGCTGGCCCGATTCTGTTCGGACGTCCGATTGCTTACGGACGTCTCAAGGTTACGTCCGATAGTGTGAACACCGTAGTATCCTACTAAATTGCAGATACATAAAAAGCCACGCCACGTCACCCGCGGCTGATGGACGCGTCCGATAGTTTGTTCGCAACTTTACAGTATTCCGTGACTGAGATGACCGGTATTATCTAGTTCTGTTGTATCTTGATCTAAATTATCGTGCAAAATATAGGTTTAAGGACGTCTACATCCTGTATCTTGTTATTTAGTTTGTGCGAATGTTAGTGGAATCTTGAACTTTGTTTTTTTTATTACATTTTTTGTTACTGCGTTGTAAGTAGATACAATTTATACATCATTCATAGTATTTTTTGTGTATTAATTATAGCTTTGTTATATTGTAATACCCACTTAAGTAGCATTGTTAATGGAGAGTCAAGTCATAATCAAAACTTGAGTTCTATAACAAACAATATTTATTTTTAACAATATTGATTTAATTCTTTATGGCTACTTAAACATTCGATATACACTAAAAGATTAGGTAATACTTTAAATATCTCCCCCCTAGACATCGTGACATTTCGACAAGCGATATAGCTCATCGAATCGTTCAAATGTATGTAAGAGACAAGTCTAAGTCATATCTTTAATGTCATTTAAGCGATTTCTATCATCGTTTACGCTCGTCGAAATGTCACTCGTCTAGGGAGGGAGATTCTCTTTGTTATTAAATTATAGCACGTTAAATCGTCTTGTAAATTATTGATTTACTAGGAAATGCTTAGGCATTGCGTAACAAGTGACAGCTAGTTAGTTCATCAATTACGTATGGTAGCTAATAACGTGGCTAGCGAACCAGACATAATTAGTTGCTACGACCACGTTTAATCGAACCAGAATCTAAAAGAAAAAGTCTAATCAAAAAGGTTAGTTGACTACAAGATGTAGGTAGGTAATATAGTTGTTGAAATACGTGTTACGTGTTTACGAATAAGCAAGCTAGGAATGATGTCTTTTTTTTTCAAATAAACATAAAAAATACATAAAACCTACTTGCTTTGTCCGCTTTTTTGTAAGATTTAAAATTCTGGCTTGAATTTTTTACAAAACAAAATTGACGACCACAAATTTAGCAGCCATCACTTAAATGACACCACCCCAAAATATGTATTAATAATACTTAGATGCCACTTATGTTTTCACACGTAAGTATCTATGTAGCTATTTATATTTGATAGCCTGCAAACATACAAAATAACATGCAAACATTTCTTAGAAGACAATTATATCAGCAGCTCATGGTATTTAATTTGAAACCTTGACTCTTAGTCTTGGCACATAATCAAAGCCTTAGGTGCCCAATTATTATTTTATTTAACGTAGGAAATTAAACTAATGATTTAAATTATAAATGCAGTTACATAATCACTTTATTTATATATTTTAATTTAAAACAATAAGTAAAAATTATTATACAATGTAATGTCATATTTGGAAAACTTTTCCATTTGTGGTTTAAAATAGTGACCAGCCCTTGTAGATAAGTGACATATTTACAAGTGTTAACGATGATAGATAATCACTTAAGTGACATTAAATGTATGGACATGACATCTTTTCGATAATTCACGCGAGTAGGCTGGTCACTTCCATACATTTGAGTGATATAAATGTCACTTGTCTAGGGGGACAAGTATAGCAGAGATTTCAGTCAATCTAAAATCACTTTTTTGCATTAAAGGTTAGTTTCTTCGCCTTGAGAAAAAGCCTTAGCCCCATAGTGGGATAATTTTTAGAAAACACCAATTTTAAGCCAATGATTCCTAAATACAGTCTCACTGATGAAATAGATACAAATTTGATTTTTACCTAAACGTCAAATCATTTAAAAATTGAATATAATTACAGTAATTAATTATAAAATGTTATGAAATAACGTACGAAAACATATTCATTAATATTTAAACCTTGATCAAACTAACATCGGCTCAAGTGTGACTCAGCAGTCAACCTTACGGTCTACTGCACTTGTGAGAAATTCTCGTCTGCGAATCATGATAATTTCTAAGTTATGCTGTTCATTGCAATTTTAATTTAACTTACTCCAATTATAAGTTTATTTAAAGCGGTAATGGATGTTAATTAGAGTTTAAAATTAAAATTTGCTCGAGTTATTTTGTCTAGCAGTTTTACTTTCGTTTTAAAAAGAAAGTTTTAGTCATACTTAGTAAAATAAAATTGCATTTTTTCAAATGGCACCTTGAATAATAACTCGCTTTTTATACAATGCGGTAAAATGGACTAAAGCTGACTACTATGTTTTAAGAAATATATAAAACAATCGCCGCTTAACGTTTCCTTGGAAAGTACCTTCCTATCTGTCACCTACTGCGAGGATTTAAGTCGCTTCCAGTTTGTTTTAAATTATTTATTTACATGTATATTTCACATCTCATAAAATCTCAGTATTGCCTCATCACGCATCGTTTTAAAATTACTATATTTTACTTGATATTTTCGTTCCGGGCTTATGTTTGTGGACATAAGCTCAGTTTCACAAAGCAGTTTGTATTGCAGTCTTGAGATTGACAAGTCATCAGAGTTAAAGGAAAGCTACGTTCGTGCTTAAGTATCACTTGAGAAGGCGCTACATTTAATTCTACGGTATAGTTCGCTATTTAGTATGGTAGCTTTTTGAAAGCGGCAATAGCCTAATGGTTAGGGTGACGGCCTTGTGATCGAGAGGTCGCAGGTTCTAACCCCGAACCCCAACCACACTATTGAAGTGAACCCACTTCAGACACAAGCATATTTAGCTTAGTGGGAGGGGTTAACAAGATTGCTAGTAATTGAATTCCACCCACATTGCTAGTAAAATGTATAAAAAAAAAATCTCTACTCCTTATAATTAAAGTAAGTCATGGTAAATTCCGTACCAGGATTTCAAGAATTATAATATAACAGCAAATAATTATTTCAACTTTTTATTGCTGTAATGTTTGTCTGTATGTTTATCAGACGGTTTGCGGTCAAATATTGCCGCTAAAAATTACTGATTTCACCTCGGCCTTTTAAGGCCTTTAATTTAATAAAAACCATGACTTGACCCTGGTCAGGATAATAAGCTCACTATGAAACAATTTCACGATATTGATATGACTTTTTTGGTTGAAATAATTACAATTTGATGTGAAACTTGTCACGATCTTAAAGTAGCTAATGTTATAATTATACGAGCAATGAAGTAATCAATACTTGTATAATAACTTTCGTGAGGAGTATTCAAAATTGCTTGGGTTTTCTTTTGTATAAAGAAAAGATTTCATTGTATAATTTAAAAGTTGAAGAAAATTGAAATAACAAGTTTAGTGATAGAACAAAGAGGCATATAGAAGGAAATTTGTTACCATCTTGAAAGTTTGTATCTATTTATTTATTTAAAACTTTATGTATAAAATGGTACACAAGGTGGACTTAATGCCACTAGGCATTTTCCGCCAGTCACCCTCTCGGTAAAAAATGAAAACTGCGTTGAAGTGGGTACAAGATTAAAAACAGAAAGATAAAAACCAATAAAAAAAAAGAAAAAACACGAACAAGAACTTACTTATTTACTTAGTATATGAAAAGTTTTATTTATTAAAAAAAGAACTTCTGAAGAGAGCTACCTGTATCACCTAGGGTTATAAAAATAGCCTTAGACTCATTGCTAGACCTACCAAATATACACGAAAAAATCTTAAAAATCGGTCAAGCCATTTTGGAGGAGTTCGATAACAAACACTTGGATACAAGTTTTGTATGTTAGAAGATTTGAATTTTGATTATTATATTCTTGCATCGTATTTAAGTTCTTGCTATGTTCAAAATGTTTATTGACCGAAAAAAATTCAGTTAAAGAAAATGAAAGTGTTTTACGTGAAATTTTTGTAAAGAAAACAACAAGATGTTTAATTACTACAGTTGTAATCGTAAATAAACATTGCTTATAACTTAACTTTCGCAAACCGGTATAAGCAGAATATTAAAGATGAATAACTCTAGAGTGCGATAACTAATAGAAAAAGATTTAAAGTTAAAATATATTATTAAGCAGGTACCTTATTCGACATGACAACTAGGTCTGACAATAGGTGCCGCGCAGAGCTTGCGTAAGCGATCCCGCGGCTCCGGCAAAGGCAAGGACGGGACCGGGGTGTTTTTAGTCGGTGTAAGTCCGACATATCCCCACGCCGTGCCCTCGGTGTGGGTTGAAATCATTAGTTTCACAAAGAAAAAAAAAAAAAGGTCTGACAAAAGGTATATTTGCACACCAGTTAGGATGAAATCTATTTATACAGGGTATTACTGAAAGGGTGTATCTATCCAAAAGAGGTTGTGTGTTTTTCGTTGCATTATTATTCGACACTAAAAATTATAACAAACGTGTCACCGCACTACAAGGGTTAATAAGGTATTGTATTAGAATTAAAATTAAATTGGAGAGTAAGGATACTGGTCGAAACGTCAAGCCCTTAAAGGTATTAATGTACGTTCACGTTAATTCCGCTCACTTAATTTTATTATTAATTATTACATTCTTTGCCTTTTTCTTTCAGTAGGTAGAGGTACTCACTGTAATTAATTTTCATTGTGCACGTATTTTAATCTGCAAGCTCGTGGTTTGGTACTTATTTTTAGCTGTACTTGCATATAACCAGGAAATATCGTGCGAAATATAAGTCTTTTTATCCTTTTTATAAATATCTTTGTTAAGTAACATTATTGGCTAAGTATAAAATTAATTACCAGGCGATAACTAGATTTAGTGGACGATTACGTACTACTTACCAACAAAAAATACTTATTAGTGGCAATTTATTATTATTTATAATGACAGAATCAAGAAATAGTGCAACAAGGCTTTAAGTTATAATTAAAAATGCTGCGTTTTTTGCATTTCTATATAAATTATTATCGTTATTTTATAAAACTATTGAAGGTTAAACTATTGAACAATATAGGAAACAATTGTATACCTACTATTTATAATAAATCATAACATCTTAAATAACCCAGTGTTCTTAGTAACATAATTAATATGTACATATTAAACAATTCATTGTTAAAGGTGAATTAATAAAAATGTAAATATATTTTGCAATTTTAATTCAATGTTACCTACTGATAAAATGGTAATTATAATAATTATGTTCTTATTGTAATTGTAATAACTAGTTAGAGATAACAAAGTATAATAACTATTCGATTTGTCTTACGTTAAGTCTAAGCTTCGGTATAAACAACTTATCATTATAAGCGTATAATTAGAATTATAATACGCTAATTTATTAGACAGTGTTTACATACAGTTACTTGTAATAGACATCTTAATGTAATATCTGTAAATTATTCATTACAAGTGTCACTTTAATACTAATTATTTAAATATGACCTCTGGTTTTATATAAGTATTTTATGTAAGAATAAGTATATGTTATACAGGGTGATATTTAAGTCACTGTCCAAATTTAGGGTGATAGTACCCGTGAAATAGCACAACTTTCTGGCAAAGATCGATCGATCAGCGGACTATTGATTTTGCATAGAAAGTCCAATTTTTTTTTATATTTACCCAAATTCCTTGCAGACAGTTCTTCAATTTCACTATCACCCTGAAAAATTAGGACGATGACTAAAAATCATTCTGAATAGCATGGAAGGGTAGATATTTTATATCTTACTATATGTGAAGTTATTTGGTTTTGCACTTATTGAATATTTTTGTTACAAACATGTAAGATTTAGATATTAATTTGTGAATTGGAAAATCATTACTGAATGAGGCATAATTCTACCAGTAGACATACGACACATGGACTAATGCGATGGGAAGAAAGCGTGCTTTACGCCATTTGTCGAGCATTGCTCCGGTATTAAGCCTGTATAATTTTCTACCTGAAAGGTTCAATTAATGTTAACGCCTTTAAAAAAAATCAAAGAGCTGCAGGTCAATAGCCTTCGCCTAGGTCAATAAACTGATTGCCATCAAGTAAGTTAAAATAAATAATTTATTTTGTTTTTTTCCTAATGTGATATTAAAAAAATATTAGACACGTATTTTTTCTTTTTTTTTATTAAACAAACGTTGAGGAAGATACAGTCAATGGAAATGTCGCGTGACGTCACTTTTGGCTACCATTTTTACCCACAAGTGACGTCACAAGCCCCCACTCCAGAACTTTATATTTTACACTTTATACTTTATATTCGAAATTTCCTTTTACCCCATACCTACTCCGCTCCCCTATTCTGCTATAAATAGAAATAACTATTATAATGGCTTTAATAGAGGAATATTGTCTAATGAATTGTCTTGAACAACGACCTGTAATTTGTAGATAAGAATCATCTGACACAAGGATCTCTTGTTACGTCATATAACGATAATTGTACAACTATACATTGTCGCTAATACATTTAGTGTATGTAAAGTGTGTAATCATGAATGTAGTATTCATAAATGGCATCTTCGCGCGTCATTTGTTTTATCAAAAGCACGTGATCCAATGTTATTGTGTCAAGGATACCGAGCTTAAGTCGCGAGCTTAGAACATATTTCACTAAATTACAGCGTACGCAAGCGAACACACTATATGTAGAACAAGGTTGCTAAACTCACATAGAAAACGTATTAACTGTCATTAAGTTAAACAAAGAAAGTTATTATACACCCTGTGCCTCTCCACATAAGAGCCAATCTCGTGTGTATGTTAATAAATTGTTTTATGTAAAATTCTAACAACGTATGTGTTTAAGTGAATTAAATGCAAAATAGCGCGTTTTTATGGACGATAATCACATTATGTTTTAATAAATGTAAATTTCCGAAATAATATAAAACACTGTTTAGTCTTAATATGTCAGAAATCTAGAGTGTTTTGTGTCAGTGCTTTATACCTAAAGGAATACTGGATATAAGTCTCGCGATTTTAAAAGCTGTTCTCGTTAACCTTGACAGGTGTGAAATATAAGAATTATCTAAGACTATAAAACTGATGACGCAGCGTAAAATTAAGCTTATTACTTAATCATGCACACAAATAAAATGACGAAGATTGACCACGAATTGTTAGAAATGCCAACAATTAATTATACGCTCACTAAATCCAAATTCACGGTCAAATGAAATTCTTAATGGTGATTGAATTGTGCAGTGCATTCTTAGTTCGTTTTTAGGGTTCTTTAACCAAAGATTGGGAACGAAAAACTCTCAAAACTATTCGTCTATTTATCGTTAAAAACGTTAGAGATAAACGGTTGAAATTTTATTGTACGGTGGATTGTAAAAGATGAAGACGCCCTGAAATGTATAGAAAATAAACAATAATTTTTAACATATAAAAAAATACAACGAGATTGCACGCCTTTTTTCTGATGAAAATACAGTGTCAAAAAAAATGGCGGTTTGTAGGGTGATACAGAACCTACAGTGCATTATATCTGACTTGCACTGGACTGATTATTCGTTTGATGTCAAAACTTGGTACCTAATAGGTTTACACATTAATATTTCGCCGACAGATAAGTAGCGCCGTGGTTGGTTTGAAAACGTGACTACTAATGAGGTGGTAACATTTAAACTGTGTTCAGATTAGTGTCAATAGAGTAATTAAGAAACTAACTAACGCAATGATACGTACTTACTAATAGTGATTATTTCCCGCAAACTTGTTTCGATTTCGAACCGGACTTAGAAATATTTAGTTGTTGGATTTCCTAATAAAGGAGCTAATACTAATTAAAACTCGCGCTTTCAGGGTTTCGTACAAGATATAATATATACCTATATATATTAGGTATTAAAAAGAGTAATATAAATATAAATAAATATCTTGGGACATCTCACACACGGTCATCTGATCCCAAACTAGGCAGAGCCTGTGCTATGGCAACCAGACGACTGATAAACATACTTATATATTTCTAAATACATACATATTATAGATAAATTATACCCAGACACAGAACAAATGATCGTGCTCATCACACAAAGATTCGTCCTGGGTGGGAATCGAACCCACGACCTCCGGTTTAGCAGTCAGGGTCACTAACCACTAGACCTTTAGGCCAGACTATTAGGTATGAAATATTTAACTCTCTAGCTATTATGGTTCTTGAGATACACAGACAGACGGACGGACGTACATACGGACAGCGAAGGTTTAGTAATAGTGTCTCGTTGGTACCTTTCGGTTACGGAACTATAAAAACATCAAGAATCATACATTTCTTAGAGTTAAAAAATAATATTGTATAAAATATAATACTTTTAAAATATTTATATAGGTACGCACTTTATCATTTTAACTACAGGTATAACTATGTATCTTAAGCTCTCAAGAGCCTAATTGCTGTATATCTGACTAATTAAAGTAACGATTGCGAGTGAACGACTAAACGGACGATGCATCAGGGAAAGTAGGCCACATCACATGCATAATGCAGTCTTATTTGGTTAATTCGGCTTAGAAAGATTAATCCATTACCAACGTGGATAATTAAAAAAACCTGATGTTTATTCATGTATGGTCATGTCTGATATACTTTGCTGCCTCATCGGATTATATTTACGACGTGTACTTGATTCTCAATAAGCGGTACGATATATTTATAAAGAAAAGAGCAGTGTCTATGTTCAAAAGAAAAATCTTTTTGTCGCGGGGGATTTTCAATACATTCACAAAATACATAGATGCATTTAGAGTAAAAAACATAAATTTATTGTACACACATCTTTCTTGCCCCATGGGTCCCGCATTAGAGACCTTGACTGACTGTGCTAAAGACACACGTTATTCATATATTAAGGCCTTGATTTTGTGTTTATATGAAAAGAAATTTCTTTTATCCGTTGTAATCATAAAGAATGTGTGCAAAAATCATGCTGCCTACATTTTCAAATATAAAAAGCGTGATGATAGCAATGTGTGTACTGCATAGTGCACGCTTATCTTTCAATTTGCTTAACTAAGCAGTGAAATTGTGGGAACATAAAAAAACAATCTGACGTTTCTTAAACCAGTGAAAGTAGTAGTGGTGAAGCGCCTTTATGTACGAAATAAATGAATATTATTTTAAATTAATTCAACTTAAATAATAAAACATATTATGTGCCTTTCGATAAAAATAACAAAATATTATTAAATTGATTCCTTAAGGGTTAGTGAATTTACATTAATTGAAATAATAGGGTAGATGAACTAGTATTGAAAAGTCAAAATCTAATTAAACGGTCAGTTCTAGACAGTATAAAAATGCAAAAATAGACATGTATGTTTTGGTTTTTCAAAATAAAAAGAAAACACTACGAAGATAAAGTGAATTAAAGTTCAAGAGTAGGGGTACTACCTGAAGTGATTATTGCGTACAAAATGCATGAAATTTTGATGTTATGCGACATTTCAAATCGATGTATTGTAGCATTGTAATTTGGGTTACCAAAAACTGACTTATAAAAAAATCGAGAATAATCTAAAAAAAATTGTAAGTTTAATAAAATAAGTACAAATAGATCACAATTATTTGTATATTTATGTTCTAAGCACGTTATAGCTTAAAAACTATTTTATAGTAATGTTTTTTATCCACAATATTTTTACAACTATCATTGAACTCAATGTATGTTTGTATGACTGACCTAAACTGCACATGTTTACATACTTCTGAACTTTTGCCGACTAACACGTTTATTATTTACATAGAAAATGTTAACAAAAACAATATTTGTTTTATCGAAACTTTCATGGCTTTCTATTTGCTTACAATATATTTGCACGTCCGAAACTCCTGACACTTAGCGATATATTTAGAGAAATTATCACCCGGTTTTTGATAGTGAATTTCTTGAAGCGTCTCAGTCGAAAATTTGATATTTGAAGTCTGCAAACAAAACATTACGTCCGCAAACCTGTTAAGGTAGAAAGTCCATTAACACTAAATTTTTCTAGAGTCCAACTTATACTGGTTTCGTTTGACTCGAATGACTTGATTTATTGACGCGGTGATAAAACCTTTCTCTTCACGTGAGATGTCCAGTTTAGAATGGCATATAATGTAAATTGCACTGTAGATAATAATGTTTCGTACGATGAATGGACAGAGTTTATTGGATATACTTACTTAGGCATCCTAAAGATGTTGGCCGACTATCTACTTTCCGTAGGTAGGTAAGTATTTTAACGATTATTTGAAGACCAGATTTAATAAATGTATTTTTGATAGAAACATGATAGGTCTAACTAAATCTAGTAAATCTAAATCTATTAATTTGCCCTCGTTTCGATTGAATAGTTCGTGTTTACGGGTCACGGAATTGCACCTTCTAATATATGCAAAAAACATTTTCGTATCGAGAAGTTATTTAACAATAAAGAACTTCTAACTCAATGCCGACAAATGATAAAAACAATTGAATTAAGTTGGGAATCAGAATTAAAACGTTTTTAATGGAAGCTGCACCTACAGGACGATAATTGGCGATGTTCGTTGTTAACTTAAAGTAATTTCGAGCGCCTAAGGCGGTTTGTGTGAAACACTTCAAAGAAAAAACTGGCCAAGTCACAGCGCAGCATAAGGGCTTTTGCGAACTACAGTTTGGTTAGATTTCTCTCTCTTTAATTTCGAGTTCCGTAGAGTAGAAAATTGATTCATCATTAAATTGACTGAAAATCTAGTTTTATTGCTATTAATAACAAAAAAATTGGTGCTTAATTGTGTCCTAATAATATTAACGTTTTCAAAAATCAATAATTTATAGACATAGTCCTTTAAACCTTTAAGAATTAATTAAAAAATAAAACAAATGCATAAAAAGGTACCTTATTCGATTCTTAATTTCGTATTTATTTCCCATGTCTTTTTTGTTACCGAATTCTGCATTCCAGCAAAACCTGCAGGAAACAAAAAACGTGACTTTCAAACTAACTCGAATCCATTATAAGGGATCACTCAGTAGTATCAAAATTGGCCAGCCGTCGATAAAATTGAACGATGATGATGAGACACGCATACATGCTTTTAAGTGCCAAAAAAAGGCAGAGTGCAAAACAAAAGATAAACAAAAGGACAGTATAATAAAATGAAAAATATAATAGAAGAAAATTACAAATAGAGAAGCACAGATATATCTTTTATCTATGCTTCTATAATTTTCTCCTTTAAAATTTGATGCAAAATTTATTTGGATCTGTCCAGTTTTGTAAAAGAAAACAGGGGAATGCTAAACGTCTTTTGGTCAACGATTTTGTAAGTATACCTAGTGTGTGTAGTAGTAGTACCCAGCCTGAGCTGCAGTTGTCCTTTACTCACGTTACGGGGGCAGGTGAGACGGCAATATATTCTGTAAACACCTATTTTTCAAAATCTTTGGGAGTAGTGTATCTTACATTTGCAAAATCAAGTAAAATTGCTCTCAAAAACAAAGGAGGTTCTACGTTTGACTATAAAAGTTAATATAAGTTAACAGGTCACTATTCTACATCAATAGCAATTAAAAATATCATTTATCTGTCGCTGACGTAACTTGGTAATGTCATGTTTTGTGTTCCCCAGTTGTAAGGACGTCAATCTTCTTTTTAAGGCCCACAAAAGGGTCTAGCTTCAATCCAGTTGTTATATGACCTTGTCTCCAGTGGGTCTGTCTGTAAGACTATTGAACTCTACCTTTTGCCTTCCTTTTTTAGTTTATAATGATGTTATTTTTTATTTGGTGTTGCTATATCAGTTTATACTTGGCCATGTTGTAACTCTATTATATTTATGTGTATAAAATTAAAAAAGGAAAAATAAATGTGGAACAAACCTTTTAGATGCTTAGTTGTTGTTTTAATAACTTTTGTTACAGTCGGCCTGTTTTTTTTATGAATTTTTTATACGTTTATTTTTCGAATATTCTAATTATGTATATTTTTATGTGTGTATAAAGCAAACATATAGCCTATGGCTATTTGTATTTTTGTATCAAATCTATAATAAGCATTTTTGCAACACTTGTATTAATTACGGTAGAATTTGATGGCCTTTGTCTTTGATGACGGATTAAGAACTTGTATACACGGTTAAATTTTGATCGTTTTAATAACTTGTACAGGTACGAAACTACAGGTAGTTTAACTGACAAAATACTATTCATCAACGGCTTGCACAGCATTGTATCTCTTAAAATAAGAAAAATAGGTCAAGAAAATGATAAAGCAATATTCGTAAAATGCATAAAACTACTAATTATTGTAGTCGTTACATTTTAAAACGAATGGAGCACACTTGTTTACGTTTATTTCTAAGTAGGTATGAAGAGCTATACCAAAACATTATGACAAATGTCACTCACGGCATATACTCTAAATTATAAACAACTTAATTGAATGCTTATCTCCAGCAATACTCGCGCAGCTAGCTGAGAAATAGGTTACTAAAGTGCTCAGGGCAATGTTCGATGAATGTGTGACAACACACTCTTATCAAATATTTAAAATAATAATTTGCTGCGTCATTTATATACTTATAATAATAATAATTTTGGGACAACTCACACACGGCCATCTGATCCCAAACTAGGCAGAGCCTGTATTATAGTAACCAGAAAAAAATACATACTTAAATATTGTAGATAAATAACACAGTAACACAGATACAGAAAAAATAATCATGCTCATCACACAAATAGCTGTCCTGGGTGGGAATCGAAACCACGACCTCCGGTTTAGCAGTAAGGGTCTCTAACCACTAGACCAACAGGCTAGTCGAAAATCCTACTTAGAGTAATATCCTAATAAGTAAATAATTTGTTAGGGATTTGGATAATGTAGCCCTACGGTGATTTATTATGACCTTTCCTCAGTTGTAAGGAAATATTTAACAATTGTTCATTCTTTCCTTTTCCGCAGTGATGTACTTTATTTCATTATAGAAGGTTGCATTTAATTTGAATGTATACATTACTAATTATATTATGTGTTTATGGTCAAATTTAATTACTTATGTTTACAGTTTACTTAGCTAAACTACATATTGTCTAATATACGGTCCATTCAAATATATAACAACGACCTACAAAATTGTTTTCATTGATTCGAACCTCAAACGAACTTAGTTTAAACATAGACCAATCAATGAGTCAGTCTAACGTTGCGTTGTTATTGTAAAGAATTTAATTACTCCAAAACTAAGTTTAAAGTAATGTTGTTAAACACAGATATTCGAAGTTAAAACAAGACATATATTATTATACAAATGTCGTACCTTTGTTAAACTACCTTAATGACGAAATTCGCTTGATCTAGCATTGAATAACGTGCTAGAGATATAGGGAATCAAACTCTGTATGTGAAGATTGTAACATAAAATTAAAACGTCATCCCACTAATAAATAACAAAAGACTGTCTCCTGTCACATGTCTTAAATCAATCTTACTAAGAAAAACGTAAATTATTGTGTCGTGTCAGTGTTCCTATTTTGTCATAATATTAAAAAATACGAGCTCGTGATAATTTATGTTTTGAATAATAAATAACAAAGTATATAGTCTGATGTCCAATGCAGGTCAGGCATGAAGGAGATAAATTGCCACAAAAGCCTCGGGCTATCTTGAGTCTGGAATTTTACTGTAATTAGTTAATGAGCACTTGCACAGCAAATAACTGTTATTCAACGAATAACAATCTATATTAACCTTTAACAGGTGATATAGCAACAGCTGTAGGTACTATTGAAGCAAACGTAGGTATGGCATACATAGAGGTACCTACACTAGCTACTTAAGACGTCAGTACTTGCAACGTTAACTAATGGATAAAAGAAAGCTGACTCATCTAGTTGACCATATTGACGTCGAGGGTTGATGACCGACTACATCGCCATCGGTTAAAAGCGATTTAATTGAAACGCCATAAACGGAGCCCGCACCTGCATGGATGCGTACGGGCAAGAAGATAATATAATGACGTAGCCATTAATCTCGCAATCGACTCGAGAAATTGCAAATGTCCGAGTTTACGACTCGACTAGTGTGAGCGGCGATAAGAAATTAAATCTACTTTTATGTTCGGGTGTTAAAATGCTGTGTAGTTGAATATTGAGTTAAATTTCTAGTTTGATGTTGGGAATAACAAAAGGTGTGCGTGCGATG
Organism: Diachrysia chrysitis; assembly: GCA_932294365.1. NCBI lineage: Eukaryota > Metazoa > Arthropoda > Insecta > Lepidoptera > Noctuidae > Diachrysia > Diachrysia chrysitis. Next base: position 7,411,611 of record OW028647.1, read on the forward strand.
ACCTTGATAGGTTTTCTATGAAATACGCATAACAGTTAATAATGTTAAATAATTTGAAAATGTAGAAACCTACTTGTTATTTCATCTGTTACAAGACAGACTTTTGGTGGTCTGTGAGCATTATTAATTTAAAATATGAAACATATTTTGGTCTATTTTAATAGACTTTTTTAATGTTCAACATTGTAATACACAGATTAGTTAAAGGACACAGAAAATAAAAAGAAAACAAATTTATTTGTCATTTCAATTTTCAATATTAAATTTCTTCTATTTTGCGTAAGCTGTAAGCAGCTAATAGAGTGGAATGGGAAGAGAAAACATTGTGCGCCGACCCCAAATAAATTAGGAAATGGGCAGGAAGAAGATGCGTAAGCTGTAAGCATTTATGGTAATCTGTATAATGGACAAGAGCTATCAAAAGATCGGCGTAACGTAAGGCCTGGGCCAAATCTGTAATGTGGTCATTATTACGGTACTCGGTACTTGACGAAGGCGGCTGTCACGTAATCATGCTTCGTAAAAAATATATGGTGATTATCCTAAAATTATTGAGCGCTTCTTAAGATATGCGAGAAATTTATAATAAGTTTTAAAAATTCCTTCATTTACGATTTTATTAATTTCTTAAAGATTTAAAAAGTGAATTGTTGTATAAGTATATATTATTTGTTCTAAAATAATCGTTAGTTACTTTTAGTATTGAAATGTCAGAGAACCGATTGACACTGCGGCTGTTTATCTTTTTGTGTGCATGTTTTATTTTGCTGTGTTTAAATTTAATAGCTTTTGACGAAATGCATTTAATTACGTTTAAATAAAAAAATAGGGTTTCGTTAAAATGATAAAATTTATGGTGTTATACGTCTGTAAAAATGTGTATATCATTACCACCATTGGGATTGTAGTAGATATTCAATGTTATCTAAAATTTATCAATGAATGCACGTGCGTTACATATTTCCAGAGATATTTACTGTCACTTCCTTTCTTTATCACATGCGAATATTATATATTAGTAGTAGTAGTAATATATCGACTTAACAATAATATATATTACGAATGGTTACTGTAATTAAACTTCTATTAAAAAACGGTAAAGGTAAAGGTAGGTAATGCTCTATAATTCGAAGCAAAGTATTTTTTTTTGCATTGTTTGTTCATTTTATTCAAACAAACATATACAAAGTGGCCAGATATTGCGCGAAAGATAGAGGTTTGAAAGACGAGTGGGACACCGCTTTGCCCCGCGACGGGATCCAATAAAGGATACTAAAAAAAACATAAACAACGTACCAACTCAACTAGCTATCGACTAAAGACACAGGTCTCCCCCAAGTTGCACTGTTTCAATCAACCTTAAGACAAAAACTGAACTGAAATTGCGACTGCCTCCTTTCTGCCTAGCCTTTTCCTAAGATATGTTGAGGTCGTGTTCCAGCCTTACCGGATTCAGCTGAATACTGTATTTTACAGGGAGCGACTGCCAATGAGATCTCCACAACCATTTCGACCAAAAAAATTTACTGGGTACCAGTCTGGTAACCAGTTTTACTATTGGATACTGTTTTCAGTATCCCATTGTAAGACTGGTTGACTTTGACACTGCGACTGTATTACCTATATATTATATTAATACAACATTTCACTGACGAATACAATGTACCTACTATATTAACATAAAATACCACTTCACAATAGAAGTACTTACAAAGGCATCGGAACTACAAATTATAAGCACGTGCCGTATTTCATAACGTAATAATGTTTAATACGCAGTCGGTTCGCCGGTAGCCCTTTCACCGACATTGATAAGACCGCACAAAAGTCACCAGTATTGTAGCTATAGATGTATAATACTATATTATAATTGTAGGTCAGCGTTGAAAGTTTAACTTTATACTCTCATACCTTGAACTGTAGTGACTAATTTTAAGGATATGTGATGCGCGTATACGGTATTTATACAAGAAATATTCGATTCCAATAAAATAAAAGAATACCATATCTTAATTTCTATATTACATAATTATATTTTATAGACAACTTGTTTTGTGTTCCTTCTTTTTCCATGCAATTCTGTCTTTGGCTAACCCTGTCCAGCCCCCCTAGACAAGTGGCATTTCGACAAGCGTTTACGATGATAGAAATCGCTTCAATGACATTAAATGTATAGAAATGACATTTTGTTTCGCTAAGTCACGTGACTTGAACTTGTCACTTCCATACATTTGAGCGATTCGATCAGCGTTATCGCTTGTCGCATTGTCACTTGTCTAGAGGCCCTGTTCCGTAGCCAAGATTACCTTTTCGTGCAAAGTGTACTCAGACGTTTCGTAAAGAAAGAAAAGCTACGTAGAGATTAGTTCAATATACTCGCTAATGGATGTTTTTGTCGCATTAAACATTTAATAAGGGTATTAAAGTAAAAGATTTGTATCAACTACGGATCTTTTTCAGGTACGTCAAAAATCATAAACAGACAAGCGTTTTATTTAAGTGTGATGTTTCAACGAACGTGGAATTCAAATTCAAGTGATGTAGAGCCGATTCAACAAAAAAATTTCGTTTTCGTAGCACATTTTAATTCGTATTTTCTGCATATCTACCAGTGTTATTTAAGTTTATGGCTGAACGCTATGTATATGTAGTGCGTTATATTGAAAACTAAAGTATTCTACAGGTTATGTGATCCGAGTGGTGCTAATGACCTTAATTGTGTAATAACTGTAACGACCTCTGGCGGTTTTGAACGTTCAATTCTGTTCAATTATTCTATTATGTAATAAATAATTAAATTATGTATTAATGTCTATTATTGACTGGCAAAGGTTACGCATAAATCCACCTACTCCATGTTCGATCGGTTAGAAGGTTGCTAAACAAAGTAAATAAATCACCAGCAGCGGTTAGTTTTTTAACTTTGGTTATTCATTAATAAATTAAAATGCCCGATATTGAAGAACCAGTAATCTATTTATACTTCTCCTACCTAAACTTTTCCCAAGCTATGGCTGGGTCGGCTTTCAGTCTTACCGGGTTCTGCAGAATACTGTATTTTTAAATGGAGCGACTGCTTTTCTTTCCTCCACAACTGTGTAACACAGTTTCCCACAGTAATACTGATTGTCAGAATTATAATGACTTACGACGACCTTAACGACTACCAAAGATCAACGTATGATAGTCGGAAGCAACAGGTTGCCGTGCTTTCTGAGGCACGGAGGGGACTCGGTATGTTCACAAATGGTCACCCCTCCATTGAACAACCGCGGCGCGCGCGGCTTATCCGTCATTATCGTTCAAACTGTGCGGCTTATGGTTAGCCATGAGCTACTCCCAGTAATCTATTTATGCAATTTTGCAAAAAAACTTTTGCTGAGGAATTCGGTTTGGTGATTTGGTGTTAATTCATTATACTAATAGTAAAATCAATTACATTAAGTATGTGTAATCTGAAGTAGAGCTACTTTACAATTTTGTTACCAATCCCGCTCTAAGGAATTTAAACTTTGTGTCGCGGGGTTTTTTTTTGCAAAGATTTAAATCCATGCACAAAGAACACCCAGACTAGGAATCACACAAAGTTTTTGTATCACACAAATGCTTGTCCCATGCGGGGATCGAACCTGCAGCATGCCGCGCACAGTGCTAATTGGCGTGGTGACCTATACCACTATCAGCTACTTGGTTTGCTATAAATATTAATTATTATAAAGATAATGTTATGTGTTTTACATTATGCGGATTAAATAGGTACTTGCCTGCGTAATATTTGACTTCTAGTTAATTACGTGTTTCTGTAACTGGTCTGGTGAATCTTCTGCCTACTAATCTAATATAGAGACGGTATTACCAGTGTAAAACAAAGTCTTTTCTTAACATTGTTAAACATTTAAACAAATCATAACGTTGTATATTAATTCGATCATTAGCAGGCAGATACTTTAGTAGGATTCTGCCCGCCTTGTTAAATATTTTTTCTTTTTTTAATACACCTATACTTTGCAAATCTCAAGTAGGCACTACAGATTAAAACAAGTTTTATGTAAACTAGAAACCTTCGTTATTCTACGATGCACTTGCTTTTAAACGTCAATGGTTCATAAATTAAATATTTATATAGTACGTAATTAAGGCTGTACAGTCTAAAATACACGCTATATTGAAGCCTATAAGGTTTAATCTTCCAATCATCTTAATAACCATCTGCCTACCTTCAAGAAATCGAGAATGATTAGGTACAATCAGAACATTTTTGGACTAAAGTAATTTTATCAAACACCGAATTAATCACTTATGTGTTTATTATGCTGCGTGTATCTTTTATTTCGCAACTACACAAAATAACCCTTGTGAGTACTAATAATGGTAAACGAACTATCGTGCCTCCACAATGTCTGATACAGTTTGACTGCTCAGCCGTCAGAGACGTCACGCGGTCTACAATCTGGTTCTATCCGTTCCGTAAGATGCACATCGAACGATGACGTCAACGTATGAAGTTTCGCGATTCAACGATTACTAGTCGGTATTTGTGTCGTTTTATTTCATTTGAGCGGGTCATCGTTGCCTTTAAATCGTTTTAAATCGTTGTTTTTTTTAAATTGACCGCATAAAGTATGATTTTAGGGCGGCTTTTTCTGCACGTTTGTTTAAGCTCCATCAACATAACGCGTGTTGTAGTCCAGTGCAAATTAATTTGTAGAGTAAGGGCCCTTACTCATTCATTTAGCAGGCACACAAACAATACACAGTACCAAAAAATACTCTCAATGTTTAGATTACATCAGTTCCTTCCATTGACAGCATTTTTTTTAAGAAAACTGAATCTTCTGCCTACTAAACTAATATCAATTTTGCATTGGCATTGTATTAGAATTAGAATTAAATTGGAGATCAATGGCACAGTTCACTTTCTGCCCTGCAATTATAGTACAGTACAATTATGATAAATCGTAAGTTTGGACAATGCTATGAAAAACGATATATTTATAGTATGATATATTTACAAAGATGTAAATGTACGAACACAAAAATGTTTAAGATAACGGCTTTTGCAGTAAACAAACAATACGACCTTACAGTTACGTGGAAGTTGTTCGTTTCAATAATCGTAAAGTTGTTAACTGCTTAATACATTTTTGTGACAAGCAATTGTGGATAGTACGGTTGTTTATTAACACTGTTTATAGGCTATTCCATCTTGTTAGGGGCTGGTGGCTAAGTGTAAGCCGTACAGTTTGACCGATAAAATAGGTTAAGCCGCGCTCGCCGCGGTTGGTCCGTAGATGGGTGACCATTTTGTAAACATACCGAGGCTCCTCCGTGCTCCGAAAAGCACGTTAAGGCGTTGGTTACAACTGTCATACGTTGATCTTTGACAGTCGTTGTCATTACAATTCTGACAACCAGTCTTACTTTGGGGATACTGTGTTACCCAGTAAAATAGGTTGTGGAGGTCGAATAGGCAGTCGCTCCATATAAAAATATGGTATTCAGCTGAATTCGGTAAGACTGGAAGCCGACCCCAACATAGCTTGGGAAAAACATGGCTTTGGGCTAGGCAGAAGATAGGCTGTTCCATCTTGTATCTTGGATAAAAATTATCCAAGAAAAAAAGAGCAGCTGAAAGTCAAATTTTGGTGGTCAGAAATATTGAATGGTCACGAAAATACTGATAGGTTGGTACTGAGAAAACACCGTTTGTTTTTAATTTTTAAACTAAATTTAATTTTTTGCTACTTCTTTTTCATTTACGATTAAAGTATAAAGAAAATCTCAAACTCTGTAACCGTTTGCAAGTTAAATATTTTGAGCTACATTACAACTCAACGTCTTCCGTCGATTGTTTTGGCTTATTGACAGCGTGTCTTCTTTACAACCAAGTTCGATCAACGATGACATCATTCATCATCATTCTTTTGCTTCAGTTTACTGAGCCTCCCCGAGTGAGTTTCCACCGCATCTCTCGCATCCGTAGCAGTCACCCTTACAACCTATAATATCTGCTAAATAACCTACACCATGACATTGGCATTGACATGGCATGAAATGGAAATATATTACAGTACCCAGTAGCTAACTGGTTATCGTAGATAAAAAAAATCCAATTAAAAAAAATTAACAATAATACAAAAATTTGCTGATGTCGATTTAAACAAGAGTTCTTTAACAAGGGATGCGGGGTTCCTTATATAGTATCTAAGGACAGTATCTATCCAAGAACGTACAATTGGTGAAATACAACTCATTGAAATCGGTACAAAAAGGTTTTATCAGTTTGTGTCCTTAATTAAACATACCTATATAATTATAATGCGATAAATATTAACATTCATTCATGCAAATGCTTGTTCTGATAGCAATCGTTTGCGGTTAACATCCGTTAGTGACGTCATAGCATTAAGTAATACTATTGTTAACGATTAGCTGTGGATGTCTCGTTGCTACGAAGATTATTGAGGATCTAGAAAAATTAATTTTGATTTGATTAATCTGTATTGTCACCTAATTGAATTATTGTTAAGGATATTTACTCCAGTTTATTTACTCCAAAATAATGAAGAATAACTCTTAAAGATTATTAAATGATTTGTGTACATTGGCCCGGATTCTGATAAACCCACACTAAACTCATTTTAGAACATCGGTATCTTTTTCATTTGTACCATTAAAAAAGGACAAGGAGCTGTCAAATTTATTTTTGACTAAAATTCTCATACAAATCTACCGACATTTCTAAGTTAGTTGATCTTCTGTTGTCGTCCTATTCTCACGTTGTATGTTAGTAAAAGATAACAATGGTTTAATTTTTAATTTAGTTTGCGAACAAGGAAATCGGCGCCCTGTCTGATCCACATCACCCCCTTGATAACAACAAGTCTTACCAAGGAGTACTGTGGATCAGACAAGAGAGTGTCGCATCAATAACTTAGCTTTTGCTGTTGATGGAAAATATTTAATTAAAATACTTGTATTCACACCGGATGCAGCTTGCATCCGGTGAAACTGAAGCCGATTTCAACGTGAAAGAAAAACAGATGATTAATTCTGTCAAAATGAATGGTCATTAGCTAATTAAATTACATAAGATATACATTATGTTAATGTAATTCGTTTTACGATATCCAAAATAGCTGTATTTTTGGTGGTTTTCCTTATCCATTCAAGTAGCACGTAATAAATTAGATACGCTCAATTGTACGGTTTTATGTTATTCTGCCAATGTTTTACAGTTTGAAGTATACTTCGGATAATAATATTTTCACTCTATTTAGTAAATAAAATATATAAACGTGCACGTGCATTAGGTAGGCAAATAAAATAAGATTATCGATATCTATGCCAAGAGCCGATTATTAGAAAAAGGATTTCTGAATGAAATATCGATAAGAGAAGACTTACACACAGTTTATGGGGTCTACGATTTTTTTTATAAATATATAAACCAATTAAATAGATAAACAAAACTATTTGACGCGTATTTCTTTTTTTATGTAACTAAAAACTAACTATGAATACATTGATTACAAATGTCGCATGCCCTCAAGATTTTGTACATTTTGGGCAGTAGCATGACCTTCTCAGTACGTTATGTACTCTTCGTAGTTCCTAATTTTGAAAATTCAAAGAATACGATTGCAATATTTTGTTATTATTTAACTGAGGGACTAAATACATTTTGTCTTTTCATACAGTCATCTACCATATTTATAGTATTTCTAATCCCCGACGCAAAAAGAGGCGTGTTATAAAGTTTTAATGTCTGTCTGTGTATCTGTGTGTCTATGTATTTGTGTGTCTGTATGTGGCATCGTCAGTCCTAAACGAATTATCCGATTATGATGCGGTTTTTTGTTTGAAAGATGACGTGATCAAGATGGTTTTTGTTATAATTTATTTATATATATTTAGCATTTTGAAAGATATCAGATCCTTTAATGAGTATCCAACTTCAAATGAAGAATCCTAAACTACTATTAAGAGATAGTCACGTTCTATTTATTCCAAAGATTCTCTCAGACCACGTTTGATTACAGTGATCTGTGCTAAGATTAAATCATGGGATGCATTATAAAACAATAAAAATTACTGCAATTATAATCTGATCGGCCCTTACTTTGAAGTCAAGGCTTACGTCCGTTCATTTATTTGTCTTATACAGGGTTGGTGATTTTCCTTACACTATATTTATTCTAGTTACCTTTTTAGGCTCTATAAAAAAACCCTAAAAATTAAGAGTAGTAGTTAAAGTATACAGACAGCTTTTTTATTTGTTTATTACTTTTTTCATAAAAGTTTAAAAGTGTATTATTGACTGTTGTGCCCAAACTATCTTATCTTATTATTCATTATCCATAAACACATTAAACATTCCCGATAGGCGTTGCCGCTTTGTTACCTACAGCCGACAGGTGAGTGAAATTTCTTAATGGTATTTGCATTTTACTTTATAAATTGTTTAAAAATAGATAGTATATATCCGTGTCCAATATCAATTCCAAAAGATAAAAAAAAATACACGCATAATACCAAAATACATTTTTTAAACAATAACGTAGAGTTATGTAAAGAACATTACTGGTCTTAACAACCCTGTATATCTATAGATCGTCATTTTCATTATGAAATAATTCAGAAACATCTATTGTCCATGACTTAACGATTTTCTTAGAAAATATAATGGTACAAATGATTTCAAGGGATTAAAAAAAGATTTATGAACTAGCCTTAAAAAATAATCAACGTTGTTTTTATTGACGCTTGTGTTTGCAATTAAAAAAGCGAAGTAACGTACTTGTAACCGATACTAATAGTGGAGGTCAATTACAAATCCTTCTAGATAAAAATATTAACGCTGTCGATGGAATAAGTCATTGTAACGCATGCGTTTGCGTCAGATTTATAAATGACATGGTGTGGGAAGACAATGCGTTCACTTATCTACAATAACTCGTATATTTGCACATACATCGTCACTTGAAAGTCTGTCCGTACATGCGACGTTTTCACGGCGAGCAAGTCCTTCAACCTTGGGACCTGTACTGCGGATATTTCGCTTGTTGATTTTTTTCTCCTTTTCCGCAAATCTCCGCTTTGCTATTTACTTGCAAATCTTGTCTGTATCGACTTGATAACAATGTTCTTTAACGAACACGATCACGGTATTGGCATTTGTTATAATATTGACTCTAATTGCTTAAAGGAAATATTTAATCATTTAGCTATGTACTGAATATCTACCCTCGTTATTTTTCGTTTTATTTGGATTTGTTTAATGGGTTTAATTTAATATTTTTTCGTGTATGTTTACATGTGTTTATGTAAACAATGTTTGCTTTGAACTTATCCAAGAGACAGTCGTCTTATTGCATTTCCATGTCGAGATGATAATGAGAAACGGACGTTGAACGCTGTATTATTCTCCAGAGGGCAATAGGTGGCGCGATATGATAGCCCAGGGCTCGACAAGTGCGGTCGAGGCCGGGAGCCCGGGAGAGGTGGCAGCCGCTCGCATACCGCACTCAGTATACAATCGCGCGCCGCAAGTGTTGCGCGCACGCCGCTCACTGCAACAACCTCGCGCACTTATCGAATCGACCGCCTTATCGATTACGCCTTCCGCTCCTTTGAACGTCTTGCGATTCCGAACAGTGATGGGGGAGTCTCGCGATAACGTGTGAATAATTTGAGGATTAAATACATAAACAAGTGCACGTGATGCTGCGGTAGATCGCACTGCCAGTGTAGACCCAGCGGCGCCGCTCCCGGTAGACCAGGCCCATGTGTGTCAGTCTCCTGCTGGAGTCCAAGGAGATAACGTGATGTGACAGCGATACGTGTCGTAGTGCTAGTGGAATTGTTTTGTGAAAGTGTGCACCGAGCGTGAGTGAGCAGACGGCTGCCGGCGCGGCCGGTGCTCCGCGACAATGTTGAATTGCACCGATCTGGAATGCATCCTACATCATCATCATTACTATGCGCACCTGCACCACATACACCATTTACAAAATGCACAGGATTCAGGTACGTCGATGTTAAAGTGATCATCACCGTTAAACTTATAATGATTTTAAAATCAATCACTGGAGAACAATGACAAAACAAAGGTAGTAACAATGAAATTGTTTGTTTAAGAGCTAACGATGAGTGCTAATGATAACAAATGAGACGAGCGAAACATGTAGGCCTCGAATGAAATCCTTGATTTAGATTCAGGTTTGAGCAAACATGCATATTGAACTTCATGACGAAACTAACATTAGGTAAATAAATTATAAATTGCGATGTGCGTTTACTCTACGAGAGACGTACTTGACCTTTGTGAACAATGAAAATAGTAAAAATTGGGCACAACACTTTAGAAGCGATAATAGACTGAAACACAAGGTTTGCTGCAATAACTAGCAGGTGTTTGGTGTAGATATCACGCAACCTACCGGCCTGTTGCGGACTGTTTTCACTCTGTTAATTCACTTGGACGAACGACTTAAAACCTGCCTGACGACGCGAAATGGACGAAATATTTGTACAAACAAATGTTACACGTTTTCTCTTTCATCTCGTCGCAGACTTATTGAATAACCAAATTTACTATGTTGACCTTAGAAGTGGTCCCGGCTAAAATGGACAATCACTTCCAAAAATGTGAATTAATTTGTGAAATCACCTTAAATAACGGTAATTATTTTGATAGAGATCTCAGTATACAAATTTTACTAAATTACTAATTAGTGCCATTTCTAAATAATGTGACTGGTTTAAAAATTTACACATAGTTATATTTGGTTAAACATACAGTTATATCCTCCACACAGTTGTGCAAATAATTCTCTTCTATATCAAAAGATGTTATCATTTACATACTGTAATAATTTTTATATAAAATAATGTATTTTATCATTTTCTGCATGATTTGTTATGTAAACAACTCTACAATTTATCATCGATCCCTATGTATTTTATACGTACAACTTTCAAAATCTACATTCAGTTCGCCCAATACCAATTCAAAACGATCATAATAATAATTGTTTTTCTATTGATTCACTAGTTTATTATAGTTAAACGAACAATGATCAATGCGTTTAAGTTCGCCAGTATCATAACTACACGCGAACTATTTCAAAACAAAAACAAAAAGAAGTAAACATACCTCTTATGCAAGACATACGTTAGACGGGAAACCTGTATCCTAAGCGTCCAGTTAGAGAGAGATTAATAGCATACATTCACGCGACAGACAACGCAAGGATACAGAAAGACATTCAAATAAAAATCTGCGAAAAAATAATGGAAAACATTATCCAATAGCCAGTAATTAACTCATTTACAACCTATTTCTAGTTATAACGATCAATGTTTTATGAGACGTGACGTAAGGAAATAGTCATGTCTGGCTTTGCTTTAATGAGTATTGAATACAAAGGTATGATAAACAAGGTATTCAGAACATGTAAAAAAAAGAGAAATAAGTCAAGAGACCGTGAAACTTTGTAATTAGCGACAGATTAGCCTATTGCTAACAATAGTTCCGTATCAGTCCGTTTGTACAACTTGCATGGATAAATCAATTGATACGCTCTTTGTTAACATGTTTCCCACACAAGTGTACAATATTAACATTTCCTTAAGCTCTTTCTATGTTTTGACTATCTTTTATAGAAACTATCTATAAACATGTGGTTTTATGCTCGTAATCTAAAGATTTTATTCAGTATATTGAAAGTCCAACGACATTCAATAGACAGTCTAGCTAGAAGATATAGTGATTAAGACTGATCTCTTCATATCGACATCCTTGCTATAGACCGGTTGTGACTTTCGTTCCGTAGGTGTGTGTATGTCAACTAATACATCGCCTTACAGCCTCCGCGACGCGACATTTCCGCGCGCACTTTGTGTACAAAACATTTACCCATCAGTTTTGACAACCGCAATCGTCGCTGACATCGTAACAAATGAACGCGATTTGGTAATAGCGTTCATCAAACCAAATGGCTTGATGGCGGTCCATCATGCCATTTGTTTCTATGTTTTTGCATCTGAAAATAAAATCCAAAAATATAACTTGTTAGTAAATCACATGGTCTTCTTATTATAATTAGTTTGAAGTTGTTTGCTTGCATTATCGATTCACTTGCGATAATTTTGCTATTTCTTGCAAATATCTTTTTTTATCTCAAGTAGCATTAAGACTGACTACAACCGTGACCAATTAAGATTGTGTGACTCCTTTTTAATTGGATATTTATCATTATAAAAAGTCTGTCTATGTCGTGACATGCTGATATGCATGTATGACAAAATAAACCCTTGGTAAACGTTCTCGTAAAGTAAAAGGAAGTAATTCAACTCGCTTAATAACTAACTAATATTTAATGATTAATATTAGTTTCTCTGTGCAATATGTATTATTGAAAGGCGCGGAAGTTTTGTGCTAGCTAGTAATTATTTTGTCTCAGTCCCAGTTTCAAATGACTAAGAAAACCGTGACTATTTTAATCTAGGAGCACTTGAAACTGACGTTGCCGCAAGAAAGATAAATACAGATATTATGTTTTAATCTTGATTAATCTTTTTATTCACATAAAAAGATACAAATGCTAGTCATGTTATTAGTATTTTTTTTGTATTATCATGTTTTGAGTATACAAGGATTTATTTTATTTAATACAAACTGTATTTAATATTATGCAAACTCCTAAGTTAATTAATCTGTTTGTTGCGTCTTCGGCAAACAAAAACTTAAAACCGGCCAAGTGCAAGTCGTATTCGCGCACGATGTGTTCCATGCCATCGTACAAATTTAGGCCTATGTATTTTTTTAATATATACTTTTCTCGTGAATATAGCAATACGAAGTCTACGAGCATTTATAGCACCTATCTTTTGTCATTATTAAGATCAAGCAAATAACGCCAAAAAATACGTTTCCCGTAGGGAAACCCACTTTAATTTTCATGATTTTTTATTAAGTATAATAATGTTATAGCAGCAACAGATGTACACACATATACAGTTCATGAGTTACAGCTCGCAGACAGACGAGGCTTAGTAATAGTGTGTTGTGGCAGCCTTCGGGTAGGTACGGAACCTTAAAAAGTAACGTATTTCTTGCATAAGAAAAATTAATCAAAACACCATCCTTAATAATAGAAGTTTGCAAAAAGTTAAATATGTTTCTATAGTTTGATTTATATTAATAACTAGCTGTCCCCCGCGACTTTGTTCGCGTGTTTTAGTTTCAACGGTTTTTCATTTTTGCAACATTTTTCATTTATGCTCCGCTCCTATTGGTCGTAGCGTGATGTTATATAGCCTATAGCCTTCCTCAATAAACGGACTATCCAATACAAAAAGAATTTTTCAATTCGAACCAGTAGTTCCTGAGATTAGCGCGTTCAAACAAACAAACAAACTCTTCAGCTTTATAATATTAAGTATAGATAATATTAGGATCTTGTCTCGGGTTTTCTGTGTGTCTAAAATCTTGTATTTTAAACGTTGGTCTTGTAGTTTCCTTGTAACGATGTCAATTCGAATGTATATGTATAAACAATCTAGTTATGTTATGTCTCTTGCACATTGTAAAGAACTTCATGGTTTGAAATAGGTTTTAAGTTTTATGGCAGAGCGTCTATTAGGATTCAGTTTCTTTTTCTGCCTAGCCTTTTCCCAAGCTATGTTAGGGTCGGCTTCCAGTCACACCGGATTCAGCTGAATACTATATTTTACACAACCCAATTTACTGGGTAAAACAGTATCCCATGGTAAGACTGGATTTCAGAATTGTAATGCCTTAACGACTGCTAAAGATCAACGTATGACAGTCAGGACCAATGGCTTAACGTGCTTTCCGAGGCACAGAGGAGTTTCGGTATGTTTACAAATGGTTACCCATCCACGGACCAACCACGGCGAACGGGGCCTAACCTTTATTATCAGTCAAACCTAAGGCTTATACTTAGCCACGATCCTCTCTAGAATTCAATATTATCTATTTTAATAATATTAAAAAAAAGACTGCAGTGTCAGAAAATAATTTCTCTTTAGCAGGAGTTTCATTATTATGAACCTGTGAGAAGCGACAAAATAGAGACATAATTCATTGCTATATATATTAGTCGATCCTTAAGTGCAACTGCGTCAGGTGGGGATATCATAATGTGAATCTCCCTCGAATAGGGGGATCGCAGTAATCATAGTTATTGGTGAGTAAGGCCAAACCTATTATCTGTTTACCACTGATTTTAACAACCATGTTTTGATGGAATAGTTTTTTCTAGTATTAAATTATGGCAGTTGCATGTCTGTATAAAACAACAGTCAAAGTTCGACAATAGTCGTTTGATTGATTTAAATTTTGATACAACACTGCTTTCAATACGCGTTACATACCTACCTACGTTTATTTTCATGTACATTTTTTTTGTTTTAAGACTGAGTTAGCGAGTGTGTTTTTGCTTAGATACTACATAATATAACATATGCATAAATAAGGTAATTAATACTTTAAAACGAATATTGTTTTTGTGACCATAGAGGCACAAATAATTAATCTATAGAGCGCGCATATCGAGTATACACTGCTGGCACTAGTATGAAGATGTAAAATCGTAAAATTTGTGTCAAAACAAAGGACATCGTTTTTTGAAAACTATCTCAAAATCGAATATTACCCTAATAAAATTGGAACCGTCGAAATTTTCGAAAACCACAAATCACATTTACATTTGGCTATAAAATGTGCTTACGCTTGACATAAGGGGCTACTAGCAATTTTGATGTGATTTCGTTTTGAGAATAAATAAAAAATAGGGACACGCATTAAATAAACCTAGATCTTATGAGAACAAATCATAGCTTTAGAAGTATTTTTCACGAATTTCACGAAGAAAACACTGGAGTACGTTTTTCTGGAGAAAGAGCCCGTCGCGTCTCCTCTTAATGTAGAGCCGTTTCTTCTTCATTTGTTCGTAAATATATGCGTCTATTTGATCTAAAATTAAAATGTGGTAAAGTTTGAATGTAGGTATACTGAGGTGATTTAAAATTTCTTTCACTGCTAGTTACGTTATTGTTTAGTAAAAACACATAATTGCAATTGATTTATAATATATTAGCACTTCGTACTGTGACATTCATTATAATAACATTTATTAAATGTATTTCCTCTCAGTCCCAAAGAGCTCAATGCATAATCTTAGATAACATCCTCTCAAAGTCTGTTTTAGTTTCCGGGTAGGATACACCTGCCTTGATATTGAAAGATATAAATTAATAATACCAGCCTATAAATGTCCCTGTGTTGGGCACAGGCCTCTTCTCATATAGAGGCAGAACTAGCATTAATCACCACGCTAGCTCATTGTGGGTTGGCGATTTAAGATTCTTTTCTTTTCTCTTTGTTTTCCTTCACCGATTATCAATGATGTCTTAGAACAATTAAGAAAGTATATTACTTTGAAAAATTCACATTGGTACTTGCCTTTATTGGGTTCAAACCTGCAACCTTGTGCACACAAATCCGTTCATTGAACCTTTAGGCCACCAAGACACTATACACTACACGATACAGATTAAATACAATAATTAGGTATAGATTCTAATAAGGAGTTCGGAGCACGATAAACGTGAATGTTTGTTTGTTATGTAATTATAGTGTTTTAATCATTCCTTAGTATTAACACCGGTAGTTGGCGTTTCCGTGACTGCTTGGATGTAGGAGTAACTCTTAGCTGTATTGAATTAGCGTGTTTAAAACGGTTTCTATAATGCGCGCCTCTACATTTATTCATTTGTTTATTCGTCTGCTACCAAGTGAAGTTCAATTTAAATAAGCGTTACAGGATGAGTTAAGTATTATTTGTATATAATATACTATATACAATACTTATATACTTAAAATATAATAAATCTAAAGAGTTATTTTGTTTGTACGCGCCAGTCTCAAATAATACCCATCGAATTTTAAAACTTATTTTTGTAATTGGTAGATTGATAGCCCAATGCTTTCTCGAGGGATGAAAGGCTATTTACCATCGCGTTTCTCGCCTTTGGAGAAGAGTAAGGCAATTTAAGCCTAGTAATTTACAATTAAATCAACATTATATGAATCCAACGCTCTCAGCAAAGAATGTAAAAAATAATTTGTAGTATATATTTTTTACAAATTTGTTATTATAAATATGAAATATATAAAAACATCAGACGAATCCAGTAAATTATGAACTCATCTTTTACAAACATGATATACCTATATACGTATTGAATGAGTTACTTTATACAAATGAATATTTCCCATGTAAAACCTTCACTATTATCATTCTTTAGAAACAATTACGTTTTAAATCAAATGTTATGATTTTATGTATTTCCATGTGTGAGTACGTAATTATATATTTTTCTTCATTTGTATCAAGAGGAAACAATAGGATTACGGCTATGCCAACTTAGATCCGTAATTATGTTGTATTTTTAAAGAAAATAGTTATATAATATACAAATAATCAAATTTAACGCTTGTACCCTCATACTGAAACGCAACTTAACTTTAAGACGTTCCTAAATGACTATCTGTCGCTACTTTACATCTTAAAGTGACAGAGACAGCATGAGACTTAACGGCGACTTAAAATCTTTTGACGTTTCAGTATTGGGCCAGTAGTGTAAAAGAAAACAATCTTTAGAGTGTAGAATATAAAGTTGTTAATCAGATCAGTCCCAGTCATTGACAAATAGAAATTAAAATTTCACATTCTCGTCCGCGTAGATTTTTTTAATTATCTGCAGCTAAATATGAGAATATTACAACTGGTTATCATGTTTGGAAATCTGGAATTAAGTAATTTGACCTTGTTCGTACTTCGCTAACAACGTTATTCTAAAACATAGTTTTCGTTTAGATTTCGTTTAGTGATAAAATTTTAGCTGACACATTAGGCCAAGTTTAGATTGCAACATAAATAAACTAAAAACTTGTTTTTCATGCCGGTCTCTCACATTCGCACGAATATGCAAACCCACAAGTGTAGGACGAGATTTGCAAATGATTACATTTCCGAACTGTGTTGGTTTTTTAACGGACATCAAAGCGCGCGAACCTTGTTCGAATGTTTGCGCGCATGTGAGTGGCCGGGGTGCACTGCTTATAGATGTTCATCTATTTAATCGAACATGTAAAATTATCTGAATTTTTTTTATACCTATTCATATTTTAAAGATTTTTTTTATCTTAATATCTGTTTATCAAGTTGCCTCTCATTATTTTTATATTTTGCAAATCACTAAATGTACCTGGTTTCGGATTAACCATGAATACCTATGAAAGTTATTTAAAGGCACTTGTTTTCTTGATACACAATAAAACATGCGCTCTTAAGTTTGGGGTTTCATAAAATAATGAGAGTTTCAATTCTAGCTCGAATCAAAAGCTCTTTGTACAAGTTGTGAGTAAGTGAAAACTTAGCTTTAGTAGTTTTCGTGTCTAGATTTCGTATGTTATTTCTCGTTTTCTTTTTTATTTGTATACGGTAGAAATGCCTCAGACTTCACGTGACTACAGACTGAGAACCTCCTTAATTGTTTATTCAACTCACGGCGTTAAGATGGTTTTTAAATAAACGTGGTTTTTTATGTATGAGTTACGATTCCACAGAAAAAATGAACTCGGAACATGTTAAAGAGTCTTTATGGGTGAATAAAAAAGTGGTGAGAACAGAATTAATTTGATCAGTAAATTAAGATAGCGTTACTTAATTTAATCAAACTAGAGTATAAAGTATACAAAACAGTTTTCAACATTAAAACTTGACTAGGTATTTATTTTACTCACGAACTTTATTTTGCCTTGCCTTTTCCCAAGCTATGTTGGGGTCGACTTCTAGTCTTACCAGATTAAGCTTAATACTGTATTTTACATAAAGCGACTGCCTATCTGGCCTTCACAACCCATTATACCGGGTAACACAATATCCCATGGTAAGACTGGTTGTAAGATTTGTAATGGCTTAACGTGCTTTCCGAGGAACGGTGGGATCTTGGTATGTTTATAAATGGTCACCACATCCACGGACCAACCACGATTTAACCTTTATTATCGTTTAAACCGTCCTGGTTACAATTAGCTACCTCTCTTGTTTTAATCAGAAACATTCAATCGACTTGTACATTTAGTATACCGGAACTACATATTAATGAAGTTGGTCACACGTTTTATTGTATTAAGTTTTTAATAAACAGTAGGTACGTTTCTATAGAATCTTAATATCAAGTTTTACGTTAGCACTAAGGAAACTGTTTGCAAACACTTCTTGAATGTTTTAATCGGCGGGCATTGCGGAAACTGTTGTGATATGCAGTTGAATCTGATGTTAACAAGCTTTCCTGAAACCGCGTCTATGTTGTATTTACTCATATAATAATACCGACCTATGAATGTCCCACTGCTGGGCACAGGCCTCTTCTCATGTAGAGAAGGCACGAACATTGATCACCACGCTTGTTCACTTGTGCGTTGGCGATTTCAGAGTTAAATTTCTGGAATCCAGGTTTCCTTACAATGTTTTCCTTCATCGTTTGCCAATGGTATCTTAGAATAATTAAAAAAGTACATAAATCTTTGAAAAAAAAAGATTTTCTAACACTTTAATTTTCTAAATATTGTAGTCTTTGACAAACGTGAATAATTTTTCATAAATTAATATAAATTCTCAATGTAAGTAGATCAAATTAAACCACACATTCTGGCTGTGTGATTTTATTAAAATAAACAAGTTAATTAAATAATAAAATACAATAAATATACAGCAAAATTGAAATTAAATAAAGAAAGCACATAATCTTGTTGACAGTCTACACATTCAGTCTTACACATTCTACACAATATTCAAACTATATGACGTGCAAAAAACAAGTTACTATCGACCGTTCTAAAGTTGAAGGAACCAGTTGGTTCAATTTGTTATCAATGCTCTTCGTTAGTGAATAATCAATTTCGCAATTTAAAACACAGCAATTATTTTCATTTACATTTGTATTATAAACTTTAGTAATTAAATAATCTATTTTATTCGGTTTATTGTTAAGTAAGACGTAGTATGAATGACGCAAACTGCACTTAATACAGCCTTACAGGAAAACGAGGATATGTTTCCAGCAACTTGTAAATAAAAAACATATAATTAATATATTCCTACTTATTTTTCTTAGTGGTACAAGAAAAAGTACTTAAATAAAAAAATATTAACCAGGATTTTTTTTTTATAAATAGTTTTTATGTTTTATTTTTGTGTGGATGTGTAATGTTTTTATGAATATTTAAGATGTCTTCAGACAGCAAGGTCGAGATGTGATACTCAAAATATGCATGAGAGTAAACCCGTAACTAATAAACATGTAATTATTTAAAACAACGGTACACAATAGGGGCTACAAATAAACATTTTGCAATAAAATAGGCTTTTGAAATAAGTGACGGCCTCATAAATATATGTGTAATGTATTGTGCAGACATAGGTTACTGTCTGAAGCCCTCTACGATAAGAAATAAATAAATAAATGTGGAAAACATCACAAACATTGTGATGTACTCTGAACCCAAAGTAAGTTGCTAAAGCATTTGTTATGGAATCAGAGACAACAAACGTACCACAAACACCCATCCCCGAGATAATGTAGAATAGTAATTTTCTACATTGACCCGTCCGGGGATCGAACCCGGGACCGTGTGTGTATGCCACTCGACCACAGAGGTCGTCAAAATAAATAAATAGCTATTTATTTTTATAAAAAGTAAAATATTTTTAATCTTCTCATTTTATTAATCAATCTATTTTGCAAATCTTGTATGTGCACAGAATAATTATTAATAGTACTATGTATGTGTATTGACGCTCTAAATGATTCGTTTCTTTGAAAGTGTTTTATAATTTAGAATTTACCAACAACAATACATTTCGTTCAAGTCACCGATTCATTCAATTAGGCATTTCACAAACTGGAGGGTACGCGGGGGTCGTTCGGTCAAATCAATTTAAACTGCGAAGTTCTGTCGGTCATTACATAAAGATCGTAAACGCTGTATAAGCGTCAAGGGGAGAGGGGGGATAATTGGCACTAAAGCTTTTCGTTACGATTTATTGTTGATGCCGACGATGTAACGCGTAACTGAATCCATTTTTTTTGCCCGTTTTGTACGTTGACTGCCCATGCGCGATGTAAAATGTTGGTCGATTTTCGTTGCAAATATTGAAATGCGGGCTATAAATTAGAACAAGCTCTTGTTTGTTTATTTGGGATTGGAATAATAACTCGATTAATGTTTTTTTTTGTTTATCACTCGTAACATAAGTTGCACGTGTTAGAAACAAGTTCGTTTTGAATTGTAAAACTCGTCCATTTTGTTGACTTTAGTATTACAATTTTCAACGTCTAGAATGTACTTAGATAACAATTGAATACGTTATTTAATTAATGATTTTTTACTTAGAATTAACACTAATCTAAACTACTTTATTGAAATGAGTTACACAGTCGAAATGTTTGTGCCGGTTTTGTGGAATTATGTACACCTATGTAGACTATTGGTGTATAATAAAATCGAGACAGACTAAAATAAAGTTAAATTTAACTGAACCAACTAGTTTTAAGGGCTTTATTAAAATTTCATACAGTTATCTATAATTTAATAAATTGTTTTTAACGGTAGACAGTAAACGTTTGCTGCCAGCCCTTTAAAAGGGCTTGATTTGTGATTCGATTCATTGACATTTAGATATTGGTAAATAATTTCCATCGTCATAAATTATAATAATATATTAAGAAAATTTGATATTTTTAAATAAATAGTGTTGCACAATTATGTTGTCATACCATTACTGTTGAAGGTCTGTTTATAAATAAGTGTTTATTTCAATCTCTTAATTGATGTGTTAGATGCGATTAAGCGATTGATACGCTGTTAGTCTTAATTAATATTATATGTCTGCATGTCTGTAATTATTTGTAAGAGCCGTTAGAATGGGAGAACAGGAAATATAGTAATATTATTTAGTAGCAGCGGTGTTGGTTTTGGGACATGCAACGGAGATCAAGTATTCTGTTCTTTAAATTCTCTTTTAAAGAAGCACGGCAAAAAGCCCTCTTATCAATATATGAAATACCTAAATAAATTTATTATAAATATCGTCACAGATGTACGACCAAATAAATGTAAAATGAAGACTTTAATCGACTACATGGAATATGTAACCATGTAAGTTCAAAAACGGGCCACTGACCACCAGTGGCCGGTGGAAGCGACTAAACACACATATTTAATATAGAAAAGTTAAAAGGTAATCGTCTAACGTGGTATGGGTATGTAATGAAGAAGGATGAAAGTCATATAACAAAAAGAATTATGAATATGAAGTGGATGGATATGGAAAAAGAGATGGATGGATTGTGTGAAAGATGATATGAGAAAAAGAGTAGAAGAAAGAGAGAGAGAGAGAGAAAGAGAGATGTTGCGTAATAGGTATGAACGGAAGAAAATCACACATTACGCCGATCTTATATAAATAATTGGAAGCAGGGCAGGGAGAAGAAGAATAAGACGTGCCGCACACATGCAGTTGATGGCGACCACTCGCTAAAACAGACAGAAATGCGCTGTCTCTGGCCACCGGTGGCTGTGGTCGAGCTTTATAATCACCATAACCACATTGTAACTACAATGATGCAGTAAAAAGCTGTTTAGCATTCTAATAAAGAAATACATGTAAATCTAGACTGGTATATTATCTTGGTATCAGTGATTTGTTTGCAAGAGAGGCTCCATCGTCACGTTTGGATTCCTTTTAAGGAGAGCAAAATAAAAGGCACGTGTCTAACGTGGCAGATGAGACTACGATGGGTTTTCTAAGATACGAGTATTACTTACACTTATATCTAATATAATATAATAATAAAATAGAGTGTAAGTAGAGATCGTTTGAATAAAACATGTTATTTAATAATTTTAATGACACTACATAATCTAAATAATAATAAAAAATAATAAAATACCTCTATACAAAAATAACAACGTTAAAATTATGTCTTAAGTGCTTTAGAAGGTTCTTATATTTTAGTTTAAGATTTTCTTTGATAATTTATTTTCTTTGATGCGAAGTAGATATTGAGTTTTTTTTGAGATAAATATAAACGGAGTATAGCACGTGAGTTTGTTTTTAAGAGTCCTATCTAAAGAAGATATCGATTTAAAGTGACGGCCGGCGGTGTGACATTGAGAGTATTAAATAATACCAAATTGAGTAAAGTTTGATGTAATTAAATGAATAGGTATGTAGTAAACAAATAAATTACCTTGTTGTACCTATTAAAAATAAACAAAATAGTTTGTAGAGACACTCTATTATAAGCTGTATATTTATAGAGGTAAAAAATTTGCAAAGCAACGTCAAAATTGTAATCATACTTGGACCGATTTTCTAAAATAAGGAAGTGGATATTCGCGAACGTTTAGGATGTTCGTTGATTAGATCTGATCGACGATGCGGCCGACAGTGGGAGCCGACGAATTGTTCAGAGTTCACCGGACTTGACCTTTGCACTGAGTATGAATTTATGAGGCAATTGGCTAACGAGCGAGTGTAGGCGAACGCGTGCTTGATTAAAATTGAACATAATTAGATTATGGCTGTTAAGGTATTTAAGGTCAGCTATTATTTCGGTATTTTTAGCTGTTTTGTTAATTGATTGTATCGGTTTTTGTACCTGTTATAATTTTGTTCAAAACGTAGCTTTAAACGTAAGTAACAAATTCATTATAAATTGTGATTTATTCTTTTTACATAACATAATATTTGTACATTTAAGAAAATAAAAATTCCCATAAAACTGCTAACGTAGAATACTTATTACACACTATTTTATTAAGGTAAAGGAAAACTGTTCCGCGTCGAATATACATTGACTAAACAAATTGAAGCGTCCGCGAAACCGGTAATCTGCAGTAGAAGAAGTTACCCACTTTCGGATCATCCACAAATTGTAATAATTGGCTGTACACACTCGTCACCGCTACGTTGCGGTGCAGCGAACTCAATCGTCGTGTTATACATGTTTGTGAAACCTAAGATTGGCCACTCCAGTCTGATATTTTAAATAAATAAAAATGTTTTCGAAATTGTAAATAGCTATTGCGTAGTTAACACTTCTTTTGTTAATGCAAGGGACTCTAATTTGAGGCTGTGGATTTGAGGTCGTGTTAAATGAATCCTGTAGATAGGTAAAATGAAACAAATGATTTACCAACTGTATATGTATGATCTTTGGTCGTGGTGGCCAAGCGGTTAAACGAACGGATTTGTATGCACAAGGTTGCAGGTTCGAACCCACTACAAGGAAGTACCAATGTGACTTTTTTAAAGTTATATGCACTATCTTAATTATTCTAAGGCAAACGGTGAAAGAAAACATCGTGAGAAAACCTGGATTCCCGAAATGGAATCTGAAATCACCTATCGTCAAGTTAGCATGCGTGGTCATTATTGCTCTTACCTCTCTACCTGAGAAGGCAAGAGCATTGATGGCCTGTGCCCAGCAGTGGGTCACTTATAGGCTGGTATTCCTATTAATTTATCTATTTTCTCAAAATTTCGACGTGGAAAATAAAAAAAAAATACTTTCTAAAAAAGCCAGGAGATATTTTTAAGCAAAGAGATCACAGACTGAAGTGAACTGAGTGTACTTTCAAGAAACACTTTTTAATTATATTTTTTATTTATTAAGATTAATATGTCTATTAATTATTATTAATATTAAGATTATTTTATTTTTATTTCTAAAGAGAAAAATATAAAATTATATTATATAAAATTCACACAACATACCTATTTCGTAATAAAATTTTACTTAAGCGTTTGTGGTTTACTTAGACTTGATTTTCAAGTTACGTTATTGTTGAAAAACATAACTTGTTTGTGTACAATCGTTGAACAAAGTAACCAGTATTGTAAAGTGTGCACGTAATGAAAAAATGCAACTGCCTATTAAGGCTCTGTCCCACTTTTAGACAAAGTTCTCTTTTGTTGAAGTATCGTTACAATATTAGGTGATTATGGTAATCACTATGCCTTGACACAAACTGTGTAAAAATATGTAAACAAAGATTCTTAATCGTAATTTAAGTTCGTTACGACACTTAAGTGATATTAATTGTTTAATTATTTATTTAGTAGTTACATTTATGAACTTAGTGATTAATTAGTAATTATGGAAATATTAGAACGTCATACTTTGTGCAGTATGACAATCATTATCATTTGTCTGTTTGCTTATTTATTCGTGTAAAAATATGTGTCGTAATCGACACACATTTGTCGTAAAAATATTATAGCCGTTCAAATCGAAACACATTATTTATGGTTTTAAATATCGAAAGCATTTAAGTCTTACGTTTATTTACATTAGAATTCAATATAATTTGTTTTTAAATTTGAAATTGATTTCATTGTTTATGGCATTAAGTGTATGGTTTGAAAGAGTTTTAATGTAATGGGTTTTGGTTATGGTCGTTCGGCTATTGAACTGTTAGTTTTAAGGCCAATGTTAGATTGTTATAGAATTGTTTATGTGGGTCATGGGACTGTGCACGAGTTACAACTGTTTGTTAATGACTTTGTTATACTTAATTACTTACATGATAAAGGACGTTGACTGTATTCGACCATAAAGTAGGTGTAGGTGTCATAATTTATTAACAATTACTATAATTAATGGGACTTAAAATCAATTCAAATCTCGTTTCTACCGTTAGCGTATAATATTATCATTATTTGTATTTCTTACTTAGTAATTTTGCGTTATAGCGTACTATATATATTATTAATGTTATTTTTATCCTGTTTTATGTCCAAAAAAGTAATACACGCTTTTAAATAGGTATTTTTTTAGGAATTACGTTTAACACATCAATGATCTACTTTACACGGTTCATTAGTATGCATAGGTACATAAACAAAGGTACCTAAGGTACTCCTACAATCGGTTGGATTATTTCGTGATTGAGCGGATATCAATCATATCAAAGCAAGCGATTTTTATTGCTATTCGACGTAATCAGTTTATGTGTGAGTATATTTTTGTTTGAAGTTTAGTTGAAGTAAAGATTACGGTTTCTATTCATAGTCTGTGACGATTTTCTCGGATCTATACTTAAGACTTCAATGTGAAAAGGGGTTTATCGGTTTATTATTTAATTCATGCATGACCAGGCTAGGTACCTTTTATAAAACAGCGAGAGGCAATTAGTCATAACTCTCTTATAAAAAATACTGATATGCACAAAAATACAGAATAATATGTAGCCGGTTTTTGTGACGAACAACTAAAAATAAATTCACGTAGGCGGGTACAGGTATGCCAATATAAAATACACAAGAAATAAAAAGCATAAGCAAAAAAAAAACTGTTAACATTAATTTAAGCAGCGTTTGCTGACGAGAAATCTTAATAACACTGACCAATTGGCAAGCATCATTCAAGCAGCATAATGACCAATATACATCATTACTGCGATCCGATGCCAGATTCCAATCGATGTTTAGAAAACATCAAATAGTTGTAGAGTGTAGACATAACGGACGGACTGATGTCTGTGTTACAAAACCTATGCAACGACGCGTTGTTTAAATTATAAAAATATTACATGTAGCCGACATTCAAATGTTTTCCCTTATTTTACTACCACTGCAGTGTATAAGGTCCTGGGCGAGGTGTGCTGGATTACGTAAAATAAAACTTATAATTTATGAAACTAGAACTTTTGTTTAATAAAACGCTGAGACGAAGAATTTCCCCCTGTATTGTAATTCTAGACATGGATTTACGTGCTAAGAACAAAAGACGTTTTAAATATTCGTTTGTCGTGGAAATATTGCATTTATCACATAAGACCAATTTCTCAGCTACTGTGAATCAGGTCTATTGTTTCTGCGAGTGGTATCCTGTCGAAGTTTGGCGTTTGTTCATGTGAGATTCATGTTTGTAAACGCACCCACGGTACACGAGATAATCTTCTGTCAAAGTTCTTAGTTCACGTCAAACACGTTGAACACTAACCCTAGATGCAGGAAACTCAGTTGAGAAAATATCTACACTTCATTATAATATTACATACTATTATTATTTAATATTTATTTATAATATAATACATATTAATTACTAATATCTACATTTAATTTAATATCGACATTTACCATATTATAAAAAAATATTTATACAAATACCAAAAATATCAGAAATAACAATCTAAGAACATGTCGAGCAATGGTAAAGATTTTTGTGTTAGATATTTGGCAACGTAGAGGAACGTGTTTATTTTTTAAGTTTTAAAATTGAGCGTGAATGCAAGGTAATAAAAATACACTTTATATATCGTTCTTTTGTTTTTATTAATAGATAAAAATTTAAAATATGTTGTGGTTTTTGTAAAGTGTGTCGTTTGATTTTTTCCGCCTATTTTTTATTCAAAGTTTCTCACGCCCATCATTTCGTACACCCATTTTTTTAATTGCCTGCAAAGCCAAAACTGTAAATGGAAGTGTTACAAAATATGTTCGAATAAAGGTATATTGCGTATGTGTTCGATCTTTTCGTTTTTAAACTGGTTTGATGACGACCCTCGTTGACAAGTTCCACTGATATCGATTTAATTCTCGATTTAGAACAGAATTCATAATTATGGTCAAACAAGTTTTGATGGGTAAATCTTTTTATGTTTTGTTGACATTTGAACCAAAATCGTCCAAGTTTCGACACATACCGTGGTTTTAGCATGTAGCAACTGAAAACCGTTTATGTATACTTTTATGATAGCTGATGTTTTTAAGTTCATTGGACAGAAAGTAGGTTTCAAGCAATATGAAGATGACATTCAAACAGTATTATACAGTTTGTATAAATTTTAAAAATGTAGTTTTTGTATACTGTTTATATTAAATTCCTGTTTTTGTTGACTTTTTCTTCTTCTATATCATCGATATAAAGAATTTTGCTATTATTAATGGGTAGCGTCTATGTTTTTTAAAATCGCGCTAACTAAACTCCAATGATTTTATCAAATTATTTTAGAATAAAAAGAACAATAAGAGTATTATTTTTTGTAAAAATTAACGTCTTTTTAGCGTTTCTTACCAGAAAAGGAAAACAGGGAACGAAGCCAGAAAGGAAAAAAAACGAAAACTACAACAGAAACTTAAAACCTATTGTACTTCCCATCTACCCAGAATCACGAAATTTTGCATGAGGCTAGGTCTAACATAAAGGAAAAATCTGAAAATCGTGAATTTGTAGTTTTGTTTTTGTAACAATATGATAACTTTTTTATGCTTTTGTTATTATAATAAAAGATGAAATACAAGGTATTGTTTTAAGTGTCATGACGCAAACGCAAGTAGGTACAAATGTCCACACAAATACAGTACTTATGCATCGCGTAGTTATTTTAAGGTTTCGGAATTTTCTCATGTATGTAGTATTTATGTATGTACTATGTATGGGAATGGTTATTTATAAAGTGAAAAAGCAACTTTCTATTAAATAATAAGGTAATTGTAGATCTCAATACATTCAAAAAATATATTGTTAATAATATTACTATATTTGATCTTATATTATGTTGTATATTGATACATTTAGTAGGTACACACAGCATAATAGATAGGTTTGCAGGCCACACTAACATTTTATATTATATTAGTTACACTATTTTATTATATATTATATTCCGCTTACATAACAGAAATAAACAAATTACAATCTTTAAAAAATATCAAAGGCAGAAAACTATAATTAATAATATTCATAGATAAACGGTTTTATTCATAATCAATCAAGTTACATTAAAAGGCAAACAACACCACTAAAAATCCTCGCTTGATAATTCTGTTTTGAATCTGCATTGACAACACAGATCTCTGTTGGCATAACAAATTGAATTTACGTAAGCAACGTGGCCGCAGTTGAAAGGCATTTCGATAAACTTTACTAAAATATCGCAGGAAGTAAATGTTACATCAGATGGCATTGATATTATAGACCGTCCGCTTAATATGTGTAAGATTATATATAAAGAGTATTTACATTTGAGTACGGTATGCAGTTACGAATAAAAGTAATGGGTAGATAATAAAATAATTTTTCGGTCAATTGATTTGCCGATATGATAATGCAATAGCGTTTTAAAATTAAAGTTTAAAATTGACTAATTCAAGCCTTATAGCAGAAAACATGTGCAATAGTACTTTGAGATTATTATTATCTCAAAGATATCAGTTGGTATGTGAAAAAACATAGATGAATTGTGAAGCACAACTTATACATAGCCACTACAATAATATTATGTTGAAGAGAACATTAATTTTATATATATTGTAGGCGTCGGGAAGATGGCTTTAAAACGACGTACGGAAAAATACTTTAAATATTTTAAATGGGATAACAGAAGAAAAATGGAGATAATTGCAAATGCATACATTTTTTAAACCTATTTTTACAGTCAGAGCTAAGCGTTGCAAATTTGTTGTCTGGATATTGACTTTTGAGTTATCAAAATACGTAATCTTGGCTAAGTTAGGCAATGTTTAAGAATCTTTATACTCATGACTTAAACTTTCGGTTAAGGTGGTC
Source organism: Diachrysia chrysitis (assembly GCA_932294365.1). Taxonomy (NCBI): domain Eukaryota; kingdom Metazoa; phylum Arthropoda; class Insecta; order Lepidoptera; family Noctuidae; genus Diachrysia; species Diachrysia chrysitis. Next base: position 7,440,291 of record OW028647.1, read on the forward strand.
GGAAAAACATTATAGTCATTGCAATAGTGCAGAGTTATGCACAGATGTGACTGAACTTTACTTGAATATCCCCCGAATACTGAAACGCAACTTAAGTCTAAGACGTTCTTATATGTCTATCTGTCGTTACTTGGCACCTTAAAGTGACAGAGATAGCATGAGACTTAACGGCGTCTTAAACTGACGTTTCAGTATTCGGCCATAACTATCCTGGCAATTGCCGCCTCATAAAATAAGTGAGATATATGGAACTGCTTACCGTCTCATTACTCCTATGTCTATGCTTATCGTCTTAACTTAGATTTGTAACAAGTTCAAGCTAACGATGAAAATAAGTTTTCTTACAACACTAATTGCCAAAGCACGGAATGAGAGGTCCTTTTGCTCTGTTTAAATAAAGTTTTAGTGGTCTATAATACTACAATTGATGGCAATCTTATCATTAAGGTAATTTAATAAAACCCTTTAATTGGTGACTGCTCTAAATGACCATGAATCTTAATCTTCAACAAATGCTTGAATATTCAATTATTTCCCTCAGTGCTGAATGCCTAACTTATTCAAAACTCGTGTGTAGCAATCATAGTTATTGCATTACTCCGCGTAGTCATTTGTGTTAATGACCCGCATTTAAACTGATATAGTTGGATAAATAGCAAGGTTTGTGAGGCAATCACGATGTCATAGCAATTAGGAAGAAAGTATATTATCTTTGTTTTAATAGAGTTTTAATGTCCTCGAGTAACCAATTACCAATACAAGTTTTTAATCAATGACCTACATTTTGTAGTAACGAAATTCTTACACGCAGAAACTAATATATACGAAGCAAATATTTTAAGGCCACAGACGGTGGTTATTTCGAAGATATTAGATTAAAGCTAGTATATTTTGAAGGTCCGACATGTCAGTCTAAAGTTCTGAAAATATAAACTGCACGCTATAAATAAAAAATAAATACCAGTTTGAAATTCGAACGTCTTGACTTTGTTCTTTTTTGTTTTACTCTGTAAACTTGTAAGCCATTACTAGACATTATTCTCATGAACAAATGCAGTTTTAACACTGCATGAAGGTCATGTTACTTTGTAGCCTGGGCAAGGTAAATACAGAGCCAGTTTTAGCACAGAAAAAAGGTACATAAAATCCATTGTACGAACTACAAATAAAAAATAATTAGGTGCTCATCAACATTAAAAAGCAGCAGAGAGTAAAATTTATGGTCTGTAAAATTGTATTTTTTATTAAACTCGTGTGAAGTATGCACATTTATTTAAACCATTAGGTACGCTTAATTTGGGGTGTCATTAAATTTGTCGTTTGAAAACTGAACAAATGCATTTATCAAAGAAATTGTAGAAAGTTTAATCATACATTTATGTATGAATTGAGCTATCTATCACACTTACAAGCGGCATTAAGAATTTCTAGAAAAAGTGCGCTTTATAACCCACTTCGAGTCCACTCTTACATGCACGACAAGAGTCGGCTTCCAGTGCCTAGTTTTTACAACTATCTTAATTGAAGAAGTGTTAAGGTAAATTATAATAGGTTTTAAAGCACACTGGAACATACAATACTCGTTTATCTAGTTCATTTCTACTTCTTCTGTATTCGTTTAAATTATAAATACGCCAACTTTGTATCTATTTGCAGTGTTACTGCCAGACTTAATAGTACTGAGCCGTATCAACCAATAGAAATCTAGATAAGCTAGTTTTATCTTAAATGAGTTACAATCACATAAAAACTGCTTTTATTGCTCGCTCGATTTCCCTTAACAAGATAACTAAATTCCAATCATTAGTCTACACATGTTAACAGCAAAATATCTGATTTCTATAAAAAGCTGATATGAAATAAAAGAAAGACAAATTTAATTATAAATTTTCTCTCAGCTGAATTTCTCTACCAATATTACTACTTACATTAATAAAAATCAATTGCCACATGTTCATAACTGCTCGACCGATTTGGCTGCTTTTTTTTTGTGTTTGTGAGGACGTGGTGCGTAAGAACGAAAATCTATCGAAATATCCGCGGAAATGTCAAAAAAATAAAATAAATGTACAATGCATTTTTGGATAGATTCAGGACAAAGACTGTCGTGTCAGCTACTAAATTATATATTTGTTTTAGTACAAAGTAATGCTTAATGTAAAGTTAAATAAGATATGTACTCGCAGTTTTGTCTCAAAATTATATATAAAGGCTTAAATCTTCTATACTTATAATAAATCTGTAGAGAGGTCAATTCTGTACATCAAATATATTTTCAAAATAACTATCAGGGGGTGATTAGTGATCGATACTGATGCCAAAAATGCAATCAGTAAAATTTTTGTCTGTCTGTCTGTCTGTCTGTCTGTCTGTCTGTCTTTCTGTCTGTATGTTCCTTATAGAAACGAAAACTACTCGACGGATTTTAACGAAACTTGGTACATTTATTCTTCATACTCCTGGGCAGGTTATAGTATACTTTTCATCACGCTACAATCAATAGGAGCAGAGCAGTGAAGGGAAATGTTGGGAAAACGGTATTTTTTAAGCTTCCGTCGCGTATGCAGCCTTAATGGTTAAAGCTACATAGAAATCATGTATGACGGAAATGTTCTACATAAAATTATCTAAAAAATATCCCACAACAGCATATGTCTATTTTTATGGTTGACACACAATAACACGTGTAACTCCCGATAGCTTAGCAGTTCGGAGATTTCTGATTATATTTGTTTACTCTTACCCTATAATACTCTCACTCATCCCTAATTAAAAAAAGTTAACATTATTACCTATTCAATAAAAAAAGAATCATAGAAATCGGTATAGAAACACCAAACTTATACATGAAATACGATAATAAGCCATCGCGCCGTCGCGCCGAATACTGAATCATGCTATAAGGATTATTTTTGTGTAACGTGATATATTATATTTCCCTACTAAAATACGAAAGTTAATCTGTCTGTTACATCAAAACCACTGAACAGTGAGGAAGGACATATGCTACTTTTTTACGAAAAACGACGGAAACGCGGACGAAGTCGCTGGCAAAAGCTAGTTCTATATAAATTAATATTGGTTTGTTATAATGTCACGTTGAGCATAATATGGTTCAAGGATATTTATAATTATCCTGGCAGAGGTAGTGACAGGTTACTATCCGAACGATATCAACAAATAACCAGTTATGCACACGTTTTCCATACGCGAACGCCAGTTTAAAAAATTAAATGCATTTACTTGTAGCTACAATTGTTCAATAATTGTTAATTGTATCAGTGTTGTAATACCAAACTTGTTATAAGTATACGAATGTATGTTCTTCTAATTAAATACAAATGGAAGAAAGGACTTTAAACCTCAGGCAGGACTCGAACCTGCGACTACTTGTTAATGTACATACGTCGCTCCTAAAAGACGTGCAAGTAGAAAGAGAAATTTGAGCAATAGTCAGTGACCTCAGTAGCTTAGTTGGTAAATGGACTGGTGTTTTAACCAGTAGTCGTAGGGACGAGTATAAACAGGCTTAAAATTAAAAAAATCCTGTCAACTATTTGTATTTAATTACAAGTGTAGAGTGTGCAGACGTTAATGCATAATGTATACCTACTAATATTATAAAGCTGAATAGTATGTTTGTTTGTTTGAACGCGCTAATCTCAGGAACTACTGGTTGGAATCGAAAAAATATTTTTGTTTGGATAGTCCGTTTATTGAGGAAGGCTATAGGCTATATAACATCACGCTACGACCAATAAGAGCGGAGCATAAATGAAAAATGTTGCAAAAATTAAAAACCGTTGAAACTAAAACACGCGAACAAAGTCGCGGGGGACAGCTAGTAACTAATTAGTATAATAGTATGTTCGTCTGTTGTAATAAACACATTATACGGTTAAATTATTGTATCGTTTTCAATACCCTATTGTTATTTAAAATATATTTTTTGTACCTACACCTTATTTCATTGTCGATAGAAATGATTGTTAAATTTCCCATATTCTTATTACATAATGCATTATATTTGTAGTTGTGTGTAACATGCTACAAACGGACGACAAAAGTTTATTCTGTCTAAGCATGCGATTTGCATCACGCACGTGCTGTCACGTGGTCTGCGTTGGCTTTTGATGATATTGAACGAGTAATACCGGTAGAATAAGCAATTCTTAAGTTACTGATTACAGGTGAAAGATAGGAAGAAGCGAACCTATAGTTTTAGCTGGTTTAAACCTTTTCAATGCAAAGAAATTACTTTTTAAATTATTTTTTGTATGAATAGAAAATTGAATAATCATAACATGTGGGTACAATAAGTATAATAGTAATATATGATGCCTTACATACCATAGCGCCAAGTGACGTATAAGATTTTAGGGATTTTTGGTCCAAATATTTTGCATTTATGAGGTAGGTGTCTGCAGCGCCAGTTTTATCTACCAAATTAACATTGTTTTCCAACAATATTATGTTCAAATACTGCCATAGTACACCTGGCTTAGGTATCTAGTTAATTTAAAGTATTTGAATTAAAAAACTTTATGAAAACTAACGGGAAATCACTTACATCAGTAAACGATATTTAACTGCTAAAAAAAATTACGCTCATCCGAACGAGCTATAAGCGCAGGCCACACCGCCAGCTAGCGGGCGGGCGGGCTAGGCGGGTGGGCGAAGCGAACGAAGGAAACTATACAAATTACGCAAAATATTGGCGAGCTAAACTATGGGGTTCACACCGAAAACTACGGACAGACGAGCGACGGGCGGAGCGGGCGAAGCGGGGGGCGCGGATGGAAGAGCGAGAGGTTAGCGTTCCATCTGTCGATTCTATTCGATATTTATTATTCGATGTTCTATTCGTCGATATATGACATATTCATCGTTCACAAACGTAAACACTACACTGCTATTCGAAAGACGAGCGTCGACTAGTCTACTCGAAACGGGGAGGACGGACGAACGAACCGGCCGAGCGTCGAGCGGGCTGGCGGGCGAGCTAAGCTAGCGAAGCGCGGGCGCGCCAACGAGGTGAACGAGTAGCTTCGCTGGAATCGTCGGATATTTCGTTAGCTTAGCTCGTTAGGTTAGTCGGTAGCTCGCGGTGTGAACCGAAGTATGTAAAGAGGTGAAACGATGTTCGCCCGCCTAGCCCGCCCGCCCGCTAGCTGGCGGTGTGGCCTGCGCTTTAAGCGATGCGCGTACTCTATGCTTGTCTATGTATATGTATACTATAAGATCACAACAAAATAATATAGATAACATACTTATCTTAAGACATATGGACAACGTGACAAGTAGGTACTAAGATAGAATATCCAACCATGTTCACTGCGCAAGTTAATAGAGAGGTTCTATTTTACACATAAATCACTGTTACCCAAATTACTTGATTAAGTTTCAAACTTGAGTAAGATGTAACAAAACCTGAAATGTTAATGTAATGAAGTAGATAACTTTACGTCGCAGTTAACGAGTAGGTACCAACCGTTTAAATATCTAGTCATCATTGATTCAGTCGTAAGCTTTCATCGTTTTTCTAGGCACCGTTAACATGATATTTTATGACTAATAAACAAAGAATAACGGGCTTATTTACGCGTAAATTTCTAGTCGATTGCCACTAATAGGACTCCAACTGAGACCTTCATTGGCTAGCCTAAACATTGTCTTAACGCGGCAATTAATAGATAGGTATCCAGTAATTTTTATTATACCTTCAGACTACCGCATAAAATGTATTTGATATCTTAACTTATCTAACACAAAAAACTTAGTGCTTTTTGTGCACATTACTTGTATATACATATACATGGGTTATTAACCTTTTGACCGCAGATTAAAATGTCATCGAATCATTAAAGAGGAAAAAAAAAATAAGCTAAAGAAATAATATGAGGCAACACTAAAAAAGGTATCTGCGCAATAGATTCTTTACTCTACACAATTTCAAAGTGAATGGAATTATATTACTTAATATAACCACGTGAAAATAATCGAAGCATATCATAATAATTAGATAATAAGGGTTTACGATACGAAGTTACTTTAACTTGCAAGACGAGATGCCTCTGTACAACGGGGAAAATAGCGGACTTCTTAAGTCAAGTACACACTGAAAATAAACTTACAAATTAATGAAAAATTATTAAATTATTGGTTTACTGTATCTTAGCTAGAGTTAGGTCTAGGCTCAAGTGTTCAAGTTAAATTTTCATATTTGTACTAGAAATATTCCTATTTTGAACCGACTAAAAAGGTGGAGGCTCTCAATTAGACAAATGTATGTTTGTTGTGGGCTCGATATCAAAATTTTTGTTATTATTGAATTCGGCCCCTTTCTACATTGATGTGAAATCAATTATTCAAAATATAATTATATTATTTAAATGAAATTATTTTGTGAGTAGGATGCCTTATCCTATCCCGCTGGTCGTGCTCACGTATTGCATTACTTGCGCCCGGGAAATAATCCAGGCTGACGTGTGTGACGTCACAATCATTACAGTTACTGATAGTAAGTACATTCTTACTTCATCGTGGATTTAAATGGGTATTGCATGAGTATTACTTTTTTAGTTTTATTATTCGTTTTAAATTTAATATAGTATAATTATTAGTTCTCACTTTAGTTTATTTTTTGTGACGAAAAATATTTTCGCTCATGCAGGTACATTGTATAGGTAGCTTAAGAATTTTTTTGTAAAAAATTAGGAGTTTAATTATAATCAAATTTGGGGAATTGAATTGAGATTCCTATTTAAGCGAGAAAAGTAGTAGCCTCCAGGTTGCGTAATTAATTTATTATAACAAACAAGAAGCCTATTAAGATTGACGTTGACATTATTGTAGCACCGACAATGTGCGAGTGCGTGTTTACGCACTTCACATAATCACAATTCAAACGACTAAACGCATAACGCAAAACCTCACATATATTTCTTTCAAGTCTCACGTAGAAAATTCTACTGTTTGTTTTATCCATCACATACTCCATATGCGGCGGATAAAACATTAGTATTTCCTTCTGTTTATAAATCAAGCGTGGGAAAATTTGCGACAGCGACCGACACCCATCGGGCAGCACTAATAACACGCAACGACACAGTGTGAACACCGCTTCGCAGCCAAAACAACGAAGGTTAATAAGGGTGCCTTGTTGGAAAACGAGAGCAGCCTATTGACTTATAAGTTACGTAAGAGCAAAAAACATTTGACATAGGTTCTTCGGTGGGAAAGTTAGGTGTAAGACGGCTTTCATTGAGAATATTACCTCATTTTCTCAGGAAAATATAAGCGTATGTATTTTCATTGAGAATGTATTTCAGATATAAACCTAACATAACAATTGGTAGGTAAATTTACCACCATTCAGGTTTTAATAACTAGAAGGTATATTATGATTGGATACGTCATTTAAAAATAATAAAAAATCACCGCTTAGTACTTTGGCTTAAAATTATTAACTGCAATGAAAAATGTATGCCTTGTTATATTTTTCCGCTATCGGTTTTTGTTCAAACTTTATTTAAATTATATATTTATTTTTTAGATATTACCTAAGTACTTTATCAATTAAATTATCAACTTTGTATCAACAAGCAGTAGGTATCATTCATAGTTCTAAATACCGTAACGCCATTCATCCGTTGAGAAACTAGCTCCGAACACATTTATGTAATAAAGATTTTGAACGAAAACAGATTCAACATTGTCAAAGATAAGGCATCGCATTATACGAATAAGGTAAGCTATCGTGTGGGTACGTCACTTAATTAATTTCATAATAATATACCTTTTAGAATAATAATGACACATTTAAAAAAACCATAACCGTTATTCAAATGTTTATAAAAAAATATGTCATTTGCTAATTCAGCTTATTTGGTTTATCGAATACAAGTGACCATGTTGACCCGTGGATTTAAATATGACCTTAAATATACATTTGTTGATAATTGCCTCGGCGTAATTTGTTATGTAAATTTAAACAGATGTTTTTCTAGTTGTATGTTTTTCTGAAAAGCTTTAGTATAAAATTGCCTTGATAATCATGTATCTGTGTATTCAAGTATGCCTTTAATACCTTCTTACGATTTACCTTGTATACGTTTATTGTGTACCAGACTAAGTGACGCAGACATGACGTAGCACCCATTCGGCGGTTGCGTCAGTCGGCGCGATTCACAATAGCTGTGAAAGTATACTAGAAAGTGCAAGTCCACTGTCTCACGTACACATTATATCAGTCGGGGATTTACATAACAATCACACTTTTGTGGGTAACTGGAGCGATATTATGGCTGTACTGTACGTCGAGGTCACTGGGTTTTACGAACATGGACATGAACAGAAGATAGGTGGAGCAGAAATTATGAATAATTAATTCATTCATTTCACAACTTCATACTAATTTAAAACATGCAGACCGGACAGCCTTGCTTCTTATTCGTCTATAGTTTTAGCATTTGAATCGTTCTAATTGGATTTTATGTTTGCCCTCTTTTCTGTAGAGCCGTAATGTCCAGTTGTAGAATAAACCGGATATTAGGTTCACCTTTAACATGTTTAGTTAAATGATATAATCGCTGAGTAAAACGCGAGGCATAAACGCTAACTTAAAAGCACTGTTTTGTGATGCATTCACCTCATTCTTACATAATACGCAAACACTCCATTCAGGTAACGGGATAGAAGCGAGACGGAAACAAAACCATGACATCACTAGTTTTGAAACTTAAAGAAATAAGATATAAGAAGAAAAATATATTTATTTATTTTATATCTTAAATACAAAAGATTTAATACTCCACACTATCGGCAATTTTAAATTTGTAATCATGCAAATTTTATAAATATAAGAAAATATAATTCTTAATATCATCATGAGTGGTACGTAGTGGAATTTTTCAAAAGTTATTTTGGGTATTTATTCTTCTCAATAGATCTAAGATTTTTTACGATCAATATAGACACATTCAATCGACCAATTAATTTAAACCTTTACCACATATTCCGGGTTCTGTCAGACGCGACTTTTTGTTCATTTGGGTTCGTGGTTGTATTATAATGAGTTAATTTAAAGAACGAACAAAAAATCTCAACAAATGCACAACAATTCCCACAGCATTAAGTGTAAGTGAGATAGTGAGATAGCGAATTACGTTTGTCATGCTCTTTTGCTTCGAGTAACCGCGTATTACACAGAGGCGTGTAAACACAATTATTGTTTTATAAATACAAATATAAACATCTGGTTCCGTGTTATGGTATGAAATATAATAACTAGTGCGTCAAGTTGTTCCAGGGTATAAAAACTTGAGTGATGCAATGGATACGACTCAGTTGAATATTTCCTATTGAAGATATAATTAATGCAGTCGATCTACTGAATTTTCATTACTTAAAATCACTGATAGAATGTATATGTTATGTAAATTTTAAACTAAGTATTTGGTTGGCTATTGCGCTACCACCCACAGCCACCTGTGGCCAGCGACAGCGACTTAACACACTTCTTCATATATTTGTCGCTACTGCCGTGGCTGCCACCGGCTACACGCGTGCGGTGTCTCTAAACAAAATATATTATGAAAAAGAGTGTTAAGTCGCAGTTGCTGGCTGAGGTCGGTGACTCGTTTGTGCCGAGCCTTAGTTTTAGTCTTAAGCTCTACGTCTGAAAATTCGTCACATCGTTTGATAACATTCAAACAGCAACATGTCAATAGAGTAGGATATACTTTTGTATCTTTGCGTACCTTTATATAGCGTAAACATTAAAGTTTTGATAAAATTAATCGAAAAAAAAAACTTTTTACTTTGGTAAGGTGAAAACTTTGATTTTATAATTTATCTTTTAAATGCAGTAACTAATTATACCTACATAAATATTTATGTTTGTACAATGACATGTAGTGAAGTGTGTCCTCATATTTAGTCCGTATTTTTATTAATAATTACAAATTAGTAATTGTGGCTTTGAAAATAGAAAGTAGTTTAAAATGTTAAGTAATTAAATCTAGGTTATCTGAATTGGGCAACCGAGTTTGATTAATGTCTAATAATTTTTAATCCTTTAAAACTGTCACTTAATTAATGAGCAGTCGCATAGAATAAATTGCTTGAATAAAATAAATATTAACTATATGTGTGTTCTTAGAATTATTTTATATACCGGCCGATCTATCCGTTTGTCTATGGAGCTTGTAAAAAATAACAAAAGCCGGTTACGCAACGCTAGATACGATTTCGATATTATACTAAACCGATTGTCACGACTGGTATTTAAGACCGTCTTTTGTTGACCGGCTGAAGGAGACAACATACTTATTTAACGTATACTCAACAAACAGATGTAGTACCCACGTAGACTTTAATTGTTTGGGTTTTTATGTAGCAATTTTATCTTAAACTAGCTGTCCCCCGCGACTTTGTTCGCGTGTTTTAGTTTCAACGGTTTTTCATTTTTGCAACATTTTTCATTTTTGCTCCGCTCCTATTGGTCGTAGCATGATGTTATATAGCCTATAGCCTTCCTCAATAAACGGAATATCCAACACAAAAAGAATTATTCAATTCGGAACCAGTAGTTCCTGAGTTTAGCGCGTTCAAACAAACAAACAAACACTTCAGCTTTATAATATTATAGTAATAGATAAATTTTGTAAGTTAATTTTGAATTTAATAATTAAAAATGTTTTTCAGTTTTATCGTTTTTCAAGAAGTATTTAAAAAGTTACATATTAAACAAGTTTGTATATTGCTAATACTGTGTATCCCACAATCGAACATGAGCATATCGTAACTCATCGTTCGATGATCCGGAATTAACAACAATACGAAATAATAACAATAAAAATGTTATTTGTATACTATAATTAGGTTATGATTACATATTGTAATTCGTTAAACACACGTGGGAATCAGGAAGGTTGCACAACTGCCGCAAGTCACTTATTCATCTGATAGCGTTCTCTTCCGTAGCAATATAATAATTTTATCAATCGTAATCTTATTTACTTTCTTTATCTTGTGTACCCGACAATTTATGGGCTATATGAAAGGTGGAAAATTAATATGTTATTTGAAGAAATTTTCCATATCGAATTACACACAACATTTTAAGCGAATAGTAACAATATTTTGTAGACAAGTTTTAGACATTATTAAGAAATTTAAATATATGAAGAGTCTATCACACCAAAGTTAAGAACATAATACTTAGATATCTACTATTTTTTTTCTCCGGAGCCTGATCTTTAATCCCTACTAATATTATAAATGCGAAAGTAACTCTGTTTGTCTCTCTGTCTGTCTGTCGCGCTTTCACGCCAAAACTACAAAACCGATTTAAATGAAATTTGGCACACAGATAGTCTAGAGCCTGAAAAAGGACATAGGCTACTTTTTGCCGCGATAACCGATATCAACGCGGGCGGAGCCGCGGAAAAGTGCTAGTAGTAATGTAATAACATCAAAAGTACGGAAGTAATTAATTACCGTTTGTTATTAATTTCGCACGCCGAATCGGGTCCTACGAGCGTTATTTGCGAAGCCTCATCAAATCGACCACAGACAAACGATCATCTCGACTTTCTAATTTGTGATTATATCATTAATCATTGACTAAAACCATGAGGATCTATCAAGGCATGTGACTTTTAAATCAGGGTTAATGTTTTAAGTACCTATTGTTTTTCTTTAATGTTTTATTCACGAGTACCAATCGTTTATTTTGGAGGTCAAGACTTCGTCAAAATAAATTTGGCAAACTCGATAGTCTTTTATTATGTGGAGGACATAAAAAGCACTTGTTGAATGTCATATATGATTTGCAGCTTTGGTTGATTGCAAACTGACATTAAATAGTAGGTAGGTATAGGTAAAATTAAAGAAATGACTTGGTTGTTTTATCCTGCAAGGTATCTATTGCGACTACAACTGTTCTGGTGGGTTACTTTGGAATTAATTTCAATTCTAGTAAAATGCCAATATAAAATTGTTATTCATTTTTTCAAGCATGCACACAAACAACACAGTACAAAAAAGGTACTGTCAATGTTTAGATTCCTGTTAGCTCCTTCTATTGACAGTATTTTTTTTTAAGAAAACTGAATCATGTATCCGCTAAACTAATATCAAATTTGCATTTGAATTGGAATTCAAAGGGCCACAGATCATAAGTGGAAGTCTAAATTAAAAACGGCGAAAAATAATATGTGCATATTTTCAGGTAATTTTACATGATAATAATACAATAATAATGACAGTAGACCTTTTCTCATAGAAAAGTAACGTGGTCTTATTTAGATTTAAAAAAAAAGAAGTCTGAAATCGCCAACCTGCCAGTGATAATATTATTACCTGAAAATATGCACATATTATTTATTGTCCTTTTCCACAGTAGGTAAACAATCTTTATTACTGTACACACTGACTTAGACTATTTACACTTTTTAATTGGTTCGATACATAAATTACTTATACCTATTATCTGAATCAGATAACTATTAATGTATTGATTAATATCCTAAGAGCCCACGACGGCCAGACCTTCGTTATTTTATAAAAGCTGAAAGTTCTTCTGTGCGTGTCCCCTAGACAGGTAAGAACGACCAGGGACTATAGAGTTTGGGTAGTGGTTACTTGGGCAGGTAACAGGTAGTAAAGGTGTATAAAATAGTACCTTAAATTCGTTAAAGTATAAAGCTCAGTTTTTTTATATTTTATTAGGGATAACTTTAGAAATTTCGTCATCCATTGCCAGACACTTATGACAGTTGCTACCCCCTGCCAGACACCCCTAAACTTTAATAAATTATAATTATACTTTCGTTAGAGTATAAAAGCTAAATTTTATATATGTTACTTGGGGACCTATGAAAAAATGTTACCTCAAAAGCCGGACAGTTTTAATGGTTTTTACACCTTGCCAGACACATTGAAAGTCCGCTGTAGGTCCGAGGGCGAGGTAACGACTGTTCTAGCGGGTGAGATAGGGCGCTTAGTCGACTGCAATCTTTAACTGCGCATCATCTGTCTTTTAGTGATGTATTGAAGAATTATGTGTAGTTTCAAACACGTTTTTTTATTGATTTTTGTGCAGTTTTTTTGTGAAATAAAAGTGTAATTTTAGTAAAAAGTGTTATTATGGGAGACACATTAATTTGTTTCGTGTGTAATTACAATGTCCCTAATGTTATTGGTGTTTATGACGCTAGACTGCAAATACTCATCGATATGTATACAGTCTCCGATGTAAACGAAGCTTTTGACCGGAAGAAGTTGCGAAATTTTGACGCTAGCAATCTACCACCTTGCAAAAGCGAGCTATTGCAGCAATTTCTGCGAGCAAATTATGTATGTACCATTTGGAATAATGCTCATCTGAAAAATCTAACCATATATCAACCAGACAATAACGGCTGGGTTTTGAAAAATGACAAATACCAATTTAAATGGTTTTCAGGAGATCAACTACCAAATTATGTTAGTGATTCGCTCAAAACTCAATCAGGTATGTTATTATTATATATTATTATTGTACATAATTTTTTAATTATTCATAATTGTATAAAATTGTTTATTTTTATCATAAACTGACGTAGAAGGCGATATTGAAGACGACCATGACATCGACTAGACGAGTAGTGACGAAGAAAATGAAAATATCGACGACAACGATTATTTTTTTTTTACATGTAATAATACTTTTTTTTGTATTTTATAATAATAAAATTACATTTTTACTTTATATAACATGGCTATGAACGTAATTAAATATGTTTTTAATTGGATATCTTTAAAGATCGCAATTGACTAAGCGCTCGCGCTCAGACCTACAGCGGACTTTCAATGTGTCTGGCAAGGTGTAAAAACCATTAAAACTGTCCGGCTTTTGAGGTAACATTTTTTCATAGGTCCCCAAGTAACATATATAAAATTTAGCTTTTATACTCTAACGAAAGTATAATTATAATTTATTAAAGTTTAGGGGTGTCTGGCAGGGGGTAGCAACTGTCATAAGTGTCTGGCAATGGATGACGAAATTTCTAAAGTTATCCCTAATAAAATATAAAAAAACTGAGCTTTATACTTTAACGAATTTAAGGTACTATTTTATACACCTTTACTACCTGTTACCTGCCCAAGTAACCACTACCCAAACTCTATAGTCCCTGGTCGTTCTTACCTGTCTAGGGGACACGCACAGAAGAACTTTCAGCTTTTATAAAATAACGAAGGTCTGGCCGTCGTGGGCTCTTACTCTATAAGGGCGTAACCTCACTGTCTTGGTTTTTCCCGTCATTATATCGTGGAGGTTATAAGCTGTCACGTTAAGAAAAATACTGGCACACACATTACTAACAGTCAATAAAAAAAGAGGTTTGACGTTATTTCTTCAAATAAGGAATGAGGTGGTGTTGAGCTTTGTGTTCCATTATTCTACAACTATTTAAAAAAATATTCGTAATTATATATTTATATAGGGTTCAGTACCCAGAGGGTAAAACGGGACCATATTACTAAGACTCCGCTGTCCGTCCGTCCGTCTGTCCCCAGGATATATGTCATACCTAAAGCGTGATAGTTAGACAGTTAAAATTTTCACAGATGATGTATATCTGTTGCCGCTAAAACAACAAATATTAATAAACAATAAAATAAATATTTAAGGAGGCTCCCATACAACAAGCGTGATTTTTTTGCCGTTTTTATAGAGAATGGTACGGAACCCATAATGCGCGAGTCCGACTCGCACTTGATCGATTTTTTTTTTATAATTGGCAGAAACAATAAAACAAACCGCAAGTGAATGACCACAGAGAACAGTAATATATATAGATGGAAGAGTGTGTGGTAACTGAGCCTTCGTGTTCTTAAAATATTGAAACATTTCATAACTTTTACATCTAAGGAACTTTACTAAGTGGGAGAACGCAACCGGATACTGTAAGTACTTTTTACGTGAGTTAAATTCGAATTCATAATTAAATCGAGACAAGCCAATCCTTGGGTATATTGCGTAAGTTATTTAGAACTTAGACTAGATTGATTGATGGAATGATTTGAGCATTAGCTAAGTGAGTAACCTTGTGTTTCTAAATGCTTGGTAGTTTAATTCCTGTAAGGCAAATGTTTGTATGAACTACGGATACCTGCCAATCGGTGGTTGATTATTGAATGTGATCTCTGATGAATATGCGCATTTAATTTCTTTACTTAGAATGATATTTATATTTTTAGTACGGTATATTATATGATTAAAAATCCTGTGTTCTAAACAAATTAGTTATATTATCCAAAAAGATTTTATGTATTTTGAAATGGATGTTTCAAAGTGTATAAGTCATAATTGGAGCTGCTGTATTCTTAACTAATTTACTACAAACTAAGTGATTGCAGATGTTTGGATATTTCCCAAAGATCACTGTTGAAACATTAGCCATTTATGGCCTATAAAATTAAATAATTCACATACCTATATTAATTGACATTCGTAGTGCACATTCTTCAAAGTTACTTCGTAATACATTCGATAGTCTGTTATTAAAACTCAGTGTGTTCTAAACAGAGCATTCTCCTCCAAAAAGCCTGAAGCTTTGAGGTATAGAGCAAGGTTTTTATATCATTCTTGGATTGAATTTCTATTGCTTACATTAAGAACTCAATCATTTAAGTGGCGTGCACCAAATAATATATCTTTTATAATAATGGGTTCTCAAACGACGTAAAGACAGTTTGGAAAAGTGCGTACAAAAATCACTTAAACATATTTTTATTTATATCGTGTAAACAGTAAATATTTTCCTTGAAGTCGACATTAACATCACTAACTTATACGAACAGCTTAAGATATGATGAAGTGGAAACGACAACCCTGTGCTCTTTATCTTCAATTTATTTTTAATTCTAATACAATGCCAATGCAAAATTAATCTTATTTTCGTAGGCAGCAGATTCAGTTTTCTTAAAAACAAATGCTGTTAATGGAAGGAACTGACTGGAATCTAAACATTGCAAGTATTTTTTGTATTTTGTGTTGTTAGTATGCCTGCTAAATGAATAACAATTTTGCAAAGCCATTGTATTACACAAAGCACATACTAAATAGGTTCTATTTTTGTGATGCTTTTCAATAATTCTCCAAAATTAAATGTTGCTCTTGTATTAATTTATCAGTGTTTGACATAATTTGTAAATTACTTGGCGAAAATAGGTCAACCGATGAATTTATGTGAAAACTTGACACCTACCAATTTTAAAAGAAAAAGAGGTATGTAAACAATGTCACATAGTATTTACGTCATTTCATGTGTCAGTAGTTCTCGTTAGACAGTTGTTAGTATAGGTCAAGGCGTTCAGTTCTCGTAAGCTTCTTTCTCGCTACAAACAGGTTTCTCAGACAATGAGTAGTAGCTATAATAAATATTGTAATGAGTCGATTGTTTGATCGTTCTCTTTGAACTGAGATACACATGAGCAGGTTAAACGAGTTACGTATTCATTTATTTATGTATTTGTTACCGTTAGTATGTGCGGTAATTTATTCTACATATATAGTCTAGGAAATGATTGCGACTGTTACTACCATAGATTTTATGGGTAAGGTTGACTTACAAGTTAATAAGAACTTTATACAGACATTTTTATGTAAAATAAAAAAAAAAACATAAAAATCTATTTAAGTTTTATTATTGTTCGTAGGTATGTATACTAAAATTAATGTTATTTATTTATGCAGATTACGTACTAATCGCGTGATAAATTAAAAAAAAGTTTTGCATTTATTGAAAACGCCCTTTTTATTTTTTGTCTACGGATAGAAATCTAATTACTTCAACCCACGCTGAGAGCACGACCAACGTGGGAATATATATATCGGTTTAACACCGACTTTAACACCCCGGTCCCGTCCTTGCCTTTGCCGGATTCGCGGGTTAACTAAAAACAACTGACACGTCACAAAAGATATGAGTATCAATAAAAACGTACACAATAATCATGCAGATATAGTAATGTACACTTTATTCTTTACATTCTATGGTTTGTATTACTTTGTCTTTTAAGACATTTACAAGAATCCCTCTACTGTTCATGATATCTGCATCTTAGAATATCATGTCTATACTTTGGTTCCTATCTATTGTTCAAGTATCAGTCAAATATTGAAATGTATACTTTTATCTAGAATGAAGAGAAATAAACTTTGCGTGAAGATCCGCTTGACAACTTTTCATGACGTAACTGTCTGATTTTGAAGAAAGTTTCAGATTTAAATACCTTTTTACACGATTTTGCAATCAGTATATAACGCTAATTAAATTTTTTGTAGTCACATAATGATCGATAGGATCTACAATTCCAGTATTAAAATTGATTCATAAATCTTATAAAATTCTGATAGAACTCAAAGAATTGGAATCTACAACAACTGAATGTTTATTTAGACACTACTTTAGATCCTATAGTTCTACCCACAGTGATTTAATTAAACAGTTTTACCGTCTTAAAAAAGCGTTTAAGAATAGATGGCGATGCTTTTTGTTTATTTCGTAGAAAATATTTAAAATATTAGAATGGTTAAGTATTATGCAGATGTAATATATACGACATGTCTATAGCCTAACACAGAAGTGTTGGTTTTAGAACTTTAAACCGTTGAGTACACGCAACATCGCGTATTGGTGTAGAAATATGTTTTAAGTCGCTTTCATCTGGTTTCACTCACGTATGTACTTTTGTTTGTACCTCAGTGCTTGTACTTACGTAAATCTTATGTAGGTATATGTAGAAGTGAATACAGTTTTGGTCACCAATTGAAGTATTTTTCAACGGTACCTATTGGTTTCTTTCATGCCTTAACCTCGGAAGTCAAGGCACGTTTTAGGGCATACTCGACAGGACAGAATAAAAAAGAATTAATTTATTTCTTTCAGTAATTAACGTAAAAACTATTTACATTCAATAGGGTACCTAGTAAGTAATAAAAGAATATTCTTAACTATTTTGCAATAAACCTATTTTACTCCATGCCATGCACCTACACCATGTTCTGGTAGGTACATGGTACATGAATGGACCATAATTAATAATATTACTTACATAATAATAAACAATATCCACAGATCATAATATTATACCCACGTGTGGGAATCGAATCGCAACTTATAGTGCAAGAATTTCAACCTTTGATATCGCAACACCAATGGTTTACCATACATTTTTAGGGTTCCGCACCTCAAAACGTGCAAACCCTTATGATCGCTCTTTTGTGTTTCCGTCCGTCTGTCATAGCTAAATTGGACTTAAACATACTGTACCGATTGAGTTGAAATTTTGTACATGTAATGTTAGTCGGTGACCTACAGACGGACGGGTACATAAATTATATTATTATTATTTTAAACATGGGGAAATATGAATTTTCAATAAACAAAAAAACGTCGTGCAAACTATTATATATTATGTGACTGATTATAATATATAAAATAAAGAGTTAAACTTTCATAAGAAAATCAGCGAAAATTGCTATATCTTAAAAAAAATAAAATAAAAAATAGTTCTTTATCCATGGATTACAGAACAGAAACACCTATAAGAAGCTCTCTGTCTCTGCGCGAGTTTAAATCGCATTGGTCCGGTTTTTTGATAAGAAAGATACATGTTTCAATAATTAAAAATGAGTGACTATTTGTATTTTCTTCCACACCTATCCGACAAAACCAATCATATTTAATATTGCACGTTTGGCGCAGTGTGAAATTCGTAACAACTGATTATGCAATTTGTTTATTGCGTTTATATGTTTAACCGATGTAAAATGTTGATGGTGTAATAATGATTTTATATATTCTTTTTTATTACTTTGATTATTTGCTATTGATACTGCCGCATAGACAATAAAAGTATTGAATAGGTGCAAAGACACATAATGCTTCTCAAATTAGATGCTGATGTTACTAGAATATTACCCTACAATTACTTAAGCACTACTTCAATATACAATTATTTCCCAGAGTTTAATAAATGTCTTAACTGCATCAATGTAAGTTGATTTGTCGTCAGTCATCTCTTTGCAAATATAAAAGATACCTTTAAAGTTAGATGATAGTTAAAAATAATATTTTTAATAAAAAACGAAAACCTCCTAATTAGAACGTTTTAATGATAGCTATATTTTTACTTAAGTGTTTATCCTATCTTTTGTACTATTATTAGTGCTACTTGACGCCATTTTGAAATATACCAGCGCGGTCAGATTTTGAACGTCGGTAACTATAAAGATAACAAATCTTGTATATAATATCATTGGTAGTTAACATTATTGAATGAATCGAAAAACACTGAATAGTGAAATTAATAAAAAAAAAAACTAAGACGACAGTGCTGACGTCACTTAGGCACCTATAGCTTCCATAAATAGAGGGCTTAGTGCAGTACAC
The DNA here is from genome assembly GCA_932294365.1 of Diachrysia chrysitis. NCBI lineage: Eukaryota > Metazoa > Arthropoda > Insecta > Lepidoptera > Noctuidae > Diachrysia > Diachrysia chrysitis. Next base: position 7,459,739 of record OW028647.1, read on the forward strand.
TAACTGAATTTGTATTAAGTAATAAAATTGTTACCAAGGCTTTCTGCATTAATGTCGTGAATGTCAATGCTAAGAATGCAGGAATGCTAAGCAGGTGTTTATTTCTTTCAAACGAATTGATTTTACGGATTTTCTTCACGGAAGTTCGTTACAATTGTTTATGAGATGTAAATGTGTACTTTATTGTGTGTAACTATTTGATTAAGCCTCTTTTTAGGAATGAATCAAGTGCCGGTAACGACTTCTCGTCGGCAGTATCGCAAATATTTTAGACAGAAAAAAGGTTTTTATAGGCTCAATATAAAAATCAGGACGCACCGTAAAAATAATAGACTTACTACAAAAGCATTAAATCGATGGTATTTTATAGTGTTAAATAAATTATTATTATATGTAGATTAGAATAGAATATTTAAATAGTATAATAATAAACATTAAAATGTATTATAGTTGAGACGTGAATCATCGATGAATAGTTTAGTAATAACATCCGAATATTGTCCAAACGCGTCGAAGCGTTCATTGTTGCGTTTAAAAATATCCTTTATCAACGGTGTACGAGTCAAATGTACGATTTTATAAAAAAATTGAATTATTATTATATCTATAACTAATTGATTTGTCGGAAAACCATATCGAAAACTTTAAAAGACAGCTATCGTAAAATTTCTTTTGTAATGTTTGAGAATAAACAAGTAAATTATCCAATTAATTTCTGTTATAATTCATTATCTGATTGTAACAGTTTATTTACAATATTGACAGTTTTAATGACCTATGATGTCACGTGGCGATAGGTTTCTGAAGGGTCAGCCAACATATTCGTTGAGGGAAATCGAATAGTTTTATGGCATAAGTAAGTTACTGTTACTTATTAATAAGCGTAAGCGTTGTAACCTTGATAACCTCAGTGTGGAAAATAAATAGCAATAACTAATTATGTTTCATTACGATAAGTCGATATTAATAATGACCACACAGAAAGTTTTTGCTCAGAAATAAAACGTCATGGATTTCTTTATTTATCGATCTAAAATTGTTTGTTTCACCTCAAATGCTTTGAGGTTTGCTTTTAAAATATTCTGTGTAAATTAATTATCTTTATTGAATTTGTTACATAGTATTTGGACGTCACTGCTGCTCTCATTTTGGCACTAGAAGATCATTTTTTTTTATCATAGTATTGCAATGATTATATAAAATATTTACCAACAAAATGTTTGTATATATGTGAATAAAATACCTTTATAATTATGACTTTACCGAACGCATAATATGTAGAGATTATAAATTAAATAAATAATTAAATTATGTACACTTTTCATAAATGATTATCCATAAATTACCTTTACGACTACCTGAACAGGTGGCTTGCACGGAGATTAGACACCAATCGCTACCTTATGCAAATGTATACAACATTATGTGACATCAATGGCAGTCTGCGGCTAGATCCGTTGCTGCAGGGTTCAGAGAAAGGGGCTTTCCCTATTTCGAATACGATTTACTGAATACTTGGAAATACCTACTAAGTAAAGATTCTTACACAATAGAGACGCTTCGACCGCACACCTCTTCGTGATACATTCGAGAAGGTACAATACTTAGAGCCGATGTACACGACACGTCTTTCACAACGCTCAAGAAACGGAACGCGCTTAGTCTACCCTTTAAAGCTTGAAATTACAATAGTCCCAACGTTCATTATGAGTTTGTGATGTTGTTGTGTGTTAAGACGCGCGATATCGGCGCCTAAAATCGACCGTGTGTATAGGCTCTTACTTTACATTTCATTTAATTAAATCCCTCCATGCAACATGCATACATCGTTAACAATTTTCAATGTGCACACACCTTAAGTAATGTAAACATCTAATAGCAAAAGGTAGCCGATATAAAACAGCATTCAATAATTAGTCATAGATTTAATGAAACGATGTTATGTTTTTTAGTTTTATAAATATCGAGTTTCAGTTGCAAATACAGTTATAGATTATAAACAAAATTATTATTGCTCGATTAAAGTAACAATAACTCGATGGTGTAGTTTAAACAAGCTAAACTGAAAATTCATGCTTAAATTTTGTTTAAATATGAAATGTCATTTGGAAGCGCTAAAAATTATTTTTTCGGGTATTTTCTCTAAGTTTTTAATACGAACTAAAATCAAAACATTAAAACTGGGTGTCATCCAATATACAGGGTGTTACCGAAAAGTTATATCTGTCCAAAACGGGTTAAGGCTACATCTGGTATAGAGCCAGTTTACAAAATTTCAGCTCTAAATGAGTCAAGTCATAAAAGACGTGACACCACACCACGAGGGTCAATATCTTATTACGTCACTCGTACATGTTAAGACACATCGCTTCAGTCTGGTTGTGATTTAAGGTGTGGAAAAAAGGATGCGAAAAAAATATAATCAATTATTTGAAAGCCATAATTTAGTAAACATACTCTATTCAAGATGTACTGTTCACCCTCTTTGGATAGGTACTTATACACTTTTGATAACACCCTGTATAAACTACCAATCAATTTGAGAATATAGAATTACAAGTTGATTGACAGTTTGTGTAATAATGAGTTAGCCGAATTAATGCAATGAAAAGATAAAAATTAAAATATCTAAAATAGTGCAAATTCATTACTTGACGTCATATGTCAAACATGACTTGGTGGGTAAATTCAAGTTTATAAAAAAGGTAATAATTTATAGTCTTTGATAAAAAAGTACCTACAGTACTTAATTTCCTTTTTTTTGTGATTTGTAAGGTATTTTCGGAAGGATCAGACTGGTTTAAAGCTAATCATATATTTTGGCACGAGTAGATACGTGTTAACGGTGGTGTTACCAGACCTACTTTGAAGTAAATTTTATATCTTGAAACTTGGGGCGTTACTCTTGAATTTAGTTATGACCTTTAAATGTAATGTATGTGTAATGTTGAATGTTCATTATAAATCATAAATATTTTACTTAAAAAAATACATTTAATTGTTGATAAATGAGCACAGGTATATATAAAGTATCAGATAATTCTCTACATAGATATAAGCATTTAAATGAATATCCTAATATCTACTTACATAAGTAAGTATATACTTTGAAAATTACCAATCATCTAATATTAATTCAATGGACATAAACTGGCTATCGTAAATATAATTATGATTTATTTAAGTACTTATATTTTATTTCGAAGCCTTTGCAAATTAATTGTAAAATATAAGTACAGAAAGGGATAAAAGCTTATTATTAACTTGTTGCAAATTGAGCATGACTGATTCACAAGTGCAACCCTTATGAATCAGTAGATAGTATTTAAGAAACGAAATTATAAAGTTGCCTTATACTTGTAACTTAAGTAATATCAACAAAAAATATGAAACAACCATTAAATATTATCTTCCATAAGGTATAACTTTATAACCATATTGTGTCAGAAATTTATGACCATGAAAGATATATGACAAGTGTGTATGTATATGTTGTGAAAACATCTTGAGTTTTATTAAACAGCAATCTTCATAAAACTCTGGATAACAGGTTTTTGTCACTGCAATAAATCTAAAGTGTAAATGCAGCGAGTTAGCTACCGTAATTAAGTTTTTTTTTTTTCGTATTGTAAGACTGAATGTCAAATACCGTATACTTGTAAATATATATAGTTTCCAGAAGACTCCAAATGGATTTTAAATATAAATACTCTTTGGTATAACATTTTTAGAGTCCTCAGCCTTTCTCCATGGGAAGTGGAAACAATTTTTTTTCCTACTCCTCCTATTTACTACTTCTGATTAATTTCGTTGCGGGTTCCAAGACAGTCAATCGTTTCCCTGGGACACACCGAGCTTAACTGTTTCGGTAGTATTCATTGGTTATCATTGTAGATCCTGGCTTACAGGAGTTGCAATGATGGGCATGTGTGGTGGGCTAGTCCCTTAAAGCCTTTCTTTATTTTTCAACCTTTAAGCGGCTGAAGTTACTAGCTAGCAAATGCACCAAATAATACGTAAATGATAAAATGGGCTGTGGAGGTCAGATAGGCAGTCATTGCTCGTAAAAATACGATATTTAGCTGAATCGGGTAAGACTGGAAGTCGACCCCAACATAATTATGTTGGGAAAAGAGTGGGTTAGGTAAATAGAATTTAAATTCTAATTGGGATAAGACTATGATATGCCTACCAGAAGTAATGAACACTTATAACTAGTTTTAAATGTCTGTTCAATATATATACTTTTGCTGTGAACTTATTAAAAGTGATTTTAATTGTGTATTGGTACGAATTTCGTAACAAAAATATGCGCCCAAATGAATCCAATTGATGACACAAAGAAGTTGTTTTTGTTGTCAAAACAATATTTTTACTGTCCTTATTTGCATTCTTGCTACAAATGCTATAAATAACTGGTTTCGCATCGATATTAAAACCATTTAAAATGACTTTATGAGATAGTGATCAACCGCAGAATGCCTGAGGTTAATATAGTACTACTATTTTGGCCATAAAGTTTGCTTCCTGATAATTTGCATAGTTTCTACATACTAGTAACTAAAAGGAAAATTACGATGGTCCTACAAGTAAGTACAGGAAATCGCATTGAACGTTGAACGTTGTATCATCGAGCCCGTCACACAAATCGCTCAAGTTCAATACTGTAATAATAAATTGCATCGGCTTTGAACATTTTAGTTTTGTTTTTACAACATGAGATCATTGCTCGAAGGGTTCAAGGGATTCGTGATGTCAGTGTTATTTCCGCACTGAGGAAGTTTTAATTTAAAGCGATTACTCTTGTATGATAAGTCTATTTAAGAAGTGAGGTAACGGATATTTATGTTTTAGACTAGACTTAATGATACCAATGTGGAATGTTTAGGTTGCTCAAATCTATTTATATTAACTCATGATGGACAGATAAGAATTCATCTAATTTGATGGGAAAGCGAGTGTTGATAGTTGACAAATACTGTGTGAGCCCGATGAAATAAAATGAACCATCCTCATATTACTAGAAATTAATTATTAAAAACAAAACGTGAATGCTAAGATTCCTAATCTGCCCAGCACTTAAGCTGGCTTCTCACGGCGCGTGAAATCACGAGACGTGCCACGCTGCGAGCGTACTCGTATAATTCACGAGCGCGCATGCGGCATCAGCATATCTAGTCGCATTCACACGTATCGTACTGCCTTCAAACGGCGCGTGGCGCAAACGGCCGCGGCTCGTGGTATCACGCGTCGTGAGAAGCCAGCATTAGAACCTTTTAGGCGTAGCTTCTAATGTATAAATACCACAAAATGTAGGTACAAACTAACACACTCTTCATTAGTTTTCTTTTACGGGAATAAACAAAGGAACGTCAATTTATCAGTACAGACCAACATTATTGTCTTACAGATATCGGGATAGCCTTTTATGTTCATTATATCACAACTTGTATCTATATCACTGCTGGGCAAAAGTAAAAGTTGTTCACGGTTTCCTGTTTGGTATATTATACCTCACTTTTCACTGCAGTCTATCGTCGTCATAAAACCTACGTAGGTGGAGACAGCAAACCACTACAAAACAACACAACTACAAAGTGCCCACTTTATAAGTACTACCTCAAAACTACGTTCAACACCTGGATAGGACTAGTTTTTATCTATATTTATTTTTACTATAAGAGGAAACAGCTCATCGTTAGTTCTAACTCTGAAATATTGCTTTTATCCAGACAATTTATTGTTAACATGCAATGCCAATGTATGTACCTAGTTTTAATTCGTTTATGAATATGCTTAGATTGATCTATGTGTTTTGTAATGTACTCCTAAGGACTAAACATAAATGCAAATAATATGGTAATTCGGTGGGAATCGATGGTAGAGTGAAACAAGCAATCTATTTTACTTGACACGTCTAAGAATTTATTATTTTCTAGCAATAAATATGGCTGCAATTATGTGTCTTCCCACGTGCACATAAGATGTTATTATAGACGTTCTATTATTAACAATTTAAACAATAAATTCCTAGAATACTAATTATATGAGTGTTCATTGAAAAATAATTAAACAAAGATTACTTTGAAATAAATGAAGATCATAATGTACGTCAGTTTCCGAAATCCTTCAAGCTGCTTGAGGAATATTGGAAATAATAAGTAATTTCATTGTCCACAGGTAAATAAACTGTCTTTGGAGTTGTGATGAATGAAGCGAATAATGGGAAAGCCAGAAATGTTCGTGGTATATAAACTGTATGTAAACTTATCAACTTTTTTATTGTAAAATATGTATTATTTGAAAGTTTTTCATCAATAATTATCATATCTACTGGGGTATTTGTTGTGCCGTTTCTTCACCAGAGAAATTAGGTGTTGAAGGGCAGGCGAACAGTATGCTGCGGTCTATTGTATTATTAACGTTTAAAAAGTACTTATTTTGAATTTAAATAAAAATAAATTGCATGTGACTAGAATTTTACATGAATTTCGAACGGTAGTTGCACAAAGCACATCCTAAGACCTAGGATGCGCCTTAACCCTATAAGCTTAACCTAGGACCTAGGTTAATGTTATAGAATCTTGGTGTTAAGCAATTTCTATTACAAAAGTCATAGGCTAAGTTATATTTATTGGAGGATACTGGTTTTTCTCACGGGTGTAGTTGCAGAGGTCACAGAAGTTGCTTCATGTAAAATACTGGTATCAGTTGCTGGCAGCAAATAATTTGAACATGACTGGAAAACAAAGTTAGTAGTAAATAATTATGTGGGTATGTTGTTTTGAACATTTTGAAGGTGTTTATAGAACATGCTACCTATAATAAAACTCACATAATTTATTTCTAATCACATAATGTAGTATGTTAAAAAGTAAAAAGTCATAAGTTTATATTATATTTATTTTATTGTCATTTTGTGTTTGATTTTTGAACTTATTGTTAAAATTTCATAAATATGTCTAAAATAATGACATCAAATATACATAAATATTCAGACTAACAAATCTGTTACACGGATCTTGAGATGAGAATTCACCACAAACATTTGCGTAATTTATTTTTAATTTGCCCGCTATCTTAAGTTTATCAGGTCAAGTAACACTTAACTTGATCATCGATAACTGCAGTGAGATAACGTTTTATCGTAATAAACCGTGTGCAATATTGCGGTAAGTTTGTAGATTGACATTTGTGGATAAAAAAAGCGATTTCCGTGTTACATGTGAAAGGTAGTCGTGCAAAATATACGTAAGGTCGAGCAAGCGTTCTTTAATTTTATGCTATTTTGTCTATTAGCATTTAATTTGTCTTAACAATAAAACTACAAATTTTTATTAATTGAAAATTTAAGGCCGTTTAATAAAGGTCGCTTTAATTTGACTTAGTTCTTAGAAGTAATTGAGTTTTGTTATATTTGTTGCTTACGTACTTATTAATCTTAAAATAAATAAATATGGACAACATCACATACGTTGCTCTGAATCCAAAATAAGTAGCTAGCAGTTGTGTTATGGAATCAGAGTCAACGAAGGTTACCATAAACACCCAGGCGCGAGGCAATGTAGAAAAATGGTTTTCTACATTGACCCGTCCGGGGATCGAATCTCAGATCTGGACCGCGCTCCTGGTCCAAGATTCCCCCGACCTCGAAAATCGGTGTGTACAATACTCGACAACGGAGGTCATCAGAGTCTTTAAATACGTTTGTATAGATTAAAACTTGTTTTAAATAATTGTATAACTGTTAAGAGATCACGAAAAGTATTATGACCACTAATACAGAAAAAAATGTATTAAAATAATTAGTTAAGTGGGGTACTCGCCACGAGACAAAACCCGAAATTTAAAAACAATTAAAAGTATTTTTCATTACAACATGGATCTTAGTGCTAACAATAATTACTTAAAAACAATTACTCAACTTAATGGCAGTTTGACATGCACAAATAAATATTATCTTCACAGGTCACGCCTAACTCTTTTATCACTTAAATACTAGAACCAGTACATTAGTTACTGTGACATTGCCTTTGTGTTGCAAGGTTGGTATCTTTTCAAAGCCTGACTCGTGACCAAAGAAATTCATGTCAAAACTATTGGTCGAATCAGACGTCGGGAGATACTTAATGTTTTAGTGACGTAATCGTAAAGATTAAGTACTGAAGCAATGATGATATATTATTTATATTGTAGAGTCTGGTGTAGTTACTCGAGAAATATAATATAAATAAAAAAAGTTAAGAAAACTCCGAATTTTTTTATAAAGTAGCTGATTACTTTAAAAATGCTGAACATATCTGTCTAAATTATATCTAAGAACCATCTCGATCACGTCAGCTTTCAAACAAACAACACCTCTTCATAATCAGTTCATTCGTTTAGGAGCAATGATGCCACTTACAGAATCGTCTAACTTATAAAACCTCTCTTTTTGCGTAAGGAGTCAAAAATCAGTGTCCAAAAAACAGCTTTATTATATTTTTAATACCTAACTATAACCCCTGAAGACTTAAACACAACTTTACTTAGTTATTGTTAAATGTCTGTCTGCAGCTACTTTGCAACTTAAAGTGAAAGAGACAGCACGATACGTATCTGCGGCTTAAAATCCAAACCCTCTTAAATTTAAAGAAATGATGATGAATTATTGCTATGACTGCTATTTATTTATTATTACCTACTTATAAAGTATTTTAGGTTTTGGTGTCTATTGATTGTTGGTAAAGATTTAAAAATATTAGATTTATAGATAACAAACAATGAAAGTAGGCCGCAAATGCACTTGCGTGACTTAGAGATAAAACTTTCACTATTACGATGATTCCGCGAATTTTTGTTAATACATACGACGGATGCTTAAGTATGTTTCATCAAACTTGTTTGAACGACACCCAATGTCGCTCATATCACAAAAAGTGATAAGGCAAGACATGTCCCAACCGGTTATTCAAAGGGTGTAATTACAACTTGTTTTAAAAAATATTTATTTTACATAAACCTTCATATTTTTATATTCACCGTTGCTATAAATTTCGCATCTTGACATTTAACGCCTTTGTTCGAAACTGTATTTTGGTCCAAAGAAGGACCTTTTAAAATACGAAATTAAGACCATGTTTGTGCAAGAAAGTAATATCCTGAATCAATATTGAATAAGTTGTCTGAGCTGATACAATATTGGAATAACAAACACATTACGTTTGAGATTATTTTGCATTTACGATTAACGGCTGATTTTACCAACGCCAGATAATTTTATCCGAGGAATAGTTTTGAATTTTTGACAGTTCTTCCATACAAAATTATTTCAGACGTTAATTTTATTCCACGAATAAAATTATCAGACAGTGGTAAAATTAGCCATAAGTATTTTAAATTAAATAAAGAACGACTATTTACCTATTTTATGTTTTTACATATATATTTTTTTTTTTTTTTTAGTTAATTTTAGTTTTGTTTAAAGTGTATATATAGTTAAGTTTGTAAATATTAAGATATAAATAATGTAAAAATGTCAAAAACAATAAATAAATACCTTTTATACATAATCTATTTAAAATAAAATAATATACATTTTTTAAATACATTTAAAAATGGACCGAGTCTATGGCTAATTAGAAGTAAGTATATTATCCTTGATAAATTTGATTTAAGTTTTTGTAAAGAAAACACTAGAGTCACCTAAAAACTTTATGTCCTTCACAAAAAGAGCATGAAGCGTACTAAATAGTTTAAGTTACTTTGTATTTGGCAAGTCGATCTAAAATGTTATCAGTATTTTTACGTATGTATCTCATACACTGCCCTAAAACTCGTTGTATAATGTATGTAATTTGTACAAACAAGTTACCAATCAGAACAGAAACTCATACAAAGTTACATGTTCATCGTTTATGTTAAATGTTAATTGCATAACACGAAAAATACTCACAAAAAGTCTTTATTTAAATAAACGGGTTTAAAATGCGGTTTCGTAATCTATGTCTAGTTTACCATGAGTTGCGCAATGTTAATAAAAATTCTTGCAAATAATGCGTACACGCACGCTATTGAGCCGGTTTAATAAATGCGATAATTTTATTGTTATGTAAATATTTTTAATGTAAAATATAAAGTCATATGGTACCTATGTATAAATAGTATACCTATGGTGTAAATGAATAGATGAAAAAAGGTATGTGGTAAGATATCTGCTCTACAAACAAAATAAAACCACTATAACCGATAGATACCTATACAAATAACTTCAAAATATCAATCACACAAAACTTTAAATTTTATTTAACGCAAATAAAAAACATATTTATCTCTTTTAATTTATTTATTTAAATGAATAAAAAAAAAACACAACTATTTTAAACCTAACTTAATATTCTATATGTACCTACCTAAATAAAAAATATAAATTAAACCTATTGATTAAATGATCATAAATTAAAAACGTGTTAACAGTATTCGCTTCGGTATAAATAACGGTGCCTTGACGGATTTATTCGCAAACACTTCGAACGTCGTTAAGCACAGCAATCTGCTAGGAGATCCGTCGACTAGTTTTTTTTAACACACTAAACGCTTCAAAACACAACCTCGTAAATCATGACTTGATGAGTTAAGATAATTTATATTATATACAGTCAACCGCCTATTAGTAGTAACACTTTTAAAATGACAGCGCGTCCGTATCAAAGCAGCAACATTGAAATTCGCAATGCGTTGTTACCATTTACGTTCATCCGACTGTACATATCAATAACTGTATTTATTGATTGCGTTTTGTTTTTAAAGAAACAAATATAAATATTGATTGGTTTTTTTACACAATACAAGTCACCAGGCTGTTATTATGTATCTTTAACTTATGAAAACAAGAAGTGATCATTGCGGACGCGGTTGTGTGAGAATACGTGAAACATTCACTTCACACTCAAATGTAGTAGCTTAATGACTATGATTACGATGCTTGGTTATAAAAGAGTAATTTAACTACATTTCTGATTCTCCTTGCATCTATAACGCTTCGTCAACCGTAATGTTTACTTCGGTGTTTCGGACATAATAATTTATAATTTTATTATCCGGTTTTTTCTTCTCTTTTTTTTTTGTGGAAGGACCTGTAGAGCAATTTTGCTCATGACACGTTCAGGTAAATATTTATAAACCATCATGGAGTTAGGATTAAAGAATTTGTCGCTACAAAATCAATCCTCATTAGGCGTGACATTAGTTAAAGAAATGTAGAGCCGATTTGTTATACCCATTATATCCTATGTTACTGAATGAAAATGATTTTATTTCTTGACAATTTTTGTTCAAGTTTTCAGCGTACAACCAACCCAAAGCGTTATTCCGTTGGGTAGGCTTGCCAAATTTAAAACTAAGATATGTAGTGGAAATTAGGTAGAGCAACTTACCGACTTGTTTCCTTCCTCCGAATGGTCCATCTTAGATGCAAACACAGGTACGCCTACTTAATAGTCTAAGGTTGATTACTGTCACAGTAGAAACGGTTGGCCTTTCTTATGCACGATCACGCTCTAGTGACATAAGCACGCATAAACTATAAGATATCTCGACTTCTCTGACATAATGTTGCTATCCACTAGTAATATTAATTTCTATTACCGCATGGCATATTATGTAAAAAGTACATTGTTGGTATACTGTACTTATATAATTGAAATGTGAGATAGCAATTATGTGACCCACTTACATATTACATATAATTTTCTTTTTAAAAATTAATATTCATCATTATACAATTATGGAATTGCATTTATTATTATTTAAATTAATATCGTAACGTTTGTATAATGCACCTGCTTCTTGTTATCTCTGCACCACCTCATGGTTGACTGGTAGAGAATGCCTCAGGCATTAAGTCCGCACTTGTACAACATTAAATATATAAAACACAAATATGTAAAACATTAAATTAATGAATGTAGCTGACTGTTTTTATAGTCAAATCTTCTTCTGTCTAGTCGTGTTCCCAAGCTTGGGATTGGGAAGCAGATTGGGAGCAGACCCCATGTCTGCTCCCAATCTTGCTGGATTAGTTGAACACCGAATTTTATGTTGAGCGACTGCCTATCTTTCCTTCACAACGCACTAACACAGTATCCCATAGTAAGACAGGTTGTCAGAATTGTAATGACTTAACGACTGTCAAAACTTAACCTATAACAGTCGGGACCAACGGCTAACGTGCTTTCCGAGGCACGATAGGCTCTCGGTATGTTTGCAAATGATCATTCATCCACGGATCAACCGCGGCGAGCGCAGCTTTTCCTTGCTTTTAGACAAATAAACAATTAGAAACAGACAATTTTAACGCGTGTATTTACTTACTCTTTTTACTTAATAGGTAAGGTATGACAAATAATGTAAAGCTTCATTTTTCTTTTAAGTAAATTCATATTAATACCTATTTTAAGAAATCTAGAACTAATTTATATTCTTTCGTCTTCAATTTTAATAAACGTATGGAGCTCGTATGGAACTTAAGTTCGTACATGGAGGTATCTAATCGAATTAAATCAACTCGCATGTCTGACCTACCCCATTGCTCAATGTAAACGAAGCACGATCTCTTATTTCAATTGCTAATACCATACTTAGTGATGGCATTGTATACCCTTACCACTTATCGAAAAACTAACATTTTATTAAATAAAAAAATAAATACTGCATAACTAAAAGATATTCAATTTACACTAATATGTTTTTGGCTGTAATAGTCTTTTAAATAAAAAAATTAGAATCATAAAATACAATTATAAAGGCTTACCTACTTTAAAAACCCAAGTATATATTTTTTAATAGTAATAATTACGAAAGGTCAAAGGTGAATCTGCGTATTTCATTTGTTTACCTGAATAGTATTTGACAAACACTTTGGTAATTATTAATTTTTCGTGATAATTCCACTTGGCTTTACGTTGTTTAGTCGCTCAATGTGTCTATATATTTAAGTTGAAGGTAAACAAAATCGCATATAACTAAATACCCCTCATAACATATCAAAAGTGAAATAGAATCGACAATCACTAGTAAGGTTTAGGCATTTTAGTTTTGGTGTCAACATAGCACGCTATGCGCAGGAGTGCAACCGAACGAGAATGGTAATTGAACTAACGGTGTATTTAGTGTTTTATTGAATCCGTAATACTGAATGTACGAACTACTTTATAATACTGTTGCTATACTGTTCAATGTAAAATGGATTACTGCGAATGATACACATCCATATCCATATGATTAGTTGGATGTGGCTAAATTGTTGCATATGCCGTGGTCGACACGTTAAGGTATGGAAAATCCATGTATATTCATAAATAAATAAATAAATTATAAATAAATAAAATAAATGTGGACAACATCACATACATTGCTTGGAATTCAGAGACAACCAGAGGCATCGTACTGCGTATACATATTACGTATATGTGTACGCAGTACGATGCCGAATTTTGAATGGATTTGAGATTATTATTTTTCCCCGGTGAATATAATTAAATTAAAATAAAACTGATCAAATGCAACACTGATCGCTCGACAAAGTTCACATGTACCCTACAGTTTTGTATCAAAGAAGCCGCCTGAGCGAGACATTTTTTTCTGGTACGTATGTTGAATCGGACAGGGTTTTTGTTACATACTGTGTATATCAAAATCAACAAATAACTATACAAGTCCTCTTGAGAACCTCCTCTTTTTGCGTTGGTTAAAAAGACGGATCGGACGATGCCTGTTTACGGAATGATATCAACAGAATAGTCATCGATACGTTTACTTAACGTTGTGGTTTTATATTGCTTTCCTCTCATTGCTGTTTATTTAATGTTCTAATAGTACTTAAACCTGCCAATGACTTTTATGTGTGGTATAATATTCTACTAATAATATTCTTTAATATTTTACTAATTATTCATTACTAATTATTTAATATTTTACTAATAATATTCTTTCTGCAAATATAATAAAAACATTAAATTTTTAGAGCTGAGTATTTATAATTTACTTCTTTTCGTATTTGTAGTTAGTATTTAATATTCCTGTTATCCTTTTCCATTGCTAGGTATAACTATTAACCTTTGATTGTTTTAACTACAGTATCATATACGTACGCACACTACCTTGATTATCGTTTATTACGGATTCGGACTCGCGCATAAAGGGTTTTAGATTTTTCGTTCGAATCGTTTAAGATTTTTGCCTTTAAAATCGAGTAAAAAAACAAACACATCCCTTGTATGAGTCCCCCTTATAGTTTTTAATTTATTTATAGCGGCAACAGAAGTATAAGTATACTCCGTGAAAATTATAACTCTCTACCTTCCACCTATTACGGTTCATGAAATATAGTTCGCTGACAGATGGACGGACGGATAGCGAAGCCTCCGCTTCCGTACACAAAGGGTGTCAACGGTTCCCTATAGTCCCGGTACGGTAAGGAACCCTAACCACATGATTATATTGTCCTCCTAGAAAATATAGCCCACTAATCTTGATTATCACATATTATTGTATTTTACAAAATATAACATTGTATTTATAGAGTTCGTAGAAAATGTAGACTTAGGAATACTTGTGTTCGTGCCGTCAAAGTATTTACAATGTTTATTATGTTTCTCAGAAATAATGGTTTAATAAGTACTTACAAGTTTATTCGCACTTTTATATCGCTGTGCAAACTTCCGCATAATCTATCGCAATAAAGATAAAGTCGTAAAGGGCTTTGCATTGAGGTTAGAAAAATTCAGGTACTAAGCATGATTTTCCTTTGGTTTTTTATTTTTACGAAAAATACTGCTGTGAAATAAAAATAGGGTTGGATGTTCGTTCTTCCGGCTTCAAATTACGCAAATTTGAATATTAATTTATAACCTTTTGTTAAATATGAAAATAAATTTAGGTACGTCATGGTATAACATCGAAAAAGTTGTGACAAATAAAAAGCTATAACGTTGTATAACTTTTCTTAGTATTTAGAAGGTGTTCATGCTCTCGTCATATTTGCACGTATACAAGTATTGCAATAACACTTCACATAATTATCCTCTCAAAAACTGTTATTGGGTAATCCGGTTGGCTTTTAACCTAAGAGTCGTTTCATGTTTGGTTTTTTTAAGTAATTTTAACAGGAAAACAAGTGAATGCGCTACGTTGGTCTAGTTTGACCTACTAAAGTCTTGTCACATACTTTTGTCAAGGAAAGTATGACTTTACTTATTGTAACAATAGTTGTGGTGTACGTCATACCGTCTCCACGAATTTTTGCTAATAAGCTTACTTAGGTAACATATAATTATTTAATGATGATCATTTAAATACAAGAGAATAATAATCATTTCTTATACTGTTTTTAATTAGCAGTAAATGATTTTAAGTGCTTGCGATTGAAGCAAATCTGGGTCACTTACAAATGTCGTCGACTAATTTGTGGCTGGGTTTTTCAAGTAAGAAATCCTAGTAATCTATTAATTGGTTTCCAAGAAACTTTACAGTATCTGTATATAAGATTTTGAAATAGAAATAACATTATCCACGTAAATACAGTATACACACGGTACATTGTACGCATAATTGCAAGGATAAATTTGATGTTTAAAAAGGATTGATTTGTGTCACTAAGCATTTTATTAACATTATTTGTTTGATAAATAATCTTGGTATTTAATTTTTGTATGATATGTTATTTTAATGCTTTTTAAATAATTCTATGTTAATTAATGTAATTGGACCTGTGCCGTTTTAATTAACTATAAATAAATAAATAAATAAAGAAACCTGTTGTATCATTTTTAATTATAAATGTAACATGAAAATTGTGAACAAGTTCTTGAAAGCTTCATATCTAAAATTTCGTTCAATAGGCCAATTTAAATTGAATATGATATTTACACATTACATTATATTTGACAATCTACGTTATTTTCTACTATTTATTTGTATTACCTACTTCAAGGATTAAGTAATGAAAAAACTAAGACAAATTAAACGTGCTCGTTTTCTTATTTTGTTATCCAATATTATGCAATTATACCTATTGGTTTTATTTTTATATTGAACAGCATTCTTTGTAAGTTTTGAAAGAGACGGTGTAGAAAATTACTTGGAGCCAGAGTATTAGGTATTAAGTTTAATTAAGAACTGCTGTTTAAAACTAACTGATTGATACCTACTACCTATATAAAATGTCTTGTTGCCATTTTATTGTTTTAATTGACAAGAAAGGAGAGATAAAATAAATGGAAATTCGCTTTCTATGCGGAGGTGTTTATGTCTTTAAGTGTGCCACGTCATGTACTCGAAAATTGAACATGGCTACCCTACTCTCAAACATGTCTATGTATCATTCTTGTATGCACCAAGTTAGCGCTAATTACTCGTCTGATTTCTCCTGCGTAACAGATAACTCGTGACATTTTTTTTATAGATAATGTTGAAGACTGGTTTGTGATAATTAGCAAGTCTCGTGAAGAATGCGGAGGATAGCACTCCTTAGCAAATACTTAGTTAATAGCTGTTAAGTAGATGTACGGTATGCTTTTATGGTTTTGAGATAACAGAATATATTTTCCTTGTGAATCTAGATCTTGTTACGTACGAAAAGTATGTCGTTGTGTATGGAGTGTTCCGAGTTCCTGTCTTGCTTATTGACGTAAATGTTGAGAGATAATCACTAAACCTGCTCGTAGCAAGTAGCTTCGATTACCTACTATATTAACATTATATTGGTTGACATTGATTTCTATTATTTATAACATCATTAGCTAGTCCTAAAAGTGTACATTTGCGATGCTTCTTCCTTGCGGTTTTTTTGAATAAAACTCATCAATATTTTTTTATTGATAGCACACCAGGAAACAAATGACTGCAAGCTGACGTATTAATTCAAAATAAATTAATATTCTAAATTAATAATAGATTTAGTTTAATAGGTCAATAAATCAAGGTCGCGATCGTATATTGTTTAGAAATGTTACTCCGACGTTTGATTTCATTCTTTATTTGAATAAAGATCAACTTAATATGCATACCTTCACATTTGTAACTAACTTCTGTACTATCGAGATAATCGCATCAAACCATTATATTTTAATGTCTGTTGTTTGCAATGAATGCTTCGAACAATGATATGGCATCTAACAATAGCAGTCAAGAACGAACGTTAGTATTACTTGTTTTATTCATTATAATGTACTATTTTCTTTGATATTCAATCGTGTGAAAACTGTTTTATAATATAAAGTGACAAGAAGTTTAAACATAAACTGGTATCAATAAGAAAGCCGACTTATCGATAACATAATGTTTTTAGATAAGCAGTGACCCGATTGAACATAAAATATTTGTGTATTTTAACTCATTTAACAAATTGATTAAACGCAATATACCTAATACCTAAGCCTTCCAATCTGATACAACGACGACCTAAAAATTGTAGCTGAGTCGACTTAGATGAAGGTGAGACGGAAGGTAGAGACCGGGTTATTTGGCGCAAATTGACAGAGGCTACTAATTTTCCTTTATATTTGAATTTCAGTCAAGCAGAAACAGATTGTTATTTTTTGCACTTATGTTAAAAATAAATAATAATTAATACCCGTGAATGTTGCTACGACGTCGACCAAATACTACATATTGGGGATTACTTTCATATTTTTTGGTTAGTAGTGTTTGTTGTATTGTACGTATACTTATATATGGCAAAAGTCCACACATATAAACTGCAGGAAAATTAAAAGGTGTTTAACGCCAAACAGAAATGATTTGCATTTGTTTCAAAAGACACTTACGGAAACGAAGTCTGTTAAAAGTAATAATCACATTGTATTTAATAATTATCTAAGTACTAGCTGTCCCCCGCGACTTTGTGCGCGTGTTTTAGTTTTATCAATTTTTCATTTTTGCATCATTTTTCATTTATACTCCGCTCCTATTGGTCGTAGCGTGATGTTATATAGCCTATAGCCTTCCTCAATAAACGGACTATCCAATATAAAAAGAATTTTTCAATTCGAACCAGTAGTTCCTGAGATTAGCGCGTTCAAACAAACAAACAAACAAACAAACAAACAAAATCTTCTGTTTTATAATATTATAAGTATATAAGTATAGATAACTCTTCTTGTAAAATTTAAATTGTTAGGTAACCCAGGAACTAGGAAGCATAAAGCGCTAGAGTATTTATTACGGTATCGCAAACTCAAACCCCAGTACATTCATACCTGGACACTAATTACGCTTAACGCTTTCACAAATGCCGTAAACTTAGGGTGTTTTAGTAAGTGATCGGAAGTAATTAAATGTTATTGTTAGGTATTTTGATTATATTAGAATTCGGAAGCAGTAGCAAGATGATGTCAAGGCAGAAAATTGAATTGGCCAAAAATCGTATGCAACGTAATTACATTGTACTACGACAAGAGTTGTTCAATGCAAAAGTACACCCTTAGAGTTAGCATAGACAAGCATAGAGCGTACGTATCGCTAGTAGCCTCTTAAGTGTAGCGTAAACACATTTTTACCTAAATGTACTACGCTCGTTTACTGATTTATGTAACAGACCTTTATGCGAAAATATCGACGGTATTATAAGGGTAATATTAGGTTTAGAGATAGTTTTAATAGAACGGTGCGCTCTGTTTTGACACTAAATACCAGTGCCAACAGTTCATACTCGATATGCACGCTCTATATTTTACTAATTTATTCCTCTAAGACTACACACAAATTGGTAAGTACAAAAGAACAAACAAATAGGTACAGTACAAAAGGATTTGCCCCAATAAAAACAAATGGCGCTCGATGTGTCATAGACGACAAAATTAAGCTAATCTTATTCGCATATTAAACAACCTGTTAAGAATGTCACGCGAAATCATGTGACATTAATTACTAATCATCATTAATGAGGCGGCCATGTACCGAGTGACACATCATAAACAATAAATAGGAAGTAACTCCAAACATGTGTAGACTAAACAAAAACACCTTGACAGGTGACGAGATAAGATTAGAAGTCTTTAACTATCACGCTGTAATGTCGGACGCACCTTAACCGTGCACAAATATATACCTACATAAAATTAACCTTACGACAGTATAATAAAAGTTTAAACACTATCAAATCAATGTCATAAAAATTACGAAGAGGAGGGGTTGGTTTGACGGATAGTAAAGGTTAAGGTTTGTTAAGGTTAAGCCGCGCTCGCTGCGGTCAGTTCGTAGATGGGTGACCATTTATAACATACCGTGCCTCGAATGGCACGTCAAGCCGTTGGTCCCGACTGTTATACGTTGATATGGCAGTCGTTAATTAATTAATATCCGTCTATTATTGTATCACACTATCGCATTATGTTTTAAGTTAAAACCTTTAATGATAGTCGTAATAGAGATTTTTTTTAAATACAATTTTAACAAACAGTTTTACCATGGGATAATGTGGTTACCCAGTAAAATTGGTTGCGGAGGTCAGATAGGCAAAAAAATGCGTAAAATAGGTAAGTATATTATTCAGCTGGATCTGGCAAGACTGGAAGCCCACCCCCAGCTTAGGATAAGGCTAAGCAGAGATACTATCAAAGTGATACAAATCGCAGCAGTCAACTGTACTTATATAAGTACATTTCTCTACAACTTAATATTCGTTGGTAGTACTTCTCTCGCCTTGGGAGGGGCCGACTCGAACATTCGTATTACACAATGATGTAAAGCGAATGGAAACGACATCGGTATTTCAGGTACCAAGCGTACTATTTTTAGCTTTATAATCATATCCATTTTTGCAGTCTACCCGAAGGATTATATGATTTGTTAATAAAGACTAACTGAAGAGTGGACTAACTAAACTAAGTGTAGATTTTTTTTTGAGTTCTATTCTAAGAGCATTAAATTCAATAACTATGGCTTTATTGTCCATGGTAGTAAGAACTCCAATACATGCTACATAGGTCCATAATTTTTTAAAAACTACTCTAAAGGCCAGCAAAAGTGTTGACTTAGACAAAACAAATAAAACATTATTTACTACATATTTGTTTTAACAAACAAAACAATTATCATATTATTATTTATTGTAATATGGTAAATAAATACTCAGCAACTAGAAAATTATATATTCTTTATTGTACACCAGAAAAAAAAAACCAAAAAGATACAGCGTTTTAAGATATCAAGGTACAATGGCGGTCTTATCGCTAATAGCGATATCTTCCAGACAACCTTTGGATGGAAAAAAAAACAAAACAAACCAAAATCATAACACATATATTATCTTAAAACAATTTTCATGACACATCTAGCTGCTCCATAAACGCGTCTTTTCATAAGTCAAGAGGAAAATGACACACAAACGGCCACTTCCTAACATTTATCCTAGGTCAATCTCGTTAAGACGAGCACGGGTTTCCGTCTCAATGATTGGCGAATGGAAAAATGCCAGCTCATATAAGCTGTCAATGTAATACTGATAAATAATTTTACACTCAAAATAATATATGTGTTTTATATTATTTTTTACTTTTATTAAAATTAATTCGTTAATTTTTTATGTGTCTTTTAGCACTTTGAAGTGACAATACTATTTAATACGATTACCTAAGTTCAAACATCAAATAATAAGGTAGGGCTTGTACACGATACAATATGCCCATAATTAGCAACTCTTATTGTGTATGAAAGGTCTGACAGTAATTCTGCAGTTAATAAAGGTATGTTACTAAAACTTATAGTAAAAATAATTTGCGTTAGTATTTATGAAACGCAAATCACAACCAATCAGGCATTCAGTATTAAAAACAAGATAAGGTATCTTTATGTTTATTAAAAAACCTTTTAATTACGTAAGACATTAAAAAACCAATATATATATCTTTGATTTGACTCTTTTTTAATACCGTTTCCTAAAAACCGGTTTTGAATCGGAAACAAATGAGATTAAAAAATCTGTTTGATATTTCCGGATGTAATTTAGATGTCCGATGAATATCTTGGCCTAGTGCCGGAACTAGCCACTTGGCTTTAATTGTAACGATTATAATATTAGCCTAGTTTATAATTATTATGAAGTGTAAATAAATATTGATATGTTTGTTTTAAGGTGATTATTGCCGCACATAATACTTTGACATTGACAGCTGTAGTCTTGTCATTATGAATGTTTGTAACATTCGTATTTTGTATGTAATAATGTATGTATTGAGTCTTTTTCATCCTATATAAGTTACTAGACCTTAATATTATTTAATGTACGTCAAACTATAGCTATCTGTATTGCGGTTCAACCACGACATATTCCTAATTCTAACCAGACCTCACTATACCATATAAAACTACATAATTATACACTACGACACTTACACAAACTTTATAACATTACAATACTTTCTGTGTGGTTAGTATATGTGTGTCTTAAAAAATTTCCCCAACTCGGAAATACATGTTCACCCTTACACTCGGTGTTGTACGATCAGCAATGTCGATAAACAAAACCACATTTATAAAAAAACTGTCAAAATTTTTCAGTGGCGAGTACCTACTCACTGAATTCTATTTCGAATAATTCAAATTCTTTTATTATAGTTTTTTGTGTGTTTTTCGCGCTGACACTGAGTTTAGCTGTAGTCGAGTATAGTAGTGCTGTTGCCGTCGAGGAAGTAAGATTCCGCGGCGCGCTCTTTATTGCTTTCATAATGGCGACAGTCCTGCTTTAAAGCTGGACTCACACATCCGGAAATTCAGAGCCAGAACTCATATTATTCATTTTAAAATCCTGAAAAATGAGAGAAAATCATAATCTTAACAAAAAATAATGTGTGGGGGATGTAAAAAATAAATTATAAGCGATTCTGGGCTTTCTGAATTAATAATATGAATTCCGACTCTAAATTCAGATTCCAGATGTGTGAGCCCAGCCTAAGAGGTCGTAGTACAGACACAGTGTTTTCTAAATCTAATAATATATAATATAATAGGTAATCTTCATGGACTTTTGTTGCTGATTGTACATTGTACAATGAGTGTATAGTGTCGATCTGTCAGGGCAGCATTAAGTACTCACATTAAGAGTCATTTAACATCTTACGCAACCTCACATAATGTTCCTATTACATATCGATTAGGCCAACGCACGCAGAATTTTTAATGAAATATAAATTATACTAACGCATTTAGAATTTCTACCGAAAGTACCATGCATCCTAGTAGTGGCGCGTGCGCAAGGCGACGCGATTCGTGTGTGGCCATGAGATAAGCGGTTTATCCGGATGTAAGAGTGAAATGTTTGGTGCATGCGTTGATAAAAATTTTGTTTTTATTACTGCGTCGAGTTATATTGGCTTGGTTACATGATAAATTCGCATGTAAAATGGTGGCAGGTTTTGAAAAGTTGTTAAAATATAGATAGGCTTAGTTTTATAATTATTATTTACTTAACGCTTTGTCGTCAGTTTAGGCATAATGTGAAATGTAGATACCTGTATAATTTAAATCATACAGTTTAAATTTAAAGTATATACGTAACTATATAATTTAGTATTTACCTTTATATACTCTGTATAAATTTCTGTTATTTTTAAACACATGTATTTTATTGAAATATTCTTTACAGATATGTTAAAACTAAAATCATTATTATATAATTAAATTAGAATTATTGAAAAAGATGACGAAATCAATAAAACACTACCGTTGTTTTCCTTGACATTTAATATTTTATCACATAACCATGGATCATTGAGGACGATTAATCTCTCAAATGATTAATAAATAGTATAATTAATTTATAGCTCCCGGCGTTTTAGTAAGTAGGTATGAGTAGTTCAGACCTTCGATTATAATAACTTTGTAATTAATAATCAATGTCAAACTCAAAACTCTACCAAAGAGTATTATTTCTTTTTAAAACATAATTTGTGTAAATATTTATTTAATAAATAAATATATTTAAATCATTTCTTCATCTTCTTAGCGTGTCGATCAATGGCGTTCAAATTTTCCCAGATCAGTACTCAGCCATTGTACGTGGCCTTGTATAGGTCTTTGCGAGTGCAGGTGGTAGGGCATGCTGGGCAGATCATTAAGTGGGATACGGACACGAAGTCCCACGTGTCCGTCATCGGAAGGAGTGAGGGTAGGCACTATACACCTACCCCTCTAGCAGGGGTCCAACAAGGACCGAGGCCCACCGGAGCCCCGCCGAGCATGCTTTAGCGAACCCGGGACTCCGGCAAAGGCAAGGACGGGACCGGGGTATTTTTGGTCGGTGCAAGTCCGACATATCCCCACGTCGTGCCCTCGGCGTGGGTTGAAGTCATTAGATTTTCACCCAGTAACAAAAAAAAAAGTCATTAAGTGGGCCATCGTTTGAGGGAAGATGCTACACTCAGAAGGCTCAGGTGTACTGTAAATTAAATTAAATCGTTAAAAATTTCATGATACAAACCACATTTCTTATAGCCACTGCGGTATCTAAATGGAAATTAATAAACACCCTTACTACAGGTATTACAGGTAGCAGAATAACATTTATGGCTTTCCCTAACATTAATGTTACTTTCAATTTTGTTTACTTAATGCGTTTGCAAACTCACTAAGTGAATAAGACTGGGATTTTATATCCATAGCATATTAGACCATTAAAATATTATTATATATGTGTGCGTATATGTTTGTTTATGTGTTGTTGTGTACAAAATACAAGTATTTGTCTACTTTATTATTTACAAGCTGATCCGACAGACTCTATCCTGTCTTTGCTATGAATATTCAATCCGCAATTTTTTTTTTTAACTATTAAATTATATTTCAGTAAAGAAAAATAAAAAAATCTGCTGTATGCTAAATTCTCATTCATCAAACGCAATTTTCTGAAATTTTCCATATTTCTGCGCATTTTTCTCATTTTATTTTTTTTTCTTTCTACACAGTGTTAGAAAACCTTAAAAAAGGTGATATAAATTGGTAAAGCCGTTCTTAAGTTATGGCGGAACCAAGGGAAATAGGAATTCATTTATATTTATTATAGATTCTAACTCGCCACGGCCAAACGGTGAATAAAAACATTTCGAGGAAACCTGAAATCTTCCCGTAAGTTAGTAAGCACGGTAATCTATTTTAATGTCTTCTCTTTACGAGATGAGGACGCTCGGTAGTTGGATAGTTACAGCCCTATTAAAGTATCAGTTCTAAGCTATTTTACGGAAGACGGTCGGAAATAATAACTGCCCTTTAGTCGCAAAACAATACAACACTAAGCTGTAGACAATGCTGTAATATAAATAAATAGGTATTCAGTTATTGATTGAAACATAAAAATTTACAGTACTAGGAGTGTGGAATACTAAATCCATGGTTTATTGTATTTACTCCATACAAATCTCTTTTTATTGTTCCGACATCAGCTGTCCTTTACAGATAAAGGACAATGGGCAATATTGTGATCACAAATCATAATACGAACCCGGATGACAATGGTTCAATCAAAGAAATTATGAAGCGATGAAAACATGGTTTCATTGAGCTTTGACGTCGCAGTGGTTTGGAATGAATGAGATGTTTTGGACTGACCACCACTGTTTCTGAGTCTTATCGGTTGTACATATAATTCGGATTGTAATCCTGCGTTAAGTAGATGCTATGAAGTAGTAAGACCATCATCGTCCTGTTGTACAAAATTTATAGTGATTCAATAAGATACTTCTTACCCTTCTACTGCCAGAACTTGCCAGGTTTTTTAAGCAGATGAAATTAAAAAGTTTTTTTGCAGCTCAATGTTTTTTGTGACGGAGAAATTAATTGCACATAATTTTACTTTATTTATGTTTTATTAAATTTAATTCATTATTGTACATGTAACAGATAAAACTATAATATAATAATAAATTAAATGTACATAAGCGAGCTGAACTCAAAATTGAGTTCTCTAACAGCAGACCTTTGAGTGATAGAGTGAATAAAATGTAAATAAATTTAACTTACTACTTTTTCAGCATCATCTAATATTTGTACAGTGAGAAACAGAAAGGAACATGCTGGACAAATCAATGTCACTTTGAAAGGTCACAGACTTCTTAGGGCGTTCTGAAGTCAAATAGCAACACAGGTATAATAGGGAGGGTCTACTAACAATAAACAAGTCGTGACCTACGATTTGAATTGAAGTGATAATATTTCAAGTAAATATTTTGCGAATCGTAAAACTTGAGACCTGATCACTTCATTTAATAGTTCGCAAATTCATGACTAACAAAAAGATGTTAATTTAATTCATATGTCTAATAAATGAATTTGTTGTTTCAGGTAAACGTCATTTGATAACTGCGAAGATGTTTGTAAGTAAAGTTAGATCGCAATACGTTTTGAGGAAAGTTAGCTTTGATGTGTTTATTGAATAATTATAACTAAGTAGTATTTTAGTAAAACTTGAAGAACTAAGCTTATAGAACTAGTCTTTGTCAAGTCTTGACACTACATTCTTTGGTATTTTCCATTAAATCGCTATTTGTACTAACAACGGTATTATGTGTTATAATTATGGGAAAAACGTAACACTGAGTTAATCTGTATGTAGTAAGTTGTGTTTTCATGTCACAACGATGTGACACCTAACGCCATCTAGCGCGAATAATCCGAACAATTTTAATTATATCAGCGATACTACCTTGTGCGAACATAAAAGTGATTTTTTTGCTCTTTTTTATGTGTAATTGAGTAAACTCTAAAGGACTACGCCTTGTGTATACTTAAGGTACAAAAAAACGAATGAAAATTGATTTCGAAAACTTACTCAAGCTGATGCAATAGTCCTTAAATACAAGAAATGTAATAATAAAGTCACGAACAATCGAATTTGGTATAGATTTTTAGTAAATATATATATCTAATCTAATCTATGAAGCCCCTCTTGTCCCACTGCAGCGCAAAGGCCTCCCTCTCACTCTTCCACGGACTTCTGTCCTGAGCTAGGATGGGCCAGTCCTTTCAGTACGAGTCAAGTTGGTCTCTCCACCTTATTTTCGGTCTGCCGCGATGTCGTCTAGCGTCATGTGGGACCCACTCTAGTTTTTTTAGCCCACAGCTTATCTGACATGCGACAGAAATATATAACTAAATAATAAATTCTTATATTCTTACATATTAATCCTATAATAAACCGGAAAGTCCATACAATTTACCGGTTTTACAGATGTCTGTTGACACGCGACATAGCTTTCAGGTAATACAGGTGTATATTTAATAGTATATTGAACTTTTAAGAACAAGTTTGTAAAGAAACTAAAACTGGTTCACTTATAGAAATGTTGATTAATATCATTTTATTAAAATATCATTAGTGTTTGCCAACTCTAGTAATAATATCACCAAAGCCGTTTTTAAGATCGTAAGTTCAATCATGCAGGTCACTTGCTACTGATACAAAGGTCCATAAGGGAACTGAATTTTTAACATACCACTGGTAACCGCGGTGTATGTACCCCACCTGTGACCGCTACAAGTTACAAAAATTTGGGCTTAAAAACAGCAGTGGTTGCGTTTTGTGTTTATAGAGAATTGCCAGATAAAGTTTAGGAGCGTAGACAAAAAAATAAAAGGGCATCAAATTGATTAATCTATTTTTTTATTGGGGATATGTAGACCTATTTACATTAAGGTTCATTTTCCCCTTGATGTTCATGATTCCATTAGTGGCGGCATAGACAAAGGGATTTTTTATTCTATTTTCTATAAGGGGATCAGTTTTCCCCTCCGAGGGGGATCCTCTCAGAGTGGACTGGTGGAGTCTACTTATTAAGATAATCTTAAATAATAAGACGTACTAAACAAACGAAATTCTGTTTAAATTATCTCTTGCATTGTATGTTATTGATACCCTATAAAAAGTATTATGTAAACACCATGAGTTTCAAAGGACAGTGTTGAGTTAGTTTTTACTCGATTTCCAATTACGTACTGTCATCATCATCATTAATCATAGATTATGTAACAATGATGTTGTGTTATTTAAGACGTAGATTTATGCACTTTGCATGCATTAATCCAAATAAATATGCTTGCAAAAAAATGAAGTGTTGTCTTATAATTGAGACCTTTTAAAGAAACACTGTTTTATAACCTTTACATAGTTTAAAACATAGTCTCCTACTGTCTGTTCGCTTAGATCTTTAAAACTACGCAACTGTTAATGCTGTTTTCAACTATAGATAGAGTTCTTCAAAAAGAAGGTTATATGTATAATACATGCATGTTATAGTACAGAAAAGCCGAGAATTTCTATATGATTCCGGGATGGGTCGCTAGTTTATTTATAACATAGTTTACGTAGACTGTACAATACTTAATCCAATTATCATGTTATGACGTATTTCCTTAGAGTTCATGATACACGTATGTGTAAATTTATAATGTACATTCATTTGTCTTTAAGAACCCACGCAGGTCTCATTGTTGAAAACGTGACCATCGAAACTAATAAAAAAATATCATTTACGGTTTTTATATTATGTCCCTGTGGTGGAAATTGTGTAAATAAAATGACAACTTTATATGGAAAAACTATTTTAAAATCCTTAATTATTTTACTGTTTCTATATTCCCGACTAGTTTCAGACTCGACTTCCCTTAAATGATACTAGTGGGGTATTTCCGATTTTATTGCTCGAGTAAAATCCTTTACTCATGTGAGAAAATCGTTATCGTATTTTATGATTATAATAGTTTTATTTAACATTAATTTTAATGTTTGGGGTGATGATGGTCTGCGTGTCAAACTGCTCTACAATTTGCCTATTTTTATCCACGTCCACTATACAGAATTTACTTATTTACTGCACGAAGATGATAGTGACAATTTTGTTACTAAGCATCACACAGGCAAATGTTTCTGAAAAGTAAACGTTCCCTGCGCACGTGATTGAAAATTCCCAGATCAGAATATAACAATGTGCGTTTTATTTAGTATTATTATAACCAATTTAATGTGTGTACCTCGCGTTTTATACATGTAAAGTGGTCATTCACACTCCAGCGAATATATGTGATATAGTTATTATGATCTATTTAAGAACACGCTAAGAATATTACCATTCTTATACGTCACAGTGTAATAAAACCTGAAAAGATGACACGATGTAATTTCCTACTAGTTTTTAGATCGGACTTCTTAATGATTTATATAAGTCATGATTCTAAATTTATTGGACTCAGTAAAAATAGATTATCACGAGTTTGCGCGCCACTTATGTCAGTTTACTCGTAAATCCAATTATCGTACATACTACGTAGTCACGAGCTACCACATAAGTTTGTTATAGGTACATATGATAAATACCTGTAGCAATGATTATAAGATTGCAATGACATTTAATTTTCGACCAATTAATCTTGAATCTTGTAATAATAGCAAGTTATGTTCGAAATATTTAAAAACCCGTAATGTGGTGACGCACTTGTTACTAAAAATACAGTCAATCTTTGTTCCATGGATTTTTTTAACATGTTATCTGTAATTATAATGATGTCTCGAGCGATCCAAGTTCAAAGGTACTTATGAAGAATAAGTAATAATTTTAATACAAAGTCCAAGTTTGTGGTATGAACTTTGGATACAAGTTGGGTTATTCCAGAGATTTGTAATATTTTGTTATTTGGAGGTACAAAGTCAATAATCTATACTAATATTATAAAGCTGAAAAGTTTGTTTGTTTGAACGCGCTAATCTAAGGAACTACTGGTTCGAATTGAATAATTCTTTTTGTGTTGTATAGTCCGTTTATTGAGGAAGGTTATAGGCTATATAACATCACGCTACGACCAATAGGAGCGGAGCATAAATGAAAAATGTTGCAAAAATGAAAAACCGTTGGAGCTAAAACACGCTAACAAAGTTGCGGGGGACAGTTAGTCTTCGATATAAATAAAAACAAATTGCAACATGTATGACGGAGCATCAAGTCATGCTGCTTCACCGATTTGGTTACCTTTTTTTTTTGTTGTTTGTAATTGTCACGACAAGGTTACAAACATTGAACTTTAACGAAATTTGCGAAAATTAGCTAAAAATTTCGAAAATTTTAATATCTATTTTTGTATAGATTGTCATGTGGTCTAACTTTTATTTTGAATCAGGTACTCTAGAAAAACAAAAGAATGTAAGATACTTTAAAAATGTTTACAAAAGCATTGACGACATTAACGCACTTGTTTCTAAAAATGTACAGTCGATCTTTGGTCCACATTCTTTCGTTTTTCTATATCACAATTATAGATTACGAATCTATAATTGTGATCCAAACAAATTAGGATCAAAGGTTCTCATGAACAACAACAATAATATTTAGTAAATTAGAATTTCAATACAGATTGGGTTATTCCAGAGATTTGGAACCTGTTTGTATTTGAATCCAAAGTCTACGTTTATTATATGTACGCGATATACGCAAATTAATCATTAAAATTTGTTTAAAAATAGTACAGTGTATACTGTACTATTTTTAAACTATTTTCAATTTATTAAAAGTAAACTTCTCGACATTTTGATACCTTTACAAGGATCATAGTCTCTCTTGCTCTAACCCAATGCTCAGGAGTCTGAGAGTTTGCTTACCTTAATAATAAGTAATACCTGAGGTAATCATTAACGTCACTGATTATGGATGTTAGCCTATCCTGCTGCTAGGCTATGAAGACGCTATAGAATCCGTCTAAAATAGTTTTAATTAAATGATTATCCTCATCTGCGATCCAACACAAACAGATGTATATTTAAATGACGAATGATTCATGAACATAATAATTTAATAAAGATTTTCTTTTTTGTTCTTCTGCAAGTAGATGCCGGAAAATATAGAGTTAAACATCACTTTATTGCTAAGGAAAATGCATTATAATCTAACTATAAACTATAGCTATAATAAATAAATAAATATTTCAAGATTTGTTCGTGATCCTTTCTTAATTATCATAAAGCAGACCGAATTATACACAATACAATTGTAAGGAATTATGCAATGATTACGCGTATTTACCCGTAATCTGTAATATGTGACAACTTATTTACATAGCATTACAACTTTATTCTAAGGTTTAGCGATGTATTAGCATCGTTTATGTATAAATTCTTCAAGTTAATTAATAAGTAAATGACTAGGTACATATTCTTTCTGCTTTTAGAAACAAATTACACTTCTGTGTAAAAACGAATAATTAATTACATATATGTGAAAAGGAATCGACTTAATTGCAATTTGTATGGAACCACCTCTGAGGTCTCTATGTATGGGAATGTTTAATTAGCTGCCCAGCCTGCCCTACCATCTGCGCTTGCGAGGACCTGTACAAGGCCACGGAAAACGCTGTTTGCGTGGCCGAGTACTCGTCTGGGAAAATTTGGCTGCTATTGATCTGCTAAGAAGAAGAAGGATCTTTTATTGTGTTGGAGTAAAAATAACTAACTTATTATGAAATACAGAAGAAACACTTTTAGGTACAATATCGCCAGGCAATTATGCCTTTTTCTGAAGGGTCTCTGAAAGTCCTGATGATGTTATCCTACACCGATTAGTCAGTTATATCATATTTCTCACACATCATATTTCTATGATGAACGCTATCCGAACATAGTTTGCGAACGTTGTTGAAAAGTACAATAGGCCTTACCATAAAGGTTTTAGTCTTGTAGAAATGTTTAAGGCGAGGTTTCCGTTAATCATTCGCCGGTCCATCCGGATTCTCTGAATAGCTATGAAAATATTACAATTGTTTTAGAGAGGTCAAACTTCACACAACATGTTTAAAGGCTCAACTGCATATGAAATTAGTTGGTAAAAGACTTCACGACAAATGCTAATGTAATTACGTAGAGAACAGTTAAGGGAGTCAGCGGAGCGGCAAGACAAGTGCGATGGGAAAACGTGACTGTAACGGAAGAAAAAAATGCGAAAATAATTTAAAACAAAACGCTAAAGTTTGCGTTTAGTTAGCGTTGATTACAAATTATTCAAATCATCGTTGAGCACCTTAAAATCGAGGTAAGCTACGTGAAAACTGATTTATGCTTGTCACCTGCGTCAAGACATTTTTGTGCGTCTAATAGTCGTGTATAATCTAATTTGATTTGCTCATTTTTATGGATAGTCTAGACACTTCCTTATTCATGCTTAAAGATATTATTATCATAATCTGGAATTTCAAAGACTTTCTTTGAAGAATATTGGTGCTTAGATTATTGTAGATGTACCTATTGGAAATAGTGACGAACAGTGTTATGTGTTACTGTGTTACCTTGAAAATCTGTGGACTATTGTCTCAGTTATTATCAATAACTTATGCATATTTCTGGTTCGTCCAAAACTAAGTTCCGTTGTAATTTTTACTCGATCTTAACTGCTTTACAGAAAATATAAATTTTATAATTTACTAAGGATTTCATGAAATTGCTCTTTTACACAACTTTTTAATCTATTTCGAATTGTACATTAGTTGTTGCCGCGGCTTCGCCTGCGTGTGTATCGGTTTTCTTGGCAAATAGTACCCTATATCCTTTCTTGAAATCCTAGGTTGCCCCGCACCAAGTTTCATCAAAATCGGTTCAGCGGTTTAGCCGTGAAAGTTTGTCCGACTCCCTGTTACGAGAGACAGACAGACATACTTCTATTTTTATTTTAAATATTTCAGTACATTTTTATTAGATCCCAGAAAGCCTTTGCCAAAGTGTGTATTTTATTTTTGTCGTGGTATTTGCTTGAAGATGTTACTAAGTATGCTTACTTAATAAGTTGCAAATGCAGATCCTGTCAGTCACATTCCTGCATACGGAACTATCTTCTAACATCTAATCAGATAATAATCATGCAAGTTATTCTATAATATACCAAGAATCAGTTTATATGGAAGCTGCTTTACTGGTTTTCAAACATGTTTGTATTTCTCTCTCTCGTCGTGATCGATATTTTTTGAATAAATCTATTAAAATTCAAACTTTACTATTAAAAAAAATAAAAACATATATAATTTCTTTGGGTATACAAAAGTTTATTATTTAGGAATATAGACGGTTTACTCACGCGCATTCTCGGGATCGCTCGAATAGTTTCAGACTCAACAGGAGTCCTTAATCATGAGCTGACGTGGCGGCGGCAGTGTCGCGAGCCCATGAAATTTATTATATAAGTATAGTTAATATCTGAGTTCCGATTTATTAAAAATTCAACTTGTATTTGTGATACCAGCCTTCAATATTTGTAAGCATCTATAGATATTTTTGTATTGAAATTTCAAACATATCTACATAGAAACATATATATGCATCTTAGTCACATGATAGGCCTAACTTTTACGTGATAGCACTGTTTTAAATTAAATAATTAATTAATCATTACGTCAAACCTCATTTCAAGCGCTGTGATTGGTTGTTAATATTTTGATCAACCAATCATAGACGTGATTGGTAGATTTGATAATAGATTAAATTAATCAAACTTTTAGAAACCAGGAATAAATTGATTTGAAAAAAATTATTATAAATAAATAAATATGAAACAAAGTAAACCGGCTAAATTTAAAATTACTTCCCTTCTGATAAATGTGAACAAAAATGGTGTAACTTAGTGAATATAGAAATTTGTCTTTCTATTCCTGTTAACCAGCTGTTAAATTCGGTTAGAAAAAGTAAGATTAAGAATAACAGATTAAAATATAAGCATAAATGTCTTAGTAATTAAATAAATAAAAGAAATTAATAAGAAATATTTACATTATGTGGAAAACATATTAAATAATTGCTATTCAAGCAATTAGTTTTTCCTACAGTCAATCTATACCGGTTTAAGTACTCAAGTATAAATCTAGTTACTCTACTAATTTCTTGTTTAAACAGATAAATTAATTTACATAAAAGCTATATAAAACTGAAAGTGGTAAATAACAAAAATATGTACCGGAGTAGCATAAAAATTAAGAAATTAACACAATTAAGTCATTAAATGCTTACCTTAACGAGTGAAGATACTTTTATACTATCTAATTGCTACATTTTCATAAAATATATAATAAAATAAACTTCTCACTTTTTTTGTTCTTTCTATAATTATTTATTATTTTAATTATTTGTTACGCATTAACGCATGCGGAGCGAATATTTGTAATTAAATACAAATAATAGAAGGAAAAACTTAAACCCAGTGGTCGCAGGTTCGAGTCCTGCCTGAGGTTTAAGTTTTTCCTTCTATTCATTTTATTTAATTATAATTATTTACACATTTAAAATTGACGCAGATCCACAGACTATGAGATTATTCGCTATATTAGATGATTATATTATTTGACACTATTATATTTTATTAATTAAATTAAAAATGAATGACAAAGTTATGAGTAGTAATTTCTGTTTTGTTTTAAGTTATTTGAGCTATTAATTAGTAATTGGAACGATACGTGATTAAACAAAAAACATTCTTTATTTTTAGGAAATTGTCCGTGATTAGATTTATTTACGAATAGATTTGCCCCGCGGTTTTACTTGCCTTGTTTTTCTCCCAAGGCAAATAAGTGAGGTTAAATAACCTATTACCTTCCTCGATAAATGAGCTATCAAATGCATAAAGTTTTGTCATATTCGTCGGGTAGTTTCAGAGATTAGCACGTTAAAAAAAAGCTTTATCTTTATTATATTTAATATAGATTTCGGGAAATACGTATTCTGTTAAAATGATGTATGTACTATGTATATTTAGTTGACAATTAATTCTTTACTTTTTGCTCACTTTTAAGAGAGATTTTATTACGTCTATGAGTTTATTACGTTTAGCGCCATTAGACGTGCCTAATGAACTAAAAAAGAGTAAATAACTAAAACGTTAAAACTTTTAACGTCAAGTAGCTATTAAAGAAGTTGTTAAATTAACTCGAAAAGTAGCTGGTTAAATTTAAAGCAAAATTAAATATAATAATAGTAAGATTACTGGTTAGTATTGCCGCCAGCATTTCGTTTGTCACGACTTTGCATGTTGCGAATGTTCAGAGTTAATTTTATTTTTATTTGGATTTAATTTGGGACTTATTATCTTTAAGATTATGTGAAAGATTTCACGTAGACTAAAAACATCGAACCTCTTCTTCTTCAACAAATTATATTTATTTA
The DNA here is from genome assembly GCA_932294365.1 of Diachrysia chrysitis. Lineage (NCBI taxonomy): Eukaryota > Metazoa > Arthropoda > Insecta > Lepidoptera > Noctuidae > Diachrysia > Diachrysia chrysitis. The sequence goes on from OW028647.1 coordinate 7,493,886, forward strand.
GATTTAAAAATAGTCCACCCCCTTTTTTTTTTCAAGTTTAATTATTAAATGGAGAAATACCAGCCAACTTAGTAAAGCAGTTAAGCGCTCATTAGACTAAGCGATATTCAGTCTATTGTTATAAGAGTTAGACAGTAAGACAGTCTAATTAGACAGTAAGAGTGGCTTTGGCCGCGTTAACTGTTTTAGTGTCTACAATCGCTTGGTGTAGTATAAGAGTTAGACACTTAGACCGTTCAGTCAGCGCTTTTAATGTGTGTGTAGGTATGTAAATAAGATCCTTTAACACTTCATTTGAGAAGTTTATAATTGATTTGCTGTAATTGTTTTAAATTCCTAGTTTCCAAACTTACTCGGACCACTGTACATACAATTAGGTACAGACGTATTTTCGAATTGCTTTTTTCTTAATTAATACAAGAGCTCGTGAATATAATAATAATATAATTTATAAACGTAAATAATCTATTCTAATACATAAAAGCTGAAGAGATTGTTTGTTTGTTTGTTTGAACGCGCTAATCTCAGGAACTACGGGTCGGATTTGAAAACTTCTTTCAGTGTTGGACAGCTAGTATTATATATTACTAGCTGTCCCCCGCGACTTTGTTAGCGTGTTTTAGTTTCAACGGTTTTTCATTTTTGCAACATTTTTTATTTATGTTCCGCTCCTTATGTTTGCGTAATATATAGCTTATAGCCTTCCTCAATAAATAAGCTATCCAACACTGAAAGAATTTTTCAAATCCGACCCGTAGTTCCTGAGATTAGCGCGTTCAAACAAACAAACAAACTCTTCAGCTTTATAATATTAAGTATAGATAAGAAATCATAATATAAGAAATCGTTGGATTAAAATGAATCTAGGTAGGTACACAAATAAAAGGTTTGGAATATAACCGATAATTGCTTGCATGTTGATTGTACCATGGTTTGGTACAGATTGTAACTCAAATGTCATGGCCAAAGAGGCACGACTGTATCAGGTTTAACTGGCTAGGGGTAGCTATATTTAGGTTTAGTCTTCACTATAGGTACATGTAAAGGTTAGGGTATGTTGTTAGCAATTAAAGTTGTAGTGAAAAGATATAAGTTGTTTGCCCGAATACTGTAACGTCGATAAGATTGAAGTCGTCTTTAAGTCTCATGCTGTCTCTATCACTTTAAGGTGTAAAGTAGAGACGGATAGATATTTTATAAAGTCTTAAAGTTAAATCGCGTTTCAGTATTTGGATGTTTACTTTACTAATTTTCGTGTAAGTTGGTACCTATATTAAAAATAAATAAATTTTGTCTTTCCTCCGCAAGATATAAAGATCAAATCTCTCTATCACTCAAAGTTGTATTTTGTAAAATGTTGTGTTTTGTTAATTTTATCGTGTACAATAAATAATACACAATAATAAGAATACATAATAATAAAGAATTATTTATTTACGTTGCACGAGTAAAAAATATATTATGAGTTAAATCAATTTATCCTAGCTGTGACTTTCATCCCTAATATTAAAATACATAGCATTTTTACCTACAGCAAATGTGACAGTGTGACTTTACAGGATAATTCGATGGAAAATACCTCAAATAACAGACAGATGATGTAGCATGAACTGATTGTTCACACTAGAGACAATTACAATTCAACAAACACATTCAAATCGAAATAATTATAATGATCACTTAGCATTGCTAAGTTAGCAATGTTGTCTGGGCTTTTACGTTATGTTGAAAAGTTTTATTATGTTTAAATCAATGATAATGTATATAGAATTCGAAATTTTCTAATTAGGATGTTCCTAATTATACCTATCTCTTTTACTTTTGTGCTTATCCTATCTTTTACTATTTATTAGTGAAACTTGACAACTTTTTGACATATACTGTTATATGTCAAAAAGTTGTCAAGTTGCACTCTCGATCATATTTTAAACGTCTATGAAGGTAACATAATTATTTTTTGTATTATATTATTAGTTAATTATAAGATATTTTTCAAATTAAATTAATAAAAAAATAAATAATTTAACGTTTAATTACATGTTTAAATAAAAAATTAAAAATAAACCGTAACCTCAAAATACAAAATCTTACACTAGTTCTTAGCAGCGTAGCACTTTTAACACAGTTATTATTAAATGTGTATGAAAGTGGAATAAACAGTATAATAATAATAATCAATCGTATATAATCAATCGTAGGTATAAGAAAATAGTAATCTTTGAGACTCTGTGGCGCTAAAGTACATACTTAAATATTTTCCTCATACCTACCTGAATATTTAATTAAGGGTCGCTATAAGTCATGCATCAGTGAGCTAATCTACTGACAATATTTTTTGTCATCATCATTATAATAAGTTTAGGAAGGATTAAAGTATATTGCAACAAATCCACCTTTTATGTGGAATTAAAAAGTTAAATATATCATTAAGTTAAAAATGCAAATCATGTTAATTAATTAAGGAACTGATTGAATTTGTTTTTTTTTACAGAAGCATTTACACCACGGAATAGATATTAAAACTAACTAAAGTACGAATTACGACTACAACTATCTAACAGCATTATAAAGAAAACTAAAAGGTTTTTCTTAATATTTTTTTGTGTTTTTGTTTACAACAAAGTAAATACCTAAACAAAATTTCTTCATGAGTTATTATAGCATTCAATATTTAATAAATACCCGAGTTTTATTACTTGACTATGGCTGTCGCATAATTCAACTTTTTTTTTATTTATTATTTTATTAAATGCTTAGAAATGTAAATTTCCCTGCTAACTTAAAACAATAAATAAGTATTTTAGTTTTTTAATTCTACGCAACTTCGACAACCCTAAATGATTTTCTGTAAAAAAAAAATACTACATTAAAACCCCAGTACATAACTGATAGCAGTACATTTAAAAGTTCAGATTAAATCGCGAGCTTTGAATTAAACTTAAGCGCTCACACGCCTTTGAGACTGCCGAAAACTGCAAACACATTCACTTACTTTTCTAACTCGTCTAATCTGTCGTCAACAAGCGCAGGTAATGACGTACAGCTATGAGATTTTCCGCTTGCAGAGCCTTCGACCCGTAAACTCGATCGAAATGAAAATGTAATTATCGAAGTAAACAATGGTCAAGTCGTTTGGCGGCATTCGTGCGTCGAACATCGCGGCAGTCGCACGCGCCCGGTGCAAAACAGGTACAAGCGACGAACGAACGCTTTACCTTATCGCGTGTTCCTTACATCGCATTGTTCGAACGAGATGCACTTATCTCCATGCCATACAATCGAAAGTGATAAAAAATAGTATTGTGGATGCACTTGACATTGACGTCCCGAAATCCCGATGTAAGTTAAGTGATCAAAAGTTGTTTCAGTGGCAGTGCTCCCAATTAGTTACGGCATTAATGAATATTCATACTTTTGTATTATTTATCCGGAAAACTCCGTTTGCTATCTGCATTTTATTGTTGTATCATTGTTATGGTGATTTTAGACGTTAGGCTTTTACGTCAACTTCGCTAAATGAGTGGAGATTAGTGGAAATAACGTCTCAATTACCATGTCATGTTGAGTATGCCTAGTTTTACTTTAGTACATAAGAGGTAGTTATCAGTGTAACTAATATATGTACGCATATTTTATAGCAATTAGAATATTTAAAATGTATAGAATTCTGGTCTAATTTGTTGTTTTACATTGACAAGTTCGTTGCCTAAACGCTTCAAGGGTAAAACTGTGACAGCCCGCGTTTTTCTGACGATCACGTGCGTGCAATGCGTTCGGGCAGAGCAAAACGCCTCTGATTAGTAGGTAGCTATAATAGTTTTAGTTTAAACACATTACGTCCACCTTTTATACGAGTAACCTTTATTAGAATGTTTATCAAATAAAATTGTGTATCACTGACTAGCTTACATATTTACTTAAAAAAAAAACTTATTTATTTAAGAAAAATTACCTACAAATTTATTAACAACACAATATAAATTACTGACATAAGTATATAATACTTGCACATTACAATATGTATACATATTATGTCGCTTCACTTCTGGATCGGAAAAAATAATTGAAACGATTTTCATAAAAGGTACCTTACATAATACAATAACAATATCAATGTGGTATAAATTTTTACTTTAATTAAACAGTTAACCTAAATACCTATATTTAAAGTGAGGTTCGGGGAAAAGAGAGTAAAATATCTAATCGTAGTAATTTATCTGCGTCAAATAATTTATTAAAAATCAAAAAATCTTGTCAAACTTTACATTCGACACACACCTGTTATAAATTACAAACATCATAATATATATCAATATATTATAGGTACATCCAACTTTAAGAAAATTCTCTTGTAATCATTTTATTTATATAAGGCATGTGACAAAAACCACGGGAGTGACGTAGCTGAGATAAGTGGAATTGTCTAGTTGTGTACATTTATACGTTGATTTTGTTCACGTCTCTCTGTCAACTTTTTACTGTACTTATAGATAATGAGTGTTGAAATATATGCTTAAGTTTTTTTTTTATATAAAAATAGTAAGCAGACAACACGGTAATTTAAATGAATTACCTGTAATAATTTTGAAGTACTTAAATCTTATGAGAAATGTGTTGACAATGTTGAATATTTTTTTTTCATGTATTAAATGTAAGACATTTTTAAATAAGCAACGTGACTATAAAGTATGATATTTTCAGTTTTTTTTGTAAATAACTTCAAATTCATTTTATAATATTCATTTAAAATTATAAGAAACGTTTCCTATGAAATTGTTAAAAAAAATATACACGTGCGTATTAATCACAATTTTGCAGAATAGTTGTAAACATGACCTTCATGCTATTGTATTATTTTACATAAAATCAACCTTTTTTTTGCTGTAATCTTTTTAAATTAAAAAAATCATTTTAATTAGGAAAACAAAATTAGCACAATTATTGTTAAGATTTAATATTTTTCTTTAATGGCTCTGTCGTTAAAAATATATCTAACTACTAATTTATAGCTTAGTCAGATATCAATTTAGCAGTTTTTTTGTTTTGACCTTGGCTAGTTAATAAATCACATTTAGGTCGAAGTTCCACTATTATTAGCGTCAGAGACTTGATTTAATTAAAAATGAATGCCAGCCATTTTACGAGGAGCACTGCTACTATATATTATTACTTAATTCATTTATGCATTTGTTTCGTAACTTAAACATTCAATTTTTCTTGTAGATATCGATAAAAAACTCGACGCTAATCTGAACGTCAACGAACAGCTTCCAAACAATTGATCGAGCAGCGGAAGAGGAAATTCTCATTGTTACAGTGACGGATCACGAAAAAACCAGTATAGTGACTTCTGATCAACTCACTTGATCAAATTGTTTCATCTAGTTCTGTGTGTATAGTGAATATTTTGTGTGTGAACCCTCGTGACGCGGACAGACATACGATGTCACGTCTGCGACACTGACGTGCGTTTATTTGTCGCTAATCGCTGAAAAACTGGAGGTCGACACGTATGAGGTGTCAGTTGTCGTCCAGCTGACAACAGATGTCATCCCTATTGAAGTCGGTGAGTCAAACCTCTTTGGTGATAACTTTTTTTGTTTTACATTCTCAACTCCTGGACTAGGGAGTTTAATCTCATTCTCGCGGCGGGTTTCGGAAACATTCTGATCACTTACGTGCACACAAAGAACTCCGAAACATGGAACAAACATTTGTGGATAACACAAATCTTTGTCCCATGCGGGCGTCTGATCGTCTCAGGTATTGTCGGGCAGTGGTAGTTGGCGAGGTGACCATTTGGCTATGCATTCCTTAGTACTTCGTGGTCCATTATCTTTATTTTACGTGTTCTATCTAAGTTTGACACCTTGGATATATCGTGCTTGCCGTTACCGGCCAGTTTTAATTGATATTTGGTCTGTTGCATTCACGACAGTAACAGCAATTTACCTTCGTTTAGTTTCTGGTTTCATAGCGTAAGTAAGGTTAAAAGTTCGTTCCGTATCGTTAAAGTTTTATGCATATTAGCAAAATTTGACAAAAAAAACAATTGATTTTGTTTATAAATGTACAAAGAAACCTCTGGGGTTATACAACATAGATGAAAAAAAAACATTTTTTGAATTCAAACCACTATTACCGTAGATACCACGTAACAAATATACGAATAAAAATACCGTCGACTTGAGAACCTCCTCCTTTTAAAATTGGTTAAAAACTAAAAGTCACGTGAATTCACGAGGATTTCATAAGAACTGCTTAAAATATATAATTTAGTTGACTTAAGTTCAATATTTTAAGTAATAATAAGTAAGCTATCTTGTTTGGTAAAAAATATAATTGATTCTTATTTCTGGTTAGTGCTAAGAATATTTCATTTGAAGGACAGGACAAGTCGTTATTAGGTTGCAAGAGATTATACGAAAATAATATTTTATGAATTAGAACTCTAATATCACTATATTTTTTTTTTCTATAAGCTAAATACCAACCATAATGTAGACTTTGCAATAGAGCCATAAATATGTATTACATAGATCAGATCTAGACACGTCTGGTTCATTTATCCTTTGTATGAACCCTATAATATTTACACCTTTTAATATCAAATCAAACTGGCTCCGTTTGTTAATAGCTTATTATCCGATTTATTAGAATAAGCATTTGGCGTGTCGTCCTGAATCTAGTTTAAGCGTATTACGTTACTCGAACTTCAAGTAGTCGCCGCATGCTCGTTTCGCTCAATTAAATGCAAAAAATGTCCTCTTTACAAATTCGTCTTCTAGACATTATCGAAGATGGCAAAACAGGTCCTGCGAGTGTTTTTGTACGATTCAACAAGTGAACGGTCACTGATTCACTAATCAGCCGACAGAGGGTTATAAGGCATTCTTTGGAACTTGAAAGTAGAATATTTTATGAAAGAAGTAAATTATCATTTATTTCGTTGTATGTACCTATATGTTTTGTCTTATAGGGATCTACTTTTTTCTGTCGTACTGATGTTTAGACTCAGATACTTTAGACGAGTTCCTAAAAATGAAATTACAGTTTATAACGCACGGATACTTCTAATATAATGTTTATATAATACTGCGAGTTATCCGTATTTAGCCCGACACAAAAATAAAAAACACCTGTTTAATTTCGTCTAACAGAGCCTTCTCTTTAGGATTGGTAAATATATTTTTTTAAATGACGTTACCAAAAACGTGCATAAATACCTAATATCTTTTTAGCTTAGTTTATGACTAATTCTCTGTTGCTGGTCGTTTATTAAAATTCAAATAAGCATGTTTTTCTTTGTGTGATATACACTTTAAATCATTGATATTGCCTCCGTTTTTTTGCTACTTAAATGTATAACGAAGTGTTTAACAGACATTGAACATTTTTGTTTCCAAGTCCATTACTAATTATCTCAAAATAAATAATACCGTGTAAACATATGTACACTTCTGTTTAATTGAAACACGTTCTCTTAAGTATTAAGTTTTATCTCCGAGCGTAATTATTTGAGATGTTTTCACAATTCAAAATGGTTTAATTATTTATATTTCTCGTTTAACCTTGCGAGAGTTATTAGTACTGAAGACAGGACAGCCGTGGCCTTGTCAATGCGTCGAGTGATGGAGATAAAAGAGGACGAAACAATACACCGTGCGAGGATACGACGCTTATCACCGCCACTTAAGGCTGTGCATTCATTATATTCTACGTACGTCACATTTCTTGTAGTGCGTCTTCCTATTATACAATGCTACACATGAGTAACCCTCGATTTCTGAAAGACTAATTCGATTTCTCTCTTGTCAAATCTCAACTAATATAAATGAACAAAAGACTGTCAATCAATCATATTACTTCTCTTAAGATTTAACACAATATGTTTTATTATTTTTAAGATGATCAGCATTACAATTTGAGCGTTTGTATAGACACAAGTTCAGCTGAAACAGACGCTTGTATGAATTAAATTATCCGCCGTATTCATTATTATTAATCGTGAGAATAATTTAACATGACTAAGTAATGCAGGTATAATGTTAATGTCATGCAGATATTCTCAGTTGATCTTGTATTGTGTCATTAACAATATAGCGTTTCATTTACAACATCGTTGCACTTGAAATATTCTTATCTTTTTCGAAGATAGAATTCACCATATTTTATTCTTCTAGGCATCCTATCAGATACTCCAGTTTATTTATTATATGAGTAAGTCATAATTTGTCCCCCATAAAGTCGGATGGCAGCGACAAATATTATGAAAAGAAACTGAAGGATATTTCTATGGCTTCTGGTATGGGTTTTACTGCAAGGGTATATCTATCCCAAAGGGGTGAAGAGTACATCTGGTATAGAGTCAGTTTATAAAAATTCAGCTTAAAATTAGTTAAAAAATGAATTAATGGATATCCAATTTTTCGCATCAATTATTCGATACCTAAAATCATAACCAGACCGATTAAGCGATTTAATTTAAATTACACTTACGTAGTGCGGTGAGACGTTTGTTATGATTTTTGTGTAAAATTGGATATCAATTATTTAATTAACTCATTTTGAGCTGAAATTTTGTGACTTTGACTTTATACCAGATGTACTCTTCACCCCTTTTGGATAGATATACCCTTTCGGTAACACCCTGTATATCCACTTTCTAGGTTACTTATTTATGTAAAGGCTTGGTTGAAAATTTCCTTGCGCAAGTTTTAAGTGATATACGGCAATATAATTATCGTTAGCAAGGGCTACGCTTTCGTAAGGGTTAGCAACTTGTACCTCATATATTGCATTCACAGTCCTTAAACCAGTATTACTAAACTCGATTCTATGTAGTATCGACACACCTAGCTGTATTCCCGTATAAGTTTATTTTGGTTAACTAATTACTCATCTTTGAGTTAGTATGGCGCTAGAAATCATTAAATATTTTGTAGGAACGTGTAGAGCAATAAATGTTCATTTAATTCCTTGCGAGGACTATAAATATAGGTAGGTCCTAAACGTGTAAACGTGATTAGTGATTTTCCGCGCGACGACAGACGCGTTATGTTCTGACACAATTTTTACGACGGCGCTTGTTCATACTGGTACTCACCGTTCATACTCTGTAAGGCGCACTCAATAGCTTACTTACGTATTTCTGTTGACCGCTATTTGGTGACACTCCTTCTTGTATGCGTCCAGTTCATACCTCCATCTCGGCCTGGGTCGTCCACGCGAATTTTGTCTATTGGTAACCCAGTCTGTAGAAGCTTTTACTCTAAGGATAAACTAATATTTACGTTAAAATTAAAATGGAATTGAATTAGAATCAGCAACAAGTGCAGGCGGAGAGGGAGGCATTTGCCCAGGTGTGTATAGCCTAAATATAATATTACTAAAAATTAAGAATTATTTCTTTGACGTCAAGTTTGTAACAAACAATAACTTTACTAGGTACCTACATAAATATTTCTAAGAACCATCAGAAAATGAGATAAGTTACATTGTCATCACATTATTCTAGTACGCTTTAATTATTATACAAATTATGCGATGATCTTCTGCGTCACAAACTTCAATTATTTTATCGTGGATACATATAAATTACTTAATTAAATAATAATAGATTATACAATACATCATTAAAGCAAATTGTTTAAATAAATTATATCTATGTACATGTAAATTAACGTAAATGAAAGAACGTTATTCAAAGTTTTTTTTTTTTTTGTTATTTTTTGGCTTACCTTTTTTAATAGCCCAGTTCATGTAAATGTAAAGATTTTGAAACATTAATGATTAAACGCTTATAAATCAGTCAGTAACTTACTACTAAACAATCAAAAGGTATTCTCCGATAATCCTATTTTATTGCTTCATGCAATATTTTTAGCTGTAATCTTGCATTGATAACTCATTGACTAGGTGATTGATCTGTTACAAATTGATAAGATCATTTTCCTTCAACATCTTAGTTATTATTTAATGAACATTATTATTGTTTTTACATCTCAAAAACATCTGATACCTCTCTAAGTACGGACATAGTCTCTATCTATATACTCCAGCTTGCTCTATACTACAGTTAATATAGCTACTGTTTTCTTAATAGGTCAATATCTATACCATTGCTTGATTCATATAACAAAAAATACAAAAAGAAACCTGGCCAAGTCCAATTCGGACTCGCATGTACTATCGTACACGATTTATGCCGCAAATCGATCAAAAAGACTAAAAAAGACACGACCCTTGTATATGACCTCCTTTCATCTTTTAAAATTCATTTTTTTTGTTGTTATAGCGACAACATACATGGTGAGCTGTTCAACTGTTCTGTGAAAATTTCAACTCTCTACCTATTACGATTCATGGTATTATACGATTCATTCGAGACAGACAGACGGACGGACAGAAGAGGCTTTGTAATAGGGTCCAGTTGCCACCCTTTGAGTACAGCACCCTAAAAAGGTGCAATCAAATTGCTTACAAAGACATAATTATGTTAACGGAATGACTAAGATTTCAAGTATTCATTAAAATGTGTAACGATCGGTGGCGCTTGGTATAATCATAAGGTCTAGTACGTAAAGATAATTATAAGGATAAACTTTAATTGCTTCTCCGGTATAATTATTTATTACCAGCCAGATTTCATAACAGAAATTCCATTAAACCGCAGAATATAGTTATAATCAAATCCTAGTTTTCTAAATTTCTAGAAAAGTATAGATTTTTATCGACCTTATACTAGGTATACATATTTAAGTAGATTTAAGTACTATATTTATCACTTAAGTGGGGATCATTGGTACGTACTAGAAGTATCGATCAAAAGTCAAATGCCAAACACAAAAGGTCAGGGAACTGAATGTATATAACTTATTGTGAAGTGAACTTTCAGCGCGTGTCTATACTTCTAAAATAACGTACTTCACGTGTTTAAGTACGAGTGTTTTACATGTAACAGTCAATTAATTATAAGTGTTATTATGTACGCATTTATCGTTATTTACATAAGACACGATACTGCGGTACAATTAATTTAATTAATCTCTTTTGTAAGGATATACATTTGCTTCTGTTAGGAAAATCATAATAATGTCGTTTGAGCGATTTATCCAGAATAAAAATATGAAGTCAAAGCTTGGTTTATCTTCTGCGAAGAAAACTGCACTGAAAAAAGCAACATTTTAATGTAGATGTACTAAAATAGTGTTTATTTGTCATTGAATAGTACAATAAAGAAAATCCCTTTCTGTAAAAGTTACCCAAAAATAAATTTCTTTATTTATTAGACTACCATTAAGCAAATTGCCTACCCACGCACCATTCGTATGTCCATTCGCACTCCCTTTCAGAAACAATAGTTGAGCGATGCGACCGCCTACTATAATACAATTGACCTTGATTCTTTGCGTCAGTGCCTCTCCCATGGGCCATTTCGCCGACCCCACCAAGGTTACCGAACACACTGCTCTGATGTTTGGCTAACACGCGATCCATCATGTTATTTTCATCAACGTTAGTGTTATAAAACAATTAATACTGTGTAACACGCAAAAAGTCAAGTTCAGATAAGTTTTGATTAATCGATTGACCGTGAATTTTAGATTTTTACGATATCTTGTTAGTAAATCCAGATAAAAACTTGGTTTATTTATGTGAGATACAAACAAAAAAACACACCTTATGTATTAAATATAAAATAATAATTAGCATTATTTGCTGCGTGTAGTAACTATTTACTACCTACTCAAGCATTTGGATTATATTTATACAGAATAAAAAAATACTTCTGGCTCTGGAACGTTCCAGAATAATTTATTTAATTTTAATTTAGACTTCAATATTTACGTGCGATATTTAATATCTCGCCTAATTATTATTCAAATCTTCGTTTGATGAATGATTTCTTAGAAGGTACTCGTTTTATGTTATTAGCCTTGTTCCTATTTTCCTTGTTCCGTGCTCATAAACGACGTGTATTTCTATCTACCCACGTAGGAGACCAGTTGACAAACTAGCTTGGCGCCACCTGGGTATATCAGTTTTTATATAATTTTATATAACATCAATTTGAACAGTAGGTACATTCGATTATGGTATAAGCTTTTCTATAGAAGGAATTCATACATTTTTATTACTTTAGCAATGATTTGGTTTTATAGGAAAGGAAGGAGGCTGTAGGCTGTGCTGTGTAGGCTGTAGTACTTTAGTTTTAGTATAGTTGCCTACGAATCAAGGAACGCGCGTCTGAAATGGGTTAACTACTAAAATACTATAATTAATCATGTAACAAGCGTTCTCAGGAAACGTTGACAGCTCAGCCCTCATTTACGTAATTGTATGTTAATTGTAGCGTAACAGCTTTTCAAGACAGTTCTCGTCCATTTCCAGGTTTTTAATAGCTGCTATTAAGTTTGTAGTTATTTTAACAACTTTTTACTTTATTATTTACGAAAAATAGAGCTAAAAAAACATAACTAAAACAATTAAATGCACCAAATTGGGACTTTAATTTTTGTTTATAAAATTGCTTAGCAAGTTAGTCGGCTGTGTGTCCCGTAACGTAAGGCCGTTCTGTCTGCTAATTCCAGTAACATTTAGACCAGTTGTAAACGAAATAAGCAGTTGATTTGGTACAAGGCCAGATTGACACTAGACACACAGTACCTGTTACTTAGTTTAATTCCTATGTTATTGATACCGTGTTATTTTGATCTAGTTTTTATCTATGTAGGTATACTAAGTATTTAGGTGATATTAAGTACCGACTACGAGTTACTAGCGTTAATAATAATATGTCATTTGAATGTCTATGAGTTTAGGTACCTACTTGTTTTCAAGATTACAGATAGTAAAACAAATCACGACAGTGTTAACAAAATGTGGGTTTTGCCACAGAAAATATTTAGATAATGTAGTCAACTTTTTGAATATAGAGCAGATACTAAAAAACCTCGCTGGATACGTGATTCTAAATGTCACTGAATATATCTGACAGTTTGTAAATCAGTTTTCGTTTACTTTTGTTGCTGATTGTACTACCTTTAGTATCTCAGTCATAAAGTGTATTATTGGTGAAGTTGTTTAGAGTCACCGGACCGTGATGGATCATGACACATGACGTCACTGTCATAACACGACACGTGGAAAATTTTTGCAACGATTGCTCCAGTAAATAAACATACATTTTCACTTCAGAAACTTTAATATACTTTGATAAGGTAACAGTTTGTGAAGACAATACTGTATTAGGTAGTTTATTGCGGTTTGTTGATAAGCGGTGTAGAGAATATGCGAATGTAAAATGTACGTAAAACTACGTATTCATTACGACACAAATGTCAGATACACATTTCTTGACTATACACACTTCGACACTTTAAGTCGCAACAAATGTCCCACACTCAGACACGTTTAGCATCGAAGTGTACACGATCGAGCAAAGATGATTAATATTAAAAAAGTAAACTATACGCGTTCAATCCTTCACTAGTTGATTAGCTATTTGAAAAGCTATTTAAAGTAACCGTCAGTGGATGATAAAGTGTTATTAGAGATCGCTTTATTATAAGTCAAAGGGTTATAATTATGAGCGCAATTTGTATGTTATATCAATTACGATATTGCATATGCCAAAGTTCGTAAATTGATTTATTATATTTTTTGCTCCTTACAAGTATCGACGTTTACGATTTTAATAAAATAGGTAGGTACATGCTAATAATATGACTAAAAAGAAATAGAGGATATTTGAGACTCTAAATCAAATTCAAAGTCGAATGAATATCGATAAAAGACATTAAAGACCAATTTATAGAGTATATAATACAGGTAATAAAACTACAAGTTGAGTACTTGAAGGAATAATATAAAAAAACACATTATCAAATTTGAATCTTAAAGCTCAGCATAAATCGTATTATACGTCAAACAGTAATTATTAAATTAAAAGAAACAAGGTCCTTATCACACACCTGAGAAAAATAAAGTGCTAAATTGATTATGGAAAAACAAACGAACGTTGATGGTTTCAACAACAAACTGTATAAGTGAGATAATATAAATATAGGTGGCTTATGTACAGATAATTTTATTGCTGTGTCCTTACAGTAAATAAATAATAATGCTGAGATGAACACTGCTGAACACTTGTTGACAAAAGACATTTAACATATAATACATACGTATAATATACAATAATTATCATAACGATATCTTTTCAAGCGAAGGAAAACGGGCCGCATGAAATGTAATAACAGTTTTATAGAGAAAAGAGTCTTACTAGCTTGTCTCTGTCTGCCTGAGAAACATGCAATTGACATCGTCTTTTAACTGGGATTATTAAAAAACGTTTAAGTTGATTATTACGAAAATTATTGGCACAGAAGGCGCGAACATAATGAATCAATATCATGGAAGAGAATGACTGGTAGTGATTGCTATAATTCGATACGTGACTCGCATCGCATGGCAAGGTCCTTCGATGATTTTAAGTTAAGGTTTGTAACACAATATAATCTCTATTGCTATAGGAGTAAGTACCTATTTCCTATAGCTGTATTCCTTATGTAAGCAATCTGACTTTGTCCAGTATTCATCGGGCCACATAAGGATAAACAGGAAGACTCCTATTTACAGTGTCCTTGATCCGCTGAACCTCGTTATCAAGTTCAATATGATTCATCTTTTAAGGATGCAAAGGTCTTTTGATTGCAATGACCTGTACAAATTAAGGAATACCGAATATCTTCGCACAAACAAATCAAAACAGTTAATTGAAAAATATAGCATAGAATTATGTCATTGAATTACAATATTAATTAAGATTTAAAGGACCATTTAACAATTAACTTGATATTGTGTAATCAATATTTAATTAAATTACTCAATCATAAACCTAAATCTGTGGTATTAAAATTAAATAATATAAAACACTTTATAGCTGTTTTGATCATTATCCTTCTGGTATATTTGTACCTACTATTTTTCAACAAGATTTTGTAAATCTATATAACAAAATAGACATAAAAAATAAATCTTATTTTGGAGGTTAACAATGATATATTGCAAAAATGTAAATAATAATACTGGTCTATGAAAAAACGATATTAATGAGACGTATGAATGCCGTGTAAAGAGACTTGACGCATACTAATGTATAGTTATTATTAGATTGTTACTACTTATCGTAACTACTAATACTGAACAATAGAGAAGTAATTTTTTTTTTTTTTGATAATCTACATTATATATTAATATTTCACAAAACAAACGGAATTATTCTAGAGACGACAATGTGCTGTTAGGATTTTTTTATATAAGTAAGAGCATTTGGAAACATAAAAAAAATGGCATGAGAATTTGAAATTCTATAATAAATATTTAGATTTAGTATTGACATTTTAAAATGGGTACTTAATATTTTTTAATAAATATTTATTTTACATTATACAGGGTGTTCGGAAATAAAGTGCATTCCTTGCAGGGGGTTAAAGTAGAGCTTATTTGCAGCCAATTTCGTCATGTGATGCCATGTCCGAAACCTAGTAATTACTGAGATAATCGAGATTTAAGAGTTTTTATAAAAAACCCCGATTTTCAAGTTAAAACGCATCCTTGTGGTCAATTATTCAGCGTTTTGTTTATTATTTTGTTCTTTTCTTATAAACAAATAACCAGAAAACCATAAAAAATCAACATTAGCAAGAAAACACGACGTCTTATTGAGATAAAGCATAAAACCAAGCGTCGTTTCACGAAAATAATCATATTTTAGGAAAATCAATCGTGTTTTACTAAAAAAAAATGTATGTAGTGTTGCGTACAAATTCTTTAATTTACTTCCTTAGTTCATTAGCTATCTAAAAAAATATAAAACTCAACAACATCCTATGAAACCAATTTACAATCACCTTAAAAAGCAATTAATCCGTTTTCGAGAATCGCTCTCCGTTGTACCTATTACCGCGCAAGTGTGTGGTTTTTTGTTTGGTTGATGAGGCCGACTTGCACTTGCACATTCCCTACTGTCACTGCATTTGGCCCGCCACATGCAATGACAATAGGGATTGGTTACAAGAAGTTGGGTGGGTAATTTACGCAGACATTCTGGGCGGACTGGATCACCTTTTTCTTGTGCATGTACCGGTGTGTGGTGGTACGGATGTAATTGTGCTGTATGCACGGTGAACCAAATTTGCCACAGGGATAATCCGAGGTTTCTAGCTGCAGCTCTTGTAGAGATTGTTAGATCTCTTTCGGATAAATAAATCAAGTATTACTTCTTCTTCTTCAGCAGGTAAAACACGGGGTCGGCCTGAATTGCTTCTTCGCGCTGTAAACCGACCAGTTTCACGGACGCGTCGAAACGTTCCCGAAAAAACTCTTGCATTCGGTATACGCCTATCAGGAAAGCGTAGTATGTACTCCCTCCTTACTGCTGCAGCGTCTCCGTTGCAAAATCCGTACACAAACAGAATGTCTGCGTATTCATCATTACTGAAGGAAAGCATGGTAAAACAGGTCAATAATAAAAAGCGTAGTTAGAATGCAACGATAGGTCTGTACTCAGACGATAGTTGAAACTAACTAACCCGGTAAATTACCCTTCTTGTAACCAATTTTTGAACGTTTCGGCGCGTCCGTGAAACTGGTCGGTTTACAGCGCGAAGAAGCAATTCAGGCCGACCCCGTGTTTTACCTGCTGAAGAAGAAGAAGTAATACTTGATTTATTTATCCGAAAGAGATCTAACAATCTCTACAAGAGCTGCAGCTAGAAACCTCGGATTATCCCTGTGGCAAATTTGGTTCACCGTGCATACAGCACAATTACATCCGTACCACCACACACCGGTACATGCACAAGAAAAAAGTGATCCAGTCCGCCCAGAATGTCTGCGTAAATTACCCACCCAACTTCTTGTAACCAATCCCTATTGTCATTGCATGTGGCGGGCCAAATGCAGTGACAGTAGGGAATGTGCAAGTGCAAGTCGGCCTCATCAACCAAACAAAAAACCACACACTTGCGCGGTAATAGGTACAACGGAGAGCGATTCTCGAAAACGGATTAATTGCTTTTTAAGGTGATTGTAAATCGGTTTCATAGGATGTTGTTGAGTTTTATATTTTTTTAGATAGCTTATGAACTAAGGAAGTAAATTAAATAATTTGTACGCAACACTACATACATTTTTTTTTAGTAAAACACGATTGATTTTCCTAAAATATGATTATTTTCGTGAAACGACGCTTGATTTTATGCTTTATCTCAATAAGACGTCGTGTTTTCTTGCTAATGTTGATTTTTTATGGTTTTCTGGTTATTTGTTTATAAGAAAAGAACAAAATAATAAACAAAACGCTGAATAATTGACCACAAGGATGCGTTTTAACTTGAAAATCGGGTTTTTTTATAAAAACTCTTAAATCTCGATTATCTCAGTAATTACTAGGTTTCGGACATGGCATCACATGACGAAATTGGCTGCAAATAAGCTCTACTTTAACCCCCTGCAAGGAATGCACTTTATTTCCGAACACCCTGTATATTGCTTTTGCTTACGCGCAGATGTACCCGTGAAGTTTGTCAACATTAATTTGTAATGGCGCATGTCAAGAGGAAACCTGTAATTTAGAATGAAAATTTTATTTGCAGTACTAAAAATAGAGATTGTGTTGATTACTCACACTGAGTATGTATTAGCTATCGAGGCAACGTGACGACGAATGCCTGGTATGTTCGTATTTATTTTACAACACTTAATTAAGAATAGGAGTCGACTGCACCTCAATGGCATCACCTTGACAAAATACATCTTTATGTCAAAGCTGTAAGGTTCATTTTGTAATTCATTATTACCAATGACGCTCCACCTTAGTTCAATTGTGAATTCTAGTTTCGCAAAAATTTCCAATATAAATTCTTAGAAACATTATTTTACTTTCGCATTCACATGTCATATGTCTGCACAACATTACTGAAGACCCTATTTCAGATGTCAAGTGGTCTGCAGATTTAGATGTTTTGAATCTTTTAACTGATTCTGCGAGATACGGTTTGAAATGAGATAAAGATGTCAATATCATGTATCTTATCTATAAAAATCAGACTTTTATCATTATTATTATTTATGAGCAAAATCATGTCTGTACAAAAATACGTTCATTTTTGTTTGTTCACTTTGATATTTTCACACCTATAGCAATTAAATACTGGCTGTTTATATTCAAATAGCTACCGTAACATTCTTACACAGTATGATATTTATCTCAAATTATATTGTAAATCTTCATGCCTCTTTGCTAAAATGAATTGCAGTTCTACAGAAGGGTCAAGGAGAAGGGTATAGCCACTTCGTCTCTCTATTGAATATGTATAGTGTTTTTGCTACGTCCAGTTTATTCATAAAATCATAAACAGTACAACCTTGATTGCTCCGATGATCATAAGCAGTACGATGATTGTGTACGTTGCGACTCAGAATTGTTGATAACGACTTCGTTTATACTTTTGTCTTGCTCTTTTATGTTTTGTGCCTCAATTTTAGTTTTCTTTCTAATTTGTAACATTTCATCAGGCGATTGTTCGTTCGGTGTTGTATGTATAACCTCTTTACGTTATTTTTTCCTTAACAAGGGAGCGGAACTTTCTATTCCTGATATTTGAGATTACAGTTTCGGATAGTTTTGAGTGTACTTACTTTTTAATAGAATTTTCGGGTAGCGAATTCTATACATGATGCGTTGTAGCATGGTGCGGGAGATTTACAAAAAAAATGGTCATATACACTAATATATATTTCTATGATTGAAAAGACGTAATTTATTTCTTCTCTGACCTGTATAGGGCGGGCGAGAAATATAAAAATATTGGTAAATAACTCTTAATACCCCAGACCTCTCATACTAACATCTGTCCTACGCAATACAATAGCTTGTAATATTAAAACCATATTCTGATATTATGTTTCTCAGCACCTTGAATCACTTACAGGGAAAAGTAAATAATGAAGTATGTCATTGATTCCTAACATTGTTGCAGGATAAAAACACAATTGAATTGATTCATTTTTTAACATTACCAATTAGTAATGAAGGGCGATATGAATGTAGGTAATGATGTAATAATGCGTAGTACTTAGTGGTACATAGAGTGGAAATGAATCCATTTTGCTAGCTTCTCTGTTAGTATGAAACTAACGGTTTACTACGGAAACTACGGCATATTTCATTAGCGTTTTTTTTTGTTTTGTTTTATAAACACGATGACCCTACATTACGATTTCACCTGTACCGTCGGCGTTACGGACACAGAATTCGCATGCTCAAACACCCATTCATACGGGTTTTTGTTTTCTAATAAAAGACCACTAAAACTTGAACCGACGGATGCAAAAACTCGTCAAATTAATCTGACGCTAATTATTATTTATACAAAGGCCTTTTTTTTAGCATATTTTTTTCTTTGTAACTCTGTTGGTAGGGCTACATTGGCTACTGACATATAAATTAATTAATTTTAACAAAAACTTGTGGGTTTAAGAATTTCATTACTACTAGTGTTTATTGTATTTTTAATGGATTCGGATAATTACTAAGATTTCTGGTGTTAATCTTCGTATGAATGAAATTAAATAAATTTTCATTTTATTATTGTTAATGTGAAAATTTATATTACAATGAATAATTTCAATGTCATTCATAATCCAATAGCTCCGTGTCTGTCGTCGGGGTGACAACGATTCCGCCAATGTCAGAGTTGGGAGAACAAGTGTTTACAGCGGAAAAATATAAATAAATGTACTACTACAACAATACTAAAAATTTTATGGAAGCAAAAATATTTAAATAATAAAAACTTCTGAGCAACTTCCTTCTTATAACATTATCCAATCAGTCGGACAGTTAATATACGTAATTATATTGTAAAAAAATGCGGTTTTGGCATCCGTCATGCTGTCAAACATGACAGCCATTGTCAATCGAAAATGATGTTACTATTTAAAAAAATCGTTATTTTATTATTCAAAGCGCAAGGTCTATAAATTATCTACTAAAATGGTAGATAATTAATAGCTTTACGACGCAAATAATATCATCGTTGACATGTTTTTATACTATTTGTTTTTTGTGGTCTCTCCGTTGACTATTTGTATATTCTATATAGTCATACATAATAGCTTGACTAAGAACAAAAAAAACAGATTGTTTAAAGTTTTTCTTTGTATGACTTGAGTTTATATAAGACGGTAACCGAGTGAGAGATAATGTTTCTTGTTGTACTTAGGGACTTACATATATTACAAGTAATTTTAAAACAGTTATGTTAGCTAATATTTTAGATCTCTCATAAGTATCGCATTAGTTTCAATTCGTCAAAGATGAATGAGTAAAAACAACGAATTAACTAATTTTAGAAATAATACAACAAAAATAAAATTATTTATATTGTTTTTTGATATGATGATTTTTAAAAAGCAACAGCCTAGACCAAAATTTATTTTATGAGTGTTCTAAAAATAAACCTATTAATTAATAGTGTAAACTTGTGTATTCAATATCACACGTTATTTTTCCTTCTAACTCTAGCCAATAAACTGTTTAAATTTACAATTAAGGAAAAAACAATCGACTGTCTATGAAAAAGATTGAGAGACCTTTAATATTTTACATATTGTATAACTTCTAGTAATGTTTATATAAATGAAAACCAGTTAGTTTCAATCATCAGATTTATGTCCCTACAACGCAACTAAAATGTAATCATAAACTACTGTACTTAATCATTCTTGTTATGAAATTCTGAGCGACTTTAGGCACTCGTGTGTCGGAGATGCCCGTCAAGTTTCGTACCCAACTGAGATAGGCCCGAAACCAGTCGGGCATCGCCGATTTTAATCATGAGCTCATGACACGTCATTCTCCCGCAACGAACGACGAACTTAATTACTTTTGTCCTCAGCTGCGATAGTAATACGAATATACATATATATTAATCTTATGCACTAAGCAATAATAATCATTTATCTATTTTAAGAGGAAAACCTATTATTGTGATATATATCCTACTATTCTTTTGTAGTTTATATATTATTGTTGGGTGTGTGAGACATGTTTTTCAATGGCCTTACGCAATAGCTATGAATGTGCTACCCTAGGACCATTTTAGATCTAAAAGACAATAGTAATATCAGAACAATTACAGAATAATAATATGATATATGAATCATTTACGTGTAGTTCTACCATAATTATATCGACGTCTAAAGTAGTAACTCTGTGGTATATTTTAACCGTCACAAATAATTATAAATTGGAGTTTATTTGTAGGCGCATCATTTTAGAACAACTGAATATGAAATTAAAAAAAATACTTAAGTAGAAAATTCTTATATTTGGGAAAGACTGAACATAAGTAGTATAATCTGGGCAACGCAGCTTCAACAACCAGTCAGAAAGATTAAAAAAAAATACGAAAAAAAAAACAGTTTTGGTGTGGGTTTATACCAGCACGGTTAAGGTTTTTAAATCTTGTACGACAACTGATAATTAATTACCAAACGTCGTAGGCATAATATATGCCACATATAGTATCCAGTGATTTATATTACTTCGCGTAGATCCTAACCAAATGAAGGGCGTCCTAATATGATGATAACTTCCCTTCGACCCTAGTCAGGGCCATACTAATCTAAGTACATAACCCGTTTCAACTATGCCACAATGCTTTGAAACGCAAAGTTTGAACCTACTAAACATGCACATTATTTATGTGCACGTTTCCCTTATGCGTATTTTTCGTGATCGTACAGCTAATTATACAACCTAACGGAAAGTGTCATAGATAAACTAACTAAAATATAATAATTAAATACAACTAGTGGAAAGAAAATCCTAAACCTCAGGCAGGACTCGAACCTGCCCGAGGTTCAAGTTTTTTAAACGCCCCGCATGCGTAAATATGCAACAATCAATTAAAATAATAAATATACATATAATAATTTCACACTCTCCTCACAAAAGTTGCCATATAAACCATTAAAATGTAATAAGTATTGAATGCACTTTACAAAATAATACGCCAGTTGTTTGGCTTAAATATTTGCATACAAAACCTCTCAAATTATACTTACCTTCCCACTGTTGTCAAGGCATTTCCCTATTTACTCTTTAGATATTTAGGACTGCGACACATATCGGGCCATGGCCTCGGATAAGTGTAAATAATCATAATATATATAAGTTGAATGACCTTATGTACAGTCTTGATAAAGGCGTTACGTGCCTTTCATACAGAAGGCTTTGTTGATCGACAACAATGATTGACACTTACCCCTCTATTCAGAAAGGCTGTAAGTCTAAAACCAATTGAATAGTGGTATTGGAGAAGAAAAGTTAGATCACAATTTTGTTTAATATAAAACCAACTACTAAACTTCAACACACTAAATATTTTCATTGAAATAAAACTACTTTTTAAACGCATTGTAGTTTTTTTATGTATTATTATTTATATTTATTATAAATTTTATTAAATAGTTAATATTCGCCTAAACCTCAAAAAGCATGAACTTTATATTTTTGCTTATATTTAATTTGGAAATACTGACTGTACGTACTTATTTCGTGAATTCAGACAAAATTATATAAATATGTGTAAAATAATTTACAAAACATAACCAGACTACGGTAGTATAATATACTTACTTTAGATGATTAAATTGATAAGGAAAGAATTGTAGCTTCATGTAAAGTAGAAGTATACTGCCTGGCATACTAATAGATGAATCTAAACTGAAGGAAAAATACTACATTAAAGCCTTTTGCACGTAGGCATTTATAAATAAATTATGAGACTAAAATTTGTGAAACATCAGTCTATATTAAAATAACAATAAACAACAACGATGCCGACCAAAACTAAAATTAGAAAAAAAAAAAAAATCTCAGTGAAAAATCTATCTTTTTTTTTATTATTTGAATTGACTGTGTTAAGAGCAAAATCAAGGCCTCTTTTATGATACCAAATTTAATAAATCGTATAATAATAATTTATGTTTAATGTCAGACGCATTACATTTCATGGACATAAGAAATTAAATATTTAGGTGTCAAATATTTTTATAGCCTTAAAAAATTGCAAATACCTTACATATGCTAAGTACTATATAATGTTAAGAAAATCTGCGTTATATTATTAATGCATTTAAAAGTTCTTGTAAATATTTACACGTGTAATAAGTATTCTGCCGCGCAGAGCTTGCGTAAGAGACTCCGGCAAAGGCAAGGACGGGACCGGGGTGTTATAAGTCGGTGCAAGTCCGAAATATCCCCACGCCTTGCCCTCGGCGTGGGTTGAAGTCATTAGCGTTTCAACTATGCAACAAAAACGTAGCAAGAAGTTTTTTTTTAATACTAGTTTACTAATTAATATTCAATTACGTCAACGTCCTTATACTTCGCACAAAACTAAAAAAAGAATTTATTGAGATTGTATCATCAGGGTTTCAAAATTTAAATCAATTATATTTGTACTCAAAATACATTAGATTTATCCTTACATTAGTACGAATACCAACGCATAACCGAGTACGCAAAATGAATAAATTGATTGCCTACGTTAAGCAGGATTCAATTTAATTCATCGGGTTTGACGTCACATCTAAGAACAATGAAGTGAATGCAAGCGAAAACGTTGACGACATTTAAACGATCCCACATGTAAATAATTTGGCAGAATGCCTGAACTTAGGTTTGTCTTACCTTAAAATAGACACTAACTTGGTAATACTAAATTAACAACTCAGGATTTTCTATTTTAGGACACTTATTTGTCTTCAAGTGACTTGAGTAAGACAATTGTTTGTTGAAAGCAAACGTTGTTCTGTTAATGATTGGTAAATAGTATGACATCTAAAGAAAAGTCAGGACCTACTGATAGTTTTTTTATATAATAAAAAAAACGTATATAAACTATAATTATGTATATATTTTTAACGTAGGTCATTAATTAAGGTAACAAATTTTAGTAATTACAGTACATATAGTTATAAATTCTGAAGAATAAAACTGAAAAATATTTTATGATAATTATTTTTTTTCGGTACGTATTTATGTACCTAATGACGAAAATTGGCATCCCTGGCCGCGGTATACCAAAAATTCGCGGAAAACTGTCAAAAATACTTGTACCAGTAGATGGATAGAGATATGGATCATCTAATAAATTTTTTAAAATAAACCATCTACTGGGACAACAATTTTCCACATCAACGCTTATTTAAAATTGAGCTTAAGAAAATTGTTGTCAATTGGTTGCATGACAAATATTAGGCACGTATTTTTAACAGTAACCAAAAACTCACGACGTTGCATTGTTTTGATTTAAAATAACCTATGACGTCACAATTTCGTGCATTTAGTTTGCAAGTACGACGTCCCCAACTACGACGTTAAGGTAAGCCCTTACAAGATATCGAATATCGATATCATTGTCACTATTTATGCCGAGACTGCCCAGCAGTGTTGGAACATAACCTAACTGCAAGACATATTACAAATACTAAATTATACGCATACATGGAATGCCTACAGCTAATATTTTAATACACATTAGCACTAGGTAGTAGCTTGTACGTAAATTTTACTTTACTGAATCCCTATTTAAAGGTATTCGCTATTGGTAGAAGCTCGTGCACACTTGAGAGTCATTCACATCACCCATGACTTAACGAACTTCTGTACAATTCTAATTAAAATCGACATCAAGTGTACTTGTACGCGAAACAGATGAATTTCTATACCTTTAATTAATTATGAGTCTCCCCTTTATTTGAACATCGCCGTTATTAAAAACTCTTTATTGATTCTTGTAGAGAGATAATAGTGATACTTGATACTAAGTAGATACTTATTACTGACAGCAAAAGGATTTCGTATTTTTTATTAAAATTTTACTCTGAATTGAAGTTTTGTTTTTTTTTTGTACTCGTCTTATCACCGGTCGAAGGTATCATATTTAATATTATTACGGTAATATTTTGATGATGTCAACAGTACAGTTATTCTGCCTACATAATATTTAAAAAATTACAAAAAACAGGATTTCGTTTTACATAAATTTGCTTTGTACGTATTGTGTACAAAGCACGAAAAAACCGTTCTGCTTGCATGCGTCTCTATCAAAAACGAGATATACCTAAAGGTACATAAATTTATTTGTTTTGTCATAAAGATTCGGCTAATTTATTACAATTAAATGTTAAATTCAGGTCCAGTTGCGCTAACAACAACGCATTTAAACAAATGACAGTCTTTTAAAAGTCAAAATATGACAATTAAAATTTATCTTAAGGTTTGAAGAAGTCGCCAAGGAACTTCATTACTGTAAATATGGTATTAAGGAAGCAATACAATAGATAATTTGTTTTCCTTCCTTCCTTGAAACAGTCTTAAGATTAAGGAAGATATTGCATGGTGCTATATAAATAAATTTGCTATACTCTGAGTATACGAATCACAGTCGATATCTAGGGTAGAGAACTGTACCCCCTAAATTGTAGGTAATAGGGTTTGACAGACCATTTTTCTTTCTTGCCGTTTCTGTCCCACTGCAGGGCAAATGTCTTAATGTACAGCTCTGAGCAGAGAGAGATGGAAGGAGGGTTCCATCTCTCTCTGCTCAGAGCTGTACTGTGCTAGTTTTTCACACACCATTACATGGAACTTATTGTTTGAATCGGCAAATGTACTAATTAGTTCCATTTGTGTTCCCCTTCAAAACACAGGTGTGATTACTAACAAAAATTAACTATATAATGTCGAGTTCAAGCGCACCTGTCCACCATTACACCTTAGTAACAACAGTTACAAGCTTAGGGGCATAATTTTATTTATTTTAATAATGACACAAATCACAGCTGTACTCGCAAAGAAATGTAAGCCAACACGTGTACCTCATTCTTGTTCTAATCTGTAATTAATTTATCGATATTTATATTACTCATTTGAAAGTTTATCAATACGCAAGTTGTAAGTTATCGATTAAAGTCTTATGCAATTTATAGGCTTAGTAATGCCGCGGTTACCTGTTAATTTGTTATCAGTCGATAAGAGTTTAAGCAAGGAATAATATCAGTATACCATGCCACTGTTGTATCTAGAAGGTGTTGCTTGATACAGAAAATTGTGAAGTGAAATTTATTTTTAGATACTTTAGGAAATCAAGCACATTGTTTTAAATTTGAAAGGAGATTATTATAAAAAATAGAAACACGGTCTTATCATCAATCATCCGTATCTATCGTTTTAAGTACCTATAGGTATAATATAGGTACAGTCAGCAACATAAGTTAATAAAAACTATCAGACAAAACACCTAAATGCAATAAAATTCCACAAATTAACTATTAAGGATAATATCACAGCGTTAACCCTTCGTGATAAGGCTTTATTGTTCTTAGTCTCAACATCAATTTATGGTCTTTTGTGTTTTGTAAAACTGATTTTGTTCATAAAATTTTGTTGCTGACTGTACATACAATGTTTCTGTTTTGTCTTGTTTTTCAAGCGCACAATACGTTATTTTCCATTGAACTTGTTATTTTAATATTATCATCCTGTAAACAATCCGTTCTTCTCCAACTTCCCTATATCGATATAACTTGTAAGTCAATTAACAGATGTTTATTATAAAACCTGTTATAATTAAAATGTTTTATTATGTGACGTGACCTTTTTATTTGATATGTATAGTTTTATCACTCTGAAATAATAAATATTCTTTAGACAGTTGAGATAGAAAATTTTCTCAAAGTTAAATAATATTGAGAATAATAATTATATTTTTTGGTTTCTTTTAAATTAAAATAGAATCCTCGTTTTACTGGGTTAAGTAGTTATTTTTTTTTGGTAAGTACATTGATATTTCGACTGTTAGGTAAAGATATATAAAAAGAGTTTTTAAACGATACAAATTACTGTCAGTATAGGTAGTGAATAATTTTCGATTTGCAAAAATGTTATAAGAGCGATTCGTTTTAAAATAATTATAGTTATTATCACATTGCACCTTTCTTTTTAATTTTCGACAAAGACGAGGCACAAACCGGACTTGCTACCAAACCGCATTTTTTGGAAACAAAAACTCAGACCTTTATGGTCATAAGTGATCTTCGGAGAAGGCAAAAACGCTAATATTGAATAACCGATTACCATCAAAGGATTTTTGTTGGATTTTTGTTTGCACCTAGCAAAATAAATTTTTATACACCAATTCAATATAATCTTGGGACAACTCATACACGGCCATCTGATCCCAAACTAGGCAGAGCCTGTGTTATGTCAACCAGACAACTGATAAACATACTTATATATTTATAAATATATACATATTAAAGATAAATTTACACCCAGACACCGAGCAAATGATCATGCTCATCACACAAACATTTGTCCTGGGTGGAAATCAAACCCACGATCTCCGGTTCCACTAGACTAACAGGCCAGTCGTGTACACGGAGCAATAACATTTGATTTATTGTTACTAAACCGCCCCAATTACATAAAAAATATGACTAAGTAGGTATATGAGTGTACCAAAATTATGTTAAATACAAGGAAAAAACATGACTTTTAACCTATTTACTTGTTTTTTTTTGTCTGTACGTGATTATTGACAGTTCGTATAAGACAATTTATTTATGAGTACAATACTTGTTATGTTAATTTTAATTTACTTTAGATTAAGCCTTTGATAAATAGGTCTGTGTATTTTATGAATGAATATTATTTACAAAAACAGGAATATTATGTTATTCTATTTACTTACGATATGATTAATAATTGATTTTTTATATTTGTAGAGCATGTTGTATCCGATATCGATTTAATTCTTGCAAAGTAATATATAGTTAGTTTGAAACTCAACATGGACATATTCAAACATCTTTAATTTTATCAACATCTAGCAATGGCAGTCTCTGCTTAAATGACATTATTCTTAACTTATATTTAGAGTAAATACACAGATTTACTAAGTACTAGCTGAGCTCTCGGTTCCACCCGCGTTTTCCCGTTCCCGTTAAATATAATTCCATTAAAAACGGAATTTGTTCCAATTCCATTGAGGACTTGTTTTTGCTGAAAACTCTAAATATTTTTGGCTAAGAAATTTGCCTAAGTTTTTCCTTATGTCAGCTACTTGCCATTACAATCATATCAAAATCGGTCCAGTCGTTTTGAAGATTATCCACAACAGACAACAATTTAAAAACTGGTTTGTTAGGCATAACACATAACAAATAACTTTTTGAGTTTAAAAAAAAAGGATGATTTTGACTTTATAAGCAGACACTTCTATTTTATTTATTTGTATTGAATAGAAGTTATCCTCTATATATACTACACGGTTTAATGACTCAGTGACTCAACTAATGTCGTGTTAAAATAATAAAATATTTATTATTTCTCAGTTCTGTACTAAGACAAGGAATTTAGCAATCATACCGTAACATTCCGTTTGAAAAATAACGTGCATTACTTGATAAGAAAACATGTCTTACTGTAGTTATTAGGTACACCAGCAAACATGTGCAGCCTTTATTTAAAATAGGCTACAAAGTAGCATTTTTCAAACTTCAACACGATCAACAGCGCCATGATTCGTCTCCTAAGTGCTCTGGCTGTGGAGAAGAAACGGCCTAACAAACTCCACAGCAGCATGCTGTCTTTTCGTTAACAATAATAAATAAAGATAATTAAGGGAGCGGGCAAAATAAACAAGTGTTTGAGGTCGATAGGTACCATTATGATGACGTGATAATATTAATATTTAATGAAAGTAAATAATGTTCATCTATTAGTACATTTTACAAGGTGCGTAGTTTTCAGTCAGTTGCAGCCATATGGAACCGTTTCGTTAATTAGACTGTTATATTTTTTTGGTGGTTTTTCATTGTACCCAATCATTAGAATAACGAGACATACAAGCTGGGTTGCCACGCATTTATTAGGTTTTATGCCATTTTAATAAAGACTTTATTTTACATTCAAGTGCTCGTAAATTTTAACCTTAGTACTGAGTGTCAAATATATTAGACAGAAATAGGCTTTGAATTACCATATCGGGATGATAATGGCGTCCAAATACGACCCGTTTTGAATGGTATCCTTTATGAATGAGGTTCAAACTGACTGTAACCAACCAAAAGCGTAAAATTACGTTTGGGCTTCTATTCTATAATTTAACAGACATACGAGTTATGTTACTAAGGGCCGAATACTGAAACATTAATCAGTTTTAAGTCGCTGTTAAATCTAGTGCTGTCTCTTTCACTCTAAGGTGTAAAGTAGCGACAGATAAACGCAACTCATCTTTAAGACGTTCTTAAAGATGAGTTGCGTCGGGGTAAAACGTTATTTTTTATAATTAAGTGTATTTAAACGTATAATAATTTTACAGAATATAGACATACGATTTTTGTCATTAACCCGAGTACTGTAACGCAACTTAACTTAAAGACATTGTTAAATGTCTATTTGGCTCTACTTTACGCCTTAAAGTGACAGAGACGTCATAAGACTTAACGCCGACTTAAAATTGATTGTTCATCAGTATTCGGCCTTAAGACGTTCATCTTAATTAGAACTATATCTTTCATCATTATAACTTCTTGGATATTGCATCTTTTTGACTACATTTTTCTGTAACTGCTTAAAGCCTTAAATTTAAGTATTAAGATAGCAATACATTTTAGTTATAATTAAGTAAATTGCAGCTTTAGTTAAACGTATGTTTAAAAATAGTTTCTTGTAATGCTGACATCCTACTTTGTCTCATGATGTCATTTCTGGCATTTTCAAACTTCATCATTATTTCAGATTCTGTTGTTTTAAAAACATACGATGTAACAAATTATAATGACCATAATCAAGTTCCTTGTCGGAAATCAAACGTTTGCAAATAAAATGACAGCAAAAAACATCTAACTATCAAGATTTTACGATTGTACATTCTGTGTTATAATAAAACACTGCTGTTTACTTGACACATAAACATTGTGGAGTGAACATTTAATCTTATGATTATCTTGTAGTAAAACCAAAGCATACAAATCGTGACATAAATTCAAACACAACAATGGAGGTTGGATGCCAATAAATATGTTTGCGGTGTAATACTTTGCTGTTTAGCTAAACTGAACATAGAGCGGAGAAACTGAAATCCAGTACATACCTTAAAATGGTAGTTTTATTCACCAACTCGACACGAGAGACGGGACACGTTAGTAATCGCCTTGTTCATTACATTAAGAACGAGGCTTTGCTCGAAAATCCTTTATATATATTGGGAGATTTCTATTTTCAATTGTTACTTTGCGTTGGCTGCCAGACCCTAGCAATAATTTGTAGCAAAATTCTGTGAGTCACCATCATCAGATATGATCTTATCCCATCCTGTCATTATTTTAACCTATTGACTGTACTGCACCACATTAAACATATTATTATGATACATAGCTATTGTTTAGCTATTACGTCTACGTCACGCAGTCAACGGGTTAACATATTGGTTTGTTTTTATGTTGGTTTTAATACTCGTATTAGATAGTTGCGGTTGAGACATTATAGTGACATAAATAGCGACCAGTTTGTGGTTATTTGATTTACTACAACTTGTATATACCTACACGAAATCAATGAGAATTTTAGGTACATGTCTCTTTTATTTTTTGCTAAAGTTTTGGTGAATATTGCACTAAAGAGGAAAATTCAAAATTATGGACTATTTCAATATGGCAGGTCATTAACATTACACTATTCAAGTCTTGACTGATAACTGAAATGCAGACAATGGCTGAAGAACGTAGAAAGATACAAAAATGACATACATTACATGTAATTGTGAGAACAGCTATTGACGATTTACAGTGTTCTATACGAGAGTGCATTGAACTTTGGACTTGGCCCAAGTGGTGGTTGGTGTACTGAATAAAGATATTTACGTCACATTAACTAGCTTAACTATACCCTACATTAAGGACTACGGCTTGAATGCTGATAAGCTGAGATACATTCAGGTTAGATCGTGAGAAATAGAGACATATGAACAGCTGTTGTTCTAAACGTATAAGGCGCTGTTCTGGCAATCAATATGGAGGCTTATGTTTTTATATCAAGTAGTATACGTTTCTACAATTATAGCTAGGAAGCTGGAAATCCAAAGTAAGAAAATAAATAGGTAACAATTCACAGGAAAATCATATCTTAAATCTGATAAATCTTGAACGAACCGTCAATGACGGGTTTATTTAAATTTCCATTGAAATCACACGGAACTGTAAAAGCCAAATAGAGTTTTGACCGTCACTTGTTTTGGGGACGAGTAATAGAAGTTGTGTATACGTAGGCTTTTTAAAATCTCTAATTTATTCATACGAAGTCTTTACTTGAAATGACTTGGAATTCACAACAACTTAAAATCAAATAAGATATTTAATGAATTGTGGTTTAAAACTCGGTAAAAACCTTCCTTAGCTAACAGTGGCTTAATGAGGATCAATTTTAATGTTTGTTTTAAAGAGTATGAATAAATACTCTTTTGCGTAGACACTCAAATTTGACGTGGGTTATTCAATACTTCAAAGAAATATGACTCAATTTTAGAACAAAAGTAAATAGTCATGTGTTTTTTAACCTTTCGTGACTATTAATCATAGTTAGTTAGTACATAATTAAGGCCAATGAATAACTTTACAAATTAGGCTAACAATGTAAAGCTATTAAATTGTTTACTACATTGCCAATACTGTTGTAATTAGGTTTGTGATAAAATAATTGAACATATTTATTATATTTAGTTAAAATACTTGTTGGAATTTGATTCTTGTATATTATTTCTACTATTTAAAGTTAAATAAATAAATGTTGATAACATCACAAAAATACATTGCTCTAAACCCAGAATCAGATACAACGAAGGTACCACAAACACCAAGACCCAGAACAATGTACTAAAGTGGTTTTCTACATTGATGCGTTTGGGGATAAAACCCGGGACCTTTAAGCCAGCGACCGGCACGCCTTAAAAACTGGTGTGTAGGTGTAGGGGCTAGATATCCTCAAAAATAAGTTAGAGAATTGTGTAGCGTTTATTACTCGATGAACATAAATGGATTAGCAGAATTAAGTTAAATTTCATCTATATACTATTACACAAACATCTTATGTAACATCACATACAAAAAGAAAATTATCATTAGACGAAAAATATTTATAGTACTTAGAAAGAATTCGTTATAAGGTTCTTTAGCAAATAACTTATAAGTAATATTGTGGTCGAATACAAAATTAATTAATGTGCTATTAAAACAAACGATAAATTATGTTACTAATTGTAGGCTACAATTAAAGTAATTACTGTTAACTGTATAGGTGAATGACTGACAACGTATCATGCAGTAACCTTATCAATTTACAATTCGTATTATTTATGTATAAACCTATTGCCTAGAAACATCTAGTAGTAACTACATACCTACCAGAAATCATTACCACTTTGCCTGTCATCTAGTTCAGTCGTGAATTGACAGCGCTGTTAATGACTGCGGATGTGTAAGGTGTATGTTTGTATCTATTATGAATGTATGTTTGTCTGGTTCAAATTGAAATAGAACTACTTGCTACTGACGTAGTTCGTTTTTGCTATTGCTTAAGCTGGAGGCGCTTAAGGTTCTTGCCAAAAATCCGGTGAAGTAGTCTAAGCCGGCGCTGAAGATAACTGCAGAAGACCTCTTTCAAAAGACACATCCGATTAAGTTAAGATTTCGTATACTTAATATATTTCGTTAGTTCATTGTCAACACAATATTATGGTACTATCCTGCTTGCATGCTCTTGAGTCAGACGGTGAGGATAGAAACTCTGTAACGAAACGACAGAAACACAACGTATTAAGATTGGTTTGATTAGTCCTTACAAGAGTTCTGTTCTTAGAGCAATGATAAACGGGCGATGCCATACGCTGATGTTTCCCTCGGCCAAAGTACCGGCCGTACGATAGAATCCACCGTAGCCTTTTGTGAAAACTGACTTATCTTGTATAATGTTAATGCAAGAAAATCTATAACAATGTGCGTATTTTTTGATTGTGTGTCGGAATTATCGGTGTGCGATTGTCAGCATACATTTGTTAAGCAATAGTGTGTGTATATTTTAAGTGTGCTATCTCGGCCCCTGAAAAATCTGGCTAGCTTAAAACTCCCTGCGGAAGGTGCGCTATGGCGCCTCCCTTTGTTAATGAGGGTCGAGAGGAATTTAATTGATCTAATGTTGTGATGTTGAATAATATTGTTAATAATAATAATAAATCACGTGTTAATAACTGTATGAACTATGATGTGGACAAATACATTGTATACCATTTAGTATGTCGATCAAAAGTCAATTATAGAATGTCATTTCTTGTAAGACAAACAATGTTATGGCATCGTTTAATCTAAGTGAGTGTTACTTTGTGAGTAGTTTTTTTATGTGGCGAGCTTTAGTAAAGTAAAAGTTTTTTTCTTAAAAGGCATTTTTACTAAAAGGTGCGTAAACATTTAACGCCCTAATTAATTGTTTGCTTAATAAATTGGTAACTGAATGTAAATGAAGGTGAGGTAGGTAGTATTTAGACTGGTTGATGACTCATTCGGAAATGTAACTGT
Organism: Diachrysia chrysitis; assembly: GCA_932294365.1. Taxonomy (NCBI): domain Eukaryota; kingdom Metazoa; phylum Arthropoda; class Insecta; order Lepidoptera; family Noctuidae; genus Diachrysia; species Diachrysia chrysitis. The sequence continues at coordinate 7,527,597 of OW028647.1, forward strand.
AACAAATGCGACTGCCAGTAGTAGCGGCACATAAAAAAGGTGTTCATTCAAAATAGGATTATTTATAATTGGTATAAATTACTCTGGAGTTTCCTAGCTCTCACATCGCTATTCTTCTTCTGCCTATCCTTTTCCCAACCTATGTAGGGATCGGCTCCCAGTCTTATTAGATTTGGCTGATTACCGTATTTTACATGGAGCGACTGTATATCTGACCTTTACAACGCATTTTACTAGGTAACACAGTATTCAATGGTAAGACTGGTTGTCAGAGTTATAAAGTCGTAACGACTGCCAAAGATCAACTGTCTCATCGTGATAGCTTCATAAACTCCTTCAACGATCAATTGATCTTAATAGCGAGAAATTGGCCGCCTAGGGAGCCTGACGCTCTGAGGTATCGCCCTTCAAGAAAACAAAAACAAAAGAAAGCGGAAATATTCTATAAATATATCTACATATTTATATATATTATCTTAATAACATACATTACTGTTACACTTATTAGAAGCACGTGACATGTATCTATGGCTTAATACATGACTTACATAAATAATAGGATACCTGCAGCAATTGTTACAATAAATTTACATATTATATTTATATGAAACATGCGACTTCTGGTGTGTAGGTCCGACACGTGATTTAAAGCATGTGCCAGCGACTAAAATATACCTAAGATTTGTTTAATATATAAATATTTATATAAGAAAGCAATTTTGCATTCTTAAGAATTTTTATTGAAATATTATTCAGATAACAGTTATTTCAGTAATAACATATTCAATATTTATGTTTAAAAACGTTATTTTTTTTCATTTTACTTTGACGAAGTCTTTAATTTGATGAAGAAGGTTAAAACGGATTTCTGGCTAATATTGAGGTGATATTACAAGTCGTAAGATAACTCTCTTTCTCTCTCTTCGTAATTTTTGAAACTCTCTGTAGCTTACAGCCAATACGTTTGTCTCATATGGTAATAATAATTTTAAACATAAATTTTAAACATAAATGTAGACAACATCACATACATTGCTCTGAACCCAAAGTAAGTAGCTAAAGCACTTGTGTTATGGAATTCAGAGACAACGAAGGTACCACAAACACCCAGACCCGAGACAATGTAGAAAAGTGGTTTTCTACATTGAACCGGCCGGGGATCGAACCCGGGACCTCAGAGCTGGCGACACCTTGAAAACCGGTGTGTACGCCACTCGACCACGGAGATCGTCAAAATTCTAACATGCATTATTTGTAATTAAATACAAATATCAGCTAGGAAAAATTTAGGGGGTCGCCTTCTTCTGCCTAGGCTGGAGTCGTGGGATCGCCAGCGCATTCTAACAGGCCGGAGACGAACCTGCGACCAATGGCTCAAAACGCCAGTAGCCAGTGGTCACAGGTTTGAGTCCTACCAGAGGTTTAATTTTTTCTTTCTACTATTTGTATTTATTACAAATATTCACTTCGCGTACGTTAATGCGTAATATAATATGCATTATTTTACCTCTGCTAAACATTGGGCAAATGCTAAAGCTTCCAAGCCCCTATCCTAGTTAGCTTACTAGCTGTTTTCATGTACGTCAAAGTCATACCACCATCTTCACCCGAGTCATTCGCGCCGGAGACGTGGAATTAATAAAATTCAACACCACATTACAATAAGTAATATTGATATGATTCAGTAATTCATTGAAGTGAGAAGAAGTTCGATACACTCAATTTACTTTATGGTGTCACGGTGCACGTGCGAACACACGTTCGTATGCACCATGTGAGTCAACAGTCATCATTGCAATAGGTAACTATAGCTAACTACACCTAATTGGCAATGCGGCACACCGCTTTAACAAGTGAGTTCTGTGGATAGATTGGTCCACGAGTAAGCAAGGTTTTTATGAAAGAAATTTATGCACTGTCATTTGTTTATTTTATTACATTATACTAATAATTTAATTAATGTTAAAATGGTTTACAAAAATATATGCTACTTGTTTGTTTAAATGTAATGGAATGAGAAATGATAAAATAAATAGGTAATTATTTTAATAAAAAGCCCTGCCTTACAAATCTTTAATTTTTCTTAACAGGGTAGTACGGTTTTTATGTCTTTTACTGATACAACTACATACAATTTATACGTATTTATTAACACACAAAATCATGGTAGATGCAACATTTATTAGCCAACAAGCTTAGCAAGTTTCTGCCAGCTGACTTGTGACATGATATGTTTCAAGTAATTGTAGCCAGCAGTAATATTAATTAAATTTTTAATATGAAATGCGTCATTTTTGCGGTATATTTTATCTCTTTTCATAATATCACCCTATGTTGCCAATTTTTGGCCTTCATTTAAGATTTTGGCAAAACAATTTTATTATTTCATCCGATTGTAAACAACAGAAATTTAATCATACTACGAACTATTCCAATTAAAATACCGAGCATTTTTAAATTACTCGCATATACCTATTAACTCCACAGTGAATGCAATCAAGTGAAGTCGTAATACCTGAATGTATCAAAAGTAAACTGCGATTAATCGCGTGTTGCATTCTGTCGCCATTACTGTAAAGGTCAATGTTAATAGTCTTAGTGTGTACCTGACGTTTAAATACTAGAAAATACTTTGTTCACATGTTGCGCTCTTGTATTAACAGCTATTATTTCATAAGCTACAGATTTATTTAGGCATGTTTATATACTACATACAGACTTTATGTTTGAATACAAATTTAGGAAAATATTAACAAGATATACCTTTAATGAGAGCTTCGTAGCGGTAAAACCTAACTTGCAAAAGCGAAGCGATAAGAGTTGACGCGAAAATAATACATACTGTCAGTCAATCATCAGTTAATGCTGTCAAATTTGTAATTTGTATGACGTTATGGATATAAGTAATACGAATTATCATTTTCACAACAATAATACAATTTTCGCTGTCAAATATCATCGCTTTGCTTTTGAAAGTTACGCAATAACGCTGCGTAGAGCAGCGTAAGATACAATGCTATATGATCGTACAGTAAGACCTTTACTCCCAAAAATCGACGACCTTCGTGATCGAGTGGCGTACACACCGGTTTTTAAGATGTCGGCAGCTCTGAGGTCCCGGGTTCGGTCCCCGGCCTGGTCAATATAGAAAACCACTTTCCTACATTGTCGCGGGTCTGGGTGATTTTGGTACCTTCGTTGTTTCTGAATTCCTTAACACAAGTGCTTTAGCTACTTACTTTGGGTTCAGAGCAATGTATGTAACGTACTGAAACATTTAGGTATACTTAACACTTCACATTTTTTGTTTGAATGTTTCAATACTTTTACGGATTTTTAGCTTTGATAAAACGATTCAAGAAATAGCTAGCGTGAAACGCCTAAGTACTAAATACTAATCATATTCTAAGATCGTATCAGAAATAAAGCTTTTATAACGTCCTTCAACTTTAAATGAACCTTATGCATTCGTGTTTTATCGTGATAATTACTTTAAGACTCTACCAATAGTTCGTTTAGGAATACATTAAAAACAGGTGTGATAAATTAATGGCCTTACGTCTAACGGCTTTATATAAATCACTTAATTTAAATTATACTAAACCATAAAGATGACTAATATACACAAAAAATATTTTTTGCTTTGTAAATATTTAAAATACATGAAGCCATGAACTGTTTAGTCGCATGTCGTTGCAAACATAAATAAATATAAGTATTTATGTATGAATAATGATGGAGCTATATCATTAATAATCTTATTTTACATCATAGGTACCTACTAAGTACACCAATAAATTTAATATCTGTCATAAGTGTTTTATGTTTGTCAGAATAGGCATGTTTCCTAATTTTTTTTTAATGTCCGCCTGGTAGATTAATGAATTTTATTGGACACGTATTTTTTCTTTTTTTCTACAAACAAAAAATGATCAAAATACAGAGAACGCAAATTACGCGTGACGTCACTCCTCGCTACAATTTTTACCAAGGCGTGGCGTCATAAGCCCCCACTCCGAAACTTTAATGCGCTGTATCTTTGTAAGTTTTTATTGTTTTGATAAAAGAAAAAATGCGTGTCTGATATTTTTTTATTATCTAACTGACGGACTAAATAGATTTTAACTTTTCATACCCAGGAAACATCTCTATTAATATTGGTATGGCTTGTATATCTATGTTATAAATATTATAAAAAAGTTGTACAGAACCCTCTGTTTTACGTTTTGTACATGCTCTTGATCCGATAATAATAAACGTATCGAGACGGTGGCCCGAATTAATAAAACTAATGTCGATGACCTCAGTCTAATTTTGTTAACAGGTAGTAATAGATTTTTTTTTAAGCAACAGTACATAATATTTATGTAGCCTTAGTTTTAAATTTAAATATGAAATAAGTAAAGTCAATTCAAGGTTGAAAATCACAGCGAAATGCATCAAAACAAAAGGTTATTGAACCATGTTTAAGCTTGCAATTACTCACTTGAGTTACGCATTTTAATTTTATTTTAAATCAAAATTTTAGCGCTATATTTAAAGCAAGAGAAATAAATTACTAGTAAGTAGAGGCCAAAAAACAAAACAAATCTTTTCTCGAGAATTCGTTTAAATTTTGATAACCGTTATTTAAAACTATAAAAAGGTAGGTACTAATTGATAATTGAGATTATACATCTTGAATATAAAGCGTATTCTTATGTAAATTAACGCGATAGTTATGTATTAACAATTATGTTTTATGGACACGATATTTTATATATGTCATATATATGTCAGAAATAATGTTGGTTTTAACAGATTTCGGTCATTTGACGTTGTACGTTTAAGAATAAAATTAACTTCGCCACGGCTTTACAATTTTCTGTGACGTCCTTACCTAAAGATTTTTAATCCCACACTTTAACTGTGTACTAGTATAGTGTGGAACTAAAATGTGCGTATATTAGGTAGTATTGAGGTGTATTAATATTACTGAATACTCCTAGTATGTAGGTTTACATTATGATCGAATCTTAGAGTAAAACTTAACTAAAGAGCGCGCCTAACAGAGTATAAACTGTGAGCACCAGTATGAACGAATCAAATTGTAAAATTTGTGTCAAAACAGAGCGCGACGTATTATTAACTCTATCTCAAAACCTAATATTACCCTAATAATAACCATCGATAATTTTGCAAAAACATTTTCTGTCGTCGCGCGGAAAATCAGTAAACGTTATATAAAAAACGAAAACGAAATTTGCTTACGCTTGGCACAACGGACTAGTAGCGATGCGCGCACTCTATGCGTGTCTTTTTACACTCTAAGGATCCGATCAAAAAATCCATTCCGTTTAAGTGAGCTTGTGTACCCTTTTAATTTTTAAAAACCATATAAATTCGTTATGCAGGATTTTAATATATAAAGTAACTAGCCTGCCGATCTAAAAAAATAAATAATTAAATATAAATTCGATATCGCCTTTTCGCAAAATTTTGTTCATACAAATCTTGTACTGACAATTACAAACACAACAAGCAAAAAAACAACCAAAACAGTTGAGGCGTTTTTAAGTGATGCTCTGTCATAAATGTGGTAATTGGTTTTTTATATTTATAGAAGATAAAGACATCTACTTGTTATTATAACTCAACTTTATAACTGTCCTACTGATGAATCTATTCTCGTATAGGGAACAGATAAAACTTTAAATTGATTATAAAAACGCCGTGATGATGTCAATATTTTATTTATAACCTATGTTTACAAAATAATCATAAAATTTACAATTGTAGTATTTGATTTAAAGATACATATTTAGTAGGTCGTAACTCCGTGAACCGGTTAAGGTGCTTAAACAAAATATTTTTTTATTTTTTTATGAATAATTTACATTTTTTTTATTAATTTATTATTTGCTTAATTTATAAGGAGGTTCCAGCCACTCGATAAAAAAAAATGTCGTTTTGATTTATTTTATCACATATTCATTCACGTTAAATAAACACATCATGTATAATAAATAGTATGTGTTTTAAATTATGAATACTAGACTGTGACTAGCTTTTTTTTTTAATTTCTTGCTCATTCTTGGTAATATTTTTTTTTTTTATTTATTACCAGCCAGCTTGTTTACTTTAAATAATATACATTTACTTTTTTATATAGCTGTGCCCCACGGTTCCACTAACTTAAGTAGTTCCAGTTCCCTTAGACATGTTTTAATAGTTATTCTGCTATTCGGAGACAAATACAACAATTCAAAGATCATGAACATCAGTACACCCGTCTAGAGTTATTAAGTGTGTAACTAACCCGTCTTCGTTTTATGTATAATATATAGTACTTAGTAGGTAGCTTATTTTTGTCATACCTGCATAGCCTTTTCCCAAGCTATGTTGGGGTCGGCTTTCAGTCTTACCGGATTCAGCTGAATACCGTATTTACATGAAGCGATTGCCTATCTGGCCTCCACAACCCATTATACTAGGTAACACAGTATCCCAAAGTAAGAATGTTGTCAGAAATGTAATGACTTAACGCCCGTCAAAGATCAACGTATGAATGTCGGGACCAACGGCTTAAAGTGCTTTCCGAGGCACGGAGGGTCTCGGTATGTTTACAAATAGTCACCCATCCATGGACCAACCGCGGCGAGGGTGATTTAACCTGTATTATCGTTCAAACCGTACGGCTAAGACATAGCCACGAGCCCTCTTTATACCTAGGTATTAAAATGTAGAGACAAAATTTTAGAGGTCAATGAAAACAGTTTTTGCTCTGTCTTAATTTAAATACAGACATTTAGATGCATTAGACAGTGAAGATATAACCGCTTATTACTCGACCATTATATCAGACGATTACGTATAAACCCAGAATTTTATGTAAAAATATGAATTGTAATTGTAATAGCCCAACAAGTAAGGAAATGTTCAATTATTACAAAATAACGCTGCTGTTTGGCAAGCGGTTCATGAAAATTTAACTCGACGGACATTAACCCTTTCAGACCTGATTTTTTGTTTTTTGGAATTTGTAAGAACCGATTTTATTCATGTTATATTAGGTATTAATTAGTATGGAAATATTGAAAAAACTGATATGTTTTCAGTATTTTCCGAGAAAATTGAGTTTTCTTTTATGTCCTCAAAAGTGGACATTCGACCTAAGTGATTATAACACTTATGTAGGGGCTATATGTAAAAAAATAATAGATGATCATTTTATAACGTTTTTATTAGAAAAAATACTACTTTTTCAAAACAAAAAATATATCTTCTAAAACAATGAAAAACGTAATAAATCTTCTAAAGAAAATAAATAATAAACTGTAGGAACTTTAGGTATGGAAACTTAGGAAACAATTTTTGTCCTTGGTTAGACACAAGTGCACTTTGCATTTTATGCACTTGATGCAGGATTTTCCTTTGCATCCCGGTAATTTGCAGCGTGCTCCTGACCCGACGTTATGAGCTGGAAAGTGACCAACACCACCTCGAGCTATTTCAGTTGACGGACGCAGTTCTCCCGGTCTTTCGGCTTATACCTGGCTTTTCCTGACTGCACAGCATATAAATTTGTCATTTCAGCCATCTGTATAAAAAGTTGTTTAGGAACATATTTATAATGATAATCAAGAGGGTCTTGCACAACTGGATCAAATGCTATTAGTGGCTGGAAATCTGTCGGTACAGTGTTATTTATTTGTCGGTGCCTCCACTTGATGTTCAGTTTTGGTGTAAGATAACCGAAATTGCCACCATTCGATGCAGCTAACTCTTGCTCGCCCTCTTCAATAGCCAGCTCCTCTGACTCTTCGGTCTCTAGCTCAAAATCGCAAGCTAAAATACCTTCGTCTTCATTTTCGTCTTGATGTTCATCGATGGGATCAGGTGGGGTGTACTCTCTTTGGTTCTGTGTTATCACATCAGCACCCAATCGAACATGTTTCGTACACGGGATATTACTATTATTTCCTACTTCCTCATCATCCGAAGACAACTCCAAGTCCGACAGGTGTCCATGTTCCAAAAGTTTCATAGCGTCCCTCGAGAACATGATTTTTGATCATAAATACGCCTGTAAAAAAACATTATAAGATGCAAAATTTATTATATGAATATATTACACGTTTATCAAATAATACGCTTTTTGAAAATAAATATAACTTTAGGTAAGTATTCACTAAACATCTATGAATGTTTGGAAAAAAATATCCAATCAAAACCTATTGTCCGCGTTTGTAGACATAACGTATATTCGCAATTTATTATACAAAACACTAAATAATTGTTTGTAAAATACGATGTTCTTTGCCTTTGTAACATAACTTATAGATATATATTTATTTCAAGGCCTACCTTACTAAATAACTTGAAAATTATAAAGCAAATAAATCACTTACCTACACACTTCAAACTTTCGCCGGCGACTGATAGAAACAGACTAATTATTTCATACACGTACTAATAGGTGGCGTTGGGGGTATGTTTTTTAGAGATTTATAATGTTCGCAAACGATAACAACAGTTTTTAGTTAAGTAAAATTTTATTTTATTAGGATAGTTTTACAAAAATGTTATGTCCTCAATTGCGCACGGTAGGTCTGAAAGGGTTAACCCGATCAAATCAATTTTCACACGCAGTTTTTGGAGTTTATTTTGAGTCTTATGACATAGTGATAAGTAGGTCCATATTCGCATAAATTTTTGTAGGTCGTCCTTTGGGCATTCGTATCTTTACGAAAATCGTTTAAAAAGGATTTTTGTTGTTAGCTTTTAAGATTTATTTTTAGATAGAATAAAAAAATACCTATTTATTTAAATTATCATACCTAGTAAATTCGTAGCATGATCTTTTTTACGTAATTAAGCTTGTCCCATATTTAAAATTGTTGGAACGCACTCCATTATTATTAAGCACATCCCAACATAGTACTATTTGCGCGTAAAACAAAGTTTACATTTATAATTGAGTTGATAAAACAATTGTTCACTTTTGCTTTTTATTTAAATTAAAATAACAATAGACTAAAAATAAATTCATTTTATGTCAACAACTAAACTACCTTAACCTACTTTGTTATCACAGTGAGTTTTCAATTAGTAAAACTAATTACAGAAAAACAAGAAAAATACGTAATATTTTTTTTATAAATAAAATGTTGACAACATCACATACATTGCTCTGAAGTCTGAACCCAAAGTAAGTAGCTAAAGCACTTGTGTTATGGAATTCAGAGACAGCGAAGCTACCACAAACACCCAGACCCGAGGCAATGTAGAAAAGGTGTTTTCTACATTGACCCGGCCGGGGATCGAACACGGGACCTCACAGCTGGCGACACCTTGAAAACCGGTGTGTACGCCACTCGACCACTCGTCAAATTAAATATTTTATTCATACATTATGGTTTGAACTATACTATTTTAATACATCATTACAACATATATTTTTTACAGGGCGGTCGTACAATGTACCACATAAGTGGTAACAACGGATTACAAAAATCATAGACGACTTTACAGCATCATAATAAAGGTGTTGTGGCGTTGTCTAGTGTTCAAACTTGTGTGGTTGACCGTACAGCGTAATGATATGATGTAATGGCTAACGGTTAAGTTTTTTGCGAGGAACAATGACAAAGGCACTATTATAAAAACAAATCTGCAATAATAATTGATAATATTGTACTGAGTTAATTATTTCCTGGATGGTTGCCGCGAGGTATCAACTAGACATAGAATTAAACTGTGTGTAATGTGTGTATATATTATATACCTACAAGAATTGACAGATAAAACAATTGAACTCTTAAAAAAATAGACGAAGAGATTTTTTAAATAATAATACTCTTTTTTTAAGCTAAGTCGTTGTATATACATGACATATCACTTGTAATTTACCTGGTTTAATTATGTCTTATGATAATAGAAGAACAGTGCCCTTACTCTCTAATTTAATTTTAATTCTAATACAATGCCAATGCAAAATTAATATCAGTTTAGCAGGCAGGCAATCAAGTTTGCTTAAAAAAATGCTGTCAATGGAAGGAACTGACTGGAATCGAATTGAAACGTCAATCAGTTTTAAGTCACGTGCTGTCTCTGTTACTTTAAGGTGTAAAGTAGAGACAGATAGACGTTTAAGCTCGTCTTAAAGTTAAGTAGCGTGTCAGTATACGGGGGTAAGAGTATTTTTTTGAACTCTGTTGTTTGTGTGCCTGCTAAATGAATAACAATTTTGTATTAGATTAAAAATAAAATTACAAAGTAAGGGCTCTAGTAAGTTTAGTACCATTCCAGTCACTTGATTAATTATTATTATGTTTATGACACTTTTCCTTAAGACCTTAATACTTAATTCCATACAGTGTTTTATCATCCTATATCGTCAGTTATTTTTAGAAACATACATATCCTCACTGTTACATTTATAGATCTTTAGGTACCTACTTATTATTCAATAATTATATTTTTTAATCGTATTACAGTAAAAAACAAAACTGAATTTCTAAGACTGTCCGGTGCAGATTAAATTAATTCATAATAAACTTTAAAGATACGATCAATAGGAGTCATTTCCGCATAACTAAATATTTACTTCCATTCGGATATTGTTACAATTACGAACGAAGTGTTTAAGGATGAGTTACTAATTGCTTTTTTTTTTCTTTTCCAGGTAAGCATCGCATTTGTTATAGTTAGTGCTAACATTAATCTCCCTTCCTGTAAAATATTGTAAGTACGGTAATTAATTACATATAATTACATAATTAGTTAAGACCTTAGTTAGGTAATTAATAAGACTTTAGATTTAACGGAAGCCGGCTTTAGGCGGATCTAAATTTGATAAAAAAAGTGATCACATAATGTATGGACTTCGTTATTTATAAATTTAAAAAAAAAAGATCAAATCAAGAGTCTTAAAAAAAAACAAGACATAAACTTCCGTGTTCTCATGATCTTTATTATGGTTACTATTTTGAGTATCAATAATAAAGCTATATGTCTGTCTTGTACATTAATTACTGGCGAACTGCTTTACAGAACTTGTTGTAAACAATTTAAATTCGGTAATTAATGACTTTGGGCACGTTGTAAACTACAATAAAGATAGGTATAACATCTTGGTTCTGGATCGAAAAAAATGTAATAATTTCCAGAAAATCTAAAGTTTTTCTCTTAGCAAATATATCCATACTTAATATTATAAATGCGAAAGTAACACTGTTGGCAGTATGTTATGTGCTTTCACGGCTAAACCTATGAACAAATTTGATTAAAACTTGGTATAGCGTAGGTAAGCGTGGATCCTAAGAAAGGTCATAGGCTAATTTTCGCTGCGATTACGTACACCAACGCGGACGAAGCCGCGAGCAAGAGTTAGAGTATTAACAAACAATAATAAACCTAGGTGCACAAAGTTTATATGCATGTGCTATTAACATAAACAATATAATCATGTAATACGGAAATCATAATCCGTAGTAGCCAACGGTTGAACGACTCAGGCATGTTGCACTTGGATGACCTTTTTCGTATTAAGCGCTTGAGGTGCTCGATAAATACATCTACTGATATTATATGACAGCTATGTAGATATGTGATCTATACGACAATAGTGAAATTTTTTACCTTTTTAACCCCCGTCGCAAAAAGAGGGGTGTTATATGTTTGACGTGTCTATCGGTGTGTATGTGTCTGTCTATAGCATCTTATTTCCTAAACGAATGAACCGATTATGATGCAGTATACAGACAATCATGACTATATTATATGATATAACATAGTCATGATTGTCATTTTCATGGCCTGAAATTACCTATTAATATAAATAATGAAATTAACTCAAAGAGAATTAGTACAAAATTTGAGAGCTTTACTTATTTCATTTTATGAGCAAACAGTTAATGTAGTATAGGTACTTTCCGGTATCAAAGGTTAGATGACGTGATTTAACAAAATACCTTTGGCTAGCTTTGCGTCAGAATTGAAAAGATAATCTCTTTTTATCCCCATTGATAGACGCAGATAACTTATTTCAAACACAAACCAGTGAACTTTTGACACATCGACCTTACCGCGACGCAACCTATTTCCGCATTCTGTCAACGACTACTTTTATCAATTTTAGCGCTTTAGTTGAACGTATAGAAGTCGCATTAATCACATAATCTTTATACTGGCTACTACCAGTTCAGGTCAATTTTGGGCGGTGTCAATGTCGGCTATCACTCAGCAGGCAAATGACCAATTTGCCAAAAAGCCCGTCAAGGTTAGAAGGTCATGTCACTTTAAGTCCGATTCCGTTTGGTCTAATTTATAGAAATTAGCGCTGCTGCATTAAGACGATCGTTTAGTGTCTTTTACATTGTTTTTACTTTTTTATATGCAAAAACTTATTATATATTAAACAAATAAAATAAACATGTCTTTTTGTCAATTTTAACAATGTCAACCTTTTCAACCCCTGTTGTAAGAACACGCAACACTAAGCTGTCGATAAAACGGTTACGCTCAATTGCTCATATTTTAACAATTAACATTGTAAATGAAAAGTAAATTATTAAGCCAAAAGTAAAGGTTTTTATATTTTAACAAGGCTTATGACTTCAATGACATACTCGTAAAATTAACAAATTAGCTAGCTCTAAGAACGCTACCGCTTATAATTTACGGTACAAAGATTTGTAATGCCTACGTATAGTGCACGCTAAGTGCCTTCGTGATTTCCAACCATATTTTTCTTCGCGGCGATTCATTTGCTTGGCTATTTCTTTCTGTCTTATTAATCAGTAAGGTTTATCAGTTGCTTGTGCCACTTAGGCATACTAATTATATTAATAATACGGCCGCACAGCATGACACTAAAATGTTATAGATTTCATGTTGAATTTATTTTTAAAATACTTTTTGGATGCCGATGAAGGTAGGAAACCTTTTCACCATTCCAAGGTTGTTTTTAAAAGGTTCATTTTAACACATATGAAAGGGTTAAAACTGCACGAAAATAAAGGGACAATGTAAAAGTCCTTATACGGTATTGATTATAAGTTTTGATGTTGAATATAATATCGGGTTCAGTAAAATAATCATTTATTTTTAAGTTGAATATTATATTTTTTTAGTGCAAAAAGAAAAGTTTCTTTTTATTTGCTGTGTGTAGTACACCATATGTAGCATAGAAAATTCCGTATATACATACGTAACCCTTTTACAAGTAGATAAAAAAATCAATGTATAGTATCAAGAAAGAAATTCTAACGTTATAATGGTAAGCGCGGGTAAATGAATACTCTTCGTCAATCAATACCGTCTTTGTACCTTGGAGGTCATTGAATTCCTTAGTATCACTTATTATTTTTTGCCTTACTGTACAATAAATTGTTTATAAACTGTTAGAATTTTACTTTGCTAAATATAGTTCCTTCTTCTGATTTTTATCACTCGTCTTTAAATTGAGAATTTCTTTATCGTTTTATAATTTTATGATGTTGATTTTTATTTAGTTTGTTTTACTAACTTATTGGTCGATGTCTCAACCATATGTTATGTGAAAACCCAAACACGATTATGTATCTGAAGTTAAGAAATATTTGAGAAGTGCATATTACATAAGGCAGTAATTATTTTGTGGATAAGCCGTGTTCTAGTCAGAACCAGTTAGCTACCGGTCAATATGTACTAAGGCTTGCAAAATGTAACTAACAAGTAGGTATTTCTTAAAAGAGAAAATTTATTACTTTGGGTGTATATACATTTTGTTTGTATTTATATTGAGTAATTGTTCAGCTGTCATCTCGCCTTCCGTGTATTAATTCAGCTGAATTTAACCTCTACAATAAAACAGTATCTTGACAAGAGCAATATATTATCCAACTTATAAATACGTTAATTTTCAATTGTTTAAAACGAATTCCAAAACTTTTATAATAATATTTGCATTATATTTGTGTACTTTTTTTGAGAAGCATAGTAGGTATGTTGTACGCGTTAGGTTTATTTTGTCCCCTTCGGCGGTGGAGGGTTGTAAATAATTGAAGGGTTGAGTCACCCTTCCAGACGGAGGGAATGTCGATAGGGACATGTTTCACCTAGGTTTCTTGCACTTTACTAACAAGTCATTTTGCAAACGAGCTGAAATGTTGTAGTTTGTTTTATACAGAAAATGGTGGAGTAATTTGCATCAATGTTCCTAACAAGGCACTCTTAAGGTAAACTTAACTTTTTTATTATAATACTAGCGGGTCCCCGCGGTTTCGCCCGCTTAAGTAGTCCCCGTTATCGTAAGATTATTTTTCGTAAACATTTTTGATAGTTTTTCTAATTATTTTGCTATTCGGGCTAGACACGAACCCTAAGATCTAAAGATCTAAAAAATCTAAGATCATTAAAATTGGTTTACTTCGGTAACTTTGTTGGTCGACTTAATTAAATGTGTATTAAATCTAAGATTAATATATATGAGCACTGCAGAGCGCGGAGATCAGCTTAAAACGTCTATCCATAACATCATTTAAAATCGATAATTCTTAGACCATAGTACAAATTACAGTCTTAATGACTGATTTTATAGGTGGTAACTACACTGATAATTATATAAGCCATATATGTGTACGTAACATCATAGCATGAACAAAATCATAGGTGTCATGTCACGTGCGTGCATGATCATGTAATCTAGTTATACTCACATGCATTTAGTATAATAATAATTATGTACTATCAAGGTACGATAATAGTAACTCAAGGTTTATTGATAATGCATGAAAACGGTGATTTTGGATCAAAATATTTTGTTGACTAAATAATGATCGAACTCTACTATTTAACCATTGATCTATTAAAGTAACAAATATAATTTATTGCTCAAGTAGCGATACTATAATAACTAACTAAGGGTCAAAAATATGTACTAGTCGGGCGATCCCAAGAATATGCGTGAGCAAACCGTTTTGTTCTAAATAATTATGAATACTCCTCACGAAAGTTATTATACTATACAACATCTTTGCACTGTGTTCAAATGGCGCTACATGATTACATTTCTTAAAAACTGTTTTGATGCAAACTATTTAAAATAAACGTAGATAAGTATAATAAGTGTAATAATCTCTTCGATAAATTCACAAGTGTTGGTCGCATGTATAGCCCCGCAAAAAGTAAATATTGATTCGGCCTTCAGACAATTGTAAACTATCTTCTTAAGTGCATCCATATAACCTAAGCAATCCTTTAACGTGAAGTGAGGGATCAAGTGGAAATGGTTTTTAATATACCAGCAAAATCTTTGTGAACCTTAGATTTACACTGGGTCAGAAAGAGTTGTCAATTATGGAGAAACAGATTTCTAAAATATTTAATAGAGAAGTTTTAAGTCTAACTTAGCGTTAATTTACGTTACGTTATTAGGTCTGAACAGATTTTCCTGGAATATGTATTTATTCAACTAACTTGAAGTAAATTCACATTAACTCTTAAAACATACATTATTTTGTACTTACCTATATCTTAAGTTGATCACGTTGATGAACACGACGGATTCTGTAAAACATTTGACGTAACTTGTGAACGTGAATTTTATATTGACCGCAACAATCTTGTAGTTAAATTCGTTATTGAGATAAAAACATATTCGTAGATATTGCGAAGGTAACTTATCAGCGAAGGTTTTTGCATTCTGTGCGACTAATCAGATTTATTATAATAATAATTTTTCACCACAATACACATATATTACAATATCGCATTAAGACATAATACACTTAAGTATTAGTACAGAAATATATAAAAAAAGCCGTTTATCTAAATAGTATAAAGATTTTAAATGCATAGTTTTTCTATGCCTAGCGCGTAGTTCGTTTCTGTATAACACTCCAATGTAAACAACTGCTTTTTTGTATAACACTGTCTGTTTGATTTTAAAGTGTCTCCAGTGTGCCTATAATGATTTAAATCGATGTTTAATTAATTTTATTTAAAAATATGGACCATATATTATGTGTATTATACCTAGTATTATTAAATATTCTTGATTATACCTTCCACTTCCACTTCACCAGTTGGTGAGACTAGATAAGGAGATTATGTTTTAATTAAATACGAAGATAAAGTTAACAGACGCAATTAAACAGATAAAATCTCGTAAAAAATGGATTCATTTCAAGCCATCTGCAGACATTACGACGCAATAGAATATAAACCTTTGCAATCACGTTCCATCCACTTGTTGATGGTAAATAGTTGAATTTATCGCTCAACTCGAATCTCTATTGTTTTGTTATCAACATAGTATCTTCCGTTATCACACACGTACCGACAAGCAAGGCGTCAACTTGAAGGTAACTGGAATGTCAGTTATTTTTTTCTGTGCGTTTAGCGGTTGATGTTAAGTGAATCACAAAATTGTTGTTGAATTTTTTATGAAGGTACACAAAAAATAATTTTTGCATCAATTTGCAGGTCATTAAATTTTACCTTTTTTGTGCTCTTTTATTTACTAAATTACTTATATTTAATAATAAAAGCTCATGCTGCTCATGTTCAAGCGTTACACGTGGTAGTACATTAATGAGGTGATTAAATGTGTGAATTTTAACCACAATACGATCAAGGTTATAATTTATATTGGACAGTGCGTTATAACAACAGTTCGTACCTACATTGTAGGAGAGTTATTTTATATGTTCTTCTCCCAAACTAGTCAGAGCGTGTATTATGGCAACCAGACAACTGATAAACATTCTAATATATATTTCTAAATACATTTTAGATAAATTAAACCCAGACCGAATAAATGATCATGCACATCACACAAAGATTTGTCCTCAGTTGGAATCGAACCCACGACCTCCATTTTAGAAGTCAGAGTCACCAACCACTAGACCTGTAACCACTAGACCAACAGTTGGTCTAGTGGTTGGTGACTTTACAGGCAATTCATTCATTTATTTCTGTACTGTATTTTATCATACTTTGCGTGCAACATGGAGTTACTAACAAACTTTAAATACAACCAGTTTGTAATAAAATCATTATGTTTAAGGCACAATAATAAATCTTCTCATCATTTATTTTATAAAAACTGTATTGTAATTGACCTTGGTTCTAAAAATCTTTTTATGGTGGTAATAAACGAGAATATTACAGCTGTAATTAGATTTCGTGAGATAATTTTACTATGAAATTTAATAACATGAATTAAACGTATGAAACGTAATAATCTTGATCCATTTACATTTTGTCATCCGATCATAAAAAACACTCTTATATTCTTAATTTGTATATAGATATTGACTTGATAAACAGCTGAATGAATTTGAGACGCAGTAAATTTGCATTTTATTACAATACGTTTAAATAATAGAGCGTATTTTCATCTCATTATATTTAAAGGAAATATTAAAACTATTTCTATAAATAAAATATATGATGCAATACAAACTTAGAAAGAGGTAAACCTTTTTCATTTAAATTGAT
Source organism: Diachrysia chrysitis (assembly GCA_932294365.1). NCBI lineage: Eukaryota > Metazoa > Arthropoda > Insecta > Lepidoptera > Noctuidae > Diachrysia > Diachrysia chrysitis. The sequence goes on from OW028647.1 coordinate 7,545,063, forward strand.
GGTGAATTTATTAAGAACTGGACCAACGGATTTACATTTGTTAGCTGTGACCGTCACACAATCCATTAAACCCCTGTTTCTGCAAGGCAATTAGCACAAAAATTAGTTAATCACTTGTCAAACCTCATGTCAAAGGCTGTAATTGGTGGTTAGTCTTTTGGCCAACCAATAAATTAATAAATAAATAAGAATTGTGGACTACATCACATACATTGCTCTGAACCCAAAGGAAGTAGCTAAAGCACTTGTGTTATGGATAAGGTTTTCTATATTATCCCATTCAGGGATCGAACCTGGGACCTTTAGCTGGCTACAGCTTGAAAACTTGAAAACCCGTGTGCGCTTCTCAACCACGGAGGTCGCCACTCACAGCGGTGATCAGTAGATTTAACTACAGATTAATATAGATCAGCTTTTTATAAACCTATTTATCAGTATCTATTTTAACTCGTTAATCTTTAGAACTACTAGTCCAATTAAAAAAGGTTTCTGCATTTGATAACCTCATTCTAGACATCGATGGTTATTTTCTTTTATAATATATATATATCAAAATATAGCAATAAGCCGTGGATCCGCGGTACACAGCTAGTTGTCTATGTATATAATAATAAATCAATGCCGGTCAGTCTCCTTTAAATATTTAAATAAAACATGTAACAATGTTTTATTGGCGTCGCTTGCAATACATAATCACGAACCCCATGGAGCATTCAGATTAGCTCGTAAACCATTTTACAAGTACGTGCGATACATATTATCGTAAATTAGGGATTTCCCTATCAGATCTCTTTATATTTTATCAATGCAATCGTGACTATGTTTATAATTTATTTCCAAAAACTGTTAGTAGTTAGGAAGGAGTGTTTTATAAGCTTACCAAAGTACTTGCATTCTGTAGTAAGTAATTTTAAGAGCTCAAGTATTTGTTTTGTTTCTTGTTGTAGTTATTTAATATTATAACAACAATAAAATATGTTTTATTTACGGTCTGTTTTGGACTGTTTGAGGTATTTCGGCTGCTTTTGGTTCGACTTTTTTCAAAACGCGAGGCGGACGTGATGCATGACAGGTCGCGCAGTCCGTATGCGTCGATCACTCACTTATTAAGGCGCTACACGAATTACTAATTATTTCGTTTGCGAGTGAGGCGGAGTCAAGCGACCTGGAGAGCCAATCCGGAAATGCAAGGCAGAGAGAGCAGTAGTACTAACTGCTCGCTTACGGGACGAAAAGAGCTAAACATGTGTCAAGGTCGCGAAAAATTGTCTTAGAAATAATAACGTGAGCGACATAATTTCGGATCGACATTTATTTTCATCATATTCTTCTATCTCGGAACCAAATTTCAAGACATGGTGATATTATGAAAATAGCTTAAAAAATTGTTTATCGCCTTAACTGCTCAAGCAGTTCGTGTCCGGGCACCCATAAACCAACATATTTTTGCTCCCTCATTTGTTAACAAATAAAACTGTAGGTACATCTTTACTGTGTGTGCATGTCTGCCTGTTTGTTATTTAATCACGACCAAACTATACAAGAGTTCTTAATAAAAAATTGCCTAAATATATCCTGTGACCTGGACATAAGATGCTTTTCATCCCAATTACAACAGTAATGACAGAGCCACGGCAAAAGGCTAGTCGTAATCAAAGGTTTTCCTCGACTTTATCGTCAGCGTCAATAATTATATTACACAATTTATCAAGATCAAATCGTCACGTCGAAACAAAGGCGCGTTATTTGTTTAAGACTATAAACCTACACGTGTAATAGTATATAAGCTGATGAGTTATATTCAACCTTATTTATATAATATTAATTACTAAAATAATTGTTACATATTTGAAAAAATAATTTTGTAAACGACAAAATAGATTATGTCGGCCCACGATTTAGAGAATTTAGAGAATTTAGAGAATTGTAAAAATAATAATATCTAGGTAAGAGTATATACCGAATATTTCATTACTAATGAAAAACAATCTGTTTCTAATTCAATTTTATTTTGTTGTTTCCTTCAGACACGAATATTCCACACGACTAACATAAACTAAGATAAGAATAAGAAAATACCCACGATAAGTGAATTTTCTCTGATAATAGAAAACAGGAAAATAATGTTTTACTAAGTTTACATGTATACAAAAATTAATAAAACATCCGATGTTTTTTTCTCAGTTGGCTAGTAACAACTTGTAATGTAATTAAATGGCTAAAATTATTCGGTCAATTTGATGAATAAGAGTATATTTTAATTTTTTATTAAGCATTCAGTCCGCAATTTAGAAACTAAAAAAAATATTAGACACGTATTTTTTGCTTTGTCTAAAACAAAAAACTATTTAAAAAAAGCGAATTAAAGTTGTCGAGTGAGGGCTCGCTACGTTACATTACATGATGTCATGCGACATTTCAAATCATGTATCTTCGTAAATTTATGATTACGTAAAAAAGGAAAAAATACGTGTCCAATATTATTCATTAATCTACCTGGCGGATCTTAAAAACAAAACTAGTCAACATTTGTTAAATACGGTATAAGAAACGGGTTAAATAATTATGTATTAAATAAAATTTGGTTTTGTGTTTTTGTTTGGGCTAAAATAAACCGTATATTTAGGCAGTGTTTTGTCTATCATGTTGTTGAACTGTTTTGTAGTAATGCGTATTGTATAATAACTGTTACTTTAGATTTTCATGATAATTAACGGCTCATGTTTTCATATTAGCATTAGATATGTCAATGACATTCACTCAATAAACATGTTTCTGTTCATAACAGTGGTTGTGGGACAACTGAACGGAGCTCCTAGGGTTCGTGTCGTTAATAGGGGAAATTCGGTCTTATTACAAAAAGCATTTTATCTATAAATGGTTTAAACCTCAATAGACTCCATAGTATGAAGAGGTATAAACCTGGTTTTTAGATTAACTGCTTTTTATAATAAGATCGATTTTGTTCGGTTAATCCTTACATAATTCGTAATAATTAATGAAGACATGGCTTTATAATTTATCGCTTTTTTGCCAGGTGTTTCTATATAATATGTGATGTCTCTACATATTTCGGGCATAGGTGTTTCCATATAATATTAAAATAATTAGGCAAGAATAAAATTAATTTAGTATTTTAATTAAAATGTAGTTGAGATTTCATGACATACCTACAGAGTTAATTATTATTGTTATCTTAAGTTAAAAAAGGTACCTATTCAAAAAATATTGCGATTTTTTTCCTCATAATTAAAACGTGACTTATAAATGAGTAAACCCAAAACAGCTTTTTTGGGTATTATGTTTTACCTTCGTAACAATAGGTAATATTTGCATAGCACAACCAACGAGAAGTTTAGCATCCTAGCGCTAGATTGCAATGGAGAAAAACCCCTTTGCTAAGTGTGAGTGATTATCAATTATATTGTCTGTTATTTGCTTCGAAATTTTCGTAAATGCAAATATCTTTGGTAAAATCAAGTTTGGAGTAATATTTTGCGATACATACCTTTCGAAGTCAGCCAATATCTAGGTATATGATTAAGTACTGTTAAAGGAAAAATACCGATAAAAAAGGTTAAGCCGCGCTCGCCGCTGTTATTCCGTGGTTAGGTGATTACCATTTGTAAACATACCGAGACGTCTCCGTGGCTCGGAAAACCGTTGGTCCCGACTGTCATATATCGATCTTTAGCAGTCGTTAAGACATTACAATTCTGATAACCGGTCTGGGCTACTGGGCTACTTGGCTGTGTTACCCGGAAAAAGGGGTTGTGGAGGTCAGAAAAATACAGTATTCAGCTGAATCCGGTAAGACTGGAAGCCGACCTGAACATAAAAAAAGCTAGGCAGAAAAAGAAATTATATCAAAGGTATATGACAGAATCAATATAGTACATTCAATCATGATAAGCAGCACACGACATCCCATGGACTCTATTGTAAGAAATGCTCAAACTCGTTTCCATTGCGTAACTACCGACATATATTATATTAGGTATCAATTAGTAGAGACCTATTGAGACCATTAGATAGCAATATGTTTTAATACTTTCCGGGTCTTTCATGTAGCAAAAGTAGTCTGAATTAAATGAATTGTATAATATGGACTGCTTCCGGAGTGTTAATTAACTGGTCTGTTCCCTTAAATGGCTAATGAATCCATAAGCACCTTTTCCTGCTTTCATAGAACTGTAATTTAATAAGTAAGCTGTCATATAAAAGGTAATTTTTCTGTTCGTAACATTAGTGACACGTATTAAAACATGAGTGATGAGATATTGTGATTACTCGTACTGTCGTGTACAAAAGACAACGTAATTTAGATGACCCTGTTGTAAATTAATTATTTTGTTATTGCCGATACAAATGTCTCTACAAAATAAATAAAATTGAAGTGTCTGTTTGTAATATTAAAATAACCACTTTTTCATGCACGCTTTACATGCATATGAATATATAATACGGTAGGTACATATACCAAAATAACATTTTTTACAATTTTGTCTGTCTTTCTGCCTGTTTGTTTCGGCTAATCACTGGAACGGCTGGATCGATTTGGACGGGACTTTCACTGGCAGATAGCGAGTACCTTAATCTACTTCTATTTTAGAAAAATTCTAAAATTATTATTATTTTTTTAATTCCACGCGGAAGAAGTCGCGGGCTCAGCTATGTTTAAATAAGATCGTGAGTAATGTCCGATCTAAACGTAAGAATGGAAACAACAGATAATTGATACAGACTATACAGGCGTGGGTATACATAATTATAATATACACGTGTAAACTTAGTACACTCAAGTTAAAAGGTAAAAGCAATTGAATAGTTAAAATAAAGGGGCTTTACCTATTAGAAGGCTCTTTTGTTTCACTACTTTTACGATCATAAAATTGTTATACAATAGTCAGTTGTTAGAATGACAGTATTGAGTTATGTCATTAAGGAATTATCTAGAAATAAAAAATAGTTACAGAGACTAATGTCTAAACGACATATTTCATCAACTTGTTATTCTTTTTAATTAGAAAAAATTTGACATTTTAATCTTACCTACCATGGGAATGAATTTTAAATACGCAATTTAAATTATTTACTTTCATAGAAAAGTTCCTATACCTATGTATTCATGTACCTATTTTAGGTACATTTAGGCAGGTGACGATGTTATATGATATACCTACCTACCTTTATAATAAATTATGATTTAAGCAGATCAAAATCTTAAGAAATATGATCTTACTACGTATAAATAAAAGGGGATCAATATGTACTAACAATATATTATAATCGTATCAGAAACGTGATATTATCACGTTGGCCATTAGTTTAATAAATTAAAAGGTATAAATTATATAGGTACCTAGTACCTACCTACCTTAACAAATATTTATCAGAATTTATTGCAGATGCAACGTCAATTAGCTCTTATTGGAACAAGTGTTTATGAGAGAGGTATAGTTTACAGTTATATTTCAAACATTTCGACAGAATGTATTTTATTTATTTTTTGTAGAGAAAACCTATGGAGCACCCAAACTAAGTCAATCTTTGTTCTTCGGCTAATCATTGTACTCTCTTAAAAATGACACCGTTTTTCCTTAATTATAAAATAGTTTTTTGTGAGTTAGTATATATATGTACTGGGATTAAAAGTGTTTTCTTTTGTTTAAGACAATATTAACATTGCCTTAACAAAAAGTCGTTAAAACAGTAAAAAGCAAAGCATCACTCAAACTACCCGTAACAGAACTAAGTAAATATGTTATGTATGGAAAATATGTTATTTCGACGGGCCTGTTGGTCTAGTGGTTAGTGACCCTGACTGCTAAACCGGAGGTCGTGGGTTCGATTCCCACCCAGGATAAATCTTTGTGTGATGAGCACGATCATTTGTTCTGTGTCTGGGTGTAATTTATCTATAATAAGTATGTATGTATTTAGAAATATATAAGTACGTTTACCAGTTGTCCGGTTGCCATAGCACAGGCTCTGCCTAGTTTGGGATCGGATGACCGTGTGTGAGATGTCCCAAGATATTATTATTATTATTTTCTTGACCTTATTTTATATCGTAGTTCTTGCAGGCTCTATTTTACTTGAGCTTACGCTTAGAGGTTTTCGGTATTTACTAGTTAAAATATTAAAATATTTTTAATATTTGAAAGTTTTTTCATTATTTACTACAGAGTATGGTATTATATTTGTTCAGAAGATCATTGTAAATTTACTTTGCTGTACAAAGACATTTAAATGGGCTGTCTGGTTTTTAAATATTACGCAGAGATGTATGAAGTTAAAACAAATATTCATTGTTCTTTTCTTTAATAATAATAGGTATATATTTCTTGGTCTAACGATCGGAGAAAATATGTAAGTTTCGCAGTTTTAAATAGATGATCTATAAAAAGCTACATTTAGATACGTTATTTAAATACACATAAACGTGTTCTTTATTTACCTATAGAGATTATTTATAATATTTGTATTCTAGTATCATATATTTTAGATCTCTATTTGAACAGCAGAAATTGCTACCATAACCAAATAAATAATTTCATAGTTCGTATTTTTTTCTTAACGTTTGATGATGAAACACTTTTTTTATTCTTAAACTCTTTTACTTGATAGAAATGTGCTTATAAATATTTCAATGTAGTGAATATTTAAAACTACGTAATTAATAACTACCAAGTAATATCCAGATTAGCTAGATTAAATTCTAGTTTTTTAAAATTCAAATCAATGATCACTAAGGTCCTTAAATAGTCAGTGGTTATTATTGTATTCCTTTACTAATTTGAATTTTATACCAAAGGCACAATTAATGTTATAGTTATTTACATAAATACGACATTTAACAAATTTTAATCGACGAATAAAAAAAAGTATATTATTCTTCTTGACAGTTTTCACTTAAGTTGTATCCTTTTAAAATGGTTTTGGGATACAAAATTAGATAAAATTAATAGTTTAGAAACTCATAAATAATTTGTATACAGTTGGTTCTTTATCTCTGTCGCTTTGATATGTCAGAGCGGTAGTGGTCACAATGAGGAGTCCACATAGTTGGTAGTGGCGGATACAGCTCTTCGCACGATCTGTCGCCATCTCTCTCTATTACCAGACTGTCTGGTATGGTCGGATACGCGGCTTACCTGGTCAGTCTTGCGCAAAGGTGACCTGCCGCGCACTCTGGCTCCTTACACTTTTTTCTGCACAACCAGCCGCTGTATGGAGTATTGACGTTACAGTTGGTTTGGTAATTATTTAGAAATTATAATCATTTAATGTCCGAATTTTAGATAATGCTCAGACAATACCTATAGACATAAGAGGTAACAAACATACAAACACAAACATAATTACATAATTTTACATTTTTAATACCTACTTGTAAGGTCCTTCCCATATTTAAATGTGGAAGTTTACTCCTACCTAAGTACAACATTATCAAAAATCAAAAAGGTGACTAAGGGCTGATATGATGTTAATTTTTATTCGTGGAACAAAATTGTTGTCTGACAAATTTCTTATGGCAGAACTGTCAATAAATTCGAAATTATTCTTTGGATAAAATTATCTGGCATTGAAAAAAAATAGCCCTAAGTATATCACACTATCTATATGTGCCTACAATATATATACTACATATATATACAATAACTAATCTTCGACTTAAGAAATACTTAGAATAAGACAACTTACTACTTACAGGACCACGATATGCATGCCTGTAATGGCTGCCATGTAACGTGAAACCGTATAACATTATACAATTTTCTTAGGTAAGGACGTATTATAACATTGTATACAAGGTCTCACCGAAAGGTCACATCTATCCAGAAGGGGAGAAGAGTACATTGTTTTTATATAGATTTTACAAAATATTAGCCCACAATTAGTTAATTAAATCATTCATATCCAATTTTTTGCATCAATTATTCGATACCAAAACTCATAATACACGTGTCCGACACTATGAGGGTCAATATCTCATTACATCACTAGCTAAACGCTTTAACGGCGTGGTTATGATTTTTGGTGTCGAAAAAATGGATGTGAAAAATTGAATATCAATTATTTATTTATTACATTTTGAGCTGAACTTATGTTAACTAACTCACAATACATTATTGTACTCTTCACTTCACCTCTTTTCGAAAAATATATAATTTTTCTGTAACATAACGTCCCTATACCTGTAACAACACAGTACTCTCTATTCATAGATACTTAGTACCTTAGTAGGTCCAAGTAAGGCTACGCATACAAATTACATATGTAAGTGTTGTTTTAATTAAAACAAATAACGATGAAAAGGTTTATTTATATTCAACTTACATTAATTTTAGAACAAAGTAAAGCTAATTAACAATTAGAAATATTTTGAGTGGCATTATTTATAAAATAATTATTTTTTTTATCTAAAATTGTTGCAGGAGTTTTGTAGGAGCTAGCCCTAGCGAGCGTAGGCATTACAACTACTCGTACTTTTATAATTGGCTTCAGACGATAACTTTTAGTGAGGTGTGAAGTCATGTCGTGTCAATTTACAGTATGAAGCCTCCTTGTTATTGTTATGTAAAACTTGCAAATGTTTTATCGCGAAGTGCGTCAATAACATAAGATACTATGTTTAGCGGCTCGATAACTGCAATAACTAGATATGAACTTCCTAACACTTAAGGTCATTGTTACGAATATTTGTTTCATGTTTATGCTGTTATAGAATTCATATTGTAAGGTAGGTACACCCTTGACGCGTCATCCCAGGCGTCCGTTGTCAGGAGTGGGGTGTGAGCTCTTTGCAATTTACACTCACACCTCGTGATGAAGTCCACCAGGACTGTGGCCCGCTAGAGCCAAGCAGAGAATGCGCTTGCAAACCCACGACTCCGGCCAAGGCCAGAGACTGGACTGGGGTGTATTTAGTCGATACAAGTCCGACATGTCCCCAAGACGTGCCCTCGGCGTAGGTTGCAGAAAAATAAAAAGGAAAATACAGCCTTGACAAAAGTACCCGATAGAGAATGATACCACTTCATCAACTATCATCAATTTATAATTCAAAAAAGAAACACTTGCATCAATGCGAGTAAAACATGTCAAATCCTATTAGCTTTTCAATCTTCTAGTTTTACATTAAGTGTTACCAAAAACATAACAAATAGAGATAGTTTGGGAATTTTTACTGTGTAATGGCATAGAAACACAATTTATATACATTAATATATCGATACTTCTATGAATATAATAGGTAATATTAAAAAAAACTTTCAACAATATTCTTTGAAACATTGAGATCGCATACTGTATATAAGTGTCTCATCATGAACATCAAACGTCGAAGTTAATCGCCACAAAAACTAACACCATCCAAATCGGACATTACCAAAACCAGTGAAACAAATCACATGACAAAAACGAATGTCAACAATGGTGTGACCTCATGTTATGTATCATTGTCACTGACACTATGTACGGAGCCGCGCCGGGTCGGAAACCTATGCGCGGTGCATACAGATTAATATAATCGACCTCCGATGTTTATGTTCCTATTGTACTTCCGTTTATGTTGTGTTGATCGTTCATATATCGATAATGTGAGAGACCGCAGGTGTACGAAATTTAACACTATACAATATTGCAGGCTAAGATGGCAGTAAGACCGACTTTAATCTATACTATTATTATAAAGCTGAAGAGTTTGTTTGTTTGTTTGTTTGAACGCGGTAATCTCAGGAACTACTGGTTCGAATTGAAAAATTCTTTTTGTATTGGATAGTCCGTTTATTGAGGAAGGCTATAGGCTATATAACATCACGCTACGAACAATTGGAGCGGAGCATAAATGAAAATCTATACTATTATTATAAAGCTGAAGAGTTTGTTTGTTTGTTTGTTTGAACGCGGTAATCTCAGGAACTACTGGTTCG